>CM035814.1:56485560-57713060 GCA_020458035.1 Magallana ariakensis | reverse complement strand
AATTCGCAACTTAACAGAATTGAAGAGAATCTTAATGAGCATTACGTTTTTCGTAAGAAAGGCAACGAAAACCAATACAAACACGAAGCGCGAGTGTTATCCAAGTTTAAAGAAGCAAATGAGCATCTTAGTTTGACCACGACCAACGAAGAAAAAAGGGGGATTTTATTTTCAAATTTGATCTCAAATCTGCCTACCATCATATTGAAATGTTCAATGAACACAGAGAATTTTTTGGCTTTTCATGGGAAACTAATGGGAAAACTCATTATGTTTTCAATGTTTTACCTTTCATTATATCCACTGCAGGCTACATATTCACGAAAGTTCTTAGAGAACCTGTCAAGTTTTTGAGAGCAAAAGGTATGAGAATCATTACTTTTTTATATGATGGTATCGGAGCTGAATCTTCTTTGGATAGAGCAAATTCTGTTAGCACTCACGTTAAGCAACATTTTGAAGAGCTAGGGTTCTTGTTTGCTGATGATAAATGTAAATGGTTTCCTACCCACAATCTAGTATGGTTAGGTTTGTTGTGGGATATGGAAAAAGGAAAACTTTATTACAGAAGACAGAATCCAGCGGCTGGAAACTTGTTTGAACACTATTCATTTGAAGGTAATAAAAAACAAAATGTTTTTTCAGATTAAAGAATTGGCAAAAACAGTTGGTCAAATTATTTCAATGAAGGCAGTTTTTGGCAATACTGTCAGACTGAAAACAAGGTATTTGTATGACTGCATTATGAGTCGAGCAAGTTGGTACTCAAAGGTAAAAATTTCTGCGAATGCTTTCAATGAAATTAATTTTTGGCGGGAAAGTTTAAAATCCTTAAACGAAAGCGGTTGTCTTATAGAGAGTTGTGATGCATCAGATGTATGCGATTTTCATTTATTTTGTGATGCCTCAGATGTAGGCTATGGTGGTTTTATTGAACATATGTCTATTGACGGTCAAAAGAATAGTGTCGGAAGTGTGTTTGGTAGTTGGACAGAAAATGAAAGTCAGAAAAGTTCGACATGGAGAGAAATGGAGACTGTGAACAGGGTTGTCAAAAGTAATATTCCAAATTTAACAAATGAAAAAATCAAAGTTATTTCAGATAACAAAAATGTTTCTAGGATTTAACAAATTGGTAGTAAAAAATCTTATCTGCAAAATATTGCGGATGAAATTTTTAAAACATGCTCAGATAATAATATTCAAGTCGATCCTGTTTGGAAGCCGAGGGCAGAAAATAAAAAAGCTGACAATTTGAGTCGTTTGACAGATATGGATGATTGGTCAGTCGATGATGAAATTTTTGAATATCATGAAAAACTTTGGGGTGTTCATACAGTTGACAGGTTTGCAACACATTATAACAAAACATGTGTCAAATTTAATTCAAAGTATTGGTGTCCAGATACTGAATGCATAAATGCTTTTAATGCAAGTTGGGCAGAGGAAAACAATTGGTTGGTTCCTTCCCCCAAATTTAATAGCAAAAGTTATAAACAAATTTGTTTCAGACAGGGCAAAGGCAACTTTGATCATTCCAGAATGGAAATCGTCTCCATTCTGGCCGATGTTGCATGATGGTAATGATATTAAAAGTTTTGTTAAGTGTTGGAAGTATTTACCAGAGAAAAAAAACTACTGCATATGGTTAAATAAAAAATCAATTTTTGCTAAATTTCCTATGGATTTTAACATGTTAGCACTGAAAATCAGGTTTTGAAATTTTGAAAGGGTTTGTTTTAAATCAAAAAGTTGGCATATTAAAAGCATTACAGCATTTGTTGTATGTTTGCACATGAGTGATTTTACAAAATTTTGATTTTAGGGTTAGATTTGCAGTCGCACGTAAACAGGGCAGTAATGGATAACGGTGTTCCTCTGGACAGTAGCCTGGGAAACCTTAAAGTATCTCCTGCTTTCAAAATAAAGCATATACGAATAGTTTTCAACGATGGACCAAATTCATTAAAGATCACGGATATAGCGAAATACCAGCAAAACCTGCGCATATTGCGTTATAATTAACCCATCTACTTGATTGTGGCGCATCTTATTCCACTGTGAATTCTACAAGTTACTCGATCAATTGGATGCACAATGAGATGTTACAGAATTTATGTTCATTGCACGAAGATACAAATGATGTTTTGATTTTAAGAAACTTAGTTATGATATTATTTGGATTTGCTGGATTTTTTAGATTTGATGAGATAAGCTCTTTAAAATGTAATAATATTTTGGTTGAAGAAGAGTATGTAAAGATTTTTATTGAGAAAAGTAAAAATGACAAGTTAAGAGAAGGTAACGAAATTTTGATACCCAAGGGTGTTACGTGTGCTTGTCCCTAGAATATGTTTTTACGTTATGTATCAGCTGCAAATATTTATTTGTTGTCAGATTTTCTTTTTAAGTCAGTATTTCGAAGCAAAGGGTTGCAAATTTGATCAAGAAAAACAAGCCTATTAGTTACACAGCAGCGAAAGAAAACATTGTTAGCATGTTGAAATCTGTTGCTCCAAATTTAAATATTGGTCTTCATTTACTCAGGTCAGAAGGTCTTTCTGTTGCACCAAATTCAGATGTTGATGAAAGATATATACAAAGGCACGGTCGTTGAAAAAGTGTTTCAAGTAAAAACATGTATATCAAAGATTCGATTGTTAAGAGATTGCAAATATCCAAAAAATTAGGTTAATAAATGTATAGTTTCATAACTTTTTTCTCTCACTTTCTTTGGTTATTTTCTAATGTCCTTCTACAGTGCCCTATTATGCATATGATTAAAGTGTTGTTTCTTTCAATGGGTGAAGTAAAGTGTGGACCCACTACTGTCATTTCTTCCCATTCGTGACCTCTGAAATTGAAATGTTCCCCGCCGGATCCTTTTTTTTTTTGCTTTTGTGTTGATTTTTCTGCGGAGCTCATCTGTTTCCTCAATGTAATGTTTAAAGCAAACCTTACACTGATAAGATAGATGCAGTTTTCTGTGCGACAAGACGTGTTGCCCAATATTTTGTAGGCAAGACACATAATGAGACTTGCAAAACTGACCGTGTTGGTGCTGTGCTTGCACATAAGACATCTGGCGTCTGAACAAGTTTTGAATCCACCATTGGGAAATGGGTTGCTTCTCACTACCATGTCCCTTACACTCTTTCGGCGTTTTAACGTAGTCATTGGTGGATCCTTAAAAAGGTCAGTCATTCTTCCGTTAGTATAAGAATAGGCTAAAATGCTGTTAAATTTCCTAAGGGCGGGGTGGTAGGTAGTGACTAGTGGAACTCCGTTTTTGCCTGTTCTCTCTTTGTATTGCAAAAGGGTTTTCTTGTCTTTTGTAACAATCTCATCAGTTGCATTGTGTGGGTTTATAGCCTCGATTACACAGATGAGATTTTAATATCTTTCTCTGTTCTTCAAATATTTCATAAGAAGAACAGATTCGTCTGATTGTTGATAATCATTTAGGAATTCCTCTAAAGGTATTGGGAGGGTGGCAAGCTAGATGGCTTGAGGTAGAGATGAGAATCAGTGGGTTTGGTATGGAGACTGAATTTTATTTCACCATCTTCCAGAGTTAATGTAGTGTCCAAAAATACTTTTTTGGAACTGGATATGTCAACTGTGAATTTGATTGACTTAATTATGGAAGGAGTTGGCAAAGGTTATGAAATCATTTAGGCAGTCTCGGTTTTCGACCCATTTTATCTCAACGTATCGTCTATGAAACGCAACCAGCTCAAAGGTTTATAGGGAGCGCTAAGGAGCATGTTGCGTTATAAACTTCCCATAAAAATGTTGGCGTAAGAAAGAGCCAATTTGGTGCCCATAGCTGTTCCACCTATTTGTATGTAATGTTCTCCTTTAAACATGAAATTGTTCAACTTCAGAACATGTTCAAGGAGCTAGAGTAGTGATTCGGTTGATGGATGCTGAATCGTTCTACTAGTACTGTTCCAAACCTCCCTGCAGGCCTCGATATCTTCATCATGTGGGATATTCGTTTAGGGACATCAATAGTAACGAGAAGAGTATGGTCTGGAAGGCCAGAGGAAGATGTTTTATTGAGGTAATCTGTAGTTTCATTGAGGTATGATGGCAAATCTTCTACATGTGGACGGAGATGTGTATATCTATCAAATATAAATTCTGATGTTTTCTCTGTGAGATGACCGATGGCACTAACTATAGGGCGTCCAGACACTCCTTTCTTGTGGATTTTAAGGAGCATATAAAGTTAACCTAGTCTACAGTTCATTGGGCGGAGCCTTTCGTAAACATTGACACTAATATACATTACGTAGAATACTATACAACATAGAGTATGGGTGATGAGAGCTGATTGAAAACTCTTCGGTGGGATCAGAGTCCAGTTTCTTGTAGAAACGTTCGTCTGTCAGTAAACTTCAGCTAGATACGCTTGTTTGTCTTGAAAACCCACTTTGTCTGCATTTTTAATGACTATGTCCTCCCTGTTTTCAAACTCTGTAAAGCATATCTTTCTTCTTTCGTCAGATTGTCATGGACGACTCGTTGGTTGGCAAGGAGCTTCTCAATGTCGGGACTCGGCAACATCAATGTATGACTCAAATACTCCATATTTGCTTGGTGCTGGTTCCCATGTACTTTTGAGTGGATACAACTAAATATTTTTCTAAGTTGTGCAAGCTTTTTGCGCAAGAAGCGTCTTGAGCGCTTAGCTTTCGTAGAAGGACGAGGTTTGTGTGACAACATATCCGGCCTAGTTCTGTATGCTACAGGAGCGTTGAACGTTGTTATGATTCTTTTGGCTTCATCAAAATCCGCATGCATATTGAAATAGGATGTCGAGTTAACAAGTAATGACTCCAGTCATGAGTGAAACTGTATCCTTCTCCAATTGTCGGAGTCTGTAGGTACTCCAAGACAGACAGAGAAAATTGTATTCAGTTCTTTGGACCATCTTCTTAATATGAAGACCCTATGTTGGGAGTGACATTTCATTCTCTCACCAGAGGTCGTGCTACACAAGTTTCGCTTACACCTCTGTCAACGCCCGATGTACAAGATTCTTGTACAAACTTAAACGATTGGCAAAATGTAATTAAAATCTATGTAGTTATTCCTTTTATCTATGAATATGATTATTTATTTTTATTTCAACGTTACTGGGAGAACTATTTTGCGGAGGTAAAAAATTAAAATATGATCACATGATCTAGTTTGACAGATGTTTGAAAAATCAGTTCTGTACGCTACCGATTTATCGATGATTTTACATAAATCAGCAGCAATGTCATCTCCTGTGATGTTTTTAAACGTGTCCTGAAAGTCTTCGTCCGTCGATGACTCCCCTTCAAGCTGATTGTACAGAAGAATTGAATCAATCATGCCATGTGCTCGCAATGCTTGTTTTGATCATGTGACAGACTTTTTTTCCGGCGTTGACAGAGGTGTAAGCGAAACTTGTGTAGCACGACCTCTGGTGAGAGAATGAATGACATTTATCTGGAAATCTTTTGGAATAATGGCATACTTTGATGTATACGTTTCTGATACTCTGTGTTTTGTTTTTGATACATTTTTTTCAGAGTTTTGAAGCTTGTGTTTTGTTTAAGAGCCATAGTAAATAAATTAGATTCTAAAATGAAAACTAAAGGGCCAAAATATGTATGATACAGAAAGAAGCTGTGAACCAATAATTGATTTGGTACGACTTAATATTTGTAACAGAAAATGGAATGAGGTGGTCGTGCCAAGATTGAAAATGCGGAACATCAAATTTTGAAGATATGAACTAGCAATGGCACACGGAAAAGGGTTCAGAATAATCTGTAGGGAAAAAAAAAGAAAGAATAAAAAAGGAAAATAAATAAATAAATATAAAAAAAAAATACGTAAGAGTTTTTGTACACTGCGCAAATTCAAATCCTACCGGGGTAGGAAGAGACTTTGCACAGATTAAAGAATTAGATGCTCGTGGATCTGAAGATACAGCTGTTTAACATGATTAAGGATAATATAAAAAAAAAACACTAAATAAAATCAACAAAACTAGGTATCACAAAAATGTCGGATATAATAAAATGCGTTATCTTGATACACAATTTATGTCGTCAAACTTAAATAAATAGACATAAAGTTCAATTTTGCTTTGGTTCTTATAGTAACATCAAATAAGTGACAATAATATAATTTATTAAATTAAAGAATCATTGGAAATATCTAGAATATCTTCATTTCAGGTCAAATTGCCCCCTCCCCCCCATATCTATCAAATTCGCCGACCCAATATGAAATACCTTCCGACACCTCTGAATATATAGATACATGTACTAAACCAGTAAACTGAATATATAAAGCACTAAAAATGGCAAAAAATACAAAAATGTACTATCAAAAACCTATAACCCCTGTCTTTATCACTAATAAAACATTTTTATCTTTTTGAACTAGTTAGGAATAAATATTTAAGTATAAAATTTACGCTTCTGGGCTGAACAGATTTACGACTTTGTTGTAATTATACGACACCGGACACCAACAGGAAATGATATTTTATAGCAATCAATATTTCATTAAGATTTATCATTAAGCGACAATTTAGGGACTTTGAATTTTAAGGAGGTTGGCACCTGAAATAATAGTAATAATAATAGTAGTCAATCATCCGAAAACCACTTGGATATAGATGGGGACCTAAAATGTTCATTTATTTTATTTGTGACCCATGTCACATGCCATTTTTTGGAAATGTAGGGCCCCAAACAGAAATGATAATTTTCCTGAAATTTTTGCTAAAATTTGACATGGAAATTGATAATTTGAAGAAATCAAACAAATATTTATAGTTTGAACTATTATTTAGCTATGATTTTATTACAGTATGAAGTTGAACATATGTAGTGACTCTAAAAGTAAAATCCAAGTCAAAGTTTAAAAATTCTTGCTTTAATGGTGGCTTCAAAGGCCAGTACATAATGAACACAACAACAGATGTTACAAAATTTTAGAGTAATCAAATTATAACGCAAATAAAAAAAATTACAGGAATGTCATCTTTCCAAAACTTTGCATACATATACACATACATTTAATGTCTCATTTAAAAGTAAAACAAGTAGGGGTCACATCTAAAAAATTTGAGATATACATGTAGCATGAAATAAGCTAATTTTAGGCCAAAATTGGAATTAATTTTTTCTTAACTTCTATTAAATATAATCTAAATATGCCAAAATATATCGATAGAAATATCAAAATATTGTTTAAATGTGTTTTTAGAACATTATGAATATATCGTAATACACAAACTATCCAGAAGTTTGGTCTGCACTGAAAATTAGGAAGCTAAAGTAGCAGTACTCTAAAAATAGTGAGTTATGAAAATTGTTCATTTCCTTCTTGAAAACCTTCCGCCACAAAATATAGTCCCTTAATAAACTCTGTAAAAATGTAATTTTTGTAAAACAATTTTATTCAATAAAGTTTATTTGGCATTGTAAAATATGAATATACTACTAGAATTAATATGTGATGCAGAATTTTCAGACTAGAGGTGACCCAAAATGGCTATCCAAAACCTAAGGAGCGAACCTCTTTAATTGATATTAGATAAGTTTCTGTACAACATATTTAAGATAGTATACAATTTGCGACATCATTGCTCTAAATCAACAGTTGACAAAAGGCATCGTGATAGTGGTCTTCGATTAATCCTTGGATCCTCTGTCATAACTAAAGTAAAACATAGTATTGAATGCAACCTCAAAATCATACACATGAATTTTAATTAGAAGGGTTTCTTTAACATATTTTTATACAGTCAAACTTCGTTATCTCAAACTAGATGGGACTTGTTAAAAACTTCCGAGAAATCGAAGTATTTGAGATATCAAGGGTAAAATACTCAAGTTTAAGTGTTTGGAACTTACTAATCACTTCAACATATCTCTTGTATTTGAGATATCAGTGTTCGAGATACCAAAGTTCAACTGTACAGTAGTTAAATGCTACCTCAAAACTATGCAGTTGAGTGACATGACCACTACCTGAATTTAGTTACATAATTACGTCTATTGGAACTAGCAAGACCGTGTTTCATATTTTTATTTTCCAAGGAAATAAAAATTCAAACAAAAATTCCATAAAAACTTAGCCATCACAAATTCAATTGATTTCCGAGTACTGTTCAGAGACTTTTGAAGTGTGACCACAAAGTAACTGGGCTGTGTGTGAACTGTTCCAACAAAACATCAAAGCCATCTTGTGTGGTCTAGTAACACTTAAACAGAGACCATCAGTTCGTCCATTAGCACAACAGGTACATGAAGTTGACATTTCTTTTAAAAATTTGTTTTCCAATTCTGTTACTATAGAACCAGAAGGTAAATTGCACTGCCCTAACTCTGCCCTTCCTCACTTTGGTTACGTCAATGCTACGCCTGGTCCACCAAGTGTACATTCCCAGCATTCAAAGTTCTGACTCCTCATCTCCTTTTTTAAAGACTCAATTGCTTTTTTTGAAACATCTGCAATTGATGCAATAAAATCTAACTTAATAACTCTGTTCACCATCAATCAGTTTTGTTATCTAAAAAGATTTTTCTACAAAGGTCTCGCAACTTCTCTTTGTTTAAGTTAATAATGAATGAAAAAAAAATATATATATATAAATTATAAATACCCAATTTAAGTTATAAAGTACAAGGTATCATTACCAGTATATCCATTCCATGACAAAAACAAATATTTTGTCTTGCACATAATACTGTATACAGGGTTAATTTCACCCCATGTAATTTTCTCCCTTTAGTTTTACACAAACAGTTTCGCCCCATCTTGAATTCGCCCTGCAGACATACATGTAGTTGTGTTTGAAGAGATATAATTGGAGACATTGGAATTCGCCCAGTTTTAAATTCACCCGCTGACAACAAGGGCAAAAGGGTCGAAAATAAACTGGGGGCAAATATTTCCCTGTATACAGATTAACATTTCACCTGTAACAGGAATCATACCTGGCCTAATTACACAATAAGCACAGCCACCTCCACCTGCCCCCGTCAGTTTGGCGTGGAACCCTACCCTAGAGCAGGTAAGACAAATATCATCTAACGTTGGATGGCTCACTCCTAGGGCTTGTAGTAAGTGCTGGTTGACATCTATGAGATTCTAAAACAGCACAACAGAATGATTCTTGTATCATACTACTAACTTTGCAGCAAATTGAAATGTTTTTTGTAAAGAAAATTAAGAAAATTCTTTTGTAAATTGACAATGTGTATGCATATCGTTGACAATAGCTCAATATTGGAAAAAAAATCACATTAAATCTTACTTTCTTTCATTTATTGCTACAGCATTTAAATGTTAAAAAATGTGGCAAAATGTAATTCTCATATTTTGAGAACATTTTAGATGTGCTTACCTCTAAATCAGAATAGGCCTTTGATATGGTAACATCATCACAGTTTTCACACATTTGGTCATATGTCTTCATCACTGCATTTGTGATTTCATCCATGGATTGAAATATTGGTTCATAAATCTCAGGATTCTGAAACGTGTAGATTCGTACATGTACCGGGGCATATTTTTTTCCAAGGTCATGATAAAAAACTTTTTTAAATTAGAAAAAGCATTTCTTTTAAAATCTGATATCATTGCTGGGCTACAGTACCGGTAATTGAAATACATATAAAAGAAAAAAATGTGATGATGATGATGATGATGATGATGATGAAAACTTTAATTTATTACCTTTTCTTCTTTCTCCTTTACTAATCCAACCAACTTCTTTGTAGATCTAGGCATTTTTGTATTGATCAGAAGTATGTTAAGCTTAGGAATGCTATTAAAACAACAAATATATTCACATTATTCATGTTATTAAATACAGCTTAAATCCAGATAAAACATAAACAGGAAATCATTCAAATACATGTATACAGAATTTTTTTTTATTCAAAATTTAATTCGATAATATCTTATTTACTTTTGTATAGGTGTTATTTCTCCCCTCTGGAAATGAATGGCCCCACCTTAAATAAGACATAAAAAAATGGCTTAGTGTCATTGTTTGTAACTGCCAACAAATATCACAAAAATTGGTGACAGTCAGATGAAAATCAAACCTCTTGATTGCTCCCCATTATTATTATAATACGAGGACATCTCACACTATGACAATCACAATTTGGAGTAAGCGAGGGGTTTGATTTTAATCTAACTGGAATCGGCCTGTACTTACCAAATGTGGCTACAGAGTTATCTACACCGGATGGGTTTCCATGAATGATCTTTTCTCCAAAGTAGGCCCACTTATTTATAAGTTCTAAATCGTGTTTGGACCAAATCCCTTTGTTTGATTCATTTTCTGAACATTTTGGTGTTTGAATGAAGTCAAAGAGAGTCAAAAATCCTGCAGCCAAACATGATGAAAAGCTAGCTGAGGATCCCAATCCAGCTCCAATTGGAAGATCTGACTTTCCTACTAATTCAACTCCTTGTTTCCCTCTGTAAAAAAAATAATTGACAGCATAATATCATTACATGTAGTATGCAGTGTAAATTTCACAAAACCTGTTATAAAATCCTTACCCTGATATTTTCCTTAAAGAGCAAAACAAAGATGCTGTAGTAAATATTGTCTGTTGTTTCAGCAAAGACTCCATATTGGTATTTTGAAATTCTAAACATTTTAGAGAATCCTTAACACTCTCATTTGGTAAGCATGGCTCCTGTAGGCTTCCTATAGTAACAATCAAGACATAAAATCATCATTTAAAACAGCTTAAAACTTTTAAAAATCCAAGCAGTATCTTTGTTGATTAATTACACAATTAAAAACAATTAATCAAGAAACTCGAGTAACCTTCGCTACTATAATTTCAATGAGTCATGCAGGCACATAAATTGCTATAAATTCTAAATTTGATGAGTCCTTCCTTGTTTCATCATGAATTTGAATTCATGCTTATTTATTATTTTCAAAATAAAAAATTACAACGGATTATTATTTTCAAAATAAAAAATTACAACGGAAATACAAATTAACCTGATACTTGGCTTTCTAATATTGTTAGATCAGTAGAACCAATGCTCTCTTTGATGTTCAAGTCAGAAAAATCTAAAGAAATTATGTTTTCTTCCAGTACTCTGATTTTGACAGTTGTTCGAAGACTTAAACTGCTGGCGATGGCTCTCTAAAAATGAAAAAAAATAATCAGCTTTGATATACATGTATACACTGAGTCTGACAAATATGAAATAAATTGATTCTCTAACCATGCTAAAACCGGTGACATTGTGATACATAAAGATAAACAGCTGATAAATGATGTAGAGAAAAATGCAGTGTTATGAATCGATAAATAACGAGTGAATTACATCACGGAACTTTCTCATTGAAAATGAATATGTTTTGGATAAAAGGAAGACTACCTTTCCGTAAACAACAGAGTGTTCACCATGTAAAATAACCTTTCCAGGCGCGCTAACAACAAACTCCATGCTGCGTTTTCATTTTTTCCTCCATACAAAGAAGAGTTCCTATTATACCTACTTTCACTTTCCATCTGACCTCAACAATGTATCATGCAACGAAATTATTCAAAGTTGCCGGGCATATTTCAGTAAGGAGCTCAAGGTAGTGTCGAATGGTCGACCTTTTTCTATAGGTTTATTTTTCATAAATTACTAGCAATTAAATGAGAAACAAGCAAAGAAAATCCAGTATGGTAGTTGCCACTATTAAGCCTGCAGCTGCATGCACAGGCACCTGAATTTTTATCAATCAGTCGCTTAATAAGCCAAATATAAAAAAAATTCTACCCCTCTATATATAAATACACGTGTATTTATATATAGAGGAGGTAGAATTTTTTTTGTATTTGGCTTATTAAGCGACTGATTGATAAAAATTCAGGTGCCTGTGCTGCATGCTACTTGTATCAACATTTGCAGCTGTTTGTAAGAGATAACTTCAAATCTTTGTCAGACCTCAGGGACTTCTTAACCGATCTTATATACTAATCAACATGTTGTGTAGCACCTGTACTGTTAGAGCAAATAACCACGTGATATACCAAGTAGATACGGTTGCTTATCGATCAACAATTATCTAGGTTGTATATATATAACAATTACATTTCGACCATGGCAAGGCATGTAGCATAGTTTGTGTCACTGTGTGTGTGTGTGTATGAATGGATTAATTGATGAATTCTATTAAATATGAAGCATTTCATTTAAAATTGTGTATTTACTTTTATTGTCAATTTTTTTTTATCTTGGTTATGTGTTAATGCTATACTCTTTTTTGCTCATCAAATATCATTTCAATTATTTTTTGCTTTTCAGCTCAAAGTCCTTTCCAAAGATTTACACAAAGACCGGTGACAAAGGTACATGTTTAGTGTTTACATAATCAGGCAATGTATGTACATTTTTAAGAAAGTTTTATAGAAAGAAAGATTTCCAGTTCAATGGTAGGGTTGTATGGGGTCAGCCATTTTAGGAGAAACAATTAGAAAAATACCGGTACTTACCGTTATATTTATGTTTAACATACAATTTCCTGTTTATCAGCAATTGGGCATGAACACCTTGTCGGATATAGATTTCTGTAGAACCATTTCTTTGCTAGGTACTTCTTCAACATACACAGGTGAGCGGAGATCTAAAGATGACATCATATTTGAAGCTTTAGGATCAACAGATGAACTGACTTCAGCTATTGGGTAAATCCTTTTAATTTGTAACTCGTTTAATTAAAGATCAATGGTGTGAGACATTAATTTCTTTTTTATACAAAAAGTAGCAAAAATAAGAAATGAGAAAAATGTAAAAACACATTGCTTTAATGGATTTTGTTCTTTCTGAAGAGTAGCTGCAGAGTTCTGTAGGGATCAAGGCCTCATCAGCCAACTAGAACAGGTGATAACTTTGTTTGGTACATCAGTGTTCTCATATTATACTGTATACAGGGAAATATTGAACAAAACTGTTTGGGCTAATTCCAGACTGGGCGAAAATAACCTTGTATACAGTAATTCGTAATTAAAAAGTTTAAAGAATTCTGAATTGTACAGCATTTACAGCCTGTTAAGATATTCTCTTCTTTCTGTGGTTTAGGTTCAGTGTGTTCTCCAAGACATTGGATCATGTGTTGCTACTCCACATTCTTCAGCAAGAGAAGCCCATATAAGTATAAAATCTGTTTTTATTCTTGATGCATTATGCTTTTTTCTATGTTTCACGAAACAACATGCATCCCTTTTTCTTATTTATGGTTTATACATGTATTTATGTACCTGGTGAAATACAGCAATTTAATTTATCTTATCTTAGAAAACACAGAATTTAAACCCACTTTTACTACTGATTTGGAAAAGTGGATTGATCAGTACACTGAAGAGTTACCTCCCTTGAAAAACTTCATCTTGCCTGTAAGTTAACTATACCAGGTACATACACACAACTTTTAAACAATAAAATGTTAAGCATTTATAAAACAATTCTTTGCTTCTGTAATTTATTTGTAGTCTGGAGGCCATTGTTCATCTCACCTTCATGTTGCTAGATCAATTTGCAGAAGGGCCGAGAGAAGGCAAGTGCTTGTACCAGTTGAATAAACTTTAAATATATATTATACTGTGAAATCATTTAAATGCTTGGGGCAAAGATTTTGCAGATTGTCAATTTTCAAACGCTCATTTGCAGAATTTTGTGGATTTGTTTGTCATTTATATGATAATAAACAGTGTGTTCCATATTTGTTGGGGATGTTAATTTGTGGGAAATCGACAAAAAAAATTAAGCTCCGAAGAAATTTTAATGTTTCCACAGTAATCATAGAATTTCTTGACAAATTTTTTAAATCAGTTGAAATGGTTTAAATGTATGTTTATTTTAGAGTTGTTCCACTAGTGAAAGCAAATGAAGTATCCCAAGAACCTTTAAAATACTTAAACAGGTTGGTATTTTAACGAAATCTGTGCAAAGTTGTCAATTTGAATATGATATTACACATTCAATGTACTGTGTATTTTGTATCCTTTTTACTGTGTTGCAGACTTAGTGATTTTTTGTTCACTGCTGCAAGATATGCAGCAATGAAAGATGGAAAGGAGGAGAAGATTTACAATCGACCAAAATCTCCAGATGACAGTGACACATCAAAATGATGAAGTTTGACATTATATTTTTAAGTTATGAAATGCTCAACTTGCCTATTATACAAACAACTTATTATATTTCTTTAGTGAATAAAAAGTGCTTGTCTTTTGCCATTTACTTTCCATTCATCTGGATTTTGACTGCACATAAGTCATCACTTGCATTGTTATATATAAGTTTTTTGACAGGGAGTACAAATGAAGTGTACCACTTCGATACACAATACACTGGTCCGGAACTACATGTACATATATTTGTATGTTACATGACACCTATCGATGCTTGTATAACGAGAGTCGCAAGCTTAAAAGATAATGACCAGTAAACAATTTGGAATGTCATAGATTTTCAAAAGCAAGTCATCTTGACCTCTGCACATCGTCCTCCTAGGAGAAGGATCCATCAGCATTTCAAGTTTGATGGATCTAGGCATAACAGTACTCAAGATATAACTTGGGCAGGATTTAATTACAAGAAACCAAAACTTTCCTTATCAAGTCCTTCACTTCAATTACTTGACACCCCCCCCCTCCAACTAAGATTCATATGCTGATCTGACCAACTTGATGTTCCAGACTGAGCCATACCAAAATATGACTCGTTAAATAGAGCCATACCAAAATATGACTCATTAAATAAAGCCAAAGAAAATTACCACTGTAAAAGGAAATCCGAATAGAGTTATATTTATGATGATGTTTAATTATTTTGAAGACTTTATTTGAGGAAACAACCATAATTTAAAATTTCTTCAATGTGTACAAATATCAGACAAACATTAGTAAGAAGTAGTCCCTGAAAAATCAACAAATCAGAAACATCTAAGGTGTCTTATCAAGTAAGCAACAACTGTACAGTAGTGATGAACGGCCTTTGTGACGGAAGGGTTGAATGATACTACATTTGTTGCCTTGTCTTCCTCCCACATTGTGTCACATTTTTACAAATGATTTGCAAAAAGCTGCCATCATTTGGAAAAGAAAACATTAAATTGTTCTAAATGAAGTTTATTTCTTTACCAAGAGTAGTCAAATCAGATATTAAATAATTAATTTCATATGATATACATGATTACATGGACATGAAAACAATGTTCTTAATCACCACTTCCTCCTTCATAATTCTCTCTATCCAGTCCATAGTTTTAGCACTATCAATAAGCACGCTCACGCTGTGAATAATTTTGACGTTGATTTCTTCTGTCTTGCCAATTTTGATTCCTGTTTTGCTGGTAATTACCTTGGAAACGATCTTGTCTGTCTTGCACTAAAAAGAAAGTTTGACAATGAAATTACTAAAAACAAATGTTGATTCAAAAATGATACATGTACTGTATAATTAAAAATGCATTAAATTTTGTTTTTGCCATCACCGAACATAACATGATTACACAAGTGCATTACATTTTCCCATCCTGACCCAAACACATACATCTGAGGGTATTTTTTATACTGGTTTTGAAATACAAATGTACATGTATTTCAATGAAATATTCAATGCATACCTTAAATTTCTTAATCACATGTGTACCTCTGAACAAGGAATTGAATAAGTGTCAGAGGAATAACAGAATCTTGAATCAAATGAAATAAAACTCGTACAATCAATAACAATTTCTGAACAAAAGTACCAGATGTACACCTACATGTATGATACAGAATCTGAACAGCCAATTTTGCTAAGAAATGAAAAGGAATCTCTATGCCACTATTGCATCAGTTTGATCATAAGGTACAATAGTTCATGTAAAGTTAAATTTTGATGTTAGTGTTTCAAACACCTATAATTTCTGTCAATGAATTTGATATAATCCTGTTTAAAACAACTTTCTTTCTAAATGCATATTGGTCAATAAACATGTACGTTTTAATCCAAATACAAATCATCATGACTTGTGGTGTCTTATTATTTCTAAGGATTTTACAAAAGAAAGAGATTGGTATATTAAAGTAACCCTAATTCAAATCTGACCACCAATTCACATTGCATTTTGAAGGGCAACAAATACCTATCATGCACCATTCACCAGAGGTTACTGATATGACAATGCACTCACCCTCTATTTACCATGGTGTTAGAAAAGGTCTGCTTAAAACATAGTGAGCAAGTCTACAATGGCATCAAATTAATAACAACTACTGTGCAACATGCTTCAATTAAAGCTCTAGAAGGCTTTCTAAAAAATCACTGTACAAAATACAAGTGTATCAATCAGAAAGCATATTGACCAATTAGCTTAATCCTGAAACGTTAGTTTTATTGTTAGTGACAGTGTTGACAGTTAACACAAGTGTATATACATTATAATTTACAACAATTTATATTATGTACAAATATCACATATAAGCCAGAGAGAGAGAGAAGAGAGAGCAAATATCTTCTTGAATCGTCTTTGGCAAAGTATCACTGTATTTGACACTTCATGTACTGTGTGTATTTGACAAATTTTAATATTTTGTTCTTCTCCCCAAAACAACCACAGAATTTGAATATAGTGAGCTTTGCAATAGATTAAATCCAAATGTATTAGTAAAATCATCCTGTTAGTATTTGAACTCATAAATACATATACTCTGTGTGATATGGCACATAAGAAACAATTGTACTGCAATACTTACTGCCCCCGGACTTCTGAAAGAACAGGTTGCCCTGCTTGAGTTCCATGATCCTCTCGTTGTTGTCGACCAGAGAGGAAACTTTCTCGGAGAGCTGGAGGGCCAGGGACTGGAGACGTGTGGGCTCGGTACGGTGCATCACCACAGTGTGGGTGGGCTCATCAAGGGAGGCCTGGGGGGACAAGGTATACATGTAGATATATGTAGATCATACACTGTAAAATCCAGATTCTTTTATCGTTGCATACTAAATAAATTTTATTGTTTGTTTTTTTTAATATGTCCAGTTGTATTTACATTATATTTCATCAAATACTATCTGAGGAAGAAAGGATCATTTTTAATATTTGTTAATAAGTTACATATTTTATTACAAAGTTAAATGCTTTGAAAAATACTGACATTTAGAATTAACATGCAAGTTAATTTATAAAAGATGAACAAGGTAGCCCTTCTTACCATGAGTTCTTCATTGATGATCATCTTACTGATGATAGAGTGAACAACTCCCTGGTCAATCTCAAACATCTCGGCCAGCGTCTCAAGACTCAGTGAGTCGTACACACTGCTATATGTGAACAAGTATGTCCGTAGACTCTCCTCCTGGATCTTGCTAGTCACCATATCCTGCACAGTCTCACTCTTGTAGAACAGCTCCCATACCTACACATTGATGAAACAGCACCACTTTAACAATGTATACTTAAACCATATAAAGGACTTCTTGCGCAAAATCTTCCATAATTAACATAAAGCAATATGAGCTGCAATTTTCATGTTGAAAATTGTTATTACGAAATTTACTAATAAAATGACAAAATAATTATGGTTCTGTTAGCCATATTTTTGTGGGAAAACCTACAGTATTTAGAGACCCTGATTGAGGCAAAATTACATTATTGTCATCCTTTACAAAAATTTTGATTTATTTAAATCTTATTTATCATAAAGGTTTAAGTTAGATACACATGTACATGCAAAAATATTATAAAAGTGGGGTTTTGCAGCAAAATAACATTCTGAAAAATATTGCTCATATTGCTATAAAAAAATGTATAATTTTTTAATAAAGTATGACATCTTTTAAGTAAAATTCTGTACCTTTACATAAAAACTTTTATGAAAACCTGAAATCTATATGTAATTACATGCATGTACTGAATAAGGATCAACAACATTCCAACACAACAATTTATGAAAACAGAATTCAACTGCATGTCAAATTCATTCACAAATTGAACTAGGCAGTACCTGTACATGTATAGATGTTTACCTTAGCATTCATCTTCTCATTGATGATGTAGTTCTTGCACTCCTTCCAGTTGCCAGTCTTCATGGCCTTGGAGGCGGCCACCACATGCTCCCTCATACTCTCAGGGGGACCAGTCAAAGCCTGGCGCTCGCTCATCCTCATCACGTGGTGGAAGTTTTTACTGATCATTCTACGCCTGGCATCCATCTCATGGGCTATCATATACAAAAAATTGGTCAGTACTTATTGGGAGTACCTTTTGATAAGAATTAGGCCAACTACATGTACATCAATAATTCAAAAAGCTATCATTATGCATTTTAGCCTCCCCCCCCCCCCAAAAAAAAATAGAGCAATGCCTGCTTTCTTTTCAAATCAACACAACTATGAAAGAACACTAACCTGCCATATAGGGAACTTCGATCAACATGGCTGACACAAGGTAGACACATTCCAGCAGCTCTAGGTTGATGTGCATGTGATAGGGAAGCAGACGGCGCTTCTCTATCTTCTCCTGTTCTGGTGTTCTCTCGTGCTGACGTTGGAGCAATAAACCCTAAGAATAGAATATTCTATGAAAGCTATCGCCCAAAAAAGTGAGATTTTTTATCTGCACTGATCACAACTTTCCATTGCATCTCTAAAGGTTTATGCATTCAATATGTTTGTCTTAGATTTAAAAATTGGATGAGAATCTCTAAAAATTTTACACTTGCTTCATAATTGACCCGCAATAAATAAACACTGGATTACCTGTGCCAAAAGTTCCTTGGCTCTTCCACCACTCTGAATGTCCACTAAAGCATTGTGAGCATCTCTAATCATTCCTTTTCTAAATGCACACAAACCTAATTGCACCATTGTTCTGTTGTAGAGAATCTGTAAAATATATATGCAAACGTCAGTACTAGAGTTGTAACGATATAGTGATACATGTACCGGTACATCTATTGTATTGGTCATAAGGCCCCACGATATTCATATCCTATCGTCACATGTGTATCGTGATACACAGTATGAGTTACCGGTTATTTTTATTGACTTTCTAGAATAATTACATGGTATACATAATACTAAGACATTTAGAAATCTAAATTAAAGTTGTTTAGTTTTGTTCTAATCAATTCAATTTAAGTTCTTCAAAGTTTGTTGATTGATTTTGTAAATAATTGACATATTTGCTTTATGCCATCTTATTACTTATAGAGGTAGAGAACATAGAAATCAGTTTCTCTAATACATGTAGTTGACAACTATATCGTGATACATGATGTATCGAATTACCATATCATGATACATAACATATCGTGTAGTAGCAGGCGATACTCAAGCCAGGTCAGTACATACAGATAAAAAAAAAGAAAAATCAAAACTTCAGAAAGCATTATTTCTCATGCAAATGATTGATATGTGGCAAAAAATCTTAGAGCTATGTCCCCAATACTTAGAGGATCAACCCACATATTCAAAAACAAACTTCTATTACTGCTATAAAAACGCTTTGCTGTTTTTCATCTCCACCTTCAATTACACTTGATCACAAAAAATAAGACATCAAAAGCCTTCGTCTTTAAATAAGTTGGCATCTGTCCAAATTGCCAAAAAATAATTCATCTTGTGCACACAAAAATATCCCATTGCTCATCTTGATTTCGGGAGTAGCTTAACTTGCAGCAACGTACCTGAGTGGGTACATCCGAGTGCTGGATGGTGTCCTGGAGATGAGACATCAGCATCAGGTCGCGGGCCTGGTACCACCGGTCGTGGAGGGCCTGATGGTATATCTGACACAGCATGGAGCGAGTCCGCAGACGGTCAGTCAGATCCTTGGCGTAAATAAATTTACACATCTCCTCCATGTCCTTGAATGATTTATTCTCCAGCTGCAAATCACATGGAATTTACCAGTAAACGTTAGATGAACCACATGGAATTTACTGGTAAACATTACATGCACCACATGGAATTTACTGGTAAACATTACATAAACATTTTTTAATTTCATTTTCAACTGTAAAATTATTTAAATAGAATCGCCTTTGTCAAAAATACAAGAGGTTCATAGTTTATGTACATGTTTAAATATTCACATAGAATCATTGATACAGACCTTAGGGTTATCATATGCTTCTGGGTCAAACTGAAAAAGCAATAAATTTTTTGTCTTAACATGTTACACCTTTCTCAATACAAGATAATTTTTCATCATATCTTAAATATATTTTATTTCTTAGTACATGTATATTCACTGTTTCTAGTACTTGAAATTTCTTTAGTTACCATAGTAATTTTAACAGTTACCATAGTAATTTTAACAAGGATCTTTTTAATCATTCATAATGTTCATGAATTTACCTTGTAATACATATGTTCTATCCTTCTGAGGTATACCCGACAGATTTCCTCAGTGGTACCTCTTGGAACAAGGTAGGTCTGAAGGCGATCTAAGATTACACATACTTCTTTCTCATCCTTCAATCTGTGAAAAATTCCAATTATACATTTCATAAAATGACACAACATATGAGCATACTTGTATACAGTAAAACATGCTTATAATGAAGTGCCAGGGAAGGACGATTTTGTTTCGTTAAATGCGTAATTTGTTACATCCGTCAGTTTTACAACATGTAATAAGTCACAGGGAATGAAAATCACTTCGCTGTAAGCATCAATTCATTATAAGCGTGTTTGCTATAACCGTGTTTTACTGTTTACATGTATATTGATACTCTGTGGTGTGAAACCAGAAACATCTTCTTTAAAATCATAGTTAAAAGTCCTCTTTACCTGTCTACATATTCAGTACTATGCGCATCACACGCTTGTAACATTTTTGTAAATTCCTCGTCCATCCTCTCTACAATGGTTAAAATGCATCCCCTGACTCTGTAGGGTGGAGTCTACAAAACCACATATTATTTTTTTTATAAATTGTCCTTACATACATGTATATGTACATAAAAGTATTTGAGTTGATGAGTCGTTGAGAAGAACTTACAGTAACATTCTCACTCTCCTCCACAATATTCTCTCCAATGTTGATGTCTGGGTTGGCCTCTATCATATCTAGTAACTCACTAACTCCTGCAAGACACCTGTAGAAAAAAGATACATGTCCAGTCAAGTAACTAAGCATCTTCTAACATGGCAATATCATTTGACTTATCAAAATAACTTGTTTTGGGTTTTTTTTCATTCCAATTTTACAAAATGAGACAAAGTATTGAATTAATACTTATGTATGATATTAACAAATGAATACAGGGGGAGAAAAACATTTTAAAACAGGGAATATTAATTCAGTCAAGGCTTACTTTTCCCACATTTCAGATCTCATGCAGGTGGCAATGTTGGGATTGTAATCATAAATAGCTGAAACAATGTGGAACATGATCTTCATGGAAATCGCTGGTCCGAGATTGTTGGCATTCGAGATGCTCTGAAGCTCTTTCAGCAGTGCAATCTGCTCGTTCCTGTCTGTTCCCTTCTTTCCTCTAGCTGAGATGATCTCGTTCAATTTCTTTATGACTGCCTCATGGTTAACTTCTGTATCCTTGGCAAACATTTTGGGTGCTTCCTGTAATAAAATGTAAGTTATTAAAAGAATTTCTGCGTTAATCTAAGATTTGCTATTTTATAGAGAACAAACCAACTCTACATTTCAAAAGCATATAACTTTTAAGACAGTGTCTATATACTTTTGTTTCATCAGTATAAGATAGACTTCAATTTTTAGGGATTTAATTGATAGTGATCAATGAAATCTAACGTCCATCAAAGTAAGATATATTAAGATAACAGATTTCATTAAAAGGACTACTGTCCACAAATAAACCCTACAAATTGTGATGCTACTTACTGTACAAAAAATGATGCCCATATCAATGAAATCTCAGTACATGGACATTGTAGTAGTTAAAAATTGAAGTTAAATTAAAAGTTATGTCTGCATGTTCCATGGTGAAATAAAAATCTTTAAATGGGGAATCAATAAGAGTAAGCAACTGAAGAATTTGAGAACATGGACCTTCATTCCTAAATCTGACCTTGATCATGGGAGCCCCCTTGGTGACCTCCTCCCATTCACCCCCTTCATCCTCGTCTCTCTTCTTCTTCACTCGTTTCTCTTTCTTTTCCTTCTTTTCTTTCTTCTCCTCTCCTGGCTGTCTAATAAAGGAACATTAAAATTTTTAATTTTTTTGGCACGGGGTAATAAAATAACTTAAACTCTTTACACTGATAGAAATAATCCCAATAAATAAGAAGAATCCTGCATGTTAGAAGCATGCAAAAAAAATTATAACTTTTTGTAACAGTTACTTCTGTTTTGTTTCTGAAAACAGGAGCACAATTTCAAAAAGTATTTTAGAAATTAAAGCTTTTAAAATGCAGAAAAATGTCATGATGGCTACCAGTAATTTTCTGTAAACAAATAAACATGTTTACTATTAAATCAACACGTATCAAGCTGTAACTGTCGGGACCTACTTTTTCAAGAACATGGCAGCTGTGTAGACCGTTGTCCCCGGTCCCTCTCCTCCATCACTCTCTGAGCTGGAGCTGTCGGAACTCATCTCCCAGTCAATGTCATCATCGTCGTCATCGTCATCCTCATAGGTCACCTGTAAAAAAAGATAGCTCAATGAAACATCAGGCTAATGGAGCTATACATTGTTAACACATCTGCATTGTATTCTACATTGTATCAATGTGGACAAACGTGTGTATAGAACAATATAAACAAAAATATTTTCAACAATTTCATATAATATGTGGACTTTCTCACCTTTTTGGAAGGTCTGCTCTCCTCCTTTGCTGCCTTCATTTTGGTGAAATCCTCACGAGCTTCTTCTTCTGATTTCTCTTCCTCAGAATCTAAAAAATTAAATGATTTACTTTCAGTTTAAACACAAACCAGCATTCAAGATTTCAAAGAGTAAAACTGGGTGTTTCTCAATTTATCTTTAATAGAGTGTGACCCAAAAACTGGCTATAATTCAACAGATCTCATAAACTAAACGAAATCTTACCCACTGCTTCTTCTTCTTCACCCTCATCTGGATTCTATAAAAAAAAATATTGAAGAAATCATTTTTAATTCAAAATTTCACTCTTCTCTCTCACTGAAAGAATATACCGGTATTGGATATTATCATATTAAAGTCAGAATTGACACATAGAGAATGATCATTACTTCTCTGTATGTTGCGATATCTGATTCAAAGTCTCTGTTGTATTTCTTTAATTTCTGTCTTAAGGTAGTTAGACCTTTAGCGTTGTTCTTGCTCATCTGTTTCCTTCCTTCTCTGTCCTCCCAACACTGTGACCAATCAGAAATAGCTCATGAGAAATAATGTGTACAGTAAAACACGGTTATAACGAACACGCTTATAAATAATGTGTACAGTAAAACATTGGTTATAGCGAACACGCTTATAATGAATTGAATCTTACTGCGAAGTGATTTTCATTCCATGTGACTTTATTACATGTTGAAAACTTGACAGATATAACAATTTACGCTTATAACGAAGCAAAATAGCCTGTCCCTGGCACTTCGTTATAAACATGTTTTTAAATTTACTGTAAATTGTTTTACATTTCACATTATCAATATTATTTAATTTGCCTATACCTTTAATACTGTATATTGTATTTCTGAGTAAGTAAATGCTGTACACAATATATACAATGCCTCTCAGCTTGATCTAATACTGTCTTTTCATTCATATTTATTTCTTAACAAATGATGCTGATATATATGAAAAGCAAACCTACCTCACTGACAAAATCTTCAAGTTCCACCAAACACCTCATAAAGAATCGTGGAATCTGGTTTTCTTTTTCAATGACTTTCTTTGATTTGTCATAGGCTTTTCCTAACTCCTCAAAATCTGTTTAAAAAGAATGCAATTGTAACTGTTTACGAAAATTTCCTTGAGATACATGATAGAAGTACAGTTTTTTTCAATATCTGATGCATTGTATCCAAGAACATGATTTCAAAAAGCAACATATCTTACCTGTTAATACACTAGCCATATCCTTAATTTTCTTATGGTTTCCCATTTTCTTGATGATTTCTCTCAGTTCATCAAACCTAAAAAGAAATATATTTAGATATTTACCAAAGTTTGTTTCATTATAGTAGAGAAACAAAAAAAAATTTTTTTTAAGGTTCTTTAAAGTATGAGGAAGTAATAAAAACTACTGAATACAGAGTTATTTTCGCCCCATGTTATTTTCGCCCTTCTACACTTGCAAACGGTTTTGCCCAGTCTTAAATTCGCTCAGATGCAGTTGTGTTAACAGAGACATTATTTGTGACATAGAATTCGCCCAGTCTTAAATTATCCCTCTGACAACGAGGGCTAAAGGGGTGAAAATAAAATGGGGGCGAATACTTCCCTGTATACAGTAATCCTTTTCTATGTTTTTTTTAATCTTTAAAGAGGGAACAAGTTTTAAATTAATTTCTTTATCATTTAAAGGTATGAAAAAATCATCTGACCTTTTGTCTTTTGCACTTCGTACTATACGTTTGGGTTCATCCTCATCATCACTAAAGGCATATGCTCTGTTCGAAAAAGAAAAAATTTAAAATGTACCCTTTCGCCTTGCACTGACAGCTAGTGCTGTATAATAACAGTAAAATTTTATCTGTATTAGAACTACTTACACTGGTCTTGCTGCTGAAGCTCCCGGGCGAGGAACATTAACCTCTGAATCTGAGGATGAGCTGTCTGACTCAGAGTCAGAACCTTTGAAAAACCTGGACATTTTTCTTTAGTAAACTGAAACATCAATTTGTAAAAGACACTTATATCCAACAGACTTACATGTAGTTTAGTTTTTTATTTGCAAATAAGTAATATCATAAATAACAACTTGCTTAAGGTTAACATTCTCTGTTATCTAATTGAAATGATACGATGTGTGTTTTTAACTTGCAAAATTTGACTTATACAGCTGTTGTATTAAAAAAAAATTCTTAGTTTTTTTCACTACAATCTGGCAAAATAAAAACCACTCAATTTAGTCTTATAATCATATAATTCAACGAAATACAACATTCAACTAATATTAAGTGTAAGAAACAGAGGAAAGAGTATGATTGACGATCAGTTATTTGTATGTGTACGTAGACCTAGGAAATTCGAGATACCTCGCACCATACTGTGTGATAAAAACTTAAGTTTTTTGCATTTGACCACATAAATTGGATCTGTTTTGATTCCTAACAATAAATGCTTTGTTCCTTATAAAGTTACATGTATAATTTAAAGATTTCTTACCTATAAGTATCACTATTTCATTAAAATCATGAGGAAAGAAGTGCCGACAATGTGGGGAGCGTGACGTCACTTTTAGACGATAAATCGCGAGGTGTATCGAGAATTGAGAGTATAATTTAGAGGTTTACCGAAGGGCTACAGGCATGAGAGATGGAAATGCCAAAACAAGAAGAGCAAAAAGACGTTACAGATGAGAAAGAAAAGATTAAAACAACCACAGTGGATGTAAAAATTGTAGTAGCAAGTAAAAACAAAAAAGTATTTTCAGGTAAGTCTGCTGTAAAAACGGAATGACATCATAAGACTTGTAATGTACATGTAATCATGCATTTTCTGGAAGTGTCAGTTAACATGGTTAACTTGGATTGAATCCAAGAATTGAAAAAATATTGTATGACGTACAATTTCATTGTAGGAGTGAGAAGAGCAGCACACCAGATCCCAGATGAAATTCTCAATGATCCAAAACTTCAGCATGCTGTGAAACAGGTGTTTATTATAATAAAGTTTATAATTTGATGGACTGGGAATCGAACCCGCAACCCCTGCAACTCTAGTCAGGAGCTCTACCACTGAGCTACCCAGACTGGTTACAGTGGTATCCACGGTCTATATATAGCCTCAACTACTACAATACATTTACCAATTTTTCTACCACATGCAGTTATTGCCGAGACCAAATTAAGAGAAGCTGCAGTAATTATCATTCTCCAATATACCATGAATGTCATCAGTATATTTATTTATCAGATCCGAAACGCATATTAATCTTGCACTGATCATGATCTCTATAGAGGAAACAATCAGCAAAAATTCTGAGTTGCTAGTAGAAAAGAATTAGAGTTCTTAAATGTTGCGGAATTACAGCTTCTGTTCCAAAATGTAGTTTGAAAAATAAAAGCCTGGGCTAAAGTCTTGGTTTTTATATTTTGAAACAACATTTCTCAACCTCGGTGGTTATCCTGCATTATTCATGAAAACTCATACTGTACTGGTATATATACACACCTATTGGTGGCTTATACTGTATATATACACACCTATTGGTGGCTCATACTGTATATATACACACCTATTGGTGGCTCATACTGTATATATACACACCTATTGGTGGCTCATACTGTATATATACACACCTATTGGTGACTCATACTGTATATATACACACCTATTGGTGGCTCATACTGTATATATACACACCTATTGGTGGCTCATACTGTATATATACACACCTATTGGTGGCTCATACTGTATATATACACACCTATTGGTGGCTCATACTGTATATATACACACCTATTGGTGGCTCATACTGTATATATACACACCTATTGGTGGCTCATACTGTATATATACACACCTATTGGTGGCTCATACTGTATATATACACACCTATTGGTGACTCATACTGTATATATACACACCTATTGGTGGCTCATACTGTATATATACACACCTTTTTTTGGCTCATCTTAAATTTAAAATGGTTCTGGACAGAATATCAAAATAATTGATAGTTTCTTAAATAAAAAAATATGAATACTGTGGAATCATTTAATTTCCAGGGTGCCAATTTTCATGGATTGGGGTTGTTTTGCCCATTTGTGGGGATGTACTTTCGGGGATGTGTCGGTTTTCAGTTTCAGTAAGAAAACTAGCTTTTTCAAAATTTCTTTTCATCGAAGATGTAAAATTTGTTGAGGAGAGCTACCCACAAGTACCACAAAAATTGAGCCACCACCAGATCTAATGTTTCCACAGTATGGGTTAACAATTCCATATTTATTCATATGAAATCAAAATAGTGTTCATTTGCATTGTCAAACTTTTATAAATAATCACTTCATATTGATATTTTTCTTTAAAGCTACCAGAAAATTATAATTTTGAAATCTATAAAACAGTATGGAAGATTCAGTCAACTGGTGCAAAAAGAGGTAAATGGTTCTAAATTATGATTTCTTGATAATTAAAATGCATTCCTTTCAAACCTTAATTAAAAACTGTAAACTTGTACATACACTGTATACATGTTTACTTTTTGTATGTCTGTAGTGCCGGTATTTTTTCGATTAGCATGTTTTCAAGTACGTTTTATAACATTACAGTGGCTCTACAGTTCCCAGAGGGATTATTATTATTCGCATGCACAATAGCAGACATAATAGAAGAGTATGTATTACACAAGTTTTACTTCATGTTTTAATATAACTTGAAATACAGTATGCATATGAGCTTGATGAATGTTGTACCGGTAATAATAAGTACTACTACCGGTACATTCAATTGAGAAATCATACCTAAATTATCTTTACATTGTAATGACAGATTTACCTCAGCAGACACAGTGATCATGGGGGATGTGACATATGGAGCTTGCTGTGTGGACGACTTTACAGCCAGAGCTTTGGGAGCTGACCTGATGGTCCATTACGGGCACAGTTGTCTAGGTTTGTGGCTTAAAATGATCAAAACTACTAAAGCCATAATAATGGAGCACATACATATGACTCAGAGGTCATTGGTGTGTAACAGGAATAGAGAAATATCAATGGACCAGACCGGGACCCTAACCTGGGCTCCTTGAGTATCTAGTCAGGTGCTCTACCAACTAAGCTATCTGGCACCAGCAAACTGTCGCACCCCCCCCCCCCTTTTTAATCTTATTAACCCTTAAAGATCAACATCCCTGGTTTTTTTCCCTGTCAGGAGTTAACCTGTCTCAAATGAAATGGGATGGGAGAGATGATGATTCTCTAACCAGATGCTCTACCAACTGAGCTATATGGCGCAGGCAATCTGACCTGTTTAACCACCACAGGTGTAAGGTTGGAGATTCAAGTCCCATTGTGGTCACTTGATGTTGTGTCCTTAGACAATGCACTTTATCTGCATTATTTCAGTCCAACCTCAGAAACTTCAGAATCTGATAATAAGCACCGGCCGGCCTTGTGCCTCATGGCTTGAAGAAGGATTTCACTTTATTAAAGCAATAGAATTGAACATATATTGAACATCACATTGAATTTTTCATTGATCAAAATATCTTAATGAATGAGTTTCAGGTTGTAATGCAGTGCAGTATATATGTGTACATGTACCGGTATATGCAGTGGTTTTTCTCATCAGTCAAATTAGGCAATGATAAAGTTTTGCTGTTTACATCATTGGTGCATCACTTATACATCATGTTAGCAAAGAACTATTTCAATAACATGTGATATATTTATCTACTGGTCGGTACATGTAATTTGTGGTCCTTTGTTATCTTTGGCAAAAATTAAATACTGTTGAAACTTGAAAAAAACATTCAAAAGAGCTAAGTAAAATACCTGGCACATTTGCTTTTTAAAATAGCGGTAATGGTGTTTAGGCAAGCACTGTTAGCAAAGTCTGAATGCATTGGCAACATTGAATGTTATTATAATCATATCCGTTGGTATTCCACAGTGCCTATTGACCAGACAGGAGGGATTCAAATGTTGTATGTATTTGTGGACATTAAAATTGACACAATGCATTTTCTTGACACTATCTGGCACAACTTCCCTGAGGGTTCCTGCCTGGCATTAGTGTGTACCATACAGTTCGTAGCTGCCCTTCAGGTAAGTCACCAAGGATAACCAAACAGGTTATTCACAAGATATGATAATTTGGTTATTAATGTACATGGTACTGCAAAATCAGTAGAATTTGGGGGTCATTCAATTTTTCTGCTTTTCTAGCTAGGGTACGTCTTATTCATGACTTTACATCTTTAATCAATTATGAAAAGGGACATTTACATGACCATATAACAGAATCCAAGACAACATGGCCCATGATTGATGAACTTTAAAAAAAAAATGCTCCTACTTACCATATTCCACATTATATCGCTCATTAAAATGGTAAATTAATTTTCTTGTGGATAATGCAATTACATGTATATTTAACATACATGTATATTTAATGTGTTCAAAAACATTTGCATTTATAAATGTTTTGTATAATTATATATAAATTATATACCGTAAACGTTTTTTTATGTATACTATATATACTTTTCAAAGGCTGCCAGTCAAGAACTGAAAGACAAATATGAAGTGATCATCCCCCAGTCTAAACCTTTGTCTCCAGGAGAAATACTTGGATGTACCTCACCAAGGCTCAAACCTGGCACCGATGCCATCATGTAAGTCCTGTAATACATTAAACTTGATGTCAACAGCCTCCCACTGCATGTAATGTTAGTTTGTTGGAAATATCCTTTAGTTTGACTTTAAAGAAAAAAACAATTTTAAATTGTTCAATGCTTTTCAACATTTTGTGCAAATAATTAATCCTGGGTTTGCATATAATGTATGACTGTGTATATCACACTATTTTTTATATTAAATGTAGATATCTTGGGGATGGAAGATTTCACCTCGAGTCAATCATGATTAGTAATCCTTGTGTACAAGCTTATAGGTAAGACCTATATCCGATTACCTACATGTATCTCTTTAAAACTATTAATATTATATATATAGTGCCTGCTTGGGAGGGTACCAGTTGAAATTGACACCCCGAGAAAACCATTGTCAACCTCAGCTTCGCGTCGGTTGACAATGGTTTTCTCGGGGTGTCAATTTCAACTGGTACCCTTCCAAGCAGGCACTATTTATTTTATTATACTGAATGTCTTAACTTTATAGCAAATTTTACTGCTTTTATATAGAAAAGACGCGAGTTCTACGGCGAACCGTAGGCGCATAATTTACGCGCATGTAACAATTCGTTCTATCGGTCCGTTGCCAAGTGTGTTGCTAACGCTGAGGGTATGAGAACGGATTGTCAACTGTGTCTAAACCAATCAGATTTCAGTATTTAACATGAAAGTATAATAAATTGATAAAGTAATGCATGTTCATGAACAAGATACACTAAAACTCTGTGAAATAATGAACCAAATATTGATATTTTATAGATAAAAACCCCCCAATAATTGGTAGTAAAGAAATCTTTGTGACCATTATATACAGTTTTTTGTGTTACTTTGAAATTCTTTACTGGATTTTTGTATTCAAAGATATGACCCATACAGCAAAGTCTTCTCCAAAGAGTATTATGACATTGATAAGATGCATTCAATACGAAGAAATGCCATTGAAAAGGCCGCCCAAGGCAAAAAATATGGAGTGGTGCTAGGAACCCTGGGAAGGCAAGGGTCAACGAAGGTTCTGCAGGTACCAGTAATCTACATGTATTGACTACCAATTTTTTTTAATTAAAAAAAAATGAAAACAAATATTGGTATGGTCTTGAATTTGTATGTTATTATTAATTTTTTTGTAGGAATTGTTAGAGAAAATAAAGGAGTGTGGTAAAAACAGTACCCTGGTTTTATTGTCAGAAATTTTTCCAGACAAGCTCAAACTGTACCCAGATATTGATGCGTAAGAAAAATTCATATACATTTTCAATCATTTTGTAACCATCACATTGTTTTCAGGTGCCCATCTTGTTGGTGTCATTTAATTATCTGAATAAATCTGGTATAAAGCAGTAGAATTTATTTATGTATTTTATTAAGAGTACCAGTAAATATTTAACGTCTATTTTTAAAACCTACAGATGGGTGCAAATAGCTTGTCCAAGATTGTCAATTGACTGGGGTATGGCATTCGAAAAGCCATTATTATCACCCTATGAGGTAAGAGAATGCAGTATTTTGTTTCAGGTCTTTGGTGGTTTTATCTACAGAGTAATTAGAGTTTAAACATACACACATGTATACTGTATATGAATATATGAAGGTACATGTACATGTATTTAAAATATCCTCAAATTAATTTTTTCCTTTCATTACAGATGTCTGTTGCACTGAATATTGCCCAGTGGCAAGATGTTTACCCAATGGACTTTTACGCCAATGACAGTTTAGGCCCATGGACTGTGAATAATGTCAAACACCAGCCCCCAAGAAAACAGCGACCTAGAAAGACTGTTCCAATAAAAACAGAGACTCAGGAGAGTGGCTCCTGTTCAAAATCATGTGCTTCTTGTTCATGTTCACAAAAGTCCGACATAAACAACATAGAAATAAAAGAAATTACTTAACATCGTTTCAGGGCTTTTTTTTTATGAGTTTTTTTCTTTTTTTTTAAATTAAAATCGGCATTTATTTTCTAACACTGTTAGATAGTGATGATACATGCATTAAACTCAAGATAGGTCGTAAAGGCAATACAATACACTAAATTTATCTTCATGTCTGCTCAATATTGTAGCAAAAACCATTGTTGTGACAACTATAAGATATCTCCTTTTTAATCAAGAGAGTCAACCAACCTGTTTTAATCAGTCTTTGTGTAATCTTTTTTCACGATAAGACTTATTTTTTGTGGTCTTTTGCAAATCTTATCAAATTAATTTCAGTAAGGATGTCTGAAGGTTGTTTGAATATTGATTCACAGTGACGTTGGAAACAAATTGATAGTGGGGGGGCTAGACTTATCAAAAATCTTGACAAGAAAAAAAAAGGTCTTTGGTATGTATAAATTTGCAAAAAAAGTGTGTGTGTGTGGTGGGGGGGGGGGGGCTAAGCCCCCCTAGCCACCCGGTTCGGACGCCTATGATTCATAACACCGACATTGAAATTTGAAATGACATTAATTTATTATTGTTAATATTTATGTACATGATTTGATGGAAGATGGCTAATGTGTTATAAACAAAGAGTTAAGGCTTAGCCTTCATGATGAGATTTTGTAATGAAACTGGAATCCAGATCTGATTCTCGAACACAAATATCACATTTCTGTCCAAATAAATCTGAACTTTTCCATAGCGATACACTTGTTTAGCTTCTTGGGTTTTCCCAGCAATAGGCATAAACAGGAGACCATTTTCCTCAGCCTGAAAGAATAAGGAATGTCTACTTAATATAATCAACAACTCATGACTGCTCTGCAAAAATATTTTTCTTATCGAAAGAATTCTGTGATATACATGTACATGTATATACAGTAATAATAAAATGAGACATTGTACTATGTACATGCATGCTGATTATTTGTACACATTAAAGACATGCAACTCCTACTCACCGCTTTTTCAACAATATCTTTGAAGGTCGGTTGATAATTGGTGCCAGCTATAACACTTCTTGTGTACTGAAATTAATGAGATAAATCAAAATAAGAGGACATTAAAGAAATTTGGCATAGCACAAATATACATGTACATGTACCAGTAAATATATGTGAACTGTAGACTACCAGTAGTATCTTTTATCTTAAAGCTGAACACCGCTCGTAAATAGGCACTGTCCGCCATATTTCTCTTTCATCACTGCTGTCACTACAACCCTTATATAAGGGGCAGACCTCTAAACAGTTCAAAGTACTTCGCTGTAGAGGTCTCACCTGTGTGGACGTACATCTTGCCTCGCTGTGTAACTCGGTCACGAAATCATGGTATCAAATTTTACACACTTTTTTCAAGCCAGGAGAATACTAACATCAAATAAATTGGTCAATGCATTATTTACAAACAGAATATGTATATAAAATAATAAATAAATGCATAAAATCTAAAGACCACGGAAGGAATACTACATGTTGGCCACGAGTTTCAGGTGTGCAATTGGGTGTAATGGAAACAAAGGGTTTATATACCGGGTACCTGTGTGACAGTGCCTATTTACGAGCGGTGTTCAGCTTTAATGAAGCCTGATTTTTTTGTGAACTATCCAAAATCAACGATGTCATGGTGATATGAGTCACATAATTTGAGAAATCTTCCTCAATTATACATTATACAAGCATATGAATAATCAGTCTTGGTAGCATTTGTTGGTAAAGAAAGTAGTAGATACACTCTGTAGTACATACTGTTGGCTCTGGTCCAGTGGTCTGTCTGGGTGGGGATCGTGTGGAGGAGGGACCGGATGTGTCCACCATCTGTCTCCGCTCCATCTGTGAGAAGTACGCCATGTTCTCCTTCACACCAGGCTGTATATGACTGGACACTGCTCGGTTCATTATCTCCAACGCTTTGTTGAAATTGTCTGCAATAGAAAAATAGTTATCAGATACCATTGATACAAGAACATAGTACTGTGTTTGTATACAGTGTATGCACAACTCAAAAGATGGCAAAATCCATGACTTTCGTTTCTATTTTCTAACTTCATTTTCTAACTTACTCAGATACTCTAAGCCGATTTTGTCTTTTACTTACGAGTAGAAGACAAAATTTTCTATGCGTATTAGACAATAATTAAAAGATGATACATGTACATGTATCAACTGTAGATATGCCATAATTTTTAATTTTGTAGTATATTCAAAGTCTACTGACAGAAAATATCAAATCTACATTATTTTGCAAGAAATCTGGTAGAATATCGTACCTCTTATGGATGGCTGGGAAAGATATTCTTCCGAGAAGAGAGACTTCCATCCTAGGTACCACTTGGTGATCTCGTCGTAATTAGGCATGTTACTGAGCCAAGTACACAACACAGTCCGCCATTTTGGGAAGAATGTCTTCTCCAGCATGTCCACCATGTATTTGATGGGAATGATATCCGACCATGCCATCACCCAGTGCCAAGGATCTGTTAAAATATTACATGTATAACTATAATTGTAGAATTAAACAGGTAATATATACACTTCTAAGATTGTTTGGAAACACAAAAGGTAAGTGCTTGGATAAACTAAAAAGTCTCAAGCACGTACACAGGTAGTAAACAATAATCATTCATGTTTTTTTAATACTTAATTAGAATTATCACTGTGACAGCAACAATAGTATGTTCATGATCTGTATGTACATGTACATTGGATTAATGTGGGTTGTCTTATTCTGATTCTTTGTTTATACGACTAGCATGTACATGTATCAGATAAATAGAGATTGTATATGTACCTAGTATCTGTTGATGTGGATTGATGACAAACTCCTGCATACACATGGCCAGCTTAGGGAGGATGTTTTTCACCAGAAAAGCCTCCAAATGGCCCGGTTTGAACACTTTCACCCACGGCTGTAGGATGACTTTGGCAGAGGCGTCCGAGGGATGCCAGTTAGTGAGAGCATTGGCTATCTTGTGACGTATGGGGGCATAAAGAGGCTCCAGTTTGTCTTTCATCAGAGGCAGCCAAGGATGTAGCCAGGAATGGATCGGCATGGTGTCTGTTAGTGGATTCCAATTCTCCACTTCCTGTAGTAACCGTGGCAACACCAGCTGATCCAAGATGTTCTCCATGATCCATGAAGGCAGGACTGGTAGCCATGTTTCTAACACTTCTATAAGAGGATGACAAGCACGCACATTCCATTTCCTACAGAAAAATAACAAAATTCCCTCATATTATAAATTGAAAACACACATAATATGTACAACTACAAAAGTAGGTCAAATTATAAAATGAACACTGCAGCTTCATAATTTGCAAGTATAGTAAAGATCAGCTGTTAGTTTCTTAAGCATTTCATAATTTTAGCCGAAGTACATGTACAACAAGTCATTCACTAACTAAAGAAATATTAAAGCAACATTTACAGAATGGTGGTCCTGAGGTAGGGAAGCCAGACATCCCACAGGAGCCTCTGAAACACGTCCATGTCGGTGGAGTTTCCTGCGTACTGGTTGTTATAGTCCTCCAGTAATGACTTCCACTGTTGAATGGTGTGTAGTCCATAGCTGGGGTCCTTCAAGGGGTCCCAAGATGAGAAATACTTTCTCATCTATAAAGAAAGAAGAAATTAGTCGGTTAATATGATATTGATTTTGTGATTCACTAAAAGTTTAAAAACTAGACAGCAAACATTATGCACTAATCAATGATTTGTGAGGAAGTGTTTTTAAACATATCATTATCAAAATGACAGAAATTTAATATTGTATGTACATTTAATAAATATTGACAAATTTCACACATACATATATATTAAGGTCTTTCGATTGTCGCGCGACGTCATTGTGTGCAATCCGGAATATTTTACCGTTATCGGTTATAATATTAGTGTTATTTGATGCATTGTTTTGCCACTATTTCTTGATTTATAACTGTGTTTAACACATTTTAAGCATGTAAAGTGAAATGACACTAATGTTTAACAATTTATAGAGAATAGTTTGAGTTTAAATCGCTGAATTCTATGAAAAACTGATAAAGCCGTACATAGACAATCTTGACAGTGACGACAATTCATAATTTTTCACCTGGCAAGGTTAACATTTCTTTGCAGATTTCAATAGGATATATAATGGATTACAAATATACAAATTTTCAGTGAGTTTGAACCATTAATTTAAAAGTTATAGACGTTTTATGTTGCGTAACTGTACTTATTCATGGTTGAAAAATGGTACCAAAATGCACTAAAAATGTGATAGCTTTCATACTGGCAAGTTTAAATGGCCTTAAAATGTTAAAATACATAAAATAAAGGATTGCGATTAATTTCTTTAAAAAATTGCTTTATTATATAGAAATTAGTAAAATAAAAATGTGATGTTTGATTGAAGAGCAGTCGTCGCTCTAATTGTCCTGATAGTGTACCTGTGTAAGCTCCTACAGCATGAAAAATATTTTTGCAACATACCAATATTTAAGTTCAATTTGAATGTTTACATATTAATCTTCAAATTTAAACAAAAATTACATGGATTAAACCATAAAAACATCAAGGGTGGAGAAACCTTAATCATTATCATCTACAGTAAATAAATTGTTCCTAAATCATTATTCAAACTAACAAATAGGTAATTCACATTACAAATTGCCAATTTAAATTCAATTACCGGTACATGCACATTATATAAATAGTGCCTGTTTGGGAGGGTAACCGTTGAAATTGACACCCCGAGAAAACCATTGTCAACCGACGCGAAGCGGAGGTTGACAATGGTTTTCGAGGGGTGTCAATTTCAACGGTTACCCTCCCAAACAGGCACTATTTATTTTATTATACTGAATGTCTTAACTTTAGAGAAAATTTTACTGCTTTTATATAGAAATGACGTGAATTTAACGGCGAACCGTACGCGCATAATTTACGCGCATGAAACAATTCGTTCTATCGGCCCGTTGCCAAGCGTGTTGCTAACGCTGAGAGTAAGAGAACGGATTGTCTACTGCGTCTAAACCAATCAGATTTCAGTATTTAACATGAAAGTATAATAATGTAAATTATACTGATTTAATGTACATACCAAAGGGAACACTAATGCTACGGCTAGAGAAGAGAGGTCGTACATAACATACTCCTCATAGAAATCATTCTGCAGGGACCTGAATACAGCTGCACACTCGTCTAGTTCCATGGGATTGTCACACCCAGGCTGTGTTCTTTCTTCACACCTACAGATTAAGAAAAGAGTCTACAGGTACATACAAGTCTTACAAGACAAAAATCATCATAATCATTATTCACATAAAGCAAGATGAGAACTAAGAAAGATAGTTTCTCAGCAATACAAAGGGCCTTTTATGATCAATTCTATATTACAAGTAAGAGTAGGTACATGTAATTCCTAAGCAATACAAAAGGCGTTTAATAAATAATTCTATAATCAATTTACCCTGGTTATTACATGTAAAGATATATATTCCTAAGCAATACAAAGAGCCTTTTATATTGTAAGTAATTCTAAATGTAACTACATTGTAAACTTGTACTGATTTACTGTAATATACCTTGCATAGTGGTATGTTTACAGAACATGACTTTTACATGTACATGTACTTACATCCTCACAATGTCCAGAACTTTCTTCAGTTTCTGTATCTGAGCCTCCTCTTGATCGCATATGGTATCCAGTCGCTCTTTCTCATGCTTCATGTTGATAATGTGATCTTTCTCATATCGTAACCTGAACAAAAATATTACAATTTCACAGTACATTGGGGGCTGGGGGCATGTAGCTTTTTATGCAAAGATTCTTGATTATGATTCTTGCCAAAAAAGAGAAACTTGACAAGAATATACATGAAATTCAATTTTACTCTGGCTCTAAGAATTGGGTAGCATTTTCATTGGCTGTAAACTGAACTAGTGGTCTGAACTGTAGGTCTTACTTCCTGTCATTAGTGATAATGTCCTCCTCTGCCATGTCCACCAAGATGTTCAGGTTGTGCATCAACTCTGGCATCTCAAAAGCTTTCTTTTGACCCGGCTCAGGTTCCATAATGTCTTCCTCCTCATCAGGTCTGTTGTGTCTTGTGGCTATGGCATGGTATCCTGCAAGGAAAGAGATTTTATCATCAAAATTATGCAATATACCCAATCAACAATTAAACTTGGCTATCTTGAATTAGATATCTCATATACCATAGGTATGAAAGTGTGAGCTTGAAGTCCCAACCATTATTGTTATATACATATATTTTATCTGTGATAACTTGAATCCTCCAATATCTCAACATTTTTTTTTTAGTGATGTCATATTTAAGAAAATTAGGTTTGTCTGTATGGTTTATTTTTTATTAACTTTGACTACATTTATAAATGTAAATCATTAATTGAAAATCATCGGTTAATGATCATGTACCTGAAAAGACTCTCTTTTCTTTTCCTGTCATATCTATGACCTTGACTTTTGAAGCTTTGGAGGGTACAGCCTTCTTTTTCCCCACTCCAGATTCAATAATTTCCTGTGCTGTTTTATAGACATATTTTGGCTTCTTCTTGCCTAACTGTGAAAATATTACTTCAATTTATATTTACACCAACAAAATATTGTTAAATTCATGTAAATGTATATCTAGACATACAAAATGCCAGGTTTGTGGAATTATTATAACCTCAAATGTACTTTATAAAAAATCAAGATGTATATGTAGATTTTACAAAGGTCCTTAAATATTTCCAGTAAAACAGTTGTAGCAAAGCACCAGAGATGAGCATATCTGCAGATTCGTTAAAACTGTTATTTGATAAATGCGATATAATATGTGAAAATGAGTTTGCTATATATATGTAAGATTTTGTTGTAAGCTTTTTTGCTGTAGCTATGTCTAACTGTAAACAATACTCTTAGTGATACTCACTTCTGGTTTCTTTTTCCACTGAGAAAGCTCCTCCTTAAACTTCTTGTCTTCATCTTCATCAGAATCATGGACCGGGAAATCAGCCAGTGACCTTTCTGACCTCTCGGTCCCATAAGCCCCTACAGCTGCTTTACCTTTCCGCTTGACTGCCTCCACAGGGGTGGTAATACCCTGACCATGTTTTCCCAATCCTTCTCCAGGTTTGAAACCCATCTAAAGAAGGCATTTACACGTAATGTACATGTATAAGTTACATGTTCATGTACAGTACCAACATAAGAAGATGATACTGTTCGCTTTTTGTTACCCATTTACTTACAATGTATCAATTGAAAATACATGTATGGAAAAAAATGAAATTTAATACATTAATTCCTTTTTCATGTCAATCATATTTGGTTTTCCTTTCTATACAGTATCAAAATGACACAAATAACCTGTAATACTATATAGTACATGTGTATTACCTTCTCCAGTAACTTTTTGCCAACACCTCTGGTGTGTCTTTCCCACTCTCCAAATCCCCTGCAAAGAAAACCAAATGAGAGTCATTTGTCAACAACTACTTTTTATGTCAACATTACCGACAAAAAGTAGGAGAACAAAATGAAGTTTTTATGGGGATGAAATGCAAAAGTTCATTTCAAACTCAAGACATTTTGATTGGTATAGTGGAATCAGAAACTGAACAAAGAGAAAATGTGAATGATCACGTAATTTGAAACTAATCTGATACATATTTGTACTTACACGTCAGTTTTTCCAAACCCAGCAAACTGCTTCCCTTGTCTCCCCTGCGGTCTACTTGGTGGTTTCGCGGCAGATGGTTTAGGCATCTGTACCACAATATCATCCTTATCTGAATCCTATCACAATAAATGAAAATATGAATTCCAACATAGATGACTAATGTACAAGAAATATCAATGATAATGTCCCATAGTGTCACATTCCGAATTCAATAAGCCACATAGAGTGCAGTAAACTTTGTATTCAGTTATATTGAAGTGGTCTTAACTCAGAATCATATACAGTTGAACTTTGATATCCCGAACACTGATATCTCAAATACAATGCATATGTCAAAGTGATTTGTAAGTCCCAACTACTAATTTTTTAAGTATTTTACCCTTGATATCTCGAATACTCAGATATCTCAAAGTTTTTAAACAGTCCCATCTAGTTCGAGATAAAGAAGTTTGACTGTACTTCTATATTAGTACAATGAAAATGGGTTTTCCCACTTTCTTTTGAAAATCAGTTTTGACAATAAGGAAATTAATATCAGAAGTGGCAGAGAGATCTGTGTAGACCACTGTAGAAATTGTGCATTTTCTAACATACTTCAAATTTTAAATGTGATGTCTCAAAAATGGGTACTAGCATGTTTGAACTGGTGCACAGTTGTGAATGACAAAAAATTTCCTAAAAACAACATTTATATTTTTCTAGGGCAAGTGTATTTGATCCATTTCAATCCAACCCAAGAAGATGAGAAGCAATTATAAACTATTGGCAAGTACTTGTACAAATCAATATACATGTAATTTCATAACAGTATATTCATGCTTACAGAGGAGTCATCTTCATCTCCTTCTTTCTTGATCTTTGAGCCCTGTTTGATCCCTCCACTGACAAATCCTATGGGTGCAGTGTAGTCCTTTTTCTTTCTTCTACCCCTTCCAAATCCTGGGGTGTCTTCATCATCACTGGTTGCCCACATTCCTTAAGAATCACATTCATGATTGAATAATAATACACCATGCATACATGCCAATCTATGATGAATTTTATATACCGCACAAACCATACCTTTATAACTCAAACATCTGTGTATCCTACTCATCTACCCAAAAAGTTTACAAAAGAATGCTAATTTATAGTAATGTTACCAATCAGTAAAAGTATTAAAATCTTAAAAATTAAAAAATGTCACCTGTTCCCATTCAAAACAAACCTGAATGATTATGATTTTGACCATATAACCACACACTCCTAGATATGTATGTGTATTTTTCCTATACCTGGTTGATTCATGATATGCACTGTTTTTTTTCAGTCAAATAAAGAAGATCACACAGACTTACCATAGATGGCCTGATTTTTTGTTTGCCGCCTCCCTCCTCTTGGGTAAAACTCATTGGCAAGGTCATCCTCTGTTATCTCAAATTTTTCTACTTCTGGGGAAGACATTCTGTCTACTACAGAAATTAATAATAATGTTATAACTAGGCACCTGCAGAGAGCAAATGTCATCTACTTCCAAGATACAGCAAGATTTTCACCTCTTATGACTCAGTAGTTATATTCTGTCCCAAGATATCCTCAATTTATATTTTGCTGAATTACTCGATATTTATAAATACCTCTGCTGGGTTCAAATTGAAAAATATGAAAAGTTCCCAAGATTCCTCCTTTGAAACGCCCCCTCTAGCTTATCAGCAGAGTTTTTGAAATCCACCGGTCCCACCGGCAAAACTGGTAAATATTTCAAATGTCCGGTAATTTTCCTCATCTAATCGGTCCAAATGACCGGTAATATAAAAACGACCAAATTAAGAATTTAATCTCTTTACAAGCATGATTTTAATGTTTGCAGACACCTTTAATTTATTTTAACAAAGCGATTCACACTTGACAAGTTCGTTGTTAGCGTATTGTAAGGGTAGGCTAATTAACGAAAAAACGTAAGATGAGATACTTACAATAAGGTCTCAGACAGCTATTTGTTGACAGGAATGATTTTCAAATTTTTGTTCATCGAAGAACAATGTTATTATTTCATTAACAAAAAATGATAACAAACATTTAAAAACCTATAATATTTTTTCGTAAATTTTTATCCTTCTTATGTTTCGTCATTTCGTACGATCATACTCCGTAAACAACATGGCTCCTGTCAACCACGAGAAGTTCAGTTTGACTTTTAACGAGAAAATTACTCAGATTTTAACATATTTGTAAAACATTTTCAATGAAAAATAGAAGCATAAATAACTGTATCAAACATCCTGCGCACTTAATAATAGTTACTGGTATTTTTATACAACCTAGCTATGCTTACATTTTCAATGTAAAGAAATTATAAGTAAAGAGTGGAGGTTTGGTGAAATTTTCTCTACGTATAAATAAAAATTGATCATTTTTTTAAATAATGTGTTCTATCTTTTATTTTGAAAGGCAAATATGGACCTGTGAATATTTGTTCAGACTGGTAAATTTCATCAAATCACCGGTCCACTTGACCAGTGATTTTTTTTTTATTTCAAAAACTCTGTATCAGGTTTCAATACACTGCTAAAAATAAAGGGAGTCTACGGGGATTTTGCACTGAAACAGACCCAGATAATATCATTGAAAAATTTTGTAAGGTATCCTGAGTGACTTTCGAATTGAGAAAAGATGTCATTACAACATTTCCATTAAAAATCTTGGAAATGTGTTTTCATTCCTGTGAATTTTTAGAAGCGAAAAATGGTAATGTGTCAATGAAATTATCTTGGATATTTTCCCTTTCATCTATTTCAATTTCACTTCTTTCACAAGTTTGTGTATGTTCATTAAAAATTGTCCAAATGCGCTGCATAAATATCTTGGGACAGATTATAGTGCCATAATACCTTAGAATTGTCTTTAATGCTGGATTTCAAGCTGACCATTCATATATACACAATGTCAGCACATACTGTATACAGGAAAATTTTCGTTCCCGTTATATTTTCGTCCCTTTCGCCTTCATTGTTGGTGGGCGAATTTTAGACTGGGCAAATTCTAACTTCTAACTTTCTTTAAACACAACTACATGTATGTCTAACCAAGTGAAAAAGGGCGAAATTAACCCTGTATATAGTAACTTGTATTTTCAAAAATGATTTTGAATAGGTTTATATAATGGAATTAACATGATTAATATGTAATGTTAATGAGTTAAATTATTATATTACTTAATGTCTATGTACTCACGGTACTGACATGGTAATTCTTACCACATGATTACAAAGTATAAGAAAAAGTATCATTATTGATCTAGAAATATTAACCATACATGCTGAATTAAGCCCCTGGCCCCCTGAAAATACGTCTTTACTCTAATTTGAAAACAAGTTTCAAATATAACGTTAGGCAAAGTAGACAAGCCTATTCTCAAGACCGAATACACCCACAACGCAATACATTACAACCTTCTTGATTGTTGAATCCTAAACATTGTCATGTTACCTGAAACAGATGTCTACCCAGGTACAAAAGTGGTACAGTCCTAGGGTTCTGGAAATACTTGAGAATGTGAGAATGGAGAACGTGAATTTTATGTTTGTTCAATGTAAACATCTTTCTTCAGATTTCTCTACTAATATGACTTTAAGAAAACGTTTCAAAGACTTCAAAAATTCTAGAACTTACTAATTGACGATGGTAAAGATATTCAAGGTTTTTAAAGATTTTTTTTTCCATATTCTAAACTGAACTTTAATTTTGATGAATGGATTTTGAAACGAATTGTTTTCATTTTTAAGCTTGATTCTAACGTATTTAAGTATTGAAATTAAGAAATATATATTTTAAGCATATAATTGTAAACAAGAACTACGTACGATTTAATTTGCATTTCATTAGCCTACTTTCGTTTTAGCGATGAAAAAATAATATTGAAGGCATGTGATTGCATTATATTATAAATTTGCGGTAGTATTGTGTGAAGATTCATTGAATTGTGACAGAAATCAGAAAAGGGGTTCTTTTGTTTAACAGGTGAGAAAATTTAAGGAAATAATGACCGAATCATATATTATTGTTGCATGTCCTTCAACCGTTATGTTGTTGTTTTGTAGCATATTCAGTAAATTGGATCTTATAAGCGCAAATATTTAAATATGTGATTAAACACTTTTTTAGAAATACAGAAAGCTGTCAATTTGTACTTCCATTTGTTAATGGTATCATTTTTGTATTAGCTCGAATTTCCTTCAATTTTTTATGTATTGTGTTCTAATTTTCCCTCTTGGTAAAAATTAGAGAATTTTGAATAGAAACCTTTCTTACTTTTTGAAAATCATTCTAATCACTTAATTGATTAATAAAAACTTAGTGCTCATTTTAATTTTTTCAATAATAAAATGTCAGATTTTATAATTTTGACCACATTCACAACAATGATCTGAATTTAATTAATTTCATTCTTAAATTCATTTTCTTTCTTAGAAATGTATTGATGTACCATGTCAGGAAAATTAGACAAATCATCATTTTCAATGGATGTATCTCAGAAGGGTCAGGGAGATAGGGAGGATCACAGGAGTCTGGGAAATGGAAAGCATGCCCGGTCTCAGTCACCCCTGAAATTCTTTGCTGAGGCCAAGAAGAGTATAAATGATGTGTTTAAAGACATTGCAGAATATGTGAAAGAATCGCAGAATTACCTTAGTGGTAGGTCGATCATTAGTTTTGCAAACTAAAGAATCAAAATATATTCATTGTGGATTCAAATCCACTTTCATGATTCAGGTGGGAATCTCTATTGAATGTCTCATGCTGAGATCCTACCCAGTGGGTTGCTTATAGCTGTCATTTGGGTAAATAAAACAAATCTTGCAAAAAGAAACTGGTACTGGTTATTTTACCGTTAATATGAAGAATATTTTCTGATTCAGCAAAACCAAACTGTTATCTTTAAAAAATTATGTAGAAATGATAGATAAAGATTTATTATTCATCAAAAGCTTTTTTTGTTACCTCTTGTTTGAAAATAAATAATGTTCGTTGAGATGTTTAATGGGTTTTATTTTAGTCTGTCACTTAATTTGTTTAAACTGAAAGTAGTAAAACATGTACATTCTACACTAGTTTCAATGTTTTGATGTCTTCCTAACGCCAAATTTCTACAAAGGGTAATCCAATTGTAAACTTTTCCATCCAAATACAACTGTTAGGAATCAGTGGAATGTCTCAATCAACAGTCTAGTTTCATTTTCATAATCTTTGATTATTGGTCTTGGGATTCCCCTTTTTTTCATTTTCAATATTCAACGCAAACTAAAAGTTATGCAACATAAAATTACATTACTGCAAGATTTTAATCTTAAAGTTCATAGTTATAAACTATGCTTTTACAAAGGGTTTACAATGAGTGCTAGCTCACAGTTAACAAATCAACAAAAATATTACAATAACATTTCTTCCAAATAAAATTGCAAATGATATGGAGTATGGAGGAAGCTATAATTTTATTCACCATTTCCATGAAACATTGATATTTAGAATACTGAACCTTAACATTGACACTATCACAGAGTAAATTTAAATAAAAATAGGCCTCAGACCTATCTGTTCCATTCTATGCACAGAATTAACCAGCATCAAAATATTGATTTTTTTATTCCATGCCATCCAGCAAAGACATTGTAAAAATGGCAAAATCAGCTACTACAATATACTGTGATAATAAGAACAGATAAAATATTACATTTTTGTGGTTAGACGATAATCATAATCTTGAAAAGTGATACTGTCTTGTATATGTTTCTCCTGTGACTCTGTATTTATCATTACATTAGCAAAAGTTACATCAGGTTTACTTACATTTGCAGAACAAAAGGAAAGGGGGAAGGGTCCAGACCCCCCCCCCCCAATTTGGAAATTTCAAATTCATTAAATTTAGTAATAGTAAATTTAAATAAAAATAGGCCTTAGACCTCCTCCCCCCCTCGACCCCACCAGGAAAAACTTTCTGGATCTGCACACATGGGATTTAAAACTGACATAGTAAAGCAAATAATAAGCTTGGGTAATGAAGATACGACGATAAGAACAAAAAGTGCTTTAAAATTGATGAGTTTAAAGTACATGGTGCCAAATGAATGATACAATGATTTTTCACTGTTCTTAATAAGAAGATCTTTGTTGGTTTTCTTCAGCTTTGCCAGAGAATTGCAAGTGTGAAAATGCCAAGTCAGTGGAGGAGTTTGGGAACATGATCCAGGGAATCATTGAAGTTCTCACCAGGGACCATATGAAAGTGGTGTTTTTTGGGAGGTAGGTCAAACTTTATTTCTGTTGTAAAGCATTATAGTAATGTTCTTAATAATTTTGTTAAAATACTTCCATTATCAAACAGTACACATATTTGTAGAGGAAAATGTAAAACTGTGTATTGTTGCAAGGAGTGTTTATTTTGCTCAGTGTATATACAGTCATCATCATGGGACATAATTATTCGCCACCCCGTACGTAAATTGCGCTTGATTTCCGCTTTAGAATCGAAAATAGGGTTCCGGGCTATAAATAGACTAAAGGTTTCCCCTTACTATTTATGTCACAGTGTCATGCTACTAAAATGATGACGTGTACACAAATATTTTTTCGTCTGCTGTCAAATAAAAAACAATAAACACAGCTGTTTTGAAATGGGCCGAAAAGGGAAAGAGCTTAGTGTTGAAGTAAGATATCTCATTATTACTTCATACAAAGTGAACAGAAATGTTTCAAAATCAAGGATTTTAGGAATTCCACGATCTACTATAAAAAGTATTATTAAGAAATTTAAACAACATAATGATGTAAAAAATCGTCCTGGAAGAGGTTGGAAGTCATTATTTTAGGAAGAGAGACACTGACAAACTTTCTTGGGTCATTAAAGAAAACCAAAGGTGAACTTTCAAAGACATAACAGGTATAATGAAAACAGGGATCATCAATTTTGTACAAAAACCGTCGAATGAAAAATCAGAAAACTAGAATATGTTTGGAGGGTTGCTAAGAAGAAAGTTGCAGTTTGGGAAGTTAATAAAAAGGAACGTGTAAAATGGTGTAAGGAGAGAAAAGAGTGGACAGTTCAGCAAGATTGAGGTAAATGGATTTTCAGTGATGAAAGTCAGATTGTTATTGGGAACAACAACAAGGTCTATGTGTGGAGAAAAGCGGATGAAAAGTTCAACCCTCAACTCATATGTCCTGCTCCGCGACAAAGGCTAAGTGTTATGATCTGGGGGTGCGTATGTTTTCAAGGTGTTGGTACATCAACTGATGTCCAAGGTAACATTAATGCCCAAAAATATTTGCAAATAATTGAAAATAATATTTGGCCCGTTATTGCAAGGCATTTCCCAAACAACGATTATATTTTCATGGACGACAATGCTCCTGTACATCGAGCGAAAATTGTCAAAGATTACATGAATAATAACAATATTAATACAACAAAATGGCCAGCACAATCACCAGATTTAAACATAATAGAGAACATTTGGTTACATTTAAAAAGAGTGCTAGAAACCCGTGTCAATTTCATAAACTTGCAACAAGATCTTATGGCGGAAATTCGGACCGTGTGGGAAAACATTCCATTAAACTATATTAGAGAACTCTATAATTCAATACCAGGACGACTAAAGGAGGTAATAAGGATGAAAGGAAATCTGACAAAATATTGAGGTAAGATTTTTTATTTTATCAACAACAAACAGCTTTCTAACTTCGCCAAGTGGATTCGCGATTTCGCCGGCCATTTTGAAAGTGGCAAATAATTATGTCCCATGACTGTACCATGTATACTGGTAACAGTTTCTTTTGATAATTTTTTAATATTTTGTTAATTTTTGCATATGATTTTCAATGAAAAGTGTACTGCAATCAAAAAAAAATTATTCTGTGTGCACCAAATTAAACAAATTTTATAAAGAAAAGAGAATAAAAAAGTTAACTTTACTTGTACATTCCTAGGACTTCCAATGGAAAGAGTACCACAATCAATGCTATGTTGAGGAACAAGATCATGCCCAGTGGGATAGGCCACACCACACACTGTTTTATCCAGGTGGAAGGCTGTGAATCATCAGATGGATTCCTGTTAACCGAGGACTCGGATCAACAGAAGAGCATTTCTGTAAATACATATTAAGTTCAATTTAAATGTTGTTATTCTGAACTCTATAGGGTTAAACATTTTGAAGACTCTGGATCAACTGAAGAGCAATTATGTATTACATAAATAGTGTCAAAAACCTTGTTAACCAAACTCCTTTTTTTTTTTTGAAGAACATTTTTAAGCTCAGATCAACAGAAGAGCATTTACTGTATGTAATACATGTGTACAGTAAAACCTTGTTATTCAGAACTCTAAAGACTTCAATTAACAGAAAAGCATTTATGTTACATGTAATACAGCAAACCCCCAATTTTATGAACAAATACTTTAAGATATCCAAGGATTTGAGATATTGAGAGTAAAAACATCAAAGGAAACAGTGAATGAGAATGCACTTCAGTTTATATGCATGGAATTTGAGATATTGATGCCCAAAATAACAAAGTTCAACTGAATATTACAGAAATGTTTATGAATGATTAAAAGATTCTCTTTGTTTAAAGAGCAAAAAATAAAAGGTCAAGTATAAGTAATGAAGTAAAATTTTTAAGGATAATAATTATATTGTTTCACTTTTCAACCCCTATAAAAACAATTTAATGTATAGTTTATTATTAACGTAAGTTAAAATTTTACTTTGGTTTATTTCAGGATATCAAGCAGTTAGCATCAGCTCTAAGCAAAGTAAAACTAAAGGAGAATTCTCTGATCAGAATCTTGTGGCCCAAACAGAAATGTAAATTTCTAAGAGAGGATGTGGTCTTTTTAGACAGGTAAGTAGCATTTATATCGATACATGCGCATATTGAAATGCCAAGCAGAAAAAACAAAACATTGAATGAAATTGAAGAATTTTAATTTCAAAGTTATGAAGCTATGAATTTTTATTGGCAGTCCTGGGATTGATGTAACTCCAGATTTAGATGACTGGATTGATAAACATTGCTTGGATGCTGATGTGTTTGTGTTGGTGGCTAATGCAGAGTCCACCCTTATGCAGACAGTAGGTTGATTTTGTAGTCAAAGATTCCAAGCATTAATTAGGCCAACAAAATTAATTAATTTTTAGCTTTGCAGGCCAAAAAATTCAAAATATAAAAAAACAGGCAGGCATGTATTTTGTTTTTATTTCAAGATTTGCAAAACAGAATTGACAAATTGAGTTATTCACGTTTTCAGTGCTGCTGCAGCATTTGACCTGACATGGCAGTGCATGAAAAACTAAACATTAATTTTTTTTTCTTTTTCTATTAAAATGACATGAGAGTTGCAGAACAAATATTGAAATTCTTTTCCAATGCTGGTTGGTTTAGACATACATGTATTTCACTTATATATCAATTGTCCACTGTCTGACTAAAGTCAGCACCTGCTATTTCACACTGTTGTATCTACAGTAGGATCTGCCTTTGTTCAGACTGACTTGTCCATGGCTTTTGTTTTTCTAATTTAGGAGAAGAATTTCTTTCACAAAGTGAGTTCACGGTTGTCCAAACCCAACATTTTCATTCTACAAAACAGATGGGACATCTCCGTAGGAGAAGATGATCCCGAGGAGGTGGAACAGGTAAACACTCACTGAATATATCATTTTTGCTTAAAATTTCAAAATATACATGTACATGTACACATTACATACAATACATGTACATCTAAAGTAAATTCTACCTTGTTCTTTCATCTTTCATAATTACATGTACATGACTGTACTTAGGTGTCTTAACAGCTTTCATTCAATATTTGGCACAGGCTGCTAAAACTTTTTTATTGAAGATTTTTTTTGATTAACTGGTAATTACTACATGATTTTATAAGGTTAACTTTTGTTTAGTTTAAGATAAAGGAAAATTATTATATATTGTTTTCTTTTAATTCTTAAGGTTAAAGAACAACATTATCAGAGAAATGTAGAATTTTTGGCTGATCAGCTGAAGGTGGTAGACAGACAGGAGGCCAAGAACAGAATTTTTTTTGTCTCAGCAAAAGAAACATTGATTTCACGCCTGCATGAAGACAACAAGACACCAACTCCTCGTAAGTCTCACTATTAACTGAATTAAAAATATTTCTGAATAAGCAGTGGTATTAAATTCAAGGCAATGATATTTTTCTTATTGACAAGCATGTATGAGAAAAGTTGATTTTCACCTTAAGTTTATTTTTTACTTTAAAGATGGATCCCTCCAAAGAAATTACCAAGAGAGAGCATTTGCTTTTGCAAATTTTGAACAAGCATTTGAGGTAGAATTTAATTTTGCTTTGTACAATTTGTGTTCATGTTTGTATCAGTCGACCTACAGTGTACATTGTAAAAACCTAATCTCATTTAGAATTAATGAATCAGTTGACTTACAATGAATGTTGCTAAAATCTATTCTTGTTTAGAATTGATTTATGGTACATATTGCTCATGCTATATTTCAACAGGTTTGTATATCTAAATCAGCTGTTAGAACCAAATTTGAGCAGCATTCCCAGAGAGGTCGAAATATAACATCTAGTCTGAAAAGTGTGATGGATGAAACACACAAAAAGAGCCAGCTACAGGGGTAAAAGATTTTCTGTGTACTTGTACAAATATCCCATTTTATCAATGCTTTTTTCATTTCAACAGATGATAGATAATTATGTAAATGAATACGAGAATCTTCATCAGTGAGTTATAAAGAGCTGCAGTTGTTCAATCCATTAGTTTTTATTATTAAAATTTCTATGAAGAGTAATCATACACACATACATGTATGTATTGCCTGCCCCCTCTCCCCCTTAAGAAATATTTCAAGCCTTTGCCTTTTATACCCTATATTCTAGAATATTTCATCAAATTATTCCTTGTCCACTGTAACTGAAAGATTTTGAATGTTATGCAATTTTCTTTGCAATGTTCTTTAAAAAATCACGTGATTCCTGCAAATACTTACGCATCCGCATTTAGAATACATATAGAGTAAAACACAGTTATAGTGAACACACTTATAATGAATTGACACTTACAATGAAGTGATTTCCATTCCCCATGGCTTTAATATATGTTGTTAACTTTATGGATATAACGAATTACATTTATAACGAAGCAAAATCGCCCATCCCTGGCACTTCGTTAATAAGCGTGTTTTACTGTACATGTACATGTACATATAATAATACTGGTGTTTTATTGATGTTACAAACCTTTCCATTATCAAGAGATAAATTACAAGAAGTGAAAGCTGAGAAGGCAAGTGAACTGGATTTTCTGGAGAAGCAAACTCTTTTACTAACTACAGAAATGAAGGACAAGATCAAAGCAATGGTGGAAGAGGTTGAGAGAAAGGTTAGGAAGTTACACTTGTATATGCATTTATTTTTATACCCTTGTGTGTCTGTCTGTCCGTCCGTCTGTCTGTCCGTCCGTAACAAATATTTCTGTCGCATTTATCTCAGCAACTATTTATCGCAGATGCTTGAAATTTTTACACAGTGTTTGTTAGGGCATGCCATATCGTGGGATATATTTTTGTACCAATCGGACGTCAACTTCCTGTTAAATGACGACTTTGCTTATTTTTTAACCAAAATTTTCAAACAAATTTTCGTCAAAGATTTCTCAGCAACTATTTATCGCAGATGCTTGAAATTTTTACACAGTATTTGTATAGGCATGCCATATCGTGGGATATATTTTTGTACCAATCAGACGTCAACTTCCTGTTAAATGACGACTTTGTTTATTTTTAGCCAAAATTTTCAAACAAATTTCCGTCAAAGATTTCTCAGCAACTAATTATCGCAGATGCTTGAAATTTTAACACACTATTTGTATAGGCATGCTTTATCGTGGGATTTATTTTTGTACCAATCGGACGTCAACTTCCTGTTAAATGAGTACTTTGTTTATATTTAGCCAAAATTTTCAAACAAATTTCCGTCAAAGATTTCTCAGCAACTAATTATCGCAGATGCTTGAAATTTTAACACACTATTTGTTTAGGCATGCCATATTGTGGGATATATTTTTGTATCAATCGGACGTCAACTTCCTGTTAAATGACGACTTTGCTTATTTTTTAACCAAAATTTTCAAACAAATTTCCGTCAAAGATTTCTCAGCAACTATTTATCGCAGATGCTTGAAATTTTTACACAGTGTTTGTTAAGGCATGCCATATCGTGGGATATATTTTTGTACCAATCGGACGTCAACTTCCTGTTAAATGAGTACTTTGTTTATTTTTAGCCAAAATTTTCAAACAAATTTTCCTCAAAGATTTCTCAGCAGCTATTTATCGCAGATGCTTGAAATTTTAGCACACTATTTGTTTAGGCATGCCATATTGTGGGATGTATTTCTGTACCAATCGGATGCCAGCTTTCTGTTAAATATCGACTTTGCTTATTTTGCATATTCACATCAGAGCGGGGGTATCACTAGTGAGCATTGGCTCACAGATATCTTGTTGTTCCTTCTAAAGATGGTATGCATTTTTTTTTAATCGTTGATATTCTGTTTGATTCAATGTAATAAAAAATTCTATTTAATCTGCAGGTTTCTTATGCTATGAATATGGAGATTAACCGTCTGGCTGTTCTAGTAGAAGATTTCGATCGTCCATTTCATCCTGATGAAATGGTATTAAGGGTGTATAAAAAGGTAAAAAACTTTACTTTAGAACTGAAAATAAGCATTATATTAATGTTTAAATTGATTATTTTATTGAATAGAATGAAAATAGACAAGTTTAATAAGGTATGTGATAAAAAGAGTGAAAATGTGTGTCACATTTTGAACGATGGACATGTACAGTAGCAATTTGAGAACATATACATGTGGGATAAACGAGATGACAGTCTGAATTCCATTGTTTACTTGTTGCTAAGGAACTCCATGCCCATGTGGAGGAGGGCATGAAGATCAATCTGACAGGGAGGTGCACTGCACAACTTGTCAGGGCTGTGCAAACTGTACAAATGCACATGCGTGGTAAGGGTTGTCAAAAGTGACTGCAACTTTGTACAAGAATGGTGGGATCTGAGGTTTTTTATGTGTGTTAAGATGTCATACAACATGTATTTCACATGAATCTTATTTTGTATGTAAGCTGTTGTTAAACTGTCAAATGCCAGGAGTATTTTTCTTAAAAACCCAGTTTAAAGGTACGAAATGGATACACATGAACATTTACTATCAGTTCTTGAATTTTTGAACAAAACACTTAGAAGAAATGTTCCAATATAACTTAAGTTTATTAATTGATACAATTTTACTAAAAAGAGCAATGTTCTCTGCCAAAAAATCATCAGATCTCATTTTTCTTGACAAATCTGCGGAGCTAGCATGTGCTATGTTACTACCTCTGGTTTCTTGATTGGTTGCGTAATTTTACTGTATGTTAACCATTTATGGCACAGTGTGGAATGTCAGGGGCACAGAATAATATGGAAGCAAATTTCACAAATCTTGCTCTGTACTTTCATCTTTTAAAATCAATTATTAAACCAGCTTATCTCTGGAGTGATAACAAATACTTTAAATTTTAATGAAAATTTAAAAGTGCATAGATTCACTTTTTATTCTCTGCCTCATTTTATTTCCCAGTATACATATAGTATGAATCTTTCCCTAAACTACATAATTATAATTATTTGTAAATTTTTATAAGATGGAAACTTCCACATCTTGTATTTAGTATAATTTCAAACTTAATAGCGGTACATGTATAAGTATGTTAATTGAAGTACTTACTCTATAACTTGGAAATGTAATAACTTTAGCTTCTTAATTGAACACATACCAGTAGGGTGAGTTAACCATGAATCGGACACATACCTTGGATCGGACAACTTTAGTTAAAATTATACCAATAAATGTGCATGCGCTCATGTGTTGTTTCATATATCCCTGGATTAGAACTAATGAGCTTTATCATTATTAAGAATTCGACAGTCACATTGCCAAAGAAATAGCAATAAAGGCATCGTAAAATGACGTCTGCAAATACACCATCATTGAAAATTTAGTTGCGAAGATTTTACACAAAAGCATTATTTGAATGTTGTGCATTTGATTGTGAATGAGTGAAAATGCACCCTCTACCTAAAATAATGAGAAAGAAGTAAGTTTTGAAACAAAATTTGATTAAAATAAGTCTTAGAAATTTGAACAATTAATGTCAAGGTCATTTTTTCTCCATATGTTCATTTCACCATGGATCAGACACAAATTAACCATGCATCGGACAGATTTCAATGCACATTTTTTTCTTATGATTAACATGTTAGGTGCCCATTCCTTGTGATCTACTTTAAATGTATAGTAAAATGAAAAATTTAAAAAATAGTTGATACAAACATTTTCCTCAGAACACTTAAAATTCGAGTTTGAGAATACTTTTTAATCCAAAGTTCCTGTAGGTGCTGGCATGATAAAGGACCCCTCATGATAAATATTCCTTTAAACAGAAATGCTAGTCTTAATTCGTGCCAGTAGATTCGATGATTTCATTAAAATGAATCTGAATAGCAATTGAATAAATTTATTTTTCCGAACCTCTGTATTTTCGCATTTAAACCAGAAAATTTTGTTAATTTTAATCTCTACTGTATAGCTGTCCGATGCTTGGTAAATATTGTCCGATCCATGGTGAAATAGTTCAACACTTCATTTATTTGCTTTATTTGCAATGTTTTTTAACAATTTTACTATTTTTTCTCCAATAATTAAGCAAGGGGAAAAGCTGTAACTTTTAAAACAAGTTTTATTTATATTTTGACTATAATTGATGCGTTATCAAAGAGAAAAATCCAAGGGTGTCCGATGGATGGTTAACTCACCCTATGTATAAATTGAACATCTATTATTGTGAAGGATTCATGCTATTTTCTAAAAGATTTGACTTTTTTTTAGCTTTGATTTAGGTTATCTGGTTTGGTTTACTTTTCTCTTTAAATTTGTGATTTCCTGCTCATTTTGCTCATTATCTCCCCTTGGTAGGAGTTACACACCTATGTAGAGGATACTATAGGTAAAAATTTACAGAGCCGATGCTCGTATGAGATGCAATCTACGGTAGAGAAAACACAGCGGCAGATGGCAGGTAACACAATTAATTGTCCCTCCAAGTAATGTTAGATTAATTAAGTCATGTCACAAAATTTTTATAGAAGTTAATTGAATTTTGGTAAAATCTTACATTATAACAATAGAAAGATGTTTAAATAATGGGAAACAATCTTCTCATGTTAGAAGTTTTACATGTATATCAGTATGATTTTTTATCCTGCTGAATGAAAGATTATATTGTTTACTCTTGTTTATCAGTAGTGATATACTTTATTATTAAGTAAAATGCAAAATAAACATTATATGATATACATTAGTGTATACTAAATACAAAATTACTCATGCATTGTACTAAACTCTTTATACACATTTCTGAGCTAGAACTGTTACAGTAGTGGATCATACTCTTCATAACTATTAATAAAGTTGTAAGTAGTTTTATCAGGGTCAGGGTCAGGCAAAGTAAAAACTCACGCGAAATAGGCTTGAACAATTGTTTTTTTGTAAATTTCAAGTTGCTTTTATTGTTGTTCTTCGAAAATTTTCTAGGCTTGAATGCTTTTAATGTGCCTCTTGTTTAAATTGAATTTTTGTATGCTTACTATCAAACAGAAATTTCAATGATTGAAAATTTTCTCATTAAATATTGGACAGAACATGATATCAGCTTTAATTATGATACATGCAATGTCTTATTATTTAACCATAATTTCTCTGTGTCTCACTCAGACCGACTGTCTGCCCTACTACCTGATGAGACAAAACAACACTTGGACAGCGTTTTACCTAAGAATCAGTTTGAGATTGCATATCGACTGGACTGTAGAAACCTCTGTGCCGATTTCCAGGAGGATATACAGTTTCGATTTTCGTTTGGTATAACCTCCCTGATGGAAAGGTTTTTGGGACCCAAAGGAGTGAAGACCGTCCTCACCGGCAAGGGAAATACAGTAAGTTTCTGTGAAGTGTTTGTTGTCGTGTTATTTCCTAGTTTGAAAAAAATCTTTAGTATTGAGTTCCTTAAATCAGGTATTTATGGGAGATGTTCCTTAACACACAAGTAATGTGTATAACAAAAAAAAAACCCAATTGCAATGAAAGGTATAGAACTGATTTAAGATAATTTGTCTTATTTCAATCTAAATCTTGACCATATTTTTTTACAGATTCCCCGCCCTATACCCGGCCAGTCACAGGACAACCAAATCCTGGTTGGTGTGATTACCACGTTCGCTTCTGTGTCCTCCAGGACAACCATGGGAGCTGTTATCATCGGCGGAATGGTAAGCAATTTCTTCTTCTTCTTCTTCTTCTTCTTCAATACTAAGGTGGGCTCTTCTTCTTCTTCTTCTTCAATACTAAGGTGGGCTCTTCAAAGGAGCATTTGTGGTCAGACACATAGCAGAATTGATAAAACCCTTTTTATTTACAATTGAATTTCCTAATTGTTTTGTATTATCATGGCTGTCCTATCAAAGGTTGCCAAGGTGACAGGCTGGCGGATCATCGCCGTCGTGGGAGCCCTGTATGGACTCCTGTATCTGTACGAGAGGATGACGTGGACAAACAAGGCCAAGGAGCGGTCATTCAAGAGGCAGTATGTGGACTACGTGGCCAGCAAGCTCAAGCTGATCGTGGATCTGACCAGTGCTAACTGTAGCCATCAAGTACAGCAGTAAGAACCTATGATAAAGACCAATGTCTGATGCTCTTGTTGCTCTGATCTGTTTGCATTAAAAAAATATTCTTATGTTTCTCTGTTAAAATTTATGAATTTAGATGAAACCATCTCAATACATGTACACGTAGGAATATTTTTGTGGCTTTTTTTTACCCAATGACGACATTCACTTTCATTGTCAATGAAGGAATTTAAGATGGGGTTAAATTAAAATTGTGTGTGCAAGATAGGTAAACACAACTACATGTATATATAGCTGTGAATTGGAGAAAAGTTCTCTGACCCACAGATATACATGTACATGTATAATGTCTTTATCTCTTCACAATTATATCAATTTTTCTTATGTACTGGTAAACATCAAAATTGAAAACTTTTGCATAATACATACTAGTGTATTAATATACTTCATACATGCATGTACATGTGTACAGTATATAAATAGACTACTTTCCTCACAACTGTGTCTGAATGAAAATCCATATTTCTTGCAGAGAATTGAGCGGAACATTTGCTCGACTGTGTAACCAGGTGGACATATCCAAACAGGGACTAGAGGATGAAATCAGAAGCCTGGACAATGAAATTTCTCGACTAGGGGTTATCAGCTCCAAAGGAAAGACACTAAGGTAAGGAAGAAACATTTAATGTTTATTTGATAAGATTGATGAGTTAACACCACTTCTGATTTGCTACAAGCATGATTGAAGTTTTTCAGTCAATTATTCATGCTAGACAGCCTTGTGTGTCTCTTCTGTGGTATATTTTAGGGTATATCATTGAATTTAATGAAGTTTAGCTCAAACCTCAACAGATAATAAAGTGGTGTGTATTTACATGTATATAAAGTTTTAAAAAATGGGGGTTGTCATGGACGCCTATGTAATACATTCAAGGTGTTTTTCTGAGCTCTGCTGGAAAGGCTCGAGAAGTTGCGATTGCACCCACAGAGTGCCTTAGGGTAAAGTTTCTAGGTCTAAGGTGAAGGCCATATAGCAGAATAATGTGCAAAATCCTTGTCTGGGTCATAAATAATCTCCCCTTGGTCCTATCTTGCTAATACTCCATCCACAGAGTGCCTTTGAACAAAGGGTATACAATAAACATTTACATGTATTAATTTGTTAATTTGTAAATTATAAAATCATATTTTAAATTTATAGTAAAAAAATTACTTAGAAATGCTAAAGAATGTTGCCAAGGAAGAGAAATATGTTACTTCACATTTGTGAATTCATTTAAATTCATTTAATTGATGTATGTAATTAAGTAAGCTAAAAGAGTTTTACTTACCGGTAAATGTATTTATTACATTTTTATTATTCAGGAATAAAGCTGATTTTCTGGACAAAACCTTGGATGGCTTTATTAAGAAATTCTTGGGCCCAAAAGATTCATAGGAAAGACCAGTTAAAAAGTAATGAAGATCGAAAAAACAACTTTGAGAATAATAATCTACCGGTACTTAGGACAAATCTGCTGAAACTCTGTCAGTGAAGTTTAACAGTTCACTTTGTTCTACAGAAACCACAAGAAAATACTGTTATAGATGATTTTTTTGTTACTGTGCCTACTCTTGTGATAAAAAGAAATGGATATTAATTTAATCAGACCAGAATTAGAATTCATGGGTCGTGGGTTTCGAAAGGAATGTAATTTTCATGTCAATAGTGTAGGAAGTCAGTCAGTATTTTAAGAAATTGAAAAAATTACAAACATTGCTGAATTAATGATATCATAACATTAAAAGAACTGAAAGGTAATTTTCATTGTTGTTAGATGTACATGTAATTTGTTTTCCATTAGAATATATTGTATATAAATTTATTCACACTTCCATGCACACTACAGTGGAACTAGGAACTTGCTGATAATGCAAAATTTGTAGATTGGTTTCAATGTATGCTCTAAACTGGCAGTGCATGAACAAAAATATATAGCTTTAATTTCCTCTCTTAACCGCCTGATAAAAAAAAGGATTGGACCCAGATGTTCTGATCATCATGCCCCCTCCCTTTCTTTAAGAAATTAAGTATTTTCTGAGGGGTTTCCATGCATATTGATTTAAATAGTTTAAATTTCCTCCAACTTCCTACTCGGAGTTTAAACATTGAATCTGGAGAAGGCAAATACTGTGGTTTCATCAATATTCGTTGAATACCAATTTTCGTGGATTTCGTTTTTAAGGTATCCGATCCATACTAGCCCCAAATTCAATGAATCTGGGTGCAGAACAGATATGTATGGGCCTAATACTCAGTAAACTTGGACATCATTTTCATATTTAAGTATTAATATGTAAGAGTGGAATGTGTCCTAATTAATGACCTTTTCCTTTTCTTGAAGAGTTGCTCCCCTTTGCTTTTATTCTATAAAAATTAATTCAAAAAAATATATACGGTATAAAATTTATTTTCAATAGTTTCTGTATTCCTAATGATAAAATATATCTTACCACCAAAGCATTTATTGATATTTCTAGTATTTACTTTTTTATTTAAAAAAATGTGCTTGTCCCCATAGACCATAATGCAATCTTCATTAATTAATTACTGCTTAGTTAATAATACTTTTGAAAATTTCTTTCGGTAAATCTTTCTCTGCTCTAAAGTTCTTGAAATTAATATCAAAGTATTAAATACATGATGGATATTCAAGGTTGAAAAAATTAGGTCCTAATATGGATCGGATACCTTAAGTTGATCCACGAAATTAAATGTTCATTGAAATGCAATTTCTGTTAACATTTTGTATTGATAGGGTCATTGGCCACGAATTTACATATCCTAGACCTTGAAACTGTGATTTTTCACTTTATCCACGAAATTTGATACCCTTGAATGTTAATGAAACCACAGTATACATGTACATGTTTTTGAGGTGGCCTTAATATCAGTGTTATATTGTGGTGAATTTAGATAACAAATTTTTGCTTGTGTGCATTAACATAAAAATATGACATGTAACCTCCAAGAATATGAATGGAAAAAAAATCTCTAGCTACCTGGAGTAAGAAAGAACATTATCTACATGTACTTATTGTAAGATTGCTTGATAAATTGTGAAATTAAATGTATACATGTATCTCTATTGTCTAGTCCACCGGAATGGTTTCTCTTCATCGATATCATGCCAGTTGAAAGATACAATCATTATGTACATGTACTTGATTTGTTATGATTTGAATTTGCTAATGAGAAATACGGAATTAAATATTTAGAAAACAATAAAATGCTCTTGATGAAAAATCAATTATATTTTGTTTGTTTTGTGCTTGAGTGCTCATGTTTGACATTGTTAATATACTTTTGTTGTTGCAATGTTAGTTTAATAATTATAAACAGTTTTGTAATAGTGAAATTTTTTTTATATTTTTAGATTTGAACCTTTAGTGAATATTGTCACATATTCTATATTTAATAAGTCGTAATACATGGCAGTGTCATACATGTAAATCTGTTGAAAGATTTTTATTGGTACCATATTTACGACATGATTATAAACCATGACACAGTTTTGTTTTTTTTTTAATTTATTTTTTCTTCTGTTGTCTTTCTTTGATGATAAAAGTCTTCAATTGGCAATAACAATTCGTATTGATCTATATATATAGCTGTTTAAACAGATGTTTTAACAAACAAAATACTTTGTGTCAGGATGATGATGAATATCTATTGATCTGCATTAATTAAATGTAAGTCATAAATAAATTAAGACTACTGGTACAAGCTTGAAGTGTACTTACAGGACCTAGCTGGTACAATTTAACAACAATAAGTAATACCCATGGACCTGTTTATTAATTTTCAACAAAATTGAGTTTATGGGTTACTGAATAACTTACACACATGTAGAACTGTCTTCAGTCAATTGTATATATGTAATAAATAAATGTACAATCATGGTTTCTAAAAACTACATGTAGCATGTATAATTCAATTTATGGTATGCATGTAATGCAAATTTGCCATTAAAACTTTGTGACCTGTATTGTATTGTACGTGTAGCATAATATGCATGTAATCTTCTCATAGTTGCTGTAAAACATGTATGCAAATTGTTAATCAATGTTTATTTCTAGAATCAGTTCATTCATTAATATTATTAATGGTCATTTGTGCTTTCTGGCAATGCTTGAAAACTCTGCTTTCCAATGTTTTGCGATCATTTTTTCATTCTGTACATGTGCAGTATTCATTTCATTGCTCTGGAATTTAATTGTCTGGATTTGTCAGAAAAATAAATGAAAATTAAAGGGATCTTTTCTTTATTGGAATAAAGTATTTCTTTTATCAACAGTCTGGATTCTTCTTTTTCTAGATTATTTGATAATTTATTCATTAAGTTTTGTGCACTTAATTATAATCTTTCATTCTTCCCTTATTGCATGTACATGTACCTTAGAGTCATACGGCTTTCAAATACATAATTTTCAAGACTTTAAAGGCAGTTAAGCCTTGCTATGTGTACCATCCTAGTATTTCAAAATTTTTCAGTGTCTTCTATGTAGCTGTTCTTTTATATAAAGAAGTGGACATACTTGAGGCAAACCCTTCAACCTGGATAAAGTCTTCTTGTCCATTTCTTTGATAAGAATATCTACCGATAGTTCAATAACTCTAAAATCCAGGAATTGTTCATTTATTAATAAATATATCATAGAAATTGCCATTAGGACTTGCACTCATTGGTATAATGGAGAACATCAATTTACAGTAGAAGATTGTGGGTTCAACTCACCAGTTCAACATTCCAGAATCTATTTTACACTACCTTTAAAGCCATAACAATGTGGACAAAGCAAGTATTAAAGCTTTACCTTAAGTTTGTAAAACATCTGCCGTAAATAATCCGCCTGGGGCTTTCGTTCATATTTACTAAAGTAAATTTTTAAAAATAATGCATGTAATTTTCATTGCAAATTGAATATTTTTCACCTTTTGGACTTATAAATACTTCATAAGGATCATGCTTTCTATTCTAATAAAGTAATACTTCTGCTGATTTGAGAAACTATTTCAAGGTGTGAGCCTTATGTGAGCCACCTTAATATCGACTACAGATGTCAGCCATGTAAACTGTAAATGAATAAATCAGACAAACATGTAAATGATAGCCTGTTTTATTTATAAAATGATACACACTACATGCCTTTTTCACTGTGTCGCTAAAGTAACAAATGTTTTCACTGTACAGTAAGAAAAAGAAATCCTCCTGCAAAAACTTAAATTTGTGTCAATTCTGATTCAAAATTGTTCAAACAGCCAATTATAAAATGCAATTTTTAAAAAATCCAAATATTTCAAAAGTTACAAGTAATATGTAACATAAAAGCTTACGGTAATTTACAAAGATATGAAAATAAGCAACAATAATGCCAGATTAATATGAAACTAAAAATGCCCATTATATTTGATAACGTATCGGTACATCCAAAATTGCAAAACTTGAATTATTATGCAAAAGAATTTAAATTTTTCCCCCCAATTTACTTTCAACCAAGCTATACACATTGAAATAAAATATTTGTACATGCATTGGGTCTTATATGGAATGAAGAAACTTTGTCATGCTTTTTATATACATTGATCTTGCTAACATAAGACTAATTGTATGAATGTTCAACATGGAATGAGAAGATCGAAGGAAAAAAAACAATCAAAAATTTCTTTAATGGAATGGACAAGATCCTCTTGAAACCCAGCTTCACCAACCAAATACCGGTAACTTTCCCAATATGTATATATCTTAACTGCTGTCAGTTAATCTACTTGCATGCATGTCCATGTGAGGTGAAAAAAATAATTTCCAAATCTTTCAATTTAATAATGTTTTCAACAGGTAGTAAAAAAGAATTCATTGCATACTCTTAATTCAAAAAGAAATTATTTTTCTTTCTGACAAAATTTAGCCATGATGACTGAAAACTATAAACACAAACTCAGAATTACGGTTTACAACTCCTTTCAGGGAATCAATTTCTAATGATATGAGGAAAATATGTTATACCATGTATATAAAATACTTTGTTGAGATTGCTTTGCTATGCATGGAAAAGACAATTTTTTTTACAAACATTAATCACAACACATATTGTTACATAACTTACAGGTTAGCCCTGATGTGTAAAATTCCTAAAGTTAATGTACATGTATCTAGTAAGTTAAAATAAAAAATTAAAGGTGTATAAATTATCAGTTACTGACCTATAAATAAATGGAATGTTGTAAAAAGTGATTCTTTAAAATTAAACTCAAATAAGAAAATATGATACATTCTTTGTTTTAAGGATTCAAAATTACTCACATCCAATTCTTTATGATATTATATACATTTTTTATTATAAATTCTATATACACAAATTCACAACTCTTGAATCAAAAAAGGATAAAAAGTGGGGGAGAAAAAGAGTAAAAAAATAAATGAATAAAAGATCCTATGATTACAATTAATATAATCTTTAAAAGGAAAAAAAAAGTGAATGCCAGTACAATACATTCCTTGATACTTCACCTGCGTAAAAGAAAAAAGACTGGGGGGAAAAGTACTCCTTATGTTTAATAACAGCACCATACAGAGTAAAACACAACATGTAAAATGACAAAAGAGAGCCAAGACATTAAAGCATCAAATCTTCACCATAGCAACTAAACCCTACCAATGGGGATGTAATTGATATGAATTTTTTCTTAGGTACCAGCAAAAATCTTAACAACAGCTCCAGTCAACAATTTAGCAAAAAAATGAGAAAATTGTTTACCATATTTTTGGTAATACATGTATCTACTGTGAATGATGTGGTTATAATTGAATTTAAATATAATTAAGAAAAAATAAGACTCCATAAAATTTGAAAATGCCGCTAATAAAACAATTTTTTTCTTCTCTCTTAACATTGCAACAAAATGTTTTTAACTCGGTGGGATTCATTTAAGTTCAGTTACGAAAAGAAAAAAACCCAAAAATACCAAGTTCGTTCAATGAAAATGTTTGATTTTTTTGTAGCTCCTTAGATTGAATTGTCCCACTCCAATTCTTTTTTGGGCACCGTCTCTTCGTCCGAAGAATCATCATCTTCATCATCGTGATAACTGCTACAGTCATCTTCCGAGTCACTGTCATCTCGCATGGATTTGCCAACACCATCATCATAATCGAAAACCTGAAAACACAAAGAAATTGAATCTTTTCACCTCTGTAACTTAACAAAATAATACACAGTATCTCAATTTTGTTTATATAATGTATCTAGCTTCAATCTGTGAACTAATACAAAGGCAAAAGTTCCATGTCATCTTAAGAATTATTAAATATGACGTGACTTAAAAAATCCAAAGAAACTACACTGTACATACACATCCAATTTTGCATTTTATTCACTGCTGAGGAATTTACAGAATGCATTCCAGGCCTTAAAAAGTCTGAAAATCAGGGATATACAATGTACACATACAAGTATACGTAAGATGTAGAATTTGACATGGTTGATACTCACATGAAGGGGGTGGGTCTCCTGTTCCATGGGATTGACGATGATGTTCATGTCGTTGTCCCACTCCATCTCTGGCTCCACCTGCACTACCTGTGTCCGTCTGTGGGCCGCACGAATCCTGATAACCCCCAGGATTATCATGAACAGAAGGAAGCCCACACACACAACGATGATGGCTATCATACCTACATCTGTATACACAAGAGGACAAATATATCAAACATTAAGCTATCTAAATATGCAATTTTTTTTAAATATTTGACAAAATTTCATTTTTTTGTATGGATGTTATTTGAAAATGCCTCTACATGTGATTATGAAACAGAGAGGATTTCTTCTCGACTGTGCCCTCATTGGCGCCACCGTGTTACTTACTGGGAGAGGCTGATCCAATAGCCATGTTGCTGGTGCCACTCACAGAGGGAAGTTGGATGTGTTGAACAGCTTGCTGAATTCTCATGGGGAGCACCACATTGTTCTCCTCTTGGCTCTTAATGATCTGTAACAATATCAAAGTTATGTAGTGTTAACATTGCATTAACTTTTCTACCTCTCACTCAAAAGATAATTTTGTCACCTGTGAAAGAAGTTGTACATGCATGTTCACATACCTTGACATCAATTACATTGCTGCTGAAGCGACCATTTTGCGAAGAGCAAGACAGATGGAAGCTGCGGTCTGTGAAGGCTGTGTCCTTCTCATGGACATATCGTATTCCCCTCAGCACCAAGATGTAGTTTTCAATGTTATCAGCATCTGAAAGGTGTGATTGTGTTTACAAGGTAATCAAACAAATGCCAAATATTATCTACATCCATTCAAACAAAGAAATCTACTGAGATTTAATCTCTATTTATCTCGGTCTTGAAAACTACACTCACTCGAAATCACCAGCCCGTCCCTGGTCTGTGTTCCCTCTATCTTCATGTTAAACTCATTCATGATCATGGTGGGCAGTTCCAGCCTCTCATGCAGCAGGTCCAGGGTAGGCTCTGCCTTTACTGTACACGAGTCCAGGAGAATAAACTGGGCATCAGATACCTTGCTTGTGGTGTCTTCTGCAACATGAATGAAAATTTTTATAAACTTGAGAGCAAAAATCAAAACTGAAAAATTGAAAATCATATCTTTCCATATTATCAAATTTTTTACTGGAATTTATGTTTGAAAAGTGCAAGAAAAAAATTCTGTTTTCAAGAACTCACGTTTTGCCTTCTTCTTTTCCAGCTTCAACTGCAGTTTTTCTTCCTTGCCGAGCTCAATGTTATCATCACCATGTCCTTGAATCTCATCCTTTCCAAGAATGTGGTTCACCTTGCCCTCTGTGTTCTCAACGGCAAAATCTACAGAGATATTAATGTCCTCGAAAATGGTTACCCCAGCCTTCAGCTTGTCAAGGGTGCTACTGAGAGTGGATCTACCCCGGAGGGTGATGGATGGCTCAGCTGCTGGCCTGACCAGGATGTAGCTGTGAACCACTGGGAGGAATACCTCGGTCGATCCACAACTGGAATTGACAATCAACACAATTAGGCAACCAGTACAAGAGAATAGGTTTATGCAAGATTAAGAAAATGAATATTATACCGTATTTTAGGGATTTTAGGTCGATCCTGTTTATAGGGCGAAGGAACCCGTTTTTAGCAAAAAATAAAAAAAAAGTATGAATAGGTCGACTTCGATGAATTGGTCGAAAAATTACCGCTAGATTAAATGAATAAATGGTTTAAACCAATATCGTTATCATAGTAGCCTTTTATTTTATTTTACAGTTTAAACAAAAGAAAAATAAAATGCATTTCATAAATTTACACATCGTAAGAAAATGTCTGAAATTGCAACAACATTTATTCAGTACGGCCGGATTAATGGTTAAGATCATTTGTTTAAATCACTTCCCTGCCATGTGTACAAACTGCATGGTGTTAACCGGGGGATAGTAACCTAGCCTGGGGGCATGAATACGGTAGCACATGCAACCTTGTGTTTTGTTGTTGGTTGAGTTTAAAACATTAATTAGTTCACCGGAGATTCATTTCACCCGCTTATGTTACCGCTATAAATGTTACAGTTCATCTATCGTCATTGTAATTATTCCTCAAGATTTTTTTTATATATCCTACCGTATGGCTTAAACAATGTGTACCGGTACATAATCATGATAATTGTTCACACCTCTGTGTGACTTTTTACTGTGTATACAACACATGGGTCAAACTCTGATCTTATCGAAGCCTGCGGGCATGAGTAGCACGTGCCAAGAGTTCAATCTGTGTATAAACAAAGTAGGCCCTACCCAGACTGATTTCAGAGACACCTGGTTTAGATTTCATCGAGAGTTTTATTTTGAATCTAGAGAAAAATAAACTTGTATATATTCTATTATAAAAACAAATCGTTTTTTTTTATTTCAACCCTTATATTTTTCTCCCGTAATTACCCTTTGTACAGTTCTCATTTTACTTTTACCGCGCGAGATCCATTTCCTGTTTATCGTAAGCATACGATCAAAATGCATGACAGCATGTAATAAAGATCGAAAGATGATTCAGTCTAAACGATAGAAGTAAGAAATGTAAAAGAAATAAATTTATTCACATTTAATTTGTTTTGATAAGTTACTACAAAATATTGATAAAAATTCATACGATTTTTAAACAGAATCCAAGCGGTATTATAGTGAACTCTCATGATTTTATTGGAGGTTTGAATGAATTTTTGCAAAATTTCACATCAAATTAAAAAAAAAAACATAAATAGGGCGAAGCGATGAATAGGGCGAGGTCCACGTCCCAGAGAAAAAAAGTATCGACCTAAATTCCGAAAAATACGGTATTTGATCAAAATGTCAAAAATAAGATGGACTTACTGAATTGCAGTTGTCACTGTGAGATTTCTACGGCCAGGGGTGGGGAATTTCCTACTGTTGATGTAGTGTACTTCTCTCAATAAAGCCTGTACTTCAGATGCATTCTTACTCTGTATTCTGAAGTCTGTCATTTCTCTATTGAAGCTTACAGTCTGAAAGGAAAAAAAAAAATTCAAACATTAGCATATTTATTAAATAATGTATTCTTACAAGTTTTGGTCTAATAATTAATTAAACATATTCAATTAACAAATATCAATAAAGAAGATTAGAAAAAAAATTCTGCATCCCACTAAAAGACTTAGGAATCAAATATGTTATAAACTAGATATTTGTGAGCCAATGCTCACTAGTGATACCCCCGCTCTGATGTGAATATGCAAAATAAGCAAAGTCGACATTTAACAGAAAGTTGGCATCCGATTGGTACAAAACTATATCCCACAATATGGCATGCCTAAACAAATAGTGTGTTAAAATTTCAAGCATCTGCGATAAATAGCTGCTGAGAAATCTTTGACGAAAATTTGTTTGAAAATTTTGGCTAAAAATAAACAAAGTCATTATTTAACAGGAAGTTGAAGTCCGATTGGTACAAAAATATATCCAACGATATGACATGCCTTAACAAATACTGTGTAAACATTTCAAGCATCTGCGATAAACATTTGCTGAGAATTCTTTGATGAAAATTTGTTTGAAAATTTTGGCTAAAAATAAACAAAGTCGTCATTTAACAGCAAGTTGACGTCCGATTGGTACAAAAATATATCCCACGATATGACATGCCTTAAAAAACACTGTAAAAATTTCAAGCATCTGCGATAAATAGTTGCTGAGATATCGTTGACGGAAATTTGTTTGAAAATTTTGGCTAAAAATAAACAAAGTCATCATTTAACAGGAAGTTGACGTGCGATTGGTATAAACATATATCCCACAATATGGCATGCCTAAACAAATAGTGTGTTAAAATTTCAAGCATCTGCGATAAATAGTTGCTGAGAAATCTTTGACAAAAATTTGTTTGAAAATTTTTGTTAAAAAATAAACAAAGTCTTCATTTATCAGGAAGTTGATGTCCGATTGGTACAAAAAATGTATCCCACGATATGGCATGCCTGAACAAATAGTGTGTTAAAATTTCAAGCATCTGCGATAAATAGTTGCTGAGATAAATGAGACAGAAATTTTTGTTACGGACGGACAGACAGACAGAAGGACAGACGGACAGACAGACACACAAGGGTAAAACAGTATACCCCCTTCTCCTTCGGAGCGAGGGTATAATTAGACATGACAGTCAGAGAGAACAACTTACTGTTCCACTATGCATGGCACTGAGGGCACTGAAGTCCAGGTTCTCCTGGCAGTTGTTCAGACATCTGATTACTCTTTCACTCTCCGTCTTACCCTTCAAGATGGAAAGACCAGCCAGGTAACCACGGAAATAGTGGTTGAATTTATGATGGCCACCTGATTAAAAAAGAATTTTTATTACAGATGAAAAAATTAAATTGAAGTGTTTTATTTCTATATAATATTCCTGGATTAAGGCTTTCAAAAGAGGGTGAGAGAGTTGCTGCATTAATCGTACTTATAGCCTCTTATGAATTAATAAATACACTGTAGTTTCGTTATGTTGATATGTTACCATGTCCTTGGTCAGATGACCTCAAATTGGGTCAAGACACACCTTCATATCGTAATTAACCTATGTACCAGGTATTTGCTTCTGATGTTTTTTGTTAAAAGTAATGGACAGAATGCATGAGCGGCATGGACCACACCCAGACAAAGGAGATTTTAGCAATCCAATTTGCAATCAACTCTGTTGAGAGTTTAAAGATGTACCAATTAATTAGTGTACTAATTCAACATTGAGCAATGTAATGTTGAGTACACACCTTCCCAGCATGCTCCAACTATAAGTTTAGTGTCTTGAACTTTGTTGGTCTTGTGGAGAGGCCAGTCATCAACAACTTCTGAGTTATCATCATCAGGAATAACCATGTTACCATCAACAAAAAGCTGGACCTACAATACAAAGGAAAGCTTAAATGCAGAATTTTCAAATTAAATATACATTAACTGATACCTATTCTGCATTATCCAATTATGTAGAGAATGAATTCATGAAATTGGAGCTAATTTAAATATAAATCAAATTGAGTGTTCTCAAGTTTAATTGTTAACTTACAAATCAAACTCATTGGACAGTTTGCTATCCATTCCAAGGAAAACAGACTCATTTTAAAAGTGAAATTCTGAACACTGATTTTTTGTTCAATTCTTAGTGCTTTACTTTGGTCCTGACAGACAAGGTCACTATTTGATCATTAACCAAAGTATCATTGTCAAGAACAAAGGACATTGCAAAAAAAATCAGAGAGAGCTATAGTAATTTTCGTGAATTGACAACAAGAATTATCTTAGTCTTCAGAATAGGTTGAGAAATTGATAGAACAATTATCTCCTGAAGAGGAAGTGTAAAACCTGTAATGACACTAACATGTGGGAAATTCATGCTGATGGCATAATGATGCCACTCATCTCTCTCATTGATTTCCGGGATTTTCCATCTCCATTCCGCCGGCTTGAAGACCTCCATGTCCGAGGCATCTTCTGCCTCTCTACGCAGCAGGAGAACCAGTTTATCTCCATGTACGAACAGGGAATAATGATGACGGTTCATATCTGTAAGCACACCAAAATAAAGAATCAATAATTTTTTTTATCACATCTGTGACATTCCTTCACTATCAAACCTATCTGAGCTTGAAAACTATATATGAATTTCCATCAATAAAACTTTTCAATTCTATCCCAGCTTGTGAACTGAAAAGATGAAACATGGACAAATATATGGTTTACTCAAGCCTGAATTTCAAGACAAGAGCCTTGAATTACGTCGATACTTACTCTCCCCGTCAGACATGCACAGGATGTGCTCCTTCCTATACTTCTTGTCCTTCAGTTCTGCGTGCTCGTGTTTCATCCAGGTCATGATGGTGAAGTGTTTGTGCATGGTGTGGTTGAAGCGGTTTTCTGGGACCTCCACCGCATTGCTCTCGCCATCAAAGTAGAACACCTGGTCGCTCTCCTTACCGTCGTCGGTGGGTAGGTACTGGGTCCAGGGAGTGGTCAGACTGGGGGAGGGAAGGAGGTCCACACTGCGGTCATTGGCACCTGACAAAGCAGAACAAATTAAACTGTACTATTATTTTAGTCGAACTTGGTTACATGTATAAAAAAATTGCACTCACTTAATAATTGTACAGTATAATAACATTGTTACAGCAAACCGAAGTTAACAAAATCATGCTTGCAGCAAAGTCGGTTTCATTATTATTTTTTCTATCCTAGAATTTTTTAAAAAACTCATTGGATATAACAAATCATAGTTATTAGGAAGCAAAATATTGCCTGTTCTTAGGTGCTCCAAAAAATATCACTGTGTTTAATGGTGCTGTACTGTAACAAAGCTTCTTTTTTTTATATTTCCATTAAAACATGCAGGATTGCAAAATTTCACAGATGGCAGAATAAATAACTGGTAATCTTTTTTTCATGCAAACTGATATTCAATATTCTGAGATATCTAATTTCCATCACAATCTAGCACACTCAAAAAAACCCCAAAAAACCGTGGTTACATAATGTTTTTAATAAAAGATTAAAATTTTGAGATACCTCTGAAATATTGATGATACTGAAATATTCTTAATAAACACTGATTCAACAGTTGTAATTGTACTTGTAATAAAAATGACCAGCAGTCAATATAAACTCTGCGAAAAAATTTCCATTACCTATCAAGAGTATCGCCTGGGAATGGAATTGCCATACTGCTATTAATTTATTGACATGCATGTAAATATGATATCAACAATTATTTATTAAAAAGCATAACATTTCTGCACCTGAGAGGGTTCCACATCAAACACCTATTACTAAAAACACCCTGTTAATTTAATACCTGGGTAAATATCATATACAGTCATATCAATCTTCATGGGGATGGTAAGTAAAAAAAATATTGACTGGATTGCTAATTCATAATCTTGTTTAAACCAGCTTTTGTATTAGACTTGGCTTTGATGATGTTGACAATGTATTAAGGATCTCATATTACACTGGGCATCTATAATCTTGTAGATTTGAAAATTAATTAGTGTTGGTTGGAGAAAATGCAGTTGGAGAAAACAATGTATAAACAAGGTAAAAGGGTGAAAACCTGGTGAGAATTATCTGCCAAGGACAATTTACAAGTCAATGTTCTGTGAAACTTCATAAATAAGAATTTTGGAATGTGTTATAGACATATAAAACTTTTACATTATTTTGCAATAATTTTTCAAAAAAACCAAAAAACATGAAAATATGTTCAAAGAAAATTGGTAATATATACCCCGGTAGGTAAGTAAAAATAGAGTCAGTAGTTGCAAAATAAGGATTTTTTTCAAGAAGCCAAGAAGCTTACCACACAGTTTCCTCTGTGAGGTAATGGAGTAGGTATCCCTATCACAGCCTTTGCCGATGTGTTTGGTGGCCAGCTGCATTTGGAGGGTCACCTGGTCAGGGACACAGGTGTGGTCACACCATTGGAGGCTGGCCCCAGAGGCCACCTTTTGTTTACCACTGTTGGCCAGATACTGTATTTGTTCCGGGAAATCTAGCAAGAGAAAACAGAGAGGATACTGTAAGTCATTTGGGGAAAACTAGCAAGAGACAACAGAAATGATGCTTTGAGGGGTAGAGAAAATTTATCATGGGAATAAAGAGAGTACCGGTAAACACCTAGGAATTATCTATTTAATAATCTATTCTTTATCAAATTTTCATTACTTTCAGTAATTTTCTAAATGCCCCCCCCCCCTTTTCCTGGAAAAAATATTCGAAAGCAGTTTAAACAAAGTTTTCATTTCATTTCTCTTCATGTATAACATTCATTTCCTTTTGGAACTCAAGATTACTTCCGATTCTAAATAATCCTCTCCCTGGGATTTTGATTTAATCTTGATCCTCTAATATTACTCCACAGGTCATACTTATCAACTTTATCTTCAGTAGTCTCATTTGTATAATCATTACATATTTAACAGCGGCAGGCCTAATCCTAATCTTGTCTGAGTACAAGCCCAGCTGGGTAAAAGTACTAAACAAGATTTCAATCTTTTAAAAAAAAACCAGCTGTATTATCTGTCTGATGTTTCCCCTTACTTGTCCACTGTGGCCTGCATTTCTCCTTGACCAAGATGTTGACAAATACTGCCTTAGATGGTTTCCCTCCACAGTCCTGGGCAATGATTTTCAAAATAAAGTTGTGTCTGTCCTTGTAATAGACTTTCTGTGTGTTACGAATGTTTCCTAAAATTAAAAAAAAAATTTCAAAGTTACCTTGGTACATTAAATTTAGTATTTCATACTGTATTTCACACTGCCTATGATGTTGGCATTAATATTTAAATTTTCATTCCACATGGCATTTCAAACTGTTTTTGATGTGAATGTGAAGTTTCATATACAGTAATAAAATAGCTCAGGATCTTCACTTAGTCAATATATTTTCAGTAGAAAATATCATTAAATTGCAGTTTTACATGTAAATAATTAAAATGTCCTTTCCAAACACACATGGTGACATTTTGTTTTCAATCAAACTAAAATTTATACCCATTAACACATCAGAAATGTTCATTTTGTCTCATTGTTTAATTATTAAACTAAGCTAGATTTTACTGTAACATTAATTTTGAAGATTCTGAGATGAATTTCTATAAATTCAATATTTTGACATGGCAAATATATTCTATACCAAAACAAACCCACCATTTTTATCAATGGTAAATGGCACGTATGGATTCTTTATTTCGTATTCACAAATTTCTTTGAACTGCTTTGACCTGTCTTGGTCATGGGCGTGCAAGGTCATCAAGGGGTCATACAATCTGTCCTCCTCCATGTCCACCTCATAGTCAGGCTTATCGAAAGTTGGTGCAAAGCGGTCAACATCTTCAATGTGGATGAAGATTATAGCTCTGGAAAAAAATGGAAGAAGCTAATAATCTGATCAACGTCAACAATAATATACACCAGAAATGGGGATTGGATCCCCCCCCCAAAAAAAAAGATTTAAGATCAATCCAATGTTAAATGCAAAGTTCATCTAAAGTATAGGTAAATTAATAAAAGATGTTTTCTGCAAAATAAACAAGATAAACTTCACATTTCAATATCTGTTACTATGGATACTATTCTACTGAACATGATACTTTGTAATAAATATATTTTCTCTAACAAGTCTGGCACCAAAAAGATTTGCATCATGTCATATACCAGGGTAATAAGTGATATTATTTGTTACTTAATTGTGCTATACAGAGGACCCCGCTTAGTATAATACCTGTTTAATATTATAGTTCGCTTAATATAATAGTTTTTCAAAACACAAAACCATTTCTTAATAAACCCTTATAAAATACCCCGGTTAGCATAATAGGTCAAAAAGCGAACCCCGCTTAATATAATGGAAAAATTTCCGATCACCATTTTTTTTCACACCTTTTTTCACCAGCGACCGACGATATGCCTTCGGGGCTTGTCTATTTCACACTCTGACTTCTCAATCACTTTGATTTTTCCCGACATCGACCAACTGGAGGGATTAGTCACGCCTCGAGGCACGTGGCTTGGATATTTACCTGTACACCTGTGTAGTGTCAACATCGTTATCTCCGATCATAAGCTGCTTGTTTATTTAATTTTCTTTAATTTTTCATTACGTTCACATTACGTTTAATATGATTTGATATGATTTAAGTTTCTAATAAATTCCGAGTTCATTCACTGGATCCCTTAAGTGTTGTGTATGACTGTAACTAGCGTGTTTGTATGGTGTTTGTATGGTGAGAGACGTAAAACTGCACAGAATGTAATTAATACAAAAATTGGTTTGAACTTGTTGATTCACTGTTTGTTTTAATGTTTTATGGTAATCAATTTGATTAAAAGTATTCTCGTTTTATTTATAACACGAAGCAAGAGTAGTAAGAATTAATGATTGAAGTTGAAACCGAATGTAAACAGTCACTCACAAAATGGAGATTGCCATGCTGGATCTAATGCATACGATATAAGATGAGTGTTTATTGCGAAAATAATTGAATTATTTTAATTTGACTTTAAAGTTAGTGTTTAAAAATTAGAAATTGAAATGAGAAAGTGGAATAAAAAGAATAAAAAACAAATACATAATTATACACACGAAATATACGTAGAAAATACGTGTACATCATGTAAGATGCGTTCACCAATGTCTCAAACTCTGAGGTCCGCTTATTATTATAGTCCGGTTATTATAATACTTTTTCCTGACAAAAAAACTATAATATTAAGCGGGGTCTACTGTATTTATATTATACATAAAAATGTCATTGTATCAAATATCCATTTTATTACATCAAATGCATTGTTCCTGAATTTTCAACAGTATTTTTGTTATATATATCAATCTTCACACATATAAAACATGGATAGTTTGCCTATAACTGTCTCAATATTCATCTCCAAAAATGTTAACCCAATTATCATCAAAAAGATTCCGGCCATTCCATTTACTTTATCTGCTGACAAGGAACATGATGCAGTAGCTCCATTTTCACCAAACTGACCCCCCCCCCCCCAAATCCAAGTTCTGGTATTGGTTGCCTAAAACCCTCGTTTTTCATTTTCTCCCCTATTGACTGCATTATTGACCCTCTATCAGCTGTGTATCCTCGGCTCAGAAAAATTTTATTGCCTTTCTATCTTCTGGCCATAGAATCGATACCTAACCAACACAATGTACTAAAGTATTCACTTCACACCATAAATACACAAAAATAATTATAATTGGTGAGAAAAGTGTCTGGGCTATTCGAGCCATACACCGTCCCGGTTTCCGATTAGGAACTACTTGGGCAGCTTTCTTGTCAGATGTTTACGAGCCTACATGCTTATAAGTCTCAATTTTCTGTCTGATTAATTCAGTTGTCTACATATAAAAACCAAGTTTTTCCTCCTCTTCTCTCAAATTCAATTATTTTCTACGCATCAGTATAGAGGTTAGAAAGTCGATTGGTTACACCAAATTTGTAAGTGAATTTCAAAGGACCAAATTGAGTGCTTGGTACTTATACATGTATTCAAGTTTTAATGTAAAGTTTTTTAGTGATACCGGGTAATAGTTTTTCTAAAGCACACTTAAAATGAAAAAAAATTTTAATGTAAAGCTCATCAATAAAAAATCACTATACATGTACTGTAAAAATTGTTTATTCTTATTTATATGTTTATACGTTAAATAATTGGCGCGTTATATTTTTGGCACTACATTGCACGTGTTGCTATGACTATGACGTCGTTAACGTTATTACTTTTTTTTTTGTATATTGAAACGTAACTGCTGTTTACTGGTGTCTACAGAGATCAAATTTTGAGAATCGTCATGATACATCATATGAATAAAACCATGTGAAACGACGCATACTCTTGAATTCGATCACAGACAGCAGATTTATTATATGTACTATATCTCTAACATGGTATAATAGTATCTATACTAAATGCACTGTATCAAAAGAAGCTTTAGAATGAACAAAGAATTGATTGTTCTAACAGATGGGGGACTGATTTAAGTTTTTAAAAATACATGTATTAAACTTATTATTTGCTTCTTAACTAACAAGTTATTCAGTCAGTCAATCTACATCTATAATCTTAGTCTATAAGTAAGGGAAGGAAAAGCTCTACATTAAAATACATGTGTTTGCTACATAATACATGTACTTGTATTCCTAAATAGTGATAGATATATGCGCTCTTAATAACTCTTTCTGCTAAAATTTTACCAGCATGCAAGGACATAGCATAAATATGATATATTTATCACGATCACGATTTAGAAAACCTATACAGCTGCATTTAGTTTCATGAAACTTGACATCCAAATTGATTCTCTACCAGTGGGGAAAGGAAACCTCTGATGAACACAGGACTTGATCAACTTTCCTATCTGCCATCAAAAATCAATAGCAGCTTTCTGTAGAACTGAACTCTTTTTCACTCTAAATGACCATCCTTCTAATTTCTTGTGAAAAAAACCTGCCTTTCTTTTTAATGTTTTTATGTAGTTTCCCATGTCAGCTTGTATTAAATGGGCCTTATTAAACAGAGCAGCTAGTTCCCCAGCGAGAAATCAATCTGTTGCTAGCTTACTATTTACTGGAAATCAATGGGAAACAACAAGTGAAAAATAAGCATTTTAAAGGGGGGGGTTTAAGGTAAATATATTTGCATGCACAAAAACCCCCCACATCTATGGCAGTCATCCTGCATAGTTAATTTTTAGCTTAAACCATTTTTTTTCTTTAAATTTTACTTTAACTAAAAGTAAAGTAATAACATGTATTGTACAATTTATGTGTGAAATATCTGTAATTTTCATCAAAATGTCATTTGGAACAATTTTTTCTAATAACTTTCATTTCCTATAATTTACACCGCCACATTTACCGTACTATTAAAAACTTTATCGGGCAATGCACTGTACCGGTAGATGACTCTATTTAACAATAAAAACATTCCATTATGTCTGTCTACCCAACACTTGACAGTGCACAAAGATTTGGGTTTCCCAGTTAATTTGATCAATGACAGGAAATCTGTCTTTTTATTGCCTGGAAATTGACAATTGTTCATTTGATTACATAGAAGGACTCCAGAAGGCTGGATCAATATAACACAACAGCCAGGCCAGTGGTCAGTCCTGTTGTCCAAGCAGGCTGCCATACGGGAGAAAAATAAAACCCAACACTCTTCAAATATTGATATACCCCCAACTCAGGAAATATTTCATATCCTTTTTCAAGTCTATGATAAAACATTAAAAGGTCAACCAATGGGAGCACTATCAAATCTAATTTGTTTTGTAATTTGGGTTTTTTTTTTTTTTTGCTACTGCAACTATTTACATATTAATATCTTCTGCATAAAATTCCACCAGGGTTTACCAGTCAAATGCATTTTCAGGGGTATGATTCACTATTTAGCTTTAAAAATGATGGCTATCGTGAAAATTGTTATCAAATAGTCAAAGTACCATGAGGTATCATCTTCTCCAAAAATGGAAAATTCCAGTTGCTTAAAAAATTTTTGTTGGTTCATCATACACCTGGCTAATGGATTGTGAAGACAAGCTTGAATTACCTGTTTGACTCCCGGGCAGGTTGTCCACAATCGTATGCGATTACGGAGAACTTGTAGCGTTTCCGCTTTTCAAATGAGACCTTTCGACCTTCAGCCACTTTCACCTGTGCCTCCCCAGTGGTTCTGTCTAGCAGTTCCACTGTAAATGGAATGTTTTTGCGAGGGGAAATAACTCTGTATCCACATATAAATCCTACAATTAAAAAAAATTTTTTTTTTGATTTGACATTCAAAAACAAATAAAATCATGATAACTTCTATTACATGAAATAACTAAAATTCCTTTTGGGTGTTTTGCATTTCATGCATGCACATTAAAATTTAAAGTTTTTCATATTTTTTTTTACTGTTTTTTTCTTAGATGAAAACTACACAGGCGCCATGACAGCAGGCAGACATAAATCACTTGCACTAATTTACATAAATACATTGGCACAGATCTGATTAGAACAATTTAAAGAATTCTGTCTGTACAAAACTAACGGAATGCACATCATGATTGCAATAAACTAATTAAACCCTTGAAAAACTCGTTCAACTTCATGTAGATCCGTTCAACTTCATGTAGATCCGCAATGCATGGCTCTAGGTTAACATTGTGAATGTGTAAACTTACACATTATGTAGCCAAGAACATAATAAACCTTCATCTTCTGTCCAGAGGGCATTATGCTTAAAATTACTACCGGACCACTTCAAAGACATTTATTTAAAATGTGACTAAATATCTGTTTCTGGTATGATCTTAATTAAAAAACCATGTATTACTGGTATATATCCCTAAGGTGGCAAATACGAATAATTGGCCGAATTATGGTTGAGAGTTTTCACATATAACCTTTATAATAACTTTTTAATTAAAGAGAATGCTTTTAAATGAGCAAGGGCAACTTTTAATACGATAATTGGTATACAATTTCAGAGAACTTAAGCAAAAAATAATATTCTTTGTGATAAAATACTCGTTTCTTAATCTACTAGCACTCAGTTCTCTCATTTTAGTATACTGTATATCTAATGTTTACATATCAAAGAATAACAAGCTGTGTATCTTAATTGTAACTTGATTTCTGATGTTCAAACTTTGGTCAAGCATTAAAAAAACCCACATTAACCATTCTAGAGATTAAACAAGGAGAAATAAAACTTTTTAAAAATTTGAGCTTAAATCATATCTCTTTCCCTCGTTAGAGAAATTTTCAATAACTTTAAATTTCGTCATTTTAGTGAAACATTGCAAACTCAATTAGGTACAACAACTCACTTCTGGCTTAACAAAAATTTTTATCAATACTTATATCAAATCAATTCTGAACACGATTCCAGAGGGGTTAAAGCAAAACATCTAATCATTGATTCAAAAAACTGCAATGTACCAACAAGCTATTGCATTATCTAAGTGCATATTTGGTTTTGGAAGGGGGAAGACATAAAAACATCCAAAATCAATACAGCCCGAGTGTTGCCTATTCTCTAGGCATTAACAGAGCGGAGCAAATTTGGATGCAACAGGTCATTAGCTCACAAAACTTTAAAAGCCTAAATGACATTTACTGAAAGCAGTCAAAATGGCCTGAACTTTATGTTAACTGTAATCAAAGCATTGTTCACTGATTATTATGGTCTTGACTGAAATCCAACACTGGTGTGGGGAACAATTTTTTTTTTATAGCGTTAATAGCGTTTTAAAAAAACAAGTTACAAAACAAAAATGCCACAACTAGTGCAACAAAATCAATATCAGGAATACATGTTAAAATATCAATAAAAATTTAAAGTGTGAAGGAAAAAAAAAATCCAACAAATTTTAATATCTCCAGATAGCATGGGCTCTAGATGAGCTAGCTGTCAATCACTTACTTGCCCCTCCCTCTACATCCTGGTCTGTAGCTTTTAGTGGCTGGTCGAGTTGGACTACCCGACTTCCTTCTGTGACGTTTCCATGAAAGACTGGAAGTCCCCTGCCATTCTTTAACTTTGAGTTTATCACTGGATCATGTGAATTAGGCTCTGAAGAAGGAAATAAAAACTACTATTTTGAAAAACTTGTATAATGTAGCTTCATCTTTCACTGCATAGATGCAGGTTTTACCCAGCACAAAAAATATTCTAAAAATAAAACAGTACCAATTCTTCTCAGAATAATTCTAATTCCTTCTTTTGAAACACTTAGTCACTAACATCACAGAAAATAATGATTCAGAAAATGAACTTTATTGAAAAAAAAAAACCCCAGAAATGATCACAGTTTGTTAAAACTATACAAATCTTCATTAAACTCCTCATAGTGTTATTCAAAACGATCCTCTCTTATATTAGATTATTTAATCAAATTTAATCAAATAAAAAAGCTGACATGAGATAAATGGAAAAAATAATGAAAATTCAGTTGTAAATCAAAAATTAATATAAGATCATCCAGAATGAGATATTAATATGTGAAGTTTTCTAGAGGTAATGTTGGTGTGGATATCTGGATAATGATTGAGACATTCTATGATTGTGGATTTTACAGAAGCATTATGATATGCAGCTAAATTTAATCTTTCAATAACCAGATGACTCATGCAATCCATTATAAAGAAAAATAATTTATGTGTCTCAACTTTAAGAATAAATTCCTGAAAAACTGGTACAAAAGAATTTTGAAAGCAGCATTTTAAATGGATTTCTTCATGTTCATCACTAAGCTATATGGAATGCATGTGCACCTAGGGTATTCTGCATTTGCAGCATATTGAACTAAGTGTGCAATTCCTCAAATTTATGAAACTACTTACAATGTAGGCCCATAAAAACAGGGAGGTTTATTTAGTTTAAATGTTTTAAAAAATTAAATGATTTTTTGGAAGTTTAAAAAGATAATGATATTTCAAGTAAGTATGTATTTTTTTTAAGTGATGTTGAAAACAAATATTAGTTAGATTTGATCAACCCCCCCCCCACCTAACTCCCCTCTGAAAAAACAGTATTGCCAGCATCATTCTACTTAGCAGGCCATCTTCATCTTGGAAAAATGAATGTTAACATTTCAGTTTTAATTCAACATTTATTTCAATTTGTGTGGCATATTGTGCATACAAGCAGACATTTAGTTTTACTTTACATTGCTATTCATTCCAATTCAAAACCTGTCTTTGGGATAAAACCTTCAATTAACAACAAATGGAGAAAACAAGACATGCATATTAAGACACTCCTGAAAATGAACAAATGCCACATGCAGGTGCTAATTTATGTTTCTTGATCTAATGTATTTATCAAAACACAAGTTTCAACTAGCTAGCTAGCTAGGACATTCAACCCCCTCAAGACAAGTATTGCCAGACCCAGAGTGACTGCATGGGCTGACTTCATTCATGAAATTTGTGTGTATTCCCTTCCCTTGGGGACTATTGTAGTCAGATATACAAAGGCCTTTGATAGATAGCACCACCCACCTACATACATTATGCGACCTACCTAGAATCACCTACACAAGTTTGACTCAGGGTCTAGTTAGCACTGACTAGGAATATTCTTCTACCTCAGAATTATTAAAACTATTTGGGCATTTCTTGGTGCAACTCTAATGAACCAAAAATGTTTTTAAAATTAATTTTAAGTTTTATGTGTAATCATTGATAATCTTCCTAAATATTCAAAGGCACACAGGTTTTTTTCTTTTCTTCTCTCTGCCATTTACAGTAACTGATAAAAAATCTTTTAAATGACAAGCTACATATATATGCAAAAGCATATCTTTATTCTATGCAGATCTCATGACCAAAAAAAAAATATTGGTCATTAATTTATCTATATGAACTATAAATCAAAATATATTCTTGTCTCAGATTCTTTTGTGACATACACAATTAAATCAAAGAGGACATGTTATTTAATACCAGCCAAAGTCAAAATAATTTACAAATATTGATTTCTTTCTTGCATGCCATGAGTTTTCTATTGTCTCAGAACATAAAGAAATAAAGAAGAAGAAGAATTATAGAAGATCTACCAGTAAGATGTATTCCAGACATATGCCATATCAGTAATCATAATTCTAACTAATTACATAAATGTATGACCACTGACAAAATAATTTCCCCGATTAATGAACCAATCAGCATACAGCACACAAGAAAAAAAACCTGTACATCTATCTCCAAAAGATATTAGTGGTGATATTAACAAGGTTGCCCCTTTCTCTTTGATGTCTGACATAGATACAATAGGATGTCTGTATCATATCCCCTGTCAGTTATCATTTCCCTAAACGCTAACCAGACCCCAATCAGAGGTTAAGAGAACATAGAAAGGTTAATGATTTACACATTATGGAGCAGTACCTACTATAATTACTAGAACTTTTGGTAATCCCAACCACCCCCCCTCCAAAAAAAAAAAAAAACACATAAAAAACCACACACACACAAAAACACACAGAAGACAACACATTAAATTTTCAATATGATTAAAAATAATTTAAATCAGCCAAAGTATTGTAATTTTCAGGAAATATTTGGCAAAAAAATGTACTGTAAAAATTAGTTATTTTTGCCACTCTAAATGAGATGTAAAATATTTTCCCTTGTTACAGTCACATATTTGTACAATTTGATATTACATATTTCACTGATTATTGATTTTTTTTTCTGCCTCTTGGAATTTTATATATCATGTATCAATATTACTACCGTCCATGGATCAACCAGCAGTTTGTTCATGCACATTAAATAATATTATTAAATATAGATAGACCTATCAATATTTGTCTTGTGTAATATTTTGCATCAAAGTTGACATTTAATCATAAAAAAAAAAAAAAAATTGAAAACAACCATTTTACTGATATGCCTATTGAATGTTAATTATTCCTTCTAATCATATTTGATAATAAATTAATTATAATACCATTTTTTCAACAACAACAAAAGTACAACATTTTGTGACAACCCCTAGTTAGACAATCTTCAAAACATGGTAGAGTCACTAAATCATGTCAATCAAACAACAATGAAAGATTGTAGGTATCTAGAGATACTCGGATACACTGTATTTGAATTTAAAAGCTGATTATAAATTTTTCCTTAAAAAAAGAAGTTAATTGACACCATTTCATTTATGTCACGCTTTCACAGTCGTACGATGTAGGTCTTATATATGCACAGAGGCATAAAGTGATGTGCAATTTGACAACACACATTGCACTCGATAAGCGCACCTGTGTTTCCGGACACACATTTACTCACCTGACATTCCAGATATAAAATCCATAAGAATAAGGGTTGCCCCTATAACCCATAGTGTCTTCATCATTTTATATTCTCGTAAAAACGAGAAACACTCTCGTTGTTGTCTTCAGTAGACTTTTTGTTGTGGCTTTCTAAGTAAAATGGCTGACGATTGATTCCATTATGCTAATGGTGACGTCAGGGTGAAGAGTATTTCCGGTTTCAATTCTAAAAATAACATTATTAGACACCCGGGAAAATCCAAACTTTGAAAATTTTTAGTTATTTGTTCACCAATAGAATATCACGATTTACTTTTTCCAGAGACATAAATAACATTGTTATTTATGCCTCTGCTTTGTCTAAATTACATAATAATAAATAATACATTAATCGAAATAATCTTTAACATATGCTGTGTTTACTACGATATTTTTTAAAGGATCCACAAACCCTTTTGTACATGAACGTGCAATTATTATAAAATTGTAAACTACTAACATGACAAAAAGATAATACTTTATCAACTGTGTAATTCATATTTTTTGTTGAAAATTTTTAATGGCTCTATCTGAAGCAAAATTACATTTTTGTTGTCCTGTACAGAATAGACCCCTTCATGATAACTGCGATACTGCTCTCTTGCACCTGGCAAATTGATATACTTTGCCGAAATTTTAGTAGGTAGATAATTAAATGACGTAAATGAAACAATTGACGTTACGTCATATTTCACCAAATTATATCATTTTGCCCTGCAAAAGAGCAGTACCGCAGTTACCGTGAAGGGGCTTATTGGTTTGTCAGTATATATATACAAATACAATTACTTTTATTAACCCAAACACAATTAAAAAACGGGTCCATAGGCCATCTGTCATTTTAACGGTAGAACATTCTATCTAGCAAAGGCCCAACATTTACAAAAACAGAAGTATTATTATTGTTATTATTACACGTCAACATATAATAGATACATTTAATATGTTTTACGGTGCGACCGTTGGGGCGAGCGCAGCATGTGATCAAACAATGAATTATGATAAATCAATAAAAATAAAATTAACAACGTAAATAAATTTGATTGCAAAATAAAATAAGACATACCTATTTTTTCCGTAAATTTCCATTATCCATAGTTTATAAGATTTCATATGTTATAAGATTTGTTATTTATTTATTTATAAGTAGAACAATAGTTTAATATCAGATACAATGTTGTTGAATAATGAAGATTTTAATATAAATGTTCATTGCACTGTATCTCCTCTTTTAAAGTGATTGTAACGTCAGTTCATCCCCTTTTTTTTGCAGTCGACATTTTTCTTATTAATTTTTAATTTTTTTTAATTTACGCTTAAAAATATTTGCTAATCATATTAAAGGAACATGGAGTTGCCCCCCCCCCCCCCCACTTGGGATTGGGAGCATGTAATAAATGGAAGTGAAAATAAAGAAACCATTGAACTGCTAAAGAGCTGAAGGATTAGAATTTTCAGAATTTTGAGAATTAAATTTTTTTTTCTTTTTTGCTTGTAAAGATTTTTTGGATGAGGCTGTCATCCACCCCTCCCCCACCCCCTTAAAAAAACGGATGCTACGTGTACGTTCCTGGAAATTACCGTAGTTATAGTGAATAAAATAAATATGAGCATTCATCCAAATGAGTGCAAGTTACAACTGTTTCCTATATCTGAAGAAATGTCCTCATTCTTTAGCTTTGCAAGATTTTGAGAGGATTTTGGTAATTTCAGCAGATTTACAATAACTTCAGTTAGAGTAATTTCCCCTTATTGTGACGTCAAAGTTCACGTTTAAGTGTCGTCTGACTCTTTAAAACTCCCCTGAGAAATGAAAGTAAGCGAAGTATACTGTTTTATTTACTTAAAAGCATGATGTTTTTAAAATTACACATCTATGCTTCTCAAAAGTTTTACTTTGATTCTCGCGAGAACGTGAGGACTTGGAAACCATTGGTACTACAAGTTTAGCTTTTTAAAAAAGTTTACCGTCTTTAGAGCACACTTTAAACAGCATTAAGTTATGAAAGAAAATTCAATTCTTTTTTTATATATAAAGTCGCCTTCTTCTACATGCAATGGCTTTTGAAACTTTTTAATGTACCTTAAGCGTGCGTGCCTAAAATTGAGAAATGCGTACCACGTGCTTGTGAGTTGAGATCGACTATAGTAGGGAAAAAGAGATCTTAGGAAGGGTCGTGTTATTTTAATAAAATCAAACTTAATACCACAGCATTCAGCACTTGTTTTACTGATATTAGAACCATTTTAACAAGACCTTGGACTTTCAGTAGGACGTAACTATCTATTCTTGCGTCAAAACAAGTTAAAAATGACGCTGGTTTCAAGCGAAATATACACCGATTGCGTAGTCTTAGCTTAAAACCCAAACAAATCTAGTTGATTTCAAAATGCCATGGTTGTATGGCCAGCAATGAAATAGATAGGCCTACGTCACAATGCTGTTTGCCACAACTACCTAAAGTCCAAGCTCCTGTTAAAATGGTTCTAGTTTTACCCGATACCGTATCTTTTTTTACTGATATTAGACATACCGTATCAATTTTTCATATTTTTGTACTTGCATAAACAATCCATAAAGAAAAGAACAAAAAATTCAAATAGATATTATAGAACTTTGCCTTCAACTAGTTGTACTGAAAAATTAAAGCCTGAATTTCATTGAGAGCTAATTCTATTGCCTTTTTCGTTTTCTCACTTTTTAAGATTTAAAATCTACGAAAATTGTTAAGTCGTACGTAAAAAAGATCATCAAAAAAATATCTCCCTTGCACGAAACAGTTTTTCAACCAATGAAATAAATGTAAATTTTCACATCATGTATTTTCTACCAATCACAAAGGAGAGGAAGTGCACAACCCGGAGACTGTAAATTATTTCAACTCTTTATACCGTCTTCCAAGGAAGACGGTAATGAATTGTGGGTCCAAATTTACTGACGCCGAAAAAATCTATCGGATCAATGTACAAACCTTTGCGACGTCACTCGATTATTATTATTATTTTTTTTTTTTGATTGAGAGTGTACTGAGGTGAACTTTAGAGGTAACTGACTGTATGTCGTATATATCCAACAGTGTCTGTCAGCTAACATCCGCGACTGTACTCGGCAATGCTGGTACCGGACATCCATGACTGTACCTGCACGCTAATGTTAAAGTCGGAATATCAGAGAAATGTTTTCCGGATTATTATCCTTTTATTAAAGATATATATTTATGAATTGTTATTAGAGAAACATCTCTCTTCTGTATATTTACCAACAAAAAAATGGTCTGGGGTTATCTGACCTGCTGTATGGAACGCCGTTAATTCCAATACGGAAATGAACATAAACTGTATATTAAATATAATCATTTATAATACGGAAATTAAATTTATGTATCAACGTAATCGCTAATTAAAAACAAATAAGTAAAGGTGGTTTTCACTACCGGTAAGGCTAACATAAACCAATTTCTTAATAATTAAATAAAAAGTTGATTTATTTATACAAAAAGAATGCATGCATGTGGAATAATGGAGAAAATAGTAACACTGATTATGTCTTGAACTATAATAAGATGCGTACATTAGTACGAGTAAACTGAGATTTAACCTTAAAAAAAAACCCACCGTACCTTTGGTTTACATATCCTTACTTTCTGTCATTTAAACACAGAAAATATATTTAGTATACATGACTGTACCTGTACATGTACCTAATTAACATTAATGACTGTACATGTCCATGATATGAATTCAATTCTATTATTCACATCCACCTGTACCGGTCTTAAAAAACAAATTATTAACATCTGTAACTACCTATGCCTCATTAAAAACTACCATGACTAGATCTGTCTTATAGATGCAATATAACTTGCATCGACGACCGAACCTATGCCTGGTTAACAACATCCATGAGTGTACCTGTCGTATAAATGCATTATTACTTACATCCACGACCGTACCTGTGCCTGATTAACAACATCCATGAGTGTACCTGTCCTATAAATGCATTATTACTTACATCCACGACTGTACCTGTGCCTGATTCACAACATCCATGAGTGTCCCTGTCCTATAAATGTATTATAACTTACATCCACGACTGTACCTGTGCCTGATTAACAACATCCATGAGTGTACCTGTCCTATAAATGCTTAATTACTTACATCCACGACTGTACCTGTGCCTGATTCACATATCCATGAGTGTACCTGTCGAATAAATGCATTACAACGTACATCCACGACTGTACCTGTGCCTGATTAACAACATCCATGAGTGTACCTGTCCTATAAATGCATTATAACTTACATCCACGACTGTACCTGTGCCTGATTAACAACATCCATGAGTGTACCTGTCCTGTAAATGCTTTATAACTTGCACCCACGACTGTACCTGTGCCTAATTACAACATCCATGACTGTACCTGTCCTATAAATGGAGTGGGGTCAATCAGCTAACATCCGCGACTGTACTCGGCAATGCTGGTACCGGACATCCATGGCTGTACCTGCACGCTAATGTTAAAGTCGGAATATCCGGATTGTTTTGTCGTATAAAATATGTTTATATCTATACTGTAGACTGTAATGGTAGAAAATATATCTAATGAATATTTATACACACAAAGAATCCTGTAGAGTTATCTTATCTGCTGTATGGAACACCGTTAACGCAAAAAGGGAAACATTAACAGTGTAACGCTAATTATAGCAAATGTAAAGAATATATTGAAAATCACAGAAAATTTTCAGCGTACGAAATCATTTTTAGAAACAACATTATTTCTAATAAAAACAAATAAAGTAATTAAATTACCAAGATAAACCATACTTTATGAATATAATAAGCGTTAAGGTTTAGGGATTAAGGCTAAAATAGGTGGTGCATGCTGCCAAATTCAATTCACTATATAACGTTATTGAATAAGATATTATTGGAAATAAAAAAAAACTCTTAAGGTTTGTTAATAAATAGACCGACAAACAAATTTAAATATTTGAGCAAACAGCATCAATGTCTCTATTTACCTCGAACTACAATAAAAAAAATAAGTATATCCATCAGTTAGTATACAGTGAAAGTGTGTCTCATTTACACAGCCAGAAGGATCAGTTTATAATTTAAAAAAAAATATACTTTATTCACATCTGCAGATGAATATGCGCCAAAAATATAACAATTATACCTGTCCTAAAATACACCATATTTCAGTAATATTTATTACCGTGCATGTGCCTGACTAACAACATCCATGAGTGTACCTGTCCTATAATTGCATTATAACTTACATCAACGACTGTACCTGTGCCTGATAAACAACATCCATCACTGTACCTGTACTATACATGCATTATAACATACATCCACGACTGTACCTGTGCCTGATTTACAACATCCATGAGTGTACCTGTCCTATAAATGCATTATAACTTACATCCACGACTGTACCTGTGCGTGATTAACAACATCCATGACTGTACCTGTCCTATAAATGCATTATAACTTACATCCACGACTGTACCTGTGCCTGATTAACAACATGAGTGTACCTGTCCTATAAATGCATTATAACTTACATCCACGACTGTACCTGTGCCTGACTAACAACATCCATGAGTGTACCTGTCTTATAAATGCATTATAACTTACATCCACGACTGTACCTGTGCCTGATAAAAAAACATCCATGAGTATACCTGTCCTATAAATGCATTATAACTTACATCCACGACTATACCTGTGCCTGATTCACAACATCCATGAGTGTACCTGTCATATAAATGCATTATAACTTATATCCACGACTGTACCTGTGCCTGATTAACAACATCCATGACTGTACCTGTCCTATAAATGCATTATTACTTACATCCACGACCGTACCTGTGCCTGGTTAACAACATCCATGAGTGTACCTGTCCTATAAATGCTTTATTACTTACATCCACGACCGTACCTGTTCCTGATTAACAACATCCATGAGTGTACCTGTCCTATAAATACATTATAACTTACATTCACGACTGTACCTGTGCCTGATTTACAACATCCATGAGTGTACCTGTCCTATAAATGCATTATTACTTACATCCACAACTATACCTGTGCCTGATTAACAACATTCATGAGTGTACCTGTCGAATAAATGCATTACAACGTACATCCACGACTGTACCTGTGCCTTATTCACAACATCCATGAGTGTGAGTGTACCTGTCCTATAAATGTATTATAATGTACATCCACGACTGTACCTGTGCCTGATTCACAACATCCATGAGTGTACCTGTCCTCTAAATGCATTATAACTTACATCCACGACTGTACATGTGCCTGATTCACAACATCCATGATTGTACCTGTCCTATAAATGTATACATCCACGACTGTACCTGTACCTGATAAACAACATCCATGAGTGTACCTGTCCTATAAATGCATTATAACTTACATCCACGACTGTACTTGTGCCTGACTAACAACATCCATGAGTGTACCTGTCCTATAAATGCATTATTACTTACATCCATGACTGTACCTGTGCCTGATTAACAACATCCATGAGTGACCCTGTCGTATAAATGCTTTATAACTTACATCCATTACTGTACCTGTGCCTGACTAACAAAATCCATGAGTGTACCTGTCGTATAAATGTATTATAACTTACATCCACGACTATATTTGTGCCTGATTCACAACATCCATGAGTATACCTGTCCTATAAATGCATTATTACTTACATCCACGACTATACCTGTGCCTGATTCACAACATCCATGAGTGTACCTGTCCTATAAATGCATTATAACTTATATCCACGACTGTACCTGTGCCTGATTAACAACATCCATGAGTGTACCTGTCCTATAAATGCATTATTACTTACATCCACGACTGTACCTGTATTTAATAACAACATCCATGAACGTACCTGTCCTATAAATGCATAATAACTTACTTGTGCCTGATTAAAAACATACATGACTGTACCTGTTCTCTACAAGTGTCATAACAGTATTTTACTGTAGGTTCACATCAAAACATGGAGTTCCCTTGTAAATGGGGGTGTTTCCGTCTGCTAAAGGGGCTGATTTTTTATGAGATGAAAAACAAGGTGTAAGATGTCTGAGTATCCAAGTTTTGTAACAATGCCAGGTCATTTGAATTTTTGAAGCGTGTTGATTCCGGATGGGGTGGGGGGATAAAAGACCCGGGCTTGAATTTTAAGCACAAAGTTTCACGCCTTGCAGGATGCACGTGTATATTTTTCTAGAAAATTGTAAATGAAGCGTTGAAAAAAAGTCAAGAGGATTATTTTCCCAGAGGTTCGTTTTGAATTTATAATCAGTATCTAAAGTTGCGCAATTTTGGTAAGAATATATAGTAAAATTTAATACTGTAGTGACACCTATAAAAGCATTATAACTTACATCAAAAACTGTACCTGTGCCTGATTAAGAACAGCCATGATTGTACCTGTCCTATAAATGCATCACAGCTTACATTCTTGACTGTACCCGTGCTTGATTAACAACACTCTACGCATGAAACTAATTAACCGAGTTCATGGAATCGCGTGCTTTTCTGTTTTACTGTTTTGTAAATAACGCATTTTAATATTTTTACTCAATTTCCTTTCGTTGTCATTATAATTCAATGTGCTCAATGAGTTTTATTTATTGAAGTCACAAGTAATTCAGTGTCCCGTAAACGAATCCAACCAATAAATGCAATTCAATTTTATCTTGCATTCTATCAAACTTGTTCTAGTATTTATGTAATTTGATTTAGAAATAGAAAATAAATTTATTCATCTATAAAAATAAGAGCTTGTAATAAAGTTGTATCTGATAACTTGAAATTAATTATTGATCGTGAGAAAAAAATCGAAATTCTTATGAACAAACTAGTTTACTTACCTGTACGTTAGAAATATTCAATCGTATGCGGTGGATTTTAACTGCTTTTTTTTAGTATTTGTAATTCAGTTTGTTTATTTACGTGTGATATTAAAATGTCGATCTAATCTTTTGGGGACCAGGCATTCAGTTTTGAAATGTTAGCAAATGAAGAATATAGTTTCCTGTAGTTTCTGAATTATTTTCGGTCCATTATTTTAGATATTTGAAATACATGTATATTCATTTAAACTGGTTGTTTCCGTGTATTTTTCTTAATGTCATTGCGAAGTTTAATTGATCTTTTAATTCAGATCGAACAAGAGGTGACGAGGTTTTTATATATATGTAAATAAGAGAATTTTAACGAATCATTTCAAATCGAATTCATTTACTTACTGGGGATTGTCGTTATGCTAATTGAAACAAAACGACATTAACACTAAAATTTCTTGTCATTTTAAAGAATATATGCTCATTTTGTTTTCATGTTTTCTAAGATGATCTTTCCACTTCGGAATTCCGAATGGCAGTGGAGATGAATTAAACGTGAACGGTGAGCGAACGCTGAACGATCGCTGAGCACATAGTGAACGTACTGTAAGCGCACGGTGAGCGCGGATGGAGCGGAGTGGAGAGCAGAAAACGGTGAACGCACGGTGAGCGAACGGTGAGCGCAAGCTGAGCGGACAGTGAGCGAACGCAAAATTGATGTAGAACGTTTCAGGAACTGTATCAAAATCCAATAACTCAATGCTTTCAGATAACCTACTGCAATTTGTAACCGTCCGTCGTAGCATGTTGTCTATCGTCGTGCGTTAACAGTTGAACATTTTAACTTCTTTTAAAAAACAACATGGGTAATTATTTTCAAAATGTGTTATGAATTGCATTTTTGGGGTCAGATGAACATTAATTTTTTCATTGATCTTGAACTCATATAGTTCTCATGGACAGGCCCAAAATCATTTAGCTTTATACATACAGAGTATATTGTTGAGGTAATTTTACAACGTAATTTAATCGCAAACTTTACTCAAAAGTAACGTAAGCGTTAAGTAAGATTATCTTTTGTCCTTCTCAAGGCTATATTGTACTCAGTCTATCTTAAACATTATCTTGCTTGATTTTCGATAAGGCACCCCTTCTTTTAAACACGATTTTACGTGCCTGTACAGGAAGGTGTGAACGCCACTAGCCTACGTTGTAGACGTCAAGCAGTAAGGATATCTTCAAACCAATGTCATAAACGTCTTCATCTTGATTGGTGCAAGTAAACCTGAAATGGATTTGAGCTAAATGACTTTCTTTTCTTCTTTTCTAATGAAAAAAAAAGATCCAATCTTTGCATTAATTAAGAATACGTATGTACCGCAGTCCCGGAGAAAGTTTTTCGGACGTTACTCTGAGGAAACATGACCGCTAGGACAGAGGTTTCATGGTGGTGTGGGCAGGTACATGTATTTTGCAGCCAAAAGAACTTCTTGTTATTCAAGGGCTGGAGGAAACCATCTTTCAAGATGACCATGCCAGACCCTATTGTGGCCGGATTATTAATGATTCACGATGATTGAATGGCCGAAAAAAATACCTACCTGAGCCTTATATTGAGCATTCCTGGGAAAAACTTGGAAAGTGAGTTTTTATAATCACCCTCAAACACCATCGACCAGTTTCGGGACCGCCTTTATTATGGATGGAATACATGTAACACCCCCTCCCCGGTCTATCATTAGAGTTTGTACTCGATACATGACGAAGCGTTGCTCTGCCTGTTTTAACGCACCTTGGGAGCAATTGCTAAATCAATCTGACTTTTCTCTGAATGTGACTTTGTGAAATGACCCTTGTGTGTTGCTGATATGTCTTTGCAATTGATAAAAACATCTCTGAAAAAATTCGTCCACAAGACTAGATTCAATGACATAAAACACATGTTTTTTAAATGTTAAAATTGATTTAAATGCATTAAAAGATTCTAAAGAAGGTGTTGCAAAAAGCGGGATTATTACCTAACGTGGAATACACCTTTTTAAAATATCCCTTTCGCTTGAAGAGTCATATCATTACGTAGACGACTATATTTACATAGCGGGTATGTTCCGTATGCAGGCAAAATACACAAAAATTTACACGAATTTATATCGAACACGACAATCATCATTTGATTTTCATAAATACAGTTAGGAAGATGACCAAATAGTATGTATTTTAATGTCATAACATATATCAATTTGATTTCTACTGTCCAGCGTGTTTAAAATATCACATGAATAATTCTGCTTGTGGTTCTTCAAAACCGTTAGTGTTGTACGTACAAACGTCGCATGTTTCTATAGTATTTGGATAAACGTCTATAGTCTAGATAAAAAGGTGGATCAAATCAAATTTATTCGTACGTTTTTTCATTTACCTATTGTTTCATCACCGATTCATACTTTTTAAAATATATTATTTTTGCTTTTAAAAACCTGTTCATGTATCTTTAAAAACGGCATACCCTTATTATTTTATAAAGAGAGGGGGGGGAGGGGATCTGTTTTGTACATTGTTTTGGAATCACTTGCTTAGAAGGAAAGGTTTATAATGATGATAATAACTTGTTCAGGTGGAAAGGTTTACAGTGGAGCCTCAGTTATCCGGACTCTTTCGTTCCAAAGTCCAATCGTCCGGATAGGTGAGGCGTCCGGATATCTGAAATGAGTCTATTGTTGTCATAAATGATAATTTATATGTTTATTATGGGTGTTAATACTGTTTTCTTTGCCTTTCATACTTAATTCACCTGTTTTTAATACAAGGAACCCTGCTTTATATTGTTATTTAATCAGGAAATATTAACCAAACTATAATAATAGCCAAATGTAGCTAAATATATTGTGTCCAAGTGTGAAATGTGCCTATTTACGTTCCGTTTTTAACAATCTATATCTAGACACGTCAATGTTTAACCAATGCACTTCCGATCAGTTGAAATGTTTTCCTTTTTGTTTTCTTCCTATACTTCCGGTTTTGACTTTATCTAAAAAAGCACGCTTGAGACACTTCGTTTAAAATAATTTTTTTGAATATAAATACCACAAAGCTATGAAAAACTTCCTAGATTTATTAAGCACATTCTTCCTTTTAAATAGAGGGGTGTTTTAAAAAGTGATTGCACTTGACAGGTGCACAGTGTAAAGATACCCAAGCCAAGTGCAGTGAGGCGCGGCTAATCCTGTCTAACCAGCAATGTCGGTAATATTTGAAAGTTATTTGAGAAGTCAGAGTGTTTATACAAGCTACTCATGGGGGCTAGCAGGTGAAAAAGTGTGAAACTCAATTGATAGACTTAATCTTTCTATTGTATTAATCGGAGTATCATTAAATTTTACCGTCCGGTTAAATGAAGCAAAATTTATAGTTAACAGTATTTTGTGGTAAAAACAGACTGTCCGGATCTGGAACGCGAAATTCCGGATATATGAGACAAAATATCGTATACAAAATCTGTTCCCAAATAAAATAGTCCGTAAACTGAAGCGTCTGGATATCTGGCGTCCGGATATCTGAAGCCCCACTGTATAATGATTATCCAAGTTTATAACGGGGACTTCACTCAATAAGTACTGTTGGAAAAAATTAGGCACGCATGCAAAATATTACATTGACAAACGTTTCAAAAAGTTTATTCTGACATTCTTAAATAACTGTTCCGGGATTCGAACCCCAATGAAAAAAAAATGGAGTCGATTTTACTCTATTCTAATGGTGTAACCACTCCACAACTCTAGACATTACATAAAACGGGGAAATTTAACATTGCGTTCTTAGATTTAAAAAATATCAATCATTTTTCCAAAAGTTCGATTTTTAAAAAAACATGCCTCTTCGAAACAAAAATCGGAAATGGAAGTTTTCAGGGAATTGTCGTGAAAGCGTGAAAACTGCCACATTTGTGTGTGTAACCATTTTCAAATTCATAATCTTATAAAAGTTAGTATATGTACTAACTTCCAAGATAAAATTCTCACTGCTTTATGAACAAAGTTGCATGAGAAAAAATTACATCGACTTCTGTTACTTTGATTTTTTCCATTTTATCTGCAACTCCTTTAGGTAAATATAGAATAAGAACTGCAACACCCTCTTTTTATAGCAGATACCTGGTAATCGACTGGACAATCCGATACCCATTTTCTATCATAAGTTGAAGGTCAAATTACATGTATGGGACCAATGACATACCGAAATTATTTTCATCATTTTAGAATTGCATCATATACGCCAAACTATGTATGAATTACGCATGCATGTAGCATCCTTTTATCTGAACAAATATTTGTCTTAAATTTACATATAGAAAATTGGATTATCATGTATCCCCCCACACGTTTTTGGTGTTGTCAGGTAAAAATCCCCGAAGTAAATATAAGGAAATTAACAGTGAAATGGCAAGAGACTGCTCCTTCCTCCCCCTACCCACTTTCAAAAACGATGCTATGTGCCGGCTACACGCCATCATAAGTGATATACATTTTGTAGAACTACAATAGCTAACCAATTTTTATACCTAAAATATGAATAATTAAATAAGGCTATCAAATTCAAAAATTCAAATAGAAAAAGAAAATGTATGTATACTTATTTGCATTTAATCAGAATTACTGAGAAGGAAAACTAACTAGTGAAAAAGTTCAGTCATAGATATTGTTGATATTCAACAAATAAAGATGTTATATGATATATTTTTGTAAAGGACAAAACAAATTATAGCCGTTGTTAATCAGGCACAGGTACAGCCGTGGATGTAAGTTAGATAATGCATTTATAGGACAGGTACACTCATGGATGTTTTTTATCAGGCACAGGTACAGTCGTGGATTTAAGTTATTATGCATTTATAGGACAGGTACACTCATGGATGTTGTAAATCAGGCACAGGTACAGTCGTGGATATAAGTAATAATGTATTTATAGGACAGGTACACTCATGGATGTTGTTAATTAGGCACAGGTACAGTCGTGGATATAAGTAATTAAGCATTTATAGGACAGGTACACTCATGGATGTTGTTAATCAGGCACAGATACAGTCGTGGGTGCAAGTTATAAAGCATTTACAGGACAGGTACACTCATGGATGTTGTGAATCAGGCACAGGTACAGTCGTGGATGTAAGTTATAATGCATTTATAGGACAGGTACACTCATGGATGTTGTTAATCAGGCACAGGTACAGTCGTGGATGTACGTTGTAATGCATATATTCGACAGGTACACTCATGGATGTTGTGAATCAGGCACAGGTACAGTCGTGGATGTAAGTAATAATGCATTTATAGGACAGGTACACTCATGGATGTTGTGAATCAGGCACAGGTACAGTCGTGGATGTAAGTTATAATGCATTTATAGGACAGGTACACTCATGGATGTTGTTAATCAGGCACAGATACAGTCGTGGGTGCAAGTTATAAAGCATTTACAGGACAGGTACACTCATGGATGTTGTTAATCAGGCACAGGTACGGTCGTGGATGTAAGTAATAATGCATTTATAGGACAGGTACACTCATGGATGTTGTAAATCAGGCACAGGTACAGTCGTGAATGTAAGTTATAATGTATTTATAGGACAGGTACACTCATGGATGTTGTTAATCAGGAACAGGTACGGTCGTGGATGTACGTTATAATGCATTTATAGGACAGGTACACTCATGGATGTTGTTAATCAGGCACATGTACAGTCGAGGATATAAGTTATAATGCATTTATAGGACAGGTTCACTCATGGATGTTGTGAATCAGGCACAGGTACAGTCGTGGATGTAAGTAATAAAGCATTTATAGGACAGGTACACTCATGGATGTTGTGAATCAGGCACAGGTATAGTCGTGGATGTAAGTAATAATGCGTTTATAGGACAGGTACACTCATGGATGTTGTTAATCAGGCACAGGTACAGTCGTGGATGTACGTTGTAATGCATTTATTCGACAGGTACACTCATGGATGTTGTTAATCAGGCACAGGTACAGTCGTGGATGTAAGTAATTAAGCATTTATACAACAGTGTCTGTCAGCTAACATCCGCGACTGTACTCGGCAATGCTGGTACCGGACATCCATGACTGTACCTGCACGCTAATGTTAAAGTCGGAATATCAGAGAAATGTTTTCCGGATTATTATCCTTTTATTAAAGATATATATTTATGAATTGTTATTAGAGAAACATCTCTCTTCTGTATATTTACCAACAACAAATAATGGTCTGGGGTTATCTGACCTGCTGTATGGAACGCCGTTAATTCCAATACGGAAATGAACATAAACTGTATATTAAATATAATCATTTATAATACGGAAATTAAATTTATATATGTATCAACGTAATCGCCAATCAAAAACAAATAAGTAAAGGTGGTTTTTTACTACCGGTAAGGCTAACATAAACCAATTTCTTAATAATTAAATAAAAAGTTGATTTATTTATACAAAAGAATGCATGTGGAATAATGGAGAAAATAGTAACACTGATTATGTCATGAACTATAATAAGATGTGTACATTAGTACGAGTAAATTGATTTTCACCTTTAAAAAAACCTATAATAAGATGCGTACATTAGTACGAGTAAACTGAGAATTAACCTTAAAAAAAACCCACCGTACCTGTGGTTTACATATCCCTACTATCTGTCATTTAAACACTGCAAATATATTTAGTAAACATGACTGTACCTGTACATGTACATAATTAACATTAATGACTGTACATGTCCATGATATGAATTCAATTCTATTATTTACATCCACCTGTACCGGTCTTAAAAACCAAATTATTAATATCTGTAACTGTACCTATACCTCATCAAAAACTACCATGACTAGACCTGTCTTATAGATGCAATATAACTTGCATCGACGACCGAACCTGTGCCTGGTTAACAACATCCATGAGTGTACCTGTCCTATAAATGCATTAAAACTTACATCCACGACTGTACCTGTGCCTGATTCACAACATCCATGAGTGTACCTGTCCTATAAATGCATTATAACTTGCATCCACGACTGTACCTGTGCCTGATTAACAACATCCATGAGTGTACCTGTCGAATAAATGCATTATAACTTGCATCCACGACTGTACCTGTGCCTCATTCACAACATCCATGAGTGTACCTGTCCTATAAATGCATTATAATGTACATCCACGACTGTACCTGTGCCTGATTCACAACATCCATGAGTGTACCTGTCGAATAAATGCATTACAACGTACATCCACGACTCTACCTGTTCCTGATTAACAACATCCATGAGTGTACCTGTCGGATAAATGCATTATAACTTACATCCACGACTGTACCTGTTCCTGATTCACAACATCCATGAGTGTACCTGTCCTATAAATGCATTATAACTTGCATCCACGACTGTACCTGTGCCTGATTCACAACATCCATGAGTGTACCTGTCGAATAAATGCATTATAACTTGCATCCACGACTGTACCTGTGCCTGATTCACAACATCCATGAGTGTACCTGTCCTATAAATGCATTATAACGTACATCCACGACTGTACCTGTGCCTGATTCACAACATCCATGAGTGTACCTGTCCTATAAATGCTTTATTACTTACATCCACGACTGTACCTGTGCCTGATTAACAACATCCATGAGTGTACCTGTCCTATAAATGCTTTATTACTTACATCCACGACTGTACCTGTGCCTGATTGACAACATCCATGAGTATACCTGTCCTATAAATGCATTATTACTTACATCCACGACTGTACCTGTGCCTGATTCACAACATCCATGAGTGTACCTGTCCTATAAATGCATTATAACGTACATCCACGACTGTATCTGTGCCTGATTAACAACATCCATGAGTGTACCTGTCCTATAAATGCATTACAACTTACATCCACGACTATACCTGTGCCTGATTCACAACATCCATGAGTGTACCTGTCCTATAAATGCATTATAACTTACATCCACGACTGTACCTGTGCCTGATTCACAACATCCATGAGTGTACCTGTCCTATAAATGCATTATAATGTACATCCACGACTGTACCTGTGCCTGATTCACAACATCCATGAGTGTACCTGTCGAATAAATGCATTACAACGTACATCCACGACTCTACCTGTTCCTGATTAACAACATCCATGAGTGTACCTGTCGAATAAATGCATTATAACTTACATCCACGACTGTACCTGTGCCTGATTCACAACATCCATGAGTGTACCTGTCCTATAAATGCATTATAACGTACATCCACGACTGTATCTGTGCCTGATTAACAACATCCATGAGTGTACCTGTCCTATAAATGCATTACAACTTACATCCACGACTGTACCTGTGCCTGATTCAAAACATCCATGAGTGTACCTGTCCTATAAATGCATTATAACTTACATCCACGACTGTACCTGTGCCTGATTCCCAACATCCATGAGTGTACCTGTCGAATAAATGCATTATAACTTGCATCCACGACCGTACCTGTTCCTGATTAACAACATCCATGAGTGTACCTGTCGAATAAATGCATTATAACTTGCATCCACGACCGTACCTGTTCCTGATTAACAACATCCATGAGTGTACCTGTCGAATAAATGCATTATAACTTGCATCCACGACTGTACCTGTGCCTGATTCACAACATCCATGAGTGTACCTGTCCTATAAATGCATTATAACGTACATCCACGACTGTACCTGTGCCTGATTCACAACATCCATGAGTGTACCTGTCCTATAAATGCTTTATTACTTACATCCACGACTGTACCTGTGCCTGATCAACAACATCCATGAGTGTACCTGTCCTATAAATGCTTTATTACTTACATCCACGACTGTACCTGTGCCTGATTGACAACATCCATGAGTATACCTGTCCTATAAATGCATTATTACTTACATCCACGACTGTACCTGTGCCTGATTCACAACATCCATGAGTGTACCTGTCCTATAAATGCATTATAACGTACATCCACGACTGTATCTGTGCCTGATTAACAACATCCATGAGTGTACCTGTCCTATAAATGCATTACAACTTACATCCACGACTATACCTGTGCCTGATTCACAACATCCATGAGTGTACCTGTCCTATAAATGCATTATAACTTACATCCACGACTGTACCTGTGCCTGATTCACAACATCCATGAGTGTACCTGTCCTATAAATGCATTATAATGTACATCCACGACTGTACCTGTGCCTGATTAACAACATCCATGAGTGTACCTGTCGAATAAATGCATTATAACTTACATCCACGACTGTACCTGTGCCTGATTCACAACATCCATGAGTGTACCTGTCCTATAAATGCATTATAACGTACATCCACGACTGTATCTGTGCCTGATTAACAACATCCATGAGTGTACCTGTCCTATAAATGCATTACAACTTACATCCACGACTATACCTGTGCCTGATTCACAACATCCATGAGTGTACCAGTCCTATAAATGCATTATAACTTACATCCACGACTGTACCTGTGCCTGATTCACAACATCCATGAGTGTACCTGTCCTATAAATGCATTATAACTTACATCCACGACTGTACCTGTGCCTGATTCCCAACATCCATGAGTGTACCTGTCGAATAAATGCATTATAACTTGCATCCACGACCGTACCTGTTCCTGATTAACAACATCCATGAGTGTACCTGTCGAATAAATGCATTATAACTTGCATCCACGACCGTACCTGTTCCTGATTAACAACATCCATGAGTGTACCTGTCGTATAAATACATTATAACTTACATTCACGACTGTACCTGTGCCTGATTCACAACATCCATGAGTGTACCTGTCCTATAAATGCATTATTACTTACATCCACGACTGTACCTGTGCCTGATTCACAACATCCATGAGTGTACCTGTCCTATAAATGCATTATAACTTGCATCCACGACTGTACCTGTGCCTGATTCACAACATCCATGAGTGTACCTGTCCTAAAAATGCATTATAACTTACATCCACGACTGTACCTGTGCCTGATTCACAACATCCATGAGTGTACCTGTCCTATAAATGCTTTATTACTTACATCCACGACTGTACCTGTGCCTGATTCACAACATCCATGAGTGTACCTGTCCTATAAATGCTTTATTACTTACATCCACGACTGTACCTGTGCCTGATTCACAACATCCATGAGTGTACCTGTCCTATAAATGCATTATTACTTACATCCACGACTGTACCTGTGCCTGATTCACAACATCCATGAGTGTACCTGTCCTATAAATGCATTATAACGTACATCCACGACTGTACCTGTGCCTGATTCACAACATCCATGAGTGTACCTGTCGAATAAATGCATTACAACGTACATCCACGACTCTACCTGTTCCTGATTAACAACATCCATGAGTGTACCTGTCGGATAAATGCATTACAACTTACATCCACGACTGTACCTGTGCCTGATTCACAACATCCATGAGTGTACCTGTCCTATAAATGCATTATAACTTGCATCCACGACTGTACCTGTGCCTGATTCACAACATCCATGAGTGTACCTGTCGAATAAATGCATTATAACTTGCATCCACGACTGTACCTGTGCCTGATTCACAACATCCATGAGTGTACCTGTCCTATAAATGCATTATAACGTACATCCACGACTGTACCTGTGCCTGATTCACAACATCCATGAGTGTACCTGTCCTATAAATGCTTTATTACTTACATCCACGACTGTACCTGTGCCTGATTAACAACATCCATGAGTGTACCTGTCCTATAAATGCTTTATTACTTACATCCACGACTGTACCTGTGCCTGATTGACAACATCCATGAGTATACCTGTCCTATAAATGCATTATTACTTACATCCACGACTGTACCTGTGCCTGATTCACAACATCCATGAGTGTACCTGTCCTATAAATGCATTATAACGTACATCCACGACTGTATCTGTGCCCGATTAACAACATCCATGAGTGTACCTGTCCTATAAATGCATTACAACTTACATCCACGACTATACCTGTGCCTGATTCACAACATCCATGAGTGTACCTGTCCTATAAATGCATTATAACTTACATCCACGACTGTACCTGTGCCTGATTCACAACTTCCATGAGTGTACCTGTCCTATAAATGCATTATAATGTACATCCACGACTGTACCTGTGCCTGATTCACAACATCCATGAGTGTACCTGTCGAATAAATGCATTACAACGTACATCCACGACTCTACCTGTTCCTGATTAACAACATCCATGAGTGTACCTGTCGAATAAATGCATTATAACTTACATCCACGACTGTACCTGTGCCTGATTCACAACATCCATGAGTGTACCTGTCTTATAAATGCATTATAACGTACATCCACGACTGTATCTGTGCCTGATTAACAACATCCATGAGTGTACCTGTCCTATAAATGCATTACAACTTACATCCACGACTATACCTGTGCCTGATTCACAACATCCATGAGTGTACCAGTCCTATAAATGCATTATAACTTACATCCACGACTGTACCTGTGCCTGATTCACAACATCCATGAGTGTACCTGTCCTATAAATGCATTATAACTTACATCCACGACTGTACCTGTGCCTGATTCCCAACATCCATGAGTGTACCTGTCGAATAAATGCATTATAACTTGCATCCACGACCGTACCTGTTCCTGATTAACAACATCCATGAGTGTACCTGTCGAATAAATGCATTATAACTTGCATCCACGACCGTACCTGTTCCTGATTAACAACATCCATGAGTGTACCTGTCGTATAAATACATTATAACTTACATTCACGACTGTACCTGTGCCTGATTAACAACATCCATGAGTGTACCTGTTGGATAAATGCATTATAACTTACATCCACGACTGTACCTGTGCCTGATTCACAACATCCATGAGTGTACCTGTCCTATAAATGCATTATAACTTGCATCCACGACTGTACCTGTGCCTGATTCACAACATCCATGAGTGTACCTGTCGAATAAATGCATTATAACTTGCATCCACGACTGTACCTGTGCCTGATTCACAACATCCATGAGTGTACCTGTCCTATAAATGCATTATAACGTACATCCACGACTGTACCTGTGCCTGATTCACAACATCCATGAGTGTACCTGTCCTATAAATGCTTTATTACTTACATCCACGACTGTACCTGTGCCTGATCAACAACGTCCATGAGTGTACCTGTCCTATAAATGCTTTATTACTTACATCCACGACTGTACCTGTGCCTGATTGACAACATCCATGAGTATACCTGTCCTATAAATGCATTATTACTTACATCCACGACTGTACCTGTGCCTGATTCACAACATCCATGAGTGTACCTGTCCTATAAATGCATTATAACGTACATCCACGACTGTATCTGTGCCTGATTAACAACATCCATGAGTGTACCTGTCCTATAAATGCATTACAACTTACATCCACGACTATACCTGTGCCTGATTCACAACATCCATGAGTGTACCTGTCCTATAAATGCATTATAACTTACATCCACGACTGTACCTGTGCCTGATTCACAACATCCATGAGTGTACCTGTCCTATAAATGCATTATAATGTACATCCACGACTGTACCTGTGCCTGATTCACAACATCCATGAGTGTACCTGTCGAATAAATGCATTACAACGTACATCCACGACTCTACCTGTTCCTGATTAACAACATCCATGAGTGTACCTGTCGAATAAATGCATTATAACTTACATCCACGACTGTACCTGTGCCTGATTCACAACATCCATGAGTGTACCTGTCCTATAAATGCATTATAACGTACATCCACGACTGTATCTGTGCCTGATTAACAACATCCATGAGTGTACCTGTCCTCTAAATGCATTACAACTTACATCCACGACTATACCTGTGCCTGATTCACAACATCCATGAGTGTACCAGTCCTATAAATGCATTATAACTTACATCCACGACTGTACCTGTGCCTGATTCACAACATCCATGAGTGTACCTGTCCTATAAATGCATTATAACTTACATCCACGACTGTACCTGTGCCTGATTCCCAACATCCATGAGTGTACCTGTCGAATAAATGCATTATAACTTGCATCCACGACCGTACCTGTTCCTGATTAACAACATCCATGAGTGTACCTGTCGAATAAATGCATTATAACTTGCATCCACGACCGTACCTGTTCCTGATTAACAACATCCATGAGTGTACCTGTCGTATAAATACATTATAACTTACATTCACGACTGTACCTGTGCCTGATTCACAACATCCATAAGTGTACCTGTCCTATAAATGCATTATTACTTACATCCACGACTGTACCTGTGCCTGATTCACAACATCCATGAGTGTACCTGTCCTATAAATGCATTATAACTTGCATCCACGACTGTACCTGTGCCTGATTCACAACATCCATGAGTGTACCTGTCCTAAAAATGCATTATAACTTACATCCACGACTGTACCTGTGCCTGATTCACAACATCCATGAGTGTACCTGTCCTATAAATGCTTTATTACTTACATCCACGACTGTACCTGTGCCTGATTCACAACATCCATGAGTGTACCTGTCCTATAAATGCTTTATTACTTACATCCACGACTGTACCTGTGCCTGATTCACAACATCCATGAGTGTACCTGTCCTATAAATGCATTATTACTTACATCCACGACTGTACCTGTGCCTGATTCACAACATCCATGAGTGTACCTGTCCTATAAATGCATTATAACGTACATCCACGACTGTACCTGTGCCTGATTAACAACATCCATGACTGTACCTGTCGAATAAATGCATTACAACGTACATCCACGACTGTACCTGTGCCTGATTAACAACATCCATGAGTGTACCTGTCCTATAAATGCATTATAACTTACATGTACATCCACGACTGTACCTGTGCCTGATTCACAACATCCATGAGTGTACCTGTCCTATAAATGCTTTAATACTTACATCCACGACTGTACCTGTGCCTGATTGACAACATTCATGAGTATACCTGTCCTATAAATGCATTATTACTTAGATCCACGACTGTACCTGTGCCTGATTTACAACATCCATGAGTGTACCTGTCCTATAAATGCATTATAACGTACATCCACGACTGTACCTGTGCCTGATTGACAACATCGATGAGTGTACCTGTCCTATAAATGCTTTATTACTTACATCTACGACTGTACCTGTGCCTGATTGACAACATCCATGAGTATACCTGTCCTATAAATGCATTATTACTTACATCCACGACTGTACCTTTGCCTGATTCACAACATCCATGAGTGTACCTGTCCTATAAATGCATTATAACGTACATCCACGACTGTACCTGTGCCTGATTCACAACATCCATGAGTGTACCTGTCCTATAAATGCTTAATACTTACATCCACGACTGTACCTGTGCCTGATTAACAACATCCATGAGTGTACCTGTCCTATAAATGCATTACAACTTACATCCACGACTGTACCTGTGCCTGATTCACAACATCCATGAGTGTACCTGTCGTATAAATGCATTATAACTTACATCCACGACTGTACCTGTGCCTGATTCACAACATCCATGAGTGTATCTGTCCTAAAAATGCATTATAACTTGCATCCACGACTGTACCTGTGCCTGATTCACAACATCCATGAGTGTACCTGTCCTATAAATGCTTTATTACTTACATCCACGACTGTACCTGTGCCTGATTAACAACATCCATGAGTGTACCTGTCCTATAAATGCATTATAACTTACATGTACATCCACGACTGTACCTGTGCCTGATTAACAACGGCTATTATTTGTTTTGTCCTTTACAAAAAATATATCATATAACATCTTTATTTGTTGAATATCTACAATATCCATGACTGAACTTACCCGTTTTTCACTAGTTAGTTTTCCTTCTCAGTAATTCTGATTAAATGCAAATAAGAATACATACATTTTCTTTTTCTATTTGAATTTTTGAATTTGATAGCCTTATTTAATTATTCAGATTTTAGGTATAAAAATTGGTTAGCTATTGTAGTTCTACAAAATGTATATCACTTATGATGACGTGTAGCCGGCACCTAGCATCGTTTTTGAAAGTGGGTAGGGGGAGGGAGGAGCAGTCTCTTGCCATTTCACTGTTAATTTCCTTATATTCACTTCGGGGATTTTTACCTGACAACACCAAAAACGTGTGGGGGGATACATGATAATTCAATTTTCTATATGTAAATTTAAGACAAATATTTGTTCAGATAAAAGGATGCTACATGCATGCGTAATACATACAAAGTTTGACGTATATGATGCAATTCTAAAATGATGAAAATAATTTTCGGTATGTCATTGGTCCCATACATGTAATTTGACCTTCAACTTATGATAGACAATGGGTATCGGATTGTCCAGTCGATTACCAGGTATCTGCTATAAAAAGAGGGTGTTGCAGTTCCTATTCTATATTTACCTAAAGGAGTTGCAGATAAAATGGAAAAAATCAAAGTAACAGAACTCGATGTAATATTTTCTCATGCAACTTTGTTCATAAAGCAGTGAGAATTTTTTCTTGGAAGTTAGTACATATACTAACTTTTATAAGATTATGAATTTGAAAATGGTTACACACACAAATGTGGCAGTTTTCACGCTTTCACGACAATTCCCTGAAAACTTCCATTTCCGATTTTTGTTTCGAAGAGGTATATTTTTTTAAAAATCGAACTTTTGGAAAAATGATTGATATTTTTTAAATCTAAGAACGCAGTGTTAAATTTCCCCGTTTTATGTAATGACTAGAGTTGTGGAGTGGTTACACCATTAGAATAGAGTAAAATCGACTCCATTTTTTTTATTGGGGTTCGAATCCCGGAACAGTTATTTAAGAATGTCAGAATAAACTTTTTGAAACGTTTATCAATGTAATATTTTGCATGCGTGCCTAATTTTTTCCAACAGTACTTATTGAGTGAAGTCCCCGTTATAAACTTGGATAATGATTATAAACCTTTCCACCTGAACAAGTTATTATCATCATTATAAACCTTTCCTTCTGAACAAGTGATTCCAAAACAATGTACGCAACAGATCCCCCCTCCCTCTTTTTATAAAATAATAAGGGTATGCCGTTTTTAAAGATGCATGAACAGGTTTTTAAAAGCAAAAATAATTTATTTTAAAAAGTATGAATCGGTGATGAAACAATAGGTAAATGAAAATACGTACGAATAAATTTGATCCACCTTTTTATCTAGACTATAGACGTTTATCCAAATACTATAGAAACATGCGACGTTTGTACGTATAACACTAACGGTTTTGAAGAACCACAAGCAGAATTATTCATGTGATATTTTAAACACGCTGGACAGTAGAAATCAAATTGATATATGTTATAACATTAAAATACATACTATTTGGTCATCTTCCTAACTGTATTTATGAAAATCAAATGATGATTGTCGTGTTCGATATAAATTCGTGTAAATTTTTGTGTATTTTGCCTGCATACGGAACATACCCGCTATGTAAATATAGTCGTCTACGTAATGATATGACTCTTCAAGCGAAAGGGATATATTAAAAAGGTGTATTCCACGTTAGGTAATAATCCCGCTTTTTGCAACACCCTTTTTAGAATCTTTTAATGCATTTAAATCAATTTTAACATTTAAAAAAACATATGTGTTTTATGTCATTGAATCATTTCAGAGATGTTTTTATCAATTGCAAAGACATATCAGCAACACAACAAGGGTAATTTCACAAAGTCACATTCAGAGAAAAGTCAGATTGATTTAGCATTTGCGTTAAAACAGGCAGAGCAACGCTTCGTCATGTATCGAGTACAAACTCTAATGATAGACCGGGGAGGGGGTGTTACATGTATTCCATCCATGATAAAGGTGTTCCCGAAACTGGTCGATGGTGTTTGAGGGTGATTATAAAAACTCACTTTCCAAGTTTTCCCCAGGGATGCTCAATATAAGGCTCAGGTAGGTATTTTTTTCGGCCATTCAATCATCGTGAATCATTAATAATCCGTCCACAATAGGGTCTGGCATGGTCATCTTGAAAGATGGTTTCCTCCAGCCCTTGAAGAACAAGAAGTACTTTTGGCTGCAAAATACATGTACCTGCCCACATCATCATTAAACGTCTGTTCTAGCGGTCATGTTTCCTCAGAGTAACGTCCGAAAAACTTTCTCCGGGACTGCGGTACATACGTATTCTGCCATTATTAATTAATGCAAAGATTGAATTTTTTTTTTCATTAGAAAAGAAAAAAAAGAAAGTCATTGAGCTCAAATCCATTTCAAGTTTACTTGCACCAATCAAGATGAAGACGTTTATAATATTGGTTTGAAGATATCCTTACTGCTTGACGTCTACAACGTAGGCTAGCGGCGTTCACACCTTCCTGTACAGGCACGTAAAATCGTGTTTAAAAGAAGGGGTGCCTTATCGAAAATCAAGCAAGATAATGTTTAAGATAGACTGAGTACAATATAGCCTTGAGAAGGACAAAAGATAATCTTACTTAACGCTTACGTTACTTTTGAGTAAAATTTGCGATTAAATTACGTTGTAAAATTACCTCAACAATATACTCTGTATGTATAAAGCTAAATGATTTTGGGCCTGTCCATGAGAACTATATGAGTTCAAGATCAATGAAAAAATTAATGTTCATCTGACCCCAAAAATGCAATTCATAACACATTTTGAAAATAATTACCCAGGTTGTTTTTTAAAAGAAGTTAAAATGTTCAACTGTTAACGCACGACGATAGACAACATGCTACGACGGACGGTTACAAATTGCAGTAGGTTATCTGAAAGCATTGAATTATTGGATTTTGATACAGTTCCTGAAACGTTCTACATCAATTTTGCGTTCGCTCACCGTCCGATCAGCTTGCGCTCACCGTTCGCTCACCGTGCGTTCACCGGTTTCTGCTCTCCACTCCGCTCCATCCGCGCTCACCGTGCGCTTACAGTACGTTCACTATGTGCTCAGCGATCGTTCAGCGTTCGCTCACCGTTCACGTTTAATTCATCTCCACTGCCATTCGGAATTCCGAAGTGGAAAGATCATCTTAGAAAACTTGAAAACAAAATGAGCATATATTCTTAAAATGACAAGAAATTTTAGTGTTAATGTCGTTTTGTTTTAATTAGCATAACGACAATCCGCAGTAAGTAAATGAATTCGATTTGAAATGATTCGTTAAAATTCTCTTATTTACATATATATAAAAACCTCGTCACCTCTTGTTCGATCTGAATTAAAAGATCAAACTTCGCAATGACATTAAGAAAACTACACGAAAACAACCAGTTTAAATGAATATACATGTATTTCAAATATCTAAAATAATGGACCGAAAATAATTCAGAAACTACAGGAAACTTTATTCTTCATTTGCTAACATTTCAGTCGTGGATGTAATTTATAATACATTTATACGACAGGTTCACTCATGGATGTTGTTAATCAGGCACAGGTACAGTCATGGATATAAGTTATAATGCATTAATTCGACAGGTACACTCAGGGATGTTGTGAATCAGGCACAGGTACAGTCGTTGATGTAAGTTATAATGCATTTATAGGACAGGTACACTCATGGATGTTGTTTATCAGGCACAGGTACAGTTGTGGATGTAAGTTAAAATGCATTTATAGGACAGGTTCACTCATGGATGTTGTTAATCAGGCACAAGTACAGTCGTGGATGTAAGTTATAATGCATTTATAGGACAGGTTCACTCATGGATGTTGTTAATCAGGCACAGGTACAGTCGTGGATGTAAGTTATATTGCATTTATAGGACAGGTACACTCATGGATGTTGTTAGTCAGGCACAGGTACAGTCGTGGATGTAAGTTATAATGCATTTATAGGACAGGTATACTCATGGATATTGTTTATCAGGCACAGGTACAGTCGTGGATGTGAGTTATACTGCATTTATACGACAGGTACACTCATTGATGTTCTTAGTCAGGCACAGGTACAGTCGTGGATGTAAGTTATAGTACAGGTACAGTCAGGGATGCTGTTTATCAGGCACAGGTACAGTCGTTGATGTAAGTTATAATGCATTTATACGACAGGTACACTCCTGGATGTTGTTACAGGTACAGTTGTGGATGTAAGTTATTATACATTTATAGGACAAGTACACTCATGGATGTTGTTAATGAGGCACAGGTACAGTCGTGGATGTAAGTTATAATGCAATTATAGGACAGATACACTCATGGATGTTGTTAGTCAGGCACATGCACGGTAATAAATATTACTGAAATATGGTGTATTTTAGGACAGGTATAATTGTTATATATTTGGCGCATATTCATCTGCAGATGTGAAGAAAGTATATTTTTTTTAAATTATAAACTGATCCTTCTGGCTGTGTAAATGAGACACACTTTCACTGTATACTAACTGATGGATATACTTATTTTTTTATTGTAGTTCGAGGTAAATAGAGACATTGATGCTGTTTGCTCAAATATTTAAATTTGTTTGTCGGTCTATTTATTAACAAACCTTAAGAGTTTTTTTTTTATTTCCAATAATATCTTATTCAATAACGTTATATATTGAATTGAATTTGGCAGCATGCACCACCTATTTTAGCCTTAATCCCTAAACCTTAACGCTTATTATATTCATAAAGTATGGTTTATCTTGGTAATTTAATTACTTTATTTGTTTTTATTAGAAATAATGTTGTTTCTAAAAATGATTTCGTACGCTGAAAATTTTCTGTGATTTTCAATATATTCTTTACATTTGCTATAATTAGCGTTACACTGTTAATGTTTCCCTTTTTGCGTTAACGGTGTTCCATACAGCAGATAAGATAACTCTACAGGATTCTTTGTGTGTATAAATATTCATTAGATATATTTTCTACCATTACAGTCTACAGTATAGATATAAACATATTTTATACGACAAAACAATCCGGATATTCCGACTTTAACATTAGCGTGCAGGTACAGTCATGGATGTCCGGTACCAGCATTGCCGAGTACAGTCGCGGATGTTAGCTGATTGACCCGCTCGCTTCGCGCCGGCGAGCTGCGCTCGCTATTACATTCTGGCATGCATCGTTTTGAACAGTGTGATGACTGATATACATTCATTGATAAATGCAAATTATCATATATTTTGGACAGCCCATGAGCAGAATAAAAAATGAAATTAATCTTCAATTGCGATGTTACAATAATTACAAAGACGGTATTTCATGTGTTGGAATAGACAAGTGTCCACCTTTTTCTATGGCAAGATGTGTGAACTTAATCTCAAACTACTAAAACTGACCTCTCTATTTTTCTTTTATCGATAAGTACATCAACATAAGAACACCGTTCAAAGTTATCAAAAACAACTTGATTATAAATACACACGCTGTACGAAAGCCGAATAGGGCAAAATAAAAAAAATTATAAAATATATTTTTATCTCATAATTACGAGAAAAGGTCTCGTTATTACGAGTTAATTATCTCGTTATTACGAGAAAAGATCTCGTAATTACGAGAAAAGATCTCCTTATTACGAGTTAATTATCTCGTTATTACGAGGAAAGATTTCATAATAACGAGAAAAAATCTCGTTATTACGAGTTAATTATCTCGTTATTATGAGTTAATTATCTTGTTTTTACGAGAAAAGATCTCGTTATTATGAGTTAATTATCTCAAAATTACGAGAAAATATCTTGTTATAATAACATACACAGTCATAGAAGTTATTATTTGGTTTCATTGTGATCGAACAATACATTTATAATAAGTGTTCCTTGTTCATCAGATGTTAACCTCCAAGTCGATTGGTTCACCCTTTCAGTCTATTTTTTCTTTCCAGAAACTTAATTTCAATTTTGATTATTTTTAAATAACAACAATCATTAAATTATTTATTAATTTATACATAAACTGATCGGATTTGACATATTATCTTACATTAAGTAATGGAAAGAACTTCATGTTATTTTACTTTTCAACTTATATTACAACCAAACTCAGAAGTAAAAACCTGGTAGTCCTGGTCATAAAAACACAATTATATTAGTTACAGATAACTATATATAGTTTCAGTCATAGATATACGGGATTTACCTCGGATTATGTTTTGTATATTCATACACAACCTATATTGAAAATATTTGTTTATGTATATTAACATTTTGGAGTCTAAAATTTCTTTCACCAATTTAATGAATCTCTTAACGTATGTTCATCCATTTTACATAAAGATACTCAGAGAGTACATGAAGAACAATGAAACGCACCATTGTATAAATATCTTTTCTCGTTATTACGATATCTTTTCTCGTAATAACGAGATAATTAACTCGTAATTACGACATCTTTTCTCGTAATAACGAGATCATTAACTTGTAATAACGAGATAATTAACTCATAAAAACAAGATCTTTTCTCGAAATTACGAGACTTTTTCTCGTAATAACGAGATAATTATCTCGTAATAACGAGATCTTTTCTCATAATTACGAGATAATTAACTCGTAATAACGAGATCTTTTCTTGTAATTACGAGATAAAAAAAATTTATGTGGCCATATTCTTTTTTTCGTATGATTATATTGAATTTCCCTTGTGATTGTTGATAATAAATGAAAACCCTAAATTGTTAATAAATGAAATCATGATTTTTTTTCCCTATAAATTTGTATGAATGATGTTGCTTTATAGATTTTAAACAGTGTATTTTCAGAGGTAATAATAAGATTCCAAAACTTTCTGCTTGAAAAATGTACTTTTATCCATAAAAGTAGTCTACCTAGTTATGCCCTGCAATGAGCATAATATATATATAGTAGTTCTACTGTGTAGTCAGTTAATTGCGGAATTTTCATTCTAGCAGGTTTATACAGCAAATACAATTTTAAAAATACAGCTCTTACCTTTCTTCCGTACGGTACCCTAACGACATTAGGGTCGATACTGGTGACCGTTTCACTAACTCCTTGCGTCAGAAACACTACATAAGTATTTTACTTTACAATGCAAGAATTTCCTAAAATTGTTTGTCTTATTTTGCGTAGTTGTACAATTAGTAATATAGTATATAAAAAGAGATGTCATCGAAGAGCAATCAACCATTCGAACAAGACTTATTGTACATATCTTGATGAACTATATTAATTAATGATATGCATTAAAATTTTCATTTTATTTTGTAGGTTTTATTTTGAAATGCTACTAAAATTGTATTTGGAAACGCTACATGTATTGGGCATACTTCCAGTTCATCGTTATTAAAGTCGCGTGCTAATTATACATTACGAATAAACTGATAGCTCATACATTCTATTTTTTTAAATTCATTACATGATACATGCTACTTTGAAAAGGAATACTTTCGTCACTGCTCTTACAGTATTCAAAGAGAAGTAACCCCAACAGAACACTGCAGAACATGTTCAGTATCATGGACTGTAAGAAGACGGACGCACAATTTGTTTTATTTCATGTGTGTAAATAGTCAACAGCAGGAACACATCTTATGCATAACCATTTTCTACATTCAATATTTTTGGGCGATAAGGATTTATCTTTAGATCAACATTTTAGAGCAAAACAAACTTTCTCACAGAACGAATTAAATGTCTACTTTTAGAAAACAAATACTTTTATTATACTTTCATGTTAAATACTGAAATCTGATTGGTTTAGACGTAGTTGACAATCCGTTCTATTACCCTCAGCGTTAGCAACACACTTGGCAACGGGTAGCACAATTATGCGCGTACGGTTCGCCGTAGAATTCACATCATTTCTATATAAAAGCAGTAAAATTTTCTCTAAAATTAAGACATTCAGTATAAAAAAATAAAAAGTGCCTGTTTGAGAAGGTAACAGTTGAAATTGACACCCATCTAAAACCATTGTTAACCTCCGCATTGGTGTCAATTTCAACTGTTACCCTCCAAAACAGGCATTATTTATATAATGTGCACCTATTTAACGTCTTTCAATTGTTATTTTTAATCTATAATTGTTAAATCTATGGAATAAGGAATTAATTTTTTAATACGGTGGGTCAAGTGATGAATAACACCCGAAAATATTACATAAATATTGCCAACATTAATCTTGAAACTTTCAACTTTAAAGTTAATTTCAAACTTTAAAGTTGGAATTTCCAACTTAAGATTTAGATTTTCCAACTTAAAAGCTGGATTGACCAACTTTAATCTTAAAATTCTTAAAATTGATTTTTCCAACTTTAATCGTGGAATTTCCAACTTTAATCTTATGTTGTTATTACGATAAAATTTTCAATTTTAGACGAATGCCTATTAAAAAGTGATCTTTATCAACGCCATGTAGATAAAGGCACGTTGGAAAATCCATGATTTAAGTTGGAAATTCCAAGATTAAAGTTGGAAATATTCCAACTTTAAAGTTGGAATTTTAAAGAAAAAAATTACAACGTGGCACTAATTCGCTTCCGTAGCATTCATAGAGAGTGCATCTTAAAACAAATTTTCTAATAATATTAGTTCTTGAAGACATCAGGTTTCAATGAGAGGCCACTTGATCATGATAAGTGCCACGCTACACTGCCTACCGTATTTACACCCCATCCTGCGCTTGCCTGCCAATGAAGCGGAAGGGAAACTCAATATCTATGTGGTAGCCCAACGATTAATTCTATTTTTTCTTCTTACTTGGATTTATTTACTTTTGGATACCGTAATTTTTCAAAAGTTCATTTTTTCATATAATATATAAAATATGTGAAAATCGTGTCAAAATTCAATATTGGGTAAATCATGGATTTGTGCGTCACCAGGTCTATATCATGGATTTAATGTCACCGAAAACCTATAATCTTAATCTGTCAAATGAGAAAATATACAAGTCTAGCATAGCTTATGTTTGTATCATGATAAAAACAACACTCGCAACATATCGTGCATCCAAGTCTAGCGTGTTACCTCGAGCTTCATTTGCTTCACTCTCCGTTTTAAACCGTAAGAAAATTGTTTGAAAGAGCATTTCTATGAAGTTCCAGGGGAAATTCATCTGCTTGTTATAGGATTTTTTTTTATTTGTAAAAGTCATGTTATCATTTTGAGTAATTTCCTTTCTCATTTGGTTTTAAATCTCTCGGCTTTTTTATTTATTGTTAATATTCACTTTAAAACTTCAACGGAAGTACACATAGCGATATTTCGAAGAGATTACACTGTGTGATTCTTTCTTCGGAATATAATCATATATTATATGATATCAGCTCTAAACAACCCAGTAGAACGATGCCAGCGTATAATTATACGCACTCCTTTGACTAAAAAAAAAATGATTTTCAAAGCATTGTTCAGGTTTAATGTCATCTTGAATTCAATAAGCTAAAATTAATTATTTTAACATCGTTCAATCATTGATGTATTCTTTGAAAATAATTTTTCCCATAGGAAAAACAGTATTCCTTTAAGAAATTAGAAATTTCCTATCGGATTTTAAGAACTTTCCATTGGGATTCAATTCAGATAGAATTTGATAAAATCCGATAGAAAATTTTAATTTCCTATGGGAAAACTACCTGTCTGAATCAAATTCCTACAGGAAATAGCTTTCTCCTATAGGAAATATAATTCCTATAGGATTTTTCAATATTTCCTGTAGGAGAATCGTTTCTCCTATGGGAATTATCATTTTCCTATGGGATATTAATTTTTATAGGTAAATGTCTCACCTGTCAGGTGAAACACACTAAAAACAAAAGTGGTTATACACTCTCTAGACAATGGTCACAGGCACCTGACGTTATATATTTTTCTCATAATAAAAATAAATACCCTATATCTAATAATACACTAGGGTATTTATTTTTATTATGAGAAAAATATATAACGTCAGGTGCCTGTGACAATGGTCTATCATTTGGTATATATGGAGATTCCGAAACTGCATCCTAAGCGGGTGCAAAAATGCCACCTTAGCACTGGCATAATTATCCGGCACAGTGTTCAAAGCATTAAAAATACTCATATCAACTATTCCAAACATTAAAAATTGAAAAATAAAATTTTAAATTTTGAGCTCAAATCGAGTCCCTTTTAGGAGGCTGGGTGGTCAGCAAATTAACCATCAGACCTATCTTAAATTTTAAAAAATGATTTTATTTAGCTATAAACTATTATTTATAAACGAAAAATTCCATATAATTTAGCTTTAAATTTTGAATATTTTCCTACATATTCACACAGAGCTCTCCTTCTGAAAGAGATTCATATATTCTAAAACTGACCACGACCATCCAGACCTCTTAACTATATTCCTATAACTTTACTCGGACCTGCTCTTCTCAAGGAGATCAATATACAGTCTAAAATGGTCACCACCATTGAGCCCTCTTGCAATGCTAGATACCTACATACCCGCATGAATCACCAAAAGAAAGCATATAAATTTGAAAGTACGAAAAAATATTTTTTGGTCAAAATAATTGTGATGTTTTATATTGTTAACTAAAAGTTGAAACAGTATTTAACTATTTCCTTTTTTATACGTTATTCTAATCAAAGTGGCAATGATTCTTATTATATGTACATTATGTTAAATTGGCCAATAATGTCAATATAAGGAATGAGGAATATTTAAATTTTCCATTGTCTTTCTTTGTGATAACACTACTAAATGATTTTGTAATGTATAGTCCAATACATTTCATCAATGGCTATTTTAATATTTAATTGTACAATTGATAAAAATTATATAAATATAAACAATAAGGAATCATTCTTTGAATATTATGAACTAATCAAATACTGTCGGGCGTGATCAAATCTATTAAAAGGCCTTCGGGCTTGATTTTGATCACCCCTGACCGCATTTGCTCACCTCATAATACTCAAAGAATGATTCCTTATTCCTTAAATAATTTTTTGACTTCGTGGCAGATATGAAAACTGGTCGGTTGCGTGAAAGTCAACGATGATCTCTTATTCCTTAAAAAAACGTACATATATATTAGCATATATTACTATCTTTTATTCAAGCTCTGCAGAAGAAAGCAACTTCACGTTTTGTGGAACAGACATCGCAAACTTATATTTCCTTCACTTTCCATGTATTGATTAAAGAAAACAAACAATTAAAAAAAAACCGTAGATAACACATGTTGAAATCTTTATATACAATTGTGAATCTGTCATTAAAACCTGCATCCAATTTCATGAATAGGAAAGGGGGGGGCACATAATCAAAATGTTAGGATCAAGGCATCAGTATCGACGAGCTATCAAGGAAAAATACAAAGAGAATATTTTTTATAGGATAGCGATGTGAAATCTACGCCGAACCGATAAAAATATTCCTATATAATTATATATTCCAGTGTCTTTGTCTGTGATAACAGTAGGATTTGTGATTAATCAATTTTGTAACTTATCGTTCGATACATTTCATCTATATGACGCAGATGACATATTGTTGAGGGTGCAAGCGGGGTTTGCATATACATTTAGTTATACGAAATGAAAATAACGTGAAAATGTCAAAATATTAAACCGTACAATTGCTAAAAATGGTGAAAATTGGTTAATGAAATACCCGAATACGGTGAAGCATGAATAGTCGGCCTTATATAGGGGGAGGGGGGGTGGGTGTTTAGCGATGAGCAGAACAATAGATATCGACAACTAGTTATGGCGGTAGTCGGAGATAAAAGGGAAATAATGCGTATTTATGAATTCATGTCAGCTTTGAGTATGCCCTCACGTATATAATTATACATGAAATTATATATATATATTTTTATAAAATTTTCTTCAAAATTACAAGAACAACAGCAACATACAATTCTGTGTTGAATATTTTAATGATCTATAAATCTGTACCATAAACATTCAATAAGTTTTCTTACGGTGTAAGTGTAACTGTAAATTCATTGTTTGCTTTGAGTTTATATAAAGTACATACAAATAAGATACTGATATTTAAAAAAAATACATTAATGATTTAAAAAGTTAATGATTTTACATAAATTTGAAAAAAAAACCAAACTAAACATGTTTTTTTTTACAACACACGTACGCTTAATCAATGATTATCAAAAAGTTTAAGAATATCTAATATTGAATATTAGTATGACCAAAATGATATATTCTTCTCGCATATATCAAACAAACATGAAAATAGTATATTTACTCCAAAAATATTAGAATATGTTGTACATTATTTCAATGCTATATGTAATGCTTGAAATAAATAGAGAATAATACATACCCTTTTCCATATCACAGCCAGTATCAGCCCGAGACTCCAATATCAGCCCGAGGGCCGAAGGCCCGAGGGATGATATTGGTCGAGGGCTGATACAGGCTGTGATATGTAAAAAGGGTATGTATTATTATATTTATTACATACTTAGTAATAAAATTTAAAAAAAACACCAACTTAAACAATTGATTTTAAATATTATTTGAAAGTATTTTTTACATGTATTGAATAAAAATATGAGATCTAATTGTTTTAACAAACAGCTAGTCATGTAGCTACGGAACCGGAATTTCCTCAGGTTTTAAAAGTTAACTGCTCCAAAACATTTGTTCAAATTTGAAGTTTTCAACTTCACTTAAAAATGACGACTGTAACAAATGTTTTATTTTCCTCTGTAAACATGCACAAATGCCGAAACGAAATAAGGCAGAGGAGTTCCGCAAGAGGTGTGATACGGATCCGTATCAGCCCTAGAGGCTGATAACCTGTATCAGCCCCGGAGGCCGATACGAGTTGTGTGATGTCATCTGTATCACATATGCAAAAAACCTGTATTTATTACTTAGTCTGTAATAAATTTAATTATAAACCGTCGAAATATATTCACAAATAATGAAACCGAAAAATCACTGCTTGCATATAGTAAACATAAAGTAACATTTAAATTATTGAACATGCATTTCTTTTACAAATTCAAAAAACCCGCTTGCTCTTGCTTGTTGATTGTACAGTAAGAAAGGGAAAGAAAAGTTTGTTTACCCACATAATGTGAAAACCACTTTATACATCAATGCAACAAGTTTAAACTATGCTTGTTATTGTTAACGACTTAAAATCTTAAGCAATTTCAAAAAACATTTTACAACACATGCAACACAAACATTGAAAGTCAATGGATCAACCCGCTCAATTGAGTAACGTTGTACCACTCTGATTTATTTCTGACCCATATATTACTACATTATTTAAGGAATGAATTTATTTTCTAACTATGTTATATGATATAACATGACTTGGGACAGTTAACGCTTTATAAGCAATGTTTTTACTATATTTATGTACACTGAATGTGATATATATATTTTTTTGCACATATTGAACACAATCTTTGTATGCTTTGTATGATATTTTACAAATATGTTTTGATGCAGTTTGATTCAAAATATTTTACATTCATATGTTTACACTATCTAACCACCACATTTTAAAGAAACACAGTAGGCACGCTAACTTGAGCAACATTATCAAAATCCTAACCAACCTTGACCCAAATATTGATTGAATACGAAATCAAAAGAAATACATTTTTTTTCAAAGATTGCCTGATAAGGTATTGTATTGGGATATAATAAAATCTTAATTCTATTAAAATAAAATATCTATATTTCTAAATTCTCACATTTAACACAATCATATAAAGACTGATTACGGGGGTTGCTCGGAAATTATTGAGACAATTACTTTTACTCCCTTGAGAAAAAAGATAAATCATTGAATTTTCACTAATAAGTTAACCAAGGTACCATTTATTAATGTGAAAATTTTCCAGTATAAATGACATCATTTGATCATTCCTGGTAAGCTGACAAACTTGCTTATGTCAGTGACCCGGCGCAACCCTAAACTCATCGCAACGTCATTTTAACGCCTTTCTTGCTCCTATGTTTTATACGTCTTACAAACAAACGGAAAACATGAATTATTCTTCATTTCTCATATATTTATTTAATTTTAAGATATCAACATTTACGTATCTTCTCCATTCTTGACTTTTTTGTTAAAAAAAAATTAGTTATTTCTACCCAAAATAAACTTTCTGTGAAACGTCTGTAAACGTCATTCTGTACATATTTAAGAACTGTTGACATCAGTTTTTGTTTACAAAGTAGTAGATATTTAGTCCTTTGTTTTAATTCTAGTTAAAAAGTTAGTTTTAAAAATCTGATAAAATGAAGCTCTTGACTCCTTTATATTGTATAGTTTGTGTTTAAGCAAGTACTTGGCCTGTAAAGGTCTTCTTCCGTGTTTACGACCAATTTGATGTATATTCGCTGCACCGCCTTGACGTCAAAATTCAATAAATTGTCGTGGCGAGATTTCTATTGCTTGGTAAATATAGTTGTACTATCTCCGTATTTCAACTCGAACACTAGTGAAACTTGCGCACAAATTAGTCACAATAAATAGCAAAATGAACATATATAATATAATTTACTTTCCTATTAATTATTATTCCACCGACACTTAGTAAGTAATTGTTTAAGTGTAATTAATCTCCGAGTTTATGCCTGCGCCGGGTACCCCGACCACCGACTTGTTTATGTACCGTCGTAAACAAAATATTACAGTTTTTTAAATATTACTTTGTTTAATTATTTGTTTAGGTTTCTTCAAAGTTTATGCCAATTTTCACCAATATTTGTCACTAGAAAGGAAACTATTTTTGTTGTCTTAATAATTTCCAAACAACCCTCGTATTATCGGATTTTATGAATTAAGAAATCAATGTTCCCAAAATTTTTTAACGAGCAAGCTTTAATATCAAATTAAATATTCTTGGTGTTTAAAAAACACGACTCGGATAAAATAAAAGAAAAATAACACGTAGGGGAAAAATTAATAGAATAATTTCTAGTTTCATCGATATAAAAAAAAGTATGAGAAAGTTACGAATGCATTTATACATACGGTTTTCTTTTTAAAATTGCATTGTTTTGTGGTTTTTGCGGTCAAAATTAGTATCCAGATTAATTTTAGGGTCAGACTCTAGATTGTTCAAAAGAATTTTTTCTATGCATATCTTTCTGTAATTATTTCTGTTAATCTTAGATTTTCAAAGCGGTTTGTTCTACAGTATATATTTTTGGAAATTTAACTAACCCCTACTCGATTGTGGATACATCTTTGATCTTCAATGGGTGAAGTTGAAAACAAACTTGAATGTTCCATAAATATTTTTGCTACCACAATGATATCACGCGCTACATATGGTTTGTCGTAGAATCTTTTCCTTTATATGGTTTTATAATCATAAAAACGTCTATCTTTAAGACTTCTATCTGAACCATGGATATCATGAAGTTTTAACTTTACTAGCTATGTGATTAATGAAAAGTATATAAAAGGCTCATCTGATCGTAGTTTATTTGCAATGGAGTTATCAAAAAGAGAACGACATAACCATCAAATGACCAGATTTAGCTGCTTGACATCATTAATAAACAAATACTCATTGATGTCAGATATAAGATGTTACTAGTGAAGTGATTAAAGTAAAAACAAATTGGATCCTTTCTATGTATGAATCGACTTTTTATATAATCAGCAGAAGAAGGGGCTGGTGTAAAAAATTGGGTTTTGGGGGTAGTGGTGGCATACACATAAATCGCAACAGAGCCCGCCAAAAAAGGCCCGGGTCACCTTGGGATGCTCTTTCCCTTCTCTTTCGGTAATTTGAGCTATATCCCTTGTCCTTTGTCACCATTTATATCAGTGAAAATAGTATGTATATATTAACTTTGAAGACACTAACATCAATATAAATGTGGTTATAATTGTCAACTGGAAAAAATATTTATGTAATATTTTGAAATTGTTAACATATAATTTTGTTTAATTAGAAAATGTGTTCATGTTCAAATATAGAATATTTTCATTTGATTGTTAAGAATAATTACTGCGTAAAGATACAGAATAGAAAAGAATAATCTTAAAATTACAAGTGACTTAAAAGTGACATATTATAGTCTGTCCAAAGATATATATGCAGCACATTTGGACAATTTTTAATAAAAAATACACATACCAATTAATAATGGTAATGAAATCAATCAAAGGGTAAATATCCAAGATATTTTCATTGACACATTACCTTTTTTCACTCGGAAAACTTCACAGGAACGAAAACCGATTTCTTACGGAGATTTATAATGGGAAATATTTTCTCCATTCGGAAGTCACTCGGAATACCTCAATAACTCAAAGTTGTCACCCGGGGACTTTCTTGTCTATTGCAATGGAAAATCCCCGTAGACTTTTCATTTTTAGCAGTGTATTGAAACCTGACAAACTAGAGGAAGCGTTTTAAAGGAGAAATCTTGGGATTTTTCATACTTTTATATGAACATCGTTTAAACCCTGAGGTACTGTAAAAGTGGTTATTTACGCGTGGGGGAAATTTACACTAGTTATGCGGGAAGCTAAAAAGCGGGTAAATTACCCCCGCGCATATGGTAAAAAATTAAACACTTTAGAATGGTAAATCGCGCATCCGGGTATTTAATACCCACGCGTATTGTTTGACCACAGAAAACGCGTACTTAACCACCAGCGTAAATAACCACTTTTACAGTAATTATAAATATTGAATAATTTAAGAAAATGTGCTTAAAACTTAATGCTGCATATATTCAAACCGGAAGAAAATATTTTTTTTTTATGTTTTTAATCGTTGATCGTATCGTTTTTTTAAAAGCACCCATTCGAAACACCTCTCTTATTTCCTGCCTATTGAAATAATATCGTGGGTGTGTCTAAAGGCTGAGCTCATCTGCATACATTGACTTCAATTTCAAAAAAAATTATTCAAAAAAACAAAAACAAAAAAAAAATAACCCAAACAAAATAGAATTTATATCAAAATATTAATATTTTGTTTAATTTTAAATTTCTTTCTCATTATCATGCGAGTAGTATTGTTTCAAAGGCATTTTGGTCTCTTCTGACGTATGCGTAAACGCTGGATTTTTGCTAAATGGCGAAAAAAAGTTTTTAGGAGAGCCTTTCCATTGCTGTATTTCTCTTACAGTAGAAACACTTATTTGTCTTATCATTTCCTTAGCATTACAGTTTTTGCAAGATTTGAACCAGTTCCAAATGTCATATTTTTTTTGCATATGAAATTCTGGTTTTATATTAAACATATTTTGAGAAAAATCAATACAAAAATGTTGGTATACATCCCAATTGTCATTAATCAGTAATTCACTATGCTCAAAAGGTACGTTGAGTTGATTCTGGTATAATGAAAAAAGTAAAAACATTTTTTTGTTTTTTATGATAGAATACGAAGATTTGAGTATTTTTTTCAGTCTAGTAATTAAAGATATCCATTTACACAATTTGTGCTGATGACCTTGGATATGTTCTTAGATGAAGATGAATTTAAGCACCCATTAACATTTAAAAGTTTTAAAGTTTTATCAAAAATATTATTGCTCAAATCTAAATAAGCCTTCGGGTTTTCATTCAGCCTTTTTATTGTAGCTAGAACATTGACAAACTCGTTTGAACATGTATCGGCTTCGCATTTAGATTGCCACAAAGTTTTACTCAACATTTCTGCAATGTCTTTTTTAGATTTGACTCCCGATATTCGAACATACTGTTGCAGGAAACTTAAAAATTCTTTTTCCAATTTTAATCCACAAATTCCCATGTCACTGATGTTTCTGAAATTTCTAATTCTATAATTGCATTTCTTCTCAACAGAATATTTCGGAAAGAAAAAGGGTTTAAAATCCATTAAAATTTTTAAGAAAAAAGAAGCAATCATATCAGGTTCTGGTAATACATGTATTGACCGTAAAAACAACGGAAATTTATAAAAGTGATTAAAAAATCGCATTAAAATGGATGTTGTGATATTATTTTTGTTTAAGCAATTGAAAGCATGAATTCCAAATTGTTTTTCTATTGTCGTCAATAAAATAATTAATCCCTTTGACGCAGCTTTATGAGAAAAACTTAAAGATTCAGAAGCATGATTGCAATTTTCATGCAATTTCATATCATTTAACAGTCTAGTTTGTTTCACCAAATACAATGCTATAACGTTGTAACTAAGATTTGAAAAAGTATTTTCGATACTAAACTTCTGGATTTCTGAATCTTTGGATAAAATCACCGCTTCAATTTCTCTTTTAGTGTTCGTTTCCTCAAAACATGGAGCACTATCAACTAATAACTGAAGGAGATTCCTACCATCACGAGTAAGCATGGAACACGACATTCAACGCCTTCGTAGTAAAATAAAGGCTTGCACATTACCCCCAATTACTGATCGATGGAGAAAATTATAACCATTTTCATCGAAACATAAATCTAATGATTTTGTAAAAACATCGAATTTAGAGAAATCAAAAAAACTTGTCCAAAAAGTTCTATTTCTGTCTTCAACGATATCGTGCAACACTGCTTCACCTGTTTGTTTCGAGCAATCATATCTCATTTTTGGGAGATAGAGAAATATTTCCGGGTTAATTTGTGGGTGATTATATAAGTTTAACAATGAATTAACTCCCTGTCTATACATATGCTGATTGTATTCATATGGAAAGTTATGATACAACATACCCAACATGTGAGCACTATTCTTTTGAAGACTAATATTTACGTACTTTTCAATATTGTGCAAAACAATAATTACAGATTTGTTTGTATAAAAGCTTTTAAAACTCAAGTAAATTAGATATTCGTGTGGTGAAAATATTTTTAATCTTTGAGTCTCGCAACTCATATCTGAAGTGAAAAGGTATATGTTACAAAAATCAACAATTTTAACATCATTTTTATATAGGACTGGTATACTTGAAAATGCAGAATCTAAAAGACCGATTACTTTAGTATTAAAGCTAGTTGCAATGCTCGAGAAATTATGATAGAAATTAAACAAATTCACATTTCCATTTTCGCATATGTAGTGCAAAGGTGATTTATTGTTCTTGTCTTCAAGAAAAACCTCTTCGTATAGTTTGTTTTCAAGATAATCAGATATTAAGTATTCGTTGCTGTTAATTATTCCATATGTTGTTTCATCATGAAACCGAACGCTCATAGCAACATAATGACTTATCGACCTTTTTTGGTTATCAAATACAGACTTTGGATATCGAGAGAGCAAATGAGATAAAATTTTACTTTGACGACATATAGCTGCTGAGTGTTTCGGAGTGGATCCATTTATGGATCTGATATCAAACCAAGACTCATCTTTATCCAAAAGATATACCATTTCAATGTTTCCAGCACAACAAGCATAATGAACGGGTGTAGCCCCATTACCATCTCTTGCAAGCCAATTCCAAATATGATACTTTTGTCCAAGATCAAACACTTTCTTTTCCCAGTAATATGCTAGGAAGTGAGATACCGTTACGTTGTAAGGACACAAGTTCTGCAGGTATTCCTTTTTTTCCCTTTCATTTAAATCAATAGCTTTAACTCTGTTTTTTCGATACAAACATCGATCCAATTTATTTATGCCTTCTTGTAATAGGATTTTGACAATTTCGGTCCTTTTGTACTTTATGGCTGTAAATATAGGTGTCCTACCACCAGCTTCTCGGCAAGCTAAAGTTTTATTGCTTCTCTTCAACAGTGCCTGCGCGACTTCTGTATGTCCATTTTGTATTGCAATTTCCAAAGCAGTTTCGCATCTTATGAAGCGTCGATCGTCTAGAAACACAAAATCAAACAACTGTAAATTCTCGCCTGAATTAATAGTTTGAAGTCGAGTCTGATAAAATGATGTCCAGTATTGTGAAGAGTTGCAGGAAAGACACAAATCTTTCGCGCCGTGATACAGGAGTAGATCAACGATGTCAACATATCCATTTTTTGCAGAAAGATAAAGTGCATGATTCAAACTTGAAATAAATATGGATTTAAATGTAAGTAAAAATTCTCGCACTATTCGTATATGGCCATTTTCAACTGCTAATAAGAACGAATTTGAACCGTATGCTGTTCGATGGGATACATTAATGTTGTGTCGTAATAGAGTCATCACAGTTTCAAAGTGACCATTTTGAGCAGCAATGTTCAATAGACTATACTCCCAAAAAGCAAAGGTTTTGCAAAAGTGCAACATATTAACAGTTTCGTTTATATATTTTGGACCTAACCGAATAAAATTTACATGTGAATTTCGATCAAGTAGTGCTTTTAACGACCTATGATTTCCAAACGCAGCAGCGACATATGATGCTGTGATATTTCCTTTGTCCGTTTCGTCCACTGGTCGTAGAGGAAATAAGTCCAAAATAAGTGACATTGCCGTATAGGAGTTCAATTTAGCTGCTACTTGATGAAGGATGTATACATCAGAAAACTCGTTGATGTTTACTATATTATGTTTACTGTATTGTAAAAACGTTTTTCTTAATTCTCTATCTGAAGAACAAGTTATGTAGGATGCAAGATCTATAATGCTGATGTTGGTAAACGACCTTTGTTGTTGTAAAATATTCAGCAAATATTTTGAAATTAAATAACACCCATCTCTCCTCGAAACGTAAAACCTTTCAGTGTTTCTGGTTTTATTTGTCAGATACGCTGCCAAGCTTTTGTGTATAATAGAAATTTTGCCATTTGCTTGGCGAAAAAAATGACTAAGCTCGTTGCCTAGAATTGTCAAAGAATCAACTTTTTCTTCATCTTTAAGATCTGCAATCTTAAAAAGTTCTTCCAAATATAACGGTTCCATTGAAGAACATAGTACTTGAAAAATTTTTGTAACACATTTAAAAATATGTTGATCTTGAAATATTCTCTTTAACTGGTCATCAAATAAATCTTCAAATGTTGTGTAACTGCCTCGTAAGAAAACATTATTTTGTAACCACCCCGTTAAGGCGTTCTTTAAAAGTAACATATTCCCTTTTGTGTATTTTACAGCTTTTAAAAGGGCTGTTGGTATATCACTGGTTTAAAACAACCGTTTTATGTGATTTTGTTCAGAAGGAGACAGTGTTTTCATCTTGTTATTCAATAGTTTGTAAGCATCTTTAATAATGTAAGGGTCTATGGAACTTTTTTAAATAACACTCAGTTGGGTCCGAGCAATTCTTATCTCAGAGGTATTTCTTGACGTAATGAAAATTTTTATATTTTTCGGAAAAACACGCAAACGTTTCCAGAGCAAATTAAAAATATTCCGGTTACCATATTCAATACATTCATCTAAAGCATCTATTTTTTCATTATCGCTTTTTCAAGTTCTTCTCTAGATATTTCAAATCGGCATGTATGAGCGAAAAAAACATTTCGCACCTTGCGATCTGCCTGTAAACGCTTGTTGTCATCACCAATATCAAAATATCGACAATTCTGCAGGAGAGACAACATAGTCTGGATATCATAAACTATCTTTGGATCGCGAACAAATATTCGATACAACTCACTTTTAGCTTCGTCACAATCTGTCCCAGACAGCTTCCATAATTCGATGTCCTGCCATGGTATTTTTCTCTTGTGTGAATTGAACCGCATATACTTTTCTGTCTCACGTTTCCATTTGACACAAGTTTCGCACCATTTCGTGACATTGTACTTTTTGCTACAAAATTTAGTACAAGCTTCTTTTGAACAAACATTTTTTCTCAAGCGGTCATATAAGTCATCGATACACTGGTCTACATACGTTTTTAATCCAAACGTAGAATATTTGAGTGCTTCAATCAAAATATAAAAATTAAAATTTTCCTGGGTGCAATTCTTCATTTTAACTAAACGAGATCCACCCACATTGACATCATACGCAAATATATTTCCAATTCAGAAAGATTAGCGATAACAACGCCGTTATTTTATTTACTTTACGACATAGTTTTAAACAGTAAACAATAACTGTCAGATAATATTTGTAGGCTTATTTATCGGTATTTTATAATTTATTCATTTTTACCCTGACCTCTTTAGATATCTCTGCAAATTTGGACAAAGTATTAATTACAAAATGAACCTTGTAATTATACCCGCACTTTCTAAAGAAAGTTCGGGTATATTGTTGTTATCTTGTTCCGTCTGTCCGTCCGTCCGTTCGTCTGTCTGTCACGTTTTACTTTCTCAAACTGCTCTTACATCTTATAAACCAGCAATCTGAACTCTTGGAGTTTGATTTAAGGTGTCATGTTGTTTTGTAAAAAGGTTTCAAGAAATCTCTGGTAGTCCTTGGTGTCAAATAATTGGTAAAAAATGTTGTTTTTTTACACAAAAAATCACTTCTCCCTCGAACTCCTCCTACATTTTCAACAATAGACAAATCATCTCTTGGAATATGTTTTTGGGTGTCCTATACATGCGCAATAAGTTTTCAGAAATTTCAATTTTGTCCCAGGGGTCATTTGGTGGTTGAAAAATGATGTTTTGTTGGGTTTTTTTTTTTTTATTTTACAAAAAATCTGGTTTCAACATTCTTTTGCAGTAGCCAATTGATATTCTAGAATATGAGTGGGGTGTCAATTTAAAGCTTGATCAGGTTTCAGAATTTTTTTATTTATTACGGGGATCAGGCAGCAACAAAAATGATGTGTTTTTTCTGCAAAAAAAAGTATGGTTCCCAGAACTCCTCTTACAACTGTTGGAGTAGCTAAGTCATCTATTGGGATATGATTGTGGCTGTCTTATAGATGTGCAATAAGGTTTTAAAAATTTAAATTTCATTCAAGGAGTCAAAAAATAGCAGAAAATTGACGTTTACCACTTCTAAAAAAACCAAGATTCCAGAACTCTTCTTATGATTTAATGAATAGACACATTAATTCTTGGGATATGATAGGGACTGTCCTATAGATGTGCAATTAGGTTTTGAAAAATTGAATTTAATCCTGGTAGTAAAATAGTAGCAAAAAATTAACATTCATCCCATGCGCGGATCTAGAGGGGGGGTACAGGAGGGTCCAGATCCCCCTCCACAATTCAAATTTCTTTAAATAGCATTGTAAAATTGCCAAACATATGACTCGGACCGCCCCCCCCTTCCCGCAAACTCTCATAAATGTCGCCCTCCCCCCCCCCCCCCCTTCTGGAAAAATGTTCTTGTTCCGAGCATGTTTCCCTCCTTAAACTGTAAATAAAATGATGGCTTTTTTCTTAAAATAAAAAACCTTGCATTTATTTTTGCTTAAAATAAAAAAGAACCTTACATTTACACTCTTTTTAATTGTCAAATGATCCATTAAAATCAAAATATAATTTGAGGTCTAAAAAGTTTTATAAACTGGTAAAAATGAAAAAAATAACTTTTGCAATCAAAATGACAGAAACAAATGCGATAGGATAGATAACGATGATCAGCTTATTTAAATATCAAAAAATGATGATACAGTACGCTGGCAAAGGAAGATCACTTATTTAATAAGTGAAAGTAAAACTTATTTATACCGGTGTCTCATAATGTTGTGCTACTACATGTATTATGCTTACCTATATTGGTTAACATCATTATGATAATCCAATTAGAACACAATATGAATCCCTTTAGTTGATCATCACAAAAGAAACGTTTATGCATTTAATTAATCCTATTCTGCATATGAAAAACACATATCGGTATGTACACCTTATGTATGTACACCACGTGAAACCCATCTAACCGAAGAGCTGAGTAAAACTAGTACCTGCTAATGTGACCTATAGACCTGTGTTGTGTATGTAACTTCAGACAAAGATCAGTTTTTTGTAACATGCATGTATTTTCATCACTTTATTCTTTAAAACCCATTCCACTATTTTATAAGGTACATGTAAATAACTATGTAAAGCATGTAATGTAATGTATGTAATGTGTCTATATTTAGATATGACTCTTTAAGCGATATGGATATTTAAAGGTCCTTTTCACGTTAGGGAATATTCCCGCTGTTTTGCAACACTCTCTTTTAAAAACTTTCTTTTTTTTTTGGTCAAATACATGTATTGCAAAATTTTTAAATTCTAAACATGAAATGTTAAGATTAATGATTAACTTAAAATTCACATGCAAACAGTTCAATCCCAAATTGTACATTTAGGGCCGATCGTGTGTATTATGGGAAGGGATCTCATCTTTTTTGAAAATTATACATGTAATTGTTAAAAATTACCGGAAATTCCACGTGGCCTTCATCTTAACTAAAAGTGGTACAAAACAGTGGTATTTAGGGGCAACACTTGGTGCGGGTATTACTGTCTAATGACAGCTTCTAGTTTAATTTTATGTTCTTAGTTATTACTTAACTTTACACCTTTCAAATATTAGACTTCATTCAAATTCATAGCTTGTCCCAAGACGATACCTTAAAAGATTAAATTTGGCCAAACAAAGTTAAATTTGATAAATTGCATTGACAAGATGTTCCGCATCACATGGATTTTTTAAAGAACCCGATGAGCTCTTCCATTGTGAATTAGCAATAATGTATTATTTATCAAGATATGCTAGATATGCTGATATAGTTGTGTTGTCGAGCACTTTAAATAACCGAAACAAAAGATATACATGTACATATTGTTTCGAATTGAAAGCTGGATATTACTGCGTCTTTCCATTCTTTATTAGTTTATACAAATGTAATGTTTATAAGATTTTATAATGTGTATTTTGCTAAAGTTTAATTATGATCTAAATTCATTTAGAGTTATCTATCATTATCATATTCATATGTATTTTCTGCAGTTATCTTTCTTTTTTGAACCTAGAGTTATCCTTTCATTATGTAAATTTAGAGTTACTTTTCCTAATTGTTGACTTCCTGTTTTGTTGTTTGTGTGACCCACACAAAGACACTCAGTCCACTCAACATGTTTTTTGTATCCGTATGCTGCCACACACTGTAAGTAGTGTTCTGTTGATTTATATTACATACGCGACTATTCATTTATATGTTTACTGTTTCGTATTTTTATATAAATGCAGTTTATAAGTAAATTTCTCATTATCTCTAAAGAGTATGGAACGCCATTATTGTCATTGTCAATCTAAGTAAATAAACGTACGTTTGTAACATTTTTCTATGGAAACCCATTTGAGTTGAAATTCATTAATTTGGACCTTATTTTCAATACGGTCAATTTTTATTTTTTCTTTCTATTCTTTCATTACGAATTATTATTTTATGCATTTTGACTTTACATGTATATTGTTTTTGAGATCGTATGATTAATTCATACTTTGATTTTATTTCAGTTTTTTACCGCACACACAATAAATTCAACGCATTGAATTGTTGTTTTGGTTATACTATCTGCGAGCCTAGGCAGAATTACAAACAAGTTATCATAGATTAAATTCATGGTGTTTGATATTTTTCTATTTGTCAAAAACTCCTGACTGTGTTTTGCACAAATGTGTATTTTTTCGATTACAGATGTATAAAGTCACTGAAAATATGTATGAATGGTTTAATAGTTACCTTGAATATAGAAAAAAGATATGTATGGAGAATCTAAATATCGTTTCCCTCTTCTAAACCACAATGCACTACTGTCTGGGGCTTTTTGCTTTTTTTAGCTCACCTGATCTGAAAGCTCAAGTCAGCTATCCTGATTACATTTTGTCTGTCGTCCGTCTGTCCGTCTGTCTGTCTGTCCGTCTGTCTGTAAACTTTTCACATTTTCAACATCTTCTCAAGAACAACTGGGCCAATTTCAACCAAACTTGGCACATAGCATCCTTAGCATAAGGTGATTCAAAGTTGTGAAAATTAAGGATCAAGCCCTCTTACAAGGGGAGATAATAAGGAATTAATGAAAATTTTCGAGAAATTTTCAAAAATCTTCTTAACAAGAACCATTTGGCCAGGAAAGCTGAAACTTATGTGGAAGCATCCTCAGGTAGAGTAGATTCAAAGTTGTGAAAATCATGACCCCCGGGGGTAGGGTGGGGCCACAATGGGGGTCGACTTTTTACATAGGAATATATAGAGTAAATCTTTAAAAATCTTCTTCTTAAAACTATTTGGCCAGAAAAGCTGAAACTTATGACTTATGTGGAAGCATCCTCAGGTAGTGTAGATTCAAAGTTGTGAAAATCATGACCCCCGGGGGTAGGATGGGGCCACAATAGGGGGGGTCGACTTTTTACATTGGAATTTATAGAGTAAATCTTTAAAAATCTTCTTCTAAAAAACCATTAGGCCAGGAAAGCTGAAACTTATGTGGAAGCATCCTCAGGTAGTGTAGATTCAAAGTTGTGAAAATCATGACCCCTGGGGGTAGGGTGGGGCCACAATGGTGGGGTCGACTTTTTACATAGGAAATATAGAGTAAATCTTTAAAAATCTTCTTCTCAAAATCCATTTGGCCAGAAAAGCTGAAACTTATGTGGAAGTCTCCTCAGGTAGTGTAGATTCAAAGTTGTGAAAATCATGACCCCCGGGGGTAGGGTGGGGCCAAAATGGGGGGGGGGGGTCAACTGTTTACATAGGAATATATAGAGTAAATCTTAAATAATCTTCTTCTCAAAAACCGTTAGACCAGGAAAGCTGAAACTTATGTGGAAGCATCCTCAGGTAGTGTAGATTCAACGTTGTCAAAATCATGACCCCCGGGGATAGGTTGGGGCCACAATGGGGGTCGACTTTTTACATAGGAATATATAGAGTAAATCTTTAAAAATCTTCTTCTAAAAAACCATTTGGCCAGGAAAGCTGAAACTTATGTGGAAGCATCCTCAGGTAGTGTAGATTCAAAGTTGTGAAAATCATGACCCCCGGGGGTAGGGTGGGGCCACAATGGTGGGGTCGACTTTTTACATAGTAAATATAGAGTAAATCTTTAAAAATCTTCTTCTAAAAAACCATTTTGCCAGAAAAGCTGAGACTTATGTGGAAGCATCCTCAGGTAGTGTAGATTCAAAGTTGTGAAAATCATGACCCCCGGGGGGAGGGTGGGGCCACAATAGGGGGGGTCGACTTTTTACATAGGAATGTATAGAGTAAATCTTTAAAAATCTTCTTCTCAAGAACCATTTGGCCAGAAAAGCTGAAACTTATGTGGAAGCATCCTCAGGTAATGTAGATTTAAAGTTGTGAAAATCGTGACCCCCGGGGTTAGGGTGGGGCTACAACGGAGGTCGATTTTTAACATAGTAATACATAGAGTAAAACTTTTAAAATTTTCTTCTCAAGAACCATTTGGCCAGAAAAGCTGAGACTTATGTGGGAGCATCATTAGGTAGTGTAGATTCAGAGTTGTGAAAATCATGACTCACGAGGGTAGGGTGGGGCCACAATTGGGGGGAGTCAACTTTTTACATAGGAATATATAGAGTTAATCTTTAAAAATCTTCTTCTCAAAAACTAATTAGCCAGGAAAGCTGAAACTTGTGTGGAAGCATTTTCGGGTAGTGTATATTTAAAGTTGTGAAAATCATTTCCCCCAGGGGTAGAGTGGAGCCACAATTGGGAATCGAATCTCTACATAGGAATATATAGAGTAAATTTTTTAAAATCGTCTTCTCAGAAACTAATAAGCTAGGAAAGCTGAAACTTGTTTGGAAGCATCCTCAGGTAGTGTAGATTCAAAGCTGTAAAAATCATAATTCCTGGGGGTAGAGTGGGGCCACAATGGGGGTGGAATTTTTAAATAGGAATATATAGAGTAAATCTTTAAAAATCTTCTTCTCAGAAACTAATCAGCCAGGTGATTATTTAATATTGTTTAGATTTTGGCTTCTGGATGATTCCTGGACAATTTGGTCTCATAAGGAGTTCTTAGTTTGATATAAGTTTATATCCCATTTATAAACAATTGTTTAGGATCTTTTTGAGAGCTGCAATGCTCAACATGTGATATTACTATAAAATCATCCTGTTAGAAAAGGGACTAATGATAATAAACATAAGAATATCCAGTGGAAAAAATTGATTTTTATTTATACAGGATATACATGTATTATACTACATTGTTCAGATAGTTTTTATTATGACTCCATTAAGCTGATTTTATCATACCTATTGTTCCTCAGGTGAGCGATGTGGCCCATGGGCCTCTTGTCTTATGTAAATGACGTAGGAAATGAAATGATACGTTGATTTTTGTCGACAGTTTTGCAGATAATTATAGTCTTCATCATGCTTCAATCAATGTAAATTTAATCTTAATCAAAATTTTAAACTCTTGAAAGGTGTAAAATATGGCATCTGAGCTTTAATCCGTCAATAAAAAAGCAATGAAACAAACAATAAAAAATCGAAAGCAATTTATTTTGTTGAAAGAGAGTGTTGCAAAACAGCGGTAATATTTACTAACGTGAAAAGGACTTTTAAATATCCGTATTGCTTGAAGAGTCATATCTAAATATAGACACATTACGTAGACGACTATATTTACACAGCGGGTATGTTCCGTATGTAGGCAAAATACAGTGATACACAACCATTTTACGCGCATTTCTATTGAACACGGCAACCACCAAATATAGTTAGGAAGATGACTATATATTCTGTTGTAACGTTTCTGGGTTCAGGTATTCGGCTGCTCTGCCTGAGCAACTTAAGAAATATGTAAATAAACTATAAATTTCTCAATCAAATATTTTAATCAATAATATGTACAATATCCCACACTATTACGGAGCGCGTGCGCTTTTTATCAACCCTAACAGCTACCACAAGCTAATAAATATCAAATCAAGTCTCGAAAGCCTTATTCAGGCACATAAGACTTATGCTTATACCAAGGGTTTGTCCTCACCTATTACGAAGTGAACGTCTTCAACTTCAGACTGCAACTAACTAACAACCTCCGTTGTAGCCGCTTATATACTATCACAACCCACGTGATCAACGAGGATCGAAAGGGAGTGATAAACCGGAAGCGCTTATTACTCAGCTCCAGTAAACAGAATGGATAAATGATCTCGATTCCGACATTTGTTTCATTACCCACGCCTCCAGGAAATGCGTCTCGCATTTAAATCACTAACCGGGTCTAACCATCATGCATGGGACATGATAACAATAATAATGACAACAACAAAATACTAAATTCAGATGATTTTCAATTATTCTGATAAATCAACAAATGATTGATAGAGTATGCTCTATGAACAAATGAAATCAGCAAAAAGAGTCATTGTTATAAAAAGAAAACCATCATAATACAAATCAGCCAATGATTTATGAATGGCGCAAGCGCCGGTGTTTTAAGATCACAAAATGTTATAATGTTAAAATGTTATGATTTCAAACAACTGGCAAAATGTTTTCTTTAAAACCAATTCTCTTCCTCGTGAATTTCAACGACTGTTTTTCCGTCTCTTTGATATGTCTCCTGCACTCGATCCAGTCTCCGCCGTTTGTATCCTTCAGTCTGCGTACCCACATCTTCAAACTGCCCATTGGTCTGGGTACTGGCATTGACAAGTTGACGATGTGTCTGTGTATTGACATCACGTGTTGGAGATAAATCCGTTTCAATGGATAAGCGTTTTCTTGGAGTGGTCATCGGGTGTCGAAACGAAGAAGGAGCTCGAGGCGTCAGGAGATCCTGAGAAACCTTTGACTTCGTTGTTGGCGCACAAACAGGAGTCGGTCTTGTCGGTTTTATTTGGACAACTTCATCAACCAGGGGCTGCTGTGGTGTACTCCCAACTACATCAGACATATTCCCTGGGTCCAGTTGCTCCCAATCATCAGTGCCGCTATCAGCCGTTACAGAAACAGTTTCATTATGTCGAGTGCGGCGATGTCTCCCCATGTCACTTTTCTTGTTCGTGGCATAGTCACAATCGGCGCATTCAAATTTCTTCTGCCTACGATTTCTTCCGCATTCCACCACATGCTTTTCCCACTCGCCCTCATTTGCAATCCTCACATTACACATTGGACATCGATGTCCTTCTAACCTAGGTGTTGTTTTTGTATTTACCATTATCTACGAAAAGAAAACAGACATGTTACAATAACTCTAATTTCATAAACTCAAATGAACACAACATTTACACATATCTTCTATCAATTTTTTAAAGCTCTAAGCGCTGTAATCGACTTCATAATCCTGAAACCATTTAGGTAAGTTTTTAGCGCGCCGCGGTCTACTGTTTTCGCATGCGCCACTTTCTTCTTTTAATGCGCAAGGTCCCTCAGCAACAAGAACATTGTCTTCAGATTGTTCCTCAACAATCTTATCGTCCTCTCTCTCAACCAGGTCCTCCTCAGTTTCTCTCTGAAGGATCTGAGGTTGACATTTTCTCATTCTATCACAATGTATTACTGTGTTCTTCCCTCGAGAGCCGCATGCAACCGTGTAAAGAATATCAGACAGTTTATTCTGTACTTTGAAAGATCCCTTCCAAAAAGATGTTAACTTTGAAGTGCAACCACTCTTCCTTACTGGAAAGTATACATAAACAAAATCTCCTGCCTCGAAAGACGACCAAGCCACCTTGGTATCATGATACTTCTTCTGTCGAAGCATCTCACCTGGCATATGTTCTCTAACAACTGCATGCGCGTTTTCTAAGCGCTCGCGCAAAACCCAGACCCATTGATGCGCTGGAATGTCTTTCATCTCTGTTGGCATTTCAAACATTAGATCTAAAGGTGTTGTTGCCTCCCTTCCAAGCATTAGCATATTTGGAGAAAAATTGGTACTCTCATGCACTGTTGAGCGATACGCCATGAGGATGTAGGGAAGATGCAAGTCCCAATCCTTTTGATTTTCTTGAACATAAGTGCTCAATATTGATATTAGCGTTCGGTTGAAGCGCTCAACCATTCCATCCGATTTAGGATGGAAGGGGGGGGGGTCCTAGTTTTTGTTATCCCCAACAACCGACACATCTCCATAAATAGCTTGCTTTCATACTGGCGGCCCTGATCTGAATGGATAACAGAGGGCACACCAAATATTACTATCACTTGCTCCATGATTGTGCGGGCGATAGTTTCCGCCTACATATTCGGTAGAGTAAACGCCTCCGTCCATTTCGTGAAATAATCTGCGACGACGAGAATATGGCGGTTCCCCCTGTCTGTTTCAGGTAATTCGCACAAAATATCTGAGGCCAATCTTTCCATTGGCACACCAGATGCTAGAATCTGCATTGGAGCCCGACTCTTAGGGATTGGATTCTTTCGTCTACTACAAGCATCACAGCCTGCTATGTACTGGTGGACGTCCTGTTGTAATCCCTGCCAATAATATCTTTGTCTAATTCTGGCCAATGTCTTTGTAAGACCAAGATGGCCTGATGTTTTATTGTCATGGCACATCTTTAATACATTCCTCCTTTCTGAGTCTGGTATTATGACTTGAAATGTCTCTCGGTTAGAGGGAAGCAAAATCCATCGCCGTACTAAGAAACCATTTCGAATGCTCAACCTCTCAAATTGGTTCCATAGTGACTTCACTACATAACCATATTGTGTCACATCAGAAAATGCTGGTCTTTTGCCATTTTCGACCCACTGGCGCACTATCTGAATATCTTTGTTACCTCCCTGCTCTTTCAGGAGATTTCCGTTTTCTTCTTCACAGTCCTCTTTATGGAGTTTTGGAAACGCTTGTAAAGTTTTTACTGATGAAAGAGGTGAATCTTCCCAATTAGGGACATATCCACATTGATTGCAGGGTATCCTACTAAGCGCGTCCGCATTTCCATGTTTCTTACCTGGGCGGTGCTCAATCGTCATGTCATACGTGCTAATGACCTCGAGCCATCTTGCCAACTGGCCTTCTGGGTTCTTGAATTTTAGCAACCACCTAAGCGATCCATGGTCTGTTCTTAAGAGGAATCGTCTGCCGTACAGATAATGACGGTAGTGTTTAATGAAGTGAACGACAGCCAATAACTCTTTTCGAGTCACACAATACCGTTTCTCTGATTTTGTCAATGCATAAGCTATCACGCGCTCCTTTCCATCTATTTCTTGAGAAAGCACTGCGCCTATAGACCAACTGCTTGCGTCTGTGTCAAGTATAAATTGTTTAGATATGTCTGGCAGTGATAATATCGGTGCACATATCAGCCTGTTTCGAAGAATCTCGAAAGCGTCCTGTGCCTCATTTGTCCATTGAAACTTGCGTCCTTTCTCTGTCAAGCGGTGCAACGGTTTTGCTTCTGAAGCAAAATCTCTGATATACCGCCTATAGTAGCTGCACAATCCTAGAAAGGAACGAACCTCAGACACAGTGGATGGAACTGGCCATTCCGCAACTGCTTTAACTTTTTCCGGGTCTGTTGCAATGCCTTCTTGTGAAATGATATGACCTAGATACGAGACTTTAGTGGCAAACAGGTTGCACTTTCTTGCTTTTAATTTAAGACCCGCTCTCAGCAGTCTTTCAAATACCTTTTCAAGGTTGCAAAGCATATCGTCGAATGACTTGCCAATAACTATAATATCATCGAGATATACCAGACATTTGTCCCATTCTAGTTCTGCAAGGACCGTCTCCATTAGGCGCTCAAATGTCGCAGGCGCGCAGGTAAGACCAAAAGGCATTACCTTGAACTGAAATAAACCTTTGCGCGTTACAAAAGCTGTTTTACTCTTATCATCCTCTTCCATTGCAACCTGCCAGTAGCCGCTGTTAAGGTCAAGTGTAGAGAATAAAGCATGTCCTGACAGATGATCAAATGCTTCTTCTATGTTTGGAAGGGGATACGCGTCCTTAACTGTGATTTCATTGAGTCGCCTGTAATCTATGCAGAAGCGCATCGACCCATCTTTCTTGCGCACAAGTACCACAGGTGAAGCCCAGGGGCTATTAGAGGGTTCAATTACCCCTTTCTCCAACATTTCGTTCACCTGTTTATCAACTTCTTGCATAAGATGCAAAGGAATTCTTCGTGCCCCTTGTTTAATTGGTTTCTCTATAGGCCCAGTGTTGATTTTGTGTTTAACCACCGAGGTTCGACCTAAATCAAAGTTCGAAGAAGCAAACAAGTGCTGATACCTTTGTAAGAATTTCTCGGCTTCCATAGCTTGTGCATAAGATAGATTTTCCTTACATCGATCGAGCAATTCTCGCAAATCAGGTCGTAGTTTTGAACTAATTTCTTCCACTGTTTCTGGCGGCTTCTCCTCATCAGCAGCCGTCATCTTTGCCAGCAAAGTCCCCTTGTATATTTGCTGAGCAACGTCTGTAACATTCATTAGACATACAGGCACCGTTTCACTGCCTTTAACCAATGTCCTACCTACGAAAGCACGTCCCTTCTCAAGAAATCTCTCTTCTGGCTCTACAATATAATCTGAGGCTCCAAATGTATTCTGTCCAGGAATTTTAGCCTCTACAATCATTTCACTCCTAGGAGGGATACAAATATCGTCGGCTGCAACGACACGAAAACAACCCAGGGTCCCCTCACAAGAAATGCGATATTCCTCATTGTTCAGTCGTAATGTATTAGAGTTGAGATTTATAATACCCCTGCCTTTCTTCAGAAAATCTAGACCAAGGATTCCATCGACCGTAATATCTGTAACCATCGCTGGGATAATTGTTTCAAACTTCCCAATTTTGATATGATATTCTGCTTTTCCATACAGAGTAAGTGGATTTCCACTTGCGTTCAAAACCTTCTGTCCACTCTTTTCTAGTGCTGGGCGTTTTTCGGCTGAAATTATATCATGCATCCTTTTTGAGATCAGCGTCAATGATGCACCTGTATCAATTAACATTTTTGATCGTACTCCATTTATCTCAGCTTCAATAAAAATACCAGATTCGTTAATCATGGTGCTTCCACCTACATGTCCTTGCGCATTGCGCTGCTTCCTCTTGCGCTCACTACGAATCCGCCGCGCATTGCCACCTTTCTTCGCTGATGCATCACTGTTTTTATTTGTTTCTTTATTTTAAGTTTCGGACAATTTCTACGAATATGTCCTTTTTCCTTGCAATAATAGCAAATCACCCCATCAACTGTGTTTCTGACTGGCAACTGTAATGTTCGTCTCCTCCGAAAATTCTGATCTTGGACTTGTTTTTCCAAGTTATCTAACTGGGTTTGCATCCTCGTCATTAATTCAATAATATCTGTTGATTGTGCGGGTTGATCGCACTCGCGCTCTTTACCTTCAACCATCCGTAAATCACCCCGCCTTTCTGTTCTATAATATGCATCTAGTTCTACTGCAAGTCGGATTGCATCATTTAAATTTTCAGGCCTATTCTGTTTAATGCGCAAGCGCATATCCGAATTTACTAATGCATCAATGAATGCATCTTTACCCAGCGTCTCCCTCAATTCTGCTGGTGCCGTAGGATAAGCAAGGCACGTCAATCTACGGATGGCCTGTCCTAGCTCGGACAGGGTCTCAGACGCTCTTTGTTTTCTCTCCTTTAACTGCGCCCGGTAAAGTTCGGTCTGATTGGGTGGCGCAAATCTTTCTTCAAGGGCTTTTACCAACAAGTCATAATGCTGCCCTGTTTCTTTGGAAACATTCCCCAGTACGCCCTGAGCTGTCCCTCTAAGTGATTCAGCTAAATAAAGGCCTTTTTCTTTTTCCGACCAATTGTTTAGGATAGCGCATGCATCAAAATGGGACTTGTAGTCAAGCCACGAATTACTTCCATCAAATGTCGCTGGTTTGATGTTACATCGCGAATCTCTACTACCGTGGTCGAATTCCTCTCGCAGTTGATTTTCATTCATCAGATTTCTGGTTCCAGCTCCCATGCTATGCGCTTGTGTTCTGTTGTGAAAATCCTTTTGTCTATCATTCGGCGCATTCGCTAATGAAGCAGAAGCATTAGCCATCGACGGCGCTCGCGCTCTCCGCTGTGCGCTAACCATAACTGGATGCTCATCACTCCTTAAGCTGTAGTTATACAGCGCATCCGCGAGTTCCGTTTCACTTCTGTCATTTCTATGTTGCGCTCTCTCTGGTCGCACTGTAACATGATCAGTGGATGCTCCTTCAATAAGGTTTCCACTTTGCTCATTTCCCTGCTGTACCACTGTATTATCAGTTGCATGACTCTGGTCCCCGATATCACCAACCAAAGTCGCAATGCCCGAATCGCGCGCTTGCGCTCGTCTATCTAATGGTGTAGAGTATCTCTCAATCTCTTTGCGCAATCGCTCGCAACTGCTCTGCAAGAATGAAATCTCTTCATCTACCATTTCCTCCATTGTAGATACTGATTTGAAATTATTAGTATAAATTATATCTCTTGCCGAATCCCGACGCTGCCACCAAATTTATGTAACGTTTCTGGGTTCAGGTATTCGGCTGCTCTGCCTGAGCAACTTAAGAAATATGTAAATAAACTATAAATTTCTCAATCAAATATTTTAATCAATAATATGTACAATATCCCACACTATTACGGAGCGCGTGCGCTTTTTATCAACCCTAACAGCTACCACAAGCTAATAAATATCAAATCAAGTCTCGAAAGCCTTATTCAGGCACATAAGACTTATGCTAATACCAAGGGTTTGTCCTCACCTATTACGAAGTGAACGTCTTCAACTTCAGACTGCAACTAACTAACAACCTCCGTTGTAGCCGCTTATATACTATCACAACCCACGTGATCAACGAGGATCGAAAGGGAGTGATAAACCGGAAGCGCTTATTACTCAGCTCCAGTAAACAGAATGGGATAAATGATCTCGATTCCGACATTTGTTTCACTGTATTTTGATGATAACATATGTCAATTGATTTCAACTGTCCAGCGTGTTTAAAGTATCATTCTTTGGAGCTACATGAATAAATGAGTCTACAAAACCGTCAGAGTTGTAATTATAATCATCGCATGGTTCTATAGTATCTAGATAAACGCCTAGTCCAGATAAAAAGGTGGAACAAATTTATCCCTACATATTTTCATTAACCTATTGCTTCATTACCGATTTATACTTTATTAATTTTATTTTTTTGCTTTAACAACCTGTACATGTATTTTTGAAATCGGCATACCAGGTTATTTCATTAAACAAAGGGAAAAACTCAACTTTCTACATTGATGCGTGCATTGTTTTAAAATCCTTTGATAAGAATTGTAAAGAAAAAAATGTTTATAATTTAAGTTTATAACGGTAACTTTACATAGTGATTTTGAAAAAAAAAAATAAATACGCATGCTAAATATTAATTAAGAAGCGTTTAAATAACTTTATTCTGACATTCTTATATATATATATATATATATATATATATATATATATATATATATATATATATATATATATATATATATATATTACCTTTTCATGTGATTAAAAGAAATATGTATAAAAAAAAAATTGCTCTCTATTCTATCTGCGTTTCCACTCAACTAATCTAGACATGACTTTCAACTAGGAAATTTAACACAGCGTTCTTAGATTTCAAAGGTATGAAGGATTTTACCAAAAAGTTAGATTTTTAAAAAATACGACTCTGTGATAATAAAGCGTAAAATCTGCCACATTTGTCTGTGTAACCATTTTCAATTTCATATAATGTTCTTATAAAAGTTAATATAAACTTTTCAGATAAAATTCTACACTGTTTTATATACAACGTTGCAAGCAAAAAAAGAATTATATCAAATTCTAAAACTTTAAATTTCCCATTTTATCTGCAACACCTTTAGGGAACATTAGCATAGGAACTGCAACATCTTCTTGAAATAAAGCAAACACCAGTACCATCTCCTCAAAATTTTAGGACGGTTAGTAAGAGTTTGCATCCTCTTTTAAGCATTTAATTAGGTTTTATTTTTTCTGGGGACCTCGCCTGGACAGTATATAAATATTCTACTAGAGCCAATGCTAAAAAGAAACGTTAGCATTATAATAAAGAAACGTTAACATTTTACTTATTCCAAATAATAACTTTGTTGTACACATCAATAGATACATGTATGTAGTTGATAAATGGCGAGGTTTTATTTATTTATTTGGTTTTTTTTATACTAAAATGTGGGAATTGCAGCGGTAGGTCTATTAATTTTTGTACACACCGAACCTTTAAATTTGAATTTGGATGGGAAACACTATGCTGACGAAGGAAATTATTAAGCCTTCAAACGATGTACGTGTACAACTTTTACCTAGCTATGTTGCAGATAAATGTATACTGTATACCGAAATGTATTTTAAATTCATTTACATTATCATTTGTTCTTGCTGTGTTTAACGACTGAAATGTAATGATACGTAGTTACGATAAAGTGACTCCATTAGCATTAAATTTAGAAAAAAGCTTCAATAATGGCGTTAATGTAACAGTTACTTATTACTCAATGCCTGAATGGTTTTTAGACGGGGTCACGAGGCCCCGTCTATTAGTTTATTGTCAGCCGAAGTTTCAAACCGATAGGCACGCGTAGAACACATGAATTGAGTCTACGCGTAAGAAAAGTGCAGAAAGTTTTCATGTATTGCAGAAAATATATATTATAAAAAACCGCATTAAATTTTTTTAAGTCGTCTATGTATAAACCATATTCTATAAAGACAATAAACAAATAGTTTTATTGATCAAAATATTTTTGCTCGGATTTTATAGTAGTAGCGATTGGTGGAATGAGTTACGTAACTGAATGCACAACGCCGTGGTGGACGAGCTCATTAATTAATAGAAGGTGTTGAAGGTTGAATCGAAAGTAAAGTTTACAAACGCAATGTGCCATTTTTGAAAAGTTGTGAATTTTATTTTAACAATCAATATTTCACCTGAATACTACCGAACTTCATGCGCGAGCCGAAGTTAAAATCTGAACGGGTTATACACAGCTGTCTTACTTATTAATTAAATAGGTTCTTCATTGGCTTCCAGTCTACTTGCGGTATGACTGCAGTTCATCTCTAATGAAATTTTGTACATAGAAAATGATAACAAGTCTGAATTTGCCTTCTCGTTCATTGACTCTTTAGGTACTAGTAACTAAACTGAATTTTAGTTTTGAACAATGCATTTAAGCATTTAAAATCAATATAGATTATACATTTTGGGTGACCAATACATCAAACAATTTATACAATCTTATCGATTGAAGAACCAAATTAAATGTTAATGTTCATGTTGTCCGGCTTAGTTGGAATACACGTAATTATTTTTTTTACATGTTATGAGACATAAGTTTATACTATCTTTTTGTATACTTTATAACGTACAAAACCAGTCACATTCACGATTAAAAAAAAAAACTCTTCATCAATATCTTAATGTCTATCATCAGAAACTTAGCTTATCTTTCTCCGATCGGTAAATAGCTCACACTAATATTAGACCCATGCATTAAGAAATAATGCATGGTTTTGACATGTTTTAGATTTTTAATTTACCGTTTGGTAGTACTTGTAAATAGAAGTAGTACTTATCTCAATTTTAAGAAGATAAAAACTCATAGTTTATATCGTAGTTTTAAAATCTGATTTACAAATCCTTTATTGTAGCTCTCCGAAAAATTCAAATTAAATCGCTTTTGAATTTAACTTCATTTTTTCCAAAACACGCACGAAAATTTGCACTTAATAGATGAGAGTATATTGAAAAGAAACATATCCCTGAAATGACAATTTCCTACAACATTTGTTAAATTTGCTGTTAAAAGCGGTAACTTTGCATATATTAGATATTTTAAAATCAAATAATTCTGAATTAATAGCTAAAATTAACAATTTAAATTTATCATACAATTAATTTTGCTTTATCAATTGTCAGTAAAACATATTACCGCCGTGTGAATATTTTTCTTAGACATGACACCTTCTCTCCTTCATTAGTAACAAGTGAATAATCTGGACATTCTACTTATTTTATTCTAACCAGTCCTTTAATTGACTTATCTCTGTACATTTATCAGTTAATGTCTTTGTCATTCTGTTGCTTTATTTTTAACGACAAATATAACAGCCAATCAGGAAAGGTCTACCCCAAAGTATGACGTGATTTATTCACTTCCGGTCCCCATTTTCTAGTTTTATCGATTCGAAAAGCAGTAGACTGAATTCGGAGTATGATTTTCAATAATAGGAACGGTTGTATCGTGTAAATGATGCACGAGTTTACACAAAAAAGTAGTAAGTGACGAACGGATTTATTTTTACCTATTAATTTTACATGAATCGCTGCCAGAAAATCGTGTCAGATAAGCCGGTCTAAAAAATCAAAATGGTGACCGTGACAAACCTTGTTATTGTTATAGTACTTGGAATAATCTTATACTAAAATAAAAAGGAATATTTCGAACGTCATGTGCCTGTGTTTGTTATCGGTATACAAATGTTAACTTTGTTCGGTAATTCAGCAGTTGGAGTGTTTTCGGAGTTTTCATAAACTTTGGATAACGGATACCGACTTGTGGATTTTCCCTTGGATCATAAAATTAAATAAATCTAATAATTTAAATTATCTACCTAGATATAATTGTTTTGATTTTCCCACTTAGTTGTTGTTTTTTAGCTCACCTGAGCTGAAAGCTCAAGTGGGCTTTTCTGATCACATTTTGTCCGCCGTCCTTCCGTCTGTAAACTTTTCACATTTTGAACTTCTTCTCTAAAACCACTTGGCCAATCTCAAATCAAATTTCGCACAAAGCAATCTTATGGTATGGTGAATAAAAATTGCAGAAATGAAAGACCGATCTTTATTCAAAGCGAAAAAAACTCGAAATTGTAAAAAAAAAAAAAGGGGGGGGGTGCATTTTAAAGAATCTTCTTGTCAAGAACTACTGAGTCAAATTCAACGTAATTTAGCATAAATAATCCTTATGGAAAGGAAAATATTAATTGCAAAATTATTGGCTAATTGAGCAATTTACGAAAAAAATAAAGTGGGAAATCAATCAGTTTATAACTTCGGGTTCGGTATTTCATATATCGAAAACCAGGTTTTTGTCTGAAGCAGCAATGTTGGACGCATGGTAAATGGGTCAATCTTTCAAATATGACTTTGCTTATTGTGCAACAGTTTATGTGCGAAGGTAATATTTGAAACATGCAAAATATATTTCTGCCGATTTTGTGAAGTATATTGAGGTTAAATATTTCAATGTGTTGAAATTTTCACTTGTGACGGTGGTTTTATCGGTAGCTTGTTTTGATCACAGGGGCTTGTGTAGAAAAAAAATCGTTAAAAAAGTGGGTACCTCGGAAAAAAAATAACATCTGATGCACATTCAACATATTATAAAATACTATACATTCTATTAGTAATTCGGGTCGATCTCTACGTAAAGGTTGATTAATGCAACGTGTTTTGTTAAGATGCTCAGCATTTTCAGTCTAAACGGAGATTATTTTCGTTGCTAGAAATATATCGGTATACATAATATATATAAATGATGAAAAATAAATTGTGCTCTTTCTTTGTTTTAGTGCATTTTTCTTTTGTTTTAATTCAGCAACCGTATCTGAGAGTAAAGCTTCGAATTATAAGCAAGATACAGAGCTTTGCTCGAAATGTATGGCACGCCAAATTCCTAAAAATGAGCTAAACATAGTTTCACCTTTGATAAATTAGGTTTATCAACTGTTAACTATAGTTAACGATTCGTTAACAATAGTTTTCATCTGTAAACAATATTTAACGGTTGTAAACTATAGTTAACGAATGTTAATATAAGTTTATCTGTATGAAAATAACGTTAACAATAGATTTTGCTGATAAATATAGATTCACATCTGTAAACTTTAATTTACATTACTTAACTACAGTTAATAGTTGTTAATCATTGTTTCACAATCGTGAAACTATACTTATCAGATAAATTATGTTTTGCAATCGCAAATGAATGTTTTCAGCGTTAATTATAATTTTACACTTCTGAAACATAGATGATCGCGTTAACTATGGTTTACAGATGTAAAATATAGATTATTTTCTATAGTTTTCTGTCCGTAAACTATAGTTTACAACCGTTAAACCTAGTTTATTGACTGTGAAACTATGATTAGCTCATTTTTGTGAATTTGGCGTGCCATAGAAATGCTACACAGAGCTGATGTAATGCTTAGTTTGTTTATATTTTAAATGCTGAATATGAAATACCAAGTTTCAAAATCTTAAGTTGAATGTAGTAAACTCATTAAAAACATGACTCAAACAAAGCTGTGTATCTTGTTTATAATTCTACGATTGTCAGACGCTTAAATTTTGGTTGATCATTAGAAATGTCTTGCTTTAAACATTGAATACTTGTACAAAAAATAAAAAGGATGATATGTAGTAACTACTTTTTGGTGCCTCTTCTTATACGATGAATTATATAAAATCTACACCAATTTTGATAGCTTTTCAAACACAAGTAAATAAAAACGACGTCTTTTAAACACTTTCCATAGTTCTGACACACTATTATTATGAGGATAAAACATAATCGTTGTTTTTTGAAAATTATTGCAAAATATTTTTTAAAAAAAATTACATTTTCACAGAGTTTAGTAAGGGACTATATTTTGTGGCGGAAGAAGAACAATTTTCATAACTCAGTAGTTTTAGAGTACTGTTACTTTAGCTTCCTAATTTTTGAATGTTTTTAATTTGAGTGCATTGAGGTACAATTTTCTTTTTTCACATATAGGAATTTAAAAAAAAAATGAAATACAAAGTTGAGTGAGAAAATGTATACCTTTATGCTCTCATGCATTTTGATCGCTTTATAAAGTGGTTGGGAGGGGGGGGGGGCTAAAATAAAGGGAACTGGAAGTTAACCGTGAACCCCTATCGAAAATTTAGTTATATATATTGCATATGAACCTATTTTCGGTAGAAATGGTATTCCATAAAGGTAAATACATGTATGTCAAAGATTAGGAATATGAACAAATAAGTGTAAAATTCGAATATTTGATATTTATTTTTGTTAATCTACCGAGGGACCATATGGCACAATATCCTTTGAACGCCCATATAAAGCCAGTGTTGCTCAGGTGAGCGATGTTGCCCATGGGTCTCTTGTTTAATTTTTCTTTGGGCTCTTATTTTTAAATAAAATACCGTTGTGTCAATTTTCTAAAATTATGAAGGACAGTCCCGGCCAGAATTTAGTAAAGATTTTAGACAAAGTATCGGGCATTTGCAAAAAGTCGAATTTTAACATAGATTGAAACACCTTATTCAAACTCATAATTTTTTGAAGCATATTCGAGGAAAACGTGGACAATTACAAATTCAAACTTTCAAGACCCCGTCTTTCAGTACTCTCAGTACTTTGATTTTAATTATGTTGATAGATATTTAAATATATTTCATACTAGAGGTTGACGAATTTGAAAACTATCGCTACACGGTTACTGTGTTACTGTAAAAGTGTTCATTTTGACGACGTGTTTATTTTGACTGTGTTTATAATTTTCCTACTCTCGCTTGAATTAACATTCGTTATATTTTATATCATAAAAAAACAAGTCGTTTTTTCAGCAATAATGACGGTAACAATATCTAAAGACCAGGCTTGGGGCGAATTACCTTGTATAGTAATGCATTACATTACTATTACTTCATGAATTTGGACATTAAATAACCATTACCATTACTTAATTTTCTTGAATTAATGCATTACATTACCATTATATGAGTAAAGTAATGCATTCCCATTACCATTACTTTTTGAAAAGTCAATAAGTTTAAAAGAAGTGATTTAAAAGCTGAATAAAGAGTTTTTGCAAATGTTTCATATATAAAAACACGCTTAAACATATCTACATGTCATGTTCACCATCAGAGTAAAATGTAATGACTTATACAAGATTGCTGTTGCACTTTATGATCATCAAAGTTTCAAAGGATTTATCTTTTTACTGCATCCTGTCGGGTTTGAAAATCTAAGATTTAATTGTTCAGCCAATAAAAGAAAAAACACATGAATCTTGAATTTTCTATCAGTCCAAACTATATGTATTGTACTTAATATACAACAGAGAGAGAGAGAGAGAGAGAGAGAGAGAGAGAGAGAGAGAGAGAGAGAGAGAGAGAGAGAGAGAGAGAGAGATTATTTCAAATGGATTATAATACTAGAAGTAATTTTTAAGCTTCCAGAGAACATGGTTGGACAGCTAGTGCATTCTTTTTAGTGCATTCATTTTTAGCTCACCTGAGCTGAAAGCTCAAGTGAGCTATTCTGATCACCTTTTGTCCGTCGTCCGTCTGTCCGTCCGTCCGTCTGTCCGTCTGTCTGTCTGTCCGTCTGTAAACTTTTAACATTTTGAACTTCTTCTCTAAAACCGCTCGGCCAATTTCAACCAAATTTGGCACAAAGCATTCTTATGGGAAGGTTAATATAAATTGCAAAAATGAAAGACCGATCTTTATTCAAAGCGGAGAAAACCTCAAAACTGTAGAAAAAGGGGGGTGCATTTTTAAAAATCTTCTTCTCAAGAACTACCGAGTCAAATTCAATGTAATTTAGCATAAATAATCCTTATGGAAAGGAAAATATAAATTGCAAAAATTATGGGGTAATTCTGTTTCAAATCTGAGTTATTACGAAAATAATAATAAAGGAAAGGCGTGTTTCAATCAGTTTATAGCTTCGGGTTCGGTATTCCATGAGCATGATGAGTCATGGTAAAATGGGTAGGCAAACGCGGGCCGGGGCAAAACAAAAGATTGGCAGTTATTAATATGCCAATCTCATTAAAATTTTGAGGATATGTTACGGACCAGTATATTTGTATTCGCTGTAAATATTGCTGCAAAACAATGCGTATTATGGAATTGACGATTGCCGATCTGCCCCGGCTTTTATTTTGCCCCGGCCCGGGTTTGCCCACCCATTTTACCAAGACTCGTGTTTAGGATAAACGGGTCGATCTGACAATGATGAATTAGTGTTCGCGTACGAAGGGGATCTTTGAAACATGCAAAATACATTGGAGTAAATTGAGGTGAAATATTTCAATGCGTTGACAGTTTTCACATATGACGGTGGTGTTAGCTTGTTTTGATTTTCGTTTCGTTTTTTATTTAAACACTATTTTATTATGTAAGAATATTACATAATAAGGATTGGGCAGCAGGCAATCTGCCTATTTGAGCCCTCTCCTTAAACAGTCAATTTGACAAACAGTGTTGGTACAGTGTAACAATAGAATATAAGTGAGAAAAATACAAGAAAGATAAGTGGAACTAGACGCTCGTTGCGAGCAACAAGAGGTCTTCCGTTTGAATACACCTTAAAAAAGACTATAGAGATAGCTGTTCTTTTTAGTCAGCCCGCGGGCTGACTAATTAAGTTAGGATGAAACTTCAATTGCGCTTGCGTAAATTGGAATTCCGGGAAGAAATTAGACAGTCCGCGTTAGAGAAATTCGTATATGTTATGAAACAGGTCAGTTTTTAGGTCAAACTGCGCATCATCGTATTGGAAGACTGTCCGCGGGTATCGTCCGCAGTCGTGGTCCCGAGTCCGCATATATATCTTCCCGACTCTCTTAGCAAGATTAGAGAAAGTATATATACTGGCAGTGGTTTGCGACGGGACTATAAAATTCAGAGAGCAATTTTTGCAAAGTTACAACTTTAATTAATAAGTAGGTGTGCAGTTATACTCTGTACACTGTATGTACACCGCAACACGCTTGTCTCCTCACCTACAGTCTTAGAAAATAAAGGTGCAAACTGAATGTTCACCTGTATATTATGATTGTTTTTGAATGTGTATATCTTCTATTTTAAAAGATTGTGTATTCGCTTTTATCCTAAAATTAATATTCCGCTGGCTGACTTTCTTAGCTTTTTAAAAAGCTAACCTTGTCTACCATTAACATAGAGCAAAACCAATACCGGATATCTAAAACGCTATGTAAAAGTCAAACTAATATTGTAAAATCCGTATTGTGACGTATTTCGATCCTCGGTCACTTCGCCGGCATCTAAGACATTCCGCCGCAACAACAGTGAATCAGGTTCCAACGATGCAACTGCATTACAAATACATACAATAGCTAACCGCGGGGAGAGAAACAAATATTTTTCATATTTATACATGTACTAACATTTAAAATGATCCTTATGTTTAGAATGACTTTTTTCAATAGTATGGAGAGAGAGAGAGAGAGAGAGAGAGAGAGAGAGAGAGAGAGAGAGAGAGAGAGAGAGAGAGAGTTATCACCACCTGTCATCGTAGAGGCGGAGTTCAGACATTCACTGCTCATGACTTGAGAGAGAGAGAGAGAGAGAGAGAGAGAGAGAGAGAGAGAGAGAGAGAGAGAGAGAGAGAGAGAGAGAGAGAGAACACATTCGTCAATAAACGCATGTATACATGCATGCATGCCTGTATCCAAGTATGTGGAGAAACATTAAACAACCCTCAATTTAAAGTCATGTATAACAAGAATGGATATGGGTTACCCCATATCCAAGATATTCGACTTTTAAATTACTTGAATTTTCACTGTGCTCAGCCGATCTCGTAAGTTAAAATCACTGAACTTGTTAAGAAACTGACGTATATAGTTCTTCCTGTACGTCCGTATTAAATACTGCCACCCGGCATTAGCAAACAGTGAACACATCTGTGCTTTAAAACAGAGTCTACACAAGTGCGACCAGAAATATGGTGCAGGTGTTGCGTAACCATTTTGTCGTATAAACAAAAAAAAAAGAAATAACACACACGCATGCATACACAACAAATAATTAAAAGAGATTGTGTGATAACTAACGAACAGTAATCATGAAAGTAATATAATTATTGTAATAATATAAGCAATATGCATTAGTGAAAAATTTGTCAATCGAAGAATGACCTATATTTTCGTGAAAAAGACTGAGGAGGCAGCTAGCGTAGAAATATGAATACTTCACATTTACATTTCTTGGGGTGGGGTGTTTTTTAAAAATAATTTTACGTTAATTTTGTTTTCTTCCACGTATTATATATACATCGATATTCTAAACATTTATTGTAATGTTGTATCTGCTGATCATGAACAGAACTATATTTTTCAGCGCAATTGTGTAAAGAGTACCTGACTTTAGTAATATATCTTGAATAGATAGTAGGCGCTGATCGAATATATTAATAATTGAAACATAAGCATATTGTTAGGAGAACGGGTTATTTCCTACCCGCAGTCGCTACTTGTTGTGTGTACACAGACATTGAGATAGCGGAATTTCTTTGATGCCGGCAAAGCGACCCGGCGAGCTCTGATGCGGTCGTATTACAGGGGTGTTTCGGAGGCATGACTTTGATGCCGGTGTTGCTACGGGCGTCTGAATTTAGATAGCTGCTGATAAAAAAAAAGACTGTCACATAGCAGGAAATTAACGGTATTTCTAACCGGGCTCTATATTTGTACTGAAAAAAACTCCGATATTATTTTGATTCATGATAAAATTTAAACGGAAAACATTTTAAGCCATCATTTTCAAGATAAAATCGTAAAACAAACCACAATTAAGAAAGAAATAACGTTCGACACTCGGGGACTGAACCCGGGTCGCCTGGGCACAAGTCCACCACTCTAACGACTGAGCTACGCGGACTCTCGCTTCAAGACTTTGAAGCCTAATATCTCGAGAATGCGTGTATCGATTTTAAAACGGATTTCATATTCTGAAGTTTTGAACGCGTCTCTATCGAATAATAAAATAAAAAAAATTCAAGTAAAAAAAACTGAAAAATGATAATTTTTTGTTTCCTTCCGGTGACGACCGGAAGTGACGGCGGACGTTCGGATATGCAAAGGGCACTGCGGCAGACGACTCTCTATCATCCCTGAAAATTTGAAAGTTCTATCTTCAAAACTTTTGGAGAAAAACCGTGAACAAGCGAAAACATAATTTTTTTAATATCGCGGGACCGGAAGTGACGACCAAGAAAACCTCGTGTAATTTTCTTACAAATTTAGTCATGAATAAGATTTGAAAGTTTTATCAAAATTGGTTAAAGCGTTTTTGAGAAACCGTGACAGAAAAAAAAAAATAATAATAACTAGACGCTCGTTGCGAGCAACAAGAGGTCTTCCGTTTGAATACACCTTAAAAAAGACTATAGAGATAGCTGTTCTTTTCTACCATTTCTTAACACTCTTAAAGATAGAGCAAAACCAATACCGGATATCTAAAACGCTATGTAAAAGTCAAACTAATATTGTAAAATTCGTATTGTGACGTATTTCGATGCTCGGTCACTTCTCCGGCATCAAAGACATTCCGCCGCAACAACAGTGAATCAGGTTCCAATGATGCAACTGCATTACAAATAGATAAAATAGCTTACCGCAAGTCGAGAAACAAATATTTTTCATATTTATACATGTACTAACATTTGAAATTATTCTTATGTTTAGAATGACTTTTTTCAATAGTATGTCAAGAGAGAGAGAGAGAGGGAGAGAGAGAGAGAGAGAGAGAGAGAGAGAGAGAGAGAGAGAGAGGGGGGGGGGGGAGAGAGTTATCACCACATGTCATCGCAGAGGCGGAGTTCAGACATTCACTGCTCATGACTTGAGAGAAAGAGAGAGAGAGAGAGAGAGAGAGAGAGAGAGAGAGAGAGAGAGAGAGAGAGAGAGAGAGAGAGAGAGAGAGAGAGAGAAGTAAATATACAATTCAAACATGTATATAAGCTGTAAAAAAACACATTTATCAATAAACGCATGTATACATGCATGCTTGTATCCAAGTATGTGGAGAAACATTAAACAACCCTCAATTTAAAGTCATGTATAATTATTGAAACATAAGCATATTGTTAGGAGAACGGGTTATTTCCTACCCGCAGTCGCTAATTGTTGTGTGCACACAGTCATTGAGATGGCGGCATATCTTTGATCTGGCAAAGCGACCCGGCGAGCTCTAATGCGGTCGTATTACAGGGGTGCTTCGGCGGCATGACTTTGATGCCGGCGTTGCTACGAGCGTCTGAATTTAAATAGCTGCTGATAAAAAAAAAAGACTGTCACATAGCAGGAAATTAACAGTATTTCTAACCGGGCTCTATATTTGTACTGAATAAAAACCCCGATATTACTTTGATTTATGATAAAATTTAAACGGAAAACATTTTAAAGCATCATTTTCAAGATAAAATCGTAAAACAAACCACAATTAAGAAAGAATAAACGTTCGACACTCGGGGACTGAACCCGGGTCGCCTGGGCACAAGTCCACCACTCTAACGACTGACCTACGCGGACTTTCGCTTCAATACTTCGGAGCCTAAAATCTCGACAATGCGTGGATCGATTTTAAAACGGATTTCATATTCTGAAGTTTTGAACGCGTCTCTATCGAATTCAAACTTAAAAAATTTCAAAACAAAAAAATTGAGAAATTACTTATTTTTGTTTTCCTTCCGGTGACGACGGCGGCGGACGTTCGGATATGCGAAGGGCACTTCGGCTGACGACTTTCTATCATCTCTGAAAATTTGAAAATTCTATCTTTAATACTTTTGGAGAAAAATCGTGAACAAGCAGAAACATAAAATTTTTAATATTGCGGGACCGGAAGTGACGACCGAAAAAATCTCGTGTAATTTTCTTACAAATTTTGTCATAAATAAGACCTGAAAATTTCATCAAAATCGGCTGAAGCGTTTTTTAGAAAGCGTGGGAGAAAAAAAAATTAATAATAATAATAATAGAGGAAAAGAAACAAAGCAATAACAAGAAGGTCTTCCGTTGGAAACGGAAGACCTTAATAACTAGACGCTCGTTGCGAGCAACAAGAGGTCTTCCGTTTGATTGCACCATAAAGTAGACTAAAGGGATAGTTGTTCTTTTCTATCATTTCTTAACACTTTATCAAATTCCATTTAAAACCCTCTATATGAATTTAAATAGACATATAATTATACTTAATTTATACTTAAAAAGTCGCTATTATTGTGACTTTTGATAAAATATAATTGGAAATAAGTAAAATCTATCATTTCAAATATAAAATCATTATTCTTAACACAACTAAGGAAGAAAAAACATTCGGCACTCGGGGACTGAACCCGGGTCGCCTGGGCATAAGTCCACCACTCTAACGACTGAGCTACGCGGACTCTCGCTTCAGAACTTTGGAGCCCGAAATCTCGACAATGCGTGGATCGATTTTAAAACGGATTTCATAGTCTGAAGTTTTGAATGCGTCTCTATCGAATTCAAACATTAAAAAATTTCAAAACAAAAAAATTGAGAAATTACTTATTTTTGTTTTCCTTCCGGTGACGACCGGAAGTGACGGCGGACGTTCGGATATGCAAAGGGCACTGCGGCTGACGACTCTCTACCATCCCTGAAAATTTGAAAGTTCCATCTTTTATAATTTTTTAGAAAAATGAGCCACAAGCAAAAACATAAAATCCTTAATATCTCGATACCGGAAGTGACGATCAAAAAAATGATCGACAGTTTTCTTACAAATTTTGTCTAGATCTGAAAGTTTCATGAAAATCGGCCAAAGCGTTTTTGAGAAAACGTTACAGAAAAAAAAATAATAATAATAATAATAACTAGAGCAAAGCTTTGCAAAGCAACGAGTGGGTCTTCCGTTAATGTCAAAAGTAAAGCTAGAAGTTCCTGTAAGAAGCAGAGTTTTTAATCCAATAAACATAAGAAACTAAGACAGAAAGAAAAAAAGTCGAATTATTCTTGGTACGAGTTAACAAAATCCGAATGATTCTAAGTACGAATTGACAAAAACCGTATCGATTTCAAGAACAACTTAGCAAATACAAATCCGAATGTGTTAAAGTACGATTTTACAATTATCGAATTATTTAAGGTACGAGTTGATTTCACTCTGACCATAAAACTATTTTCTTAACCAAGAATGTGGATTCAAAATATCCGGAAAAATCAAAATTTTAAACCCCTATATCTCTGTAATGCATGGTCCGATTTTAAAACGGATTTCAGTTTTAAATTATGATTAATAGGCTCTTTTTTTTTTGCTTTATGATTAATAACAAATTATCGCTAAAAATAAGTTATAATAAAAAGACTATGTAGCCCTTTTGGCCCCTTATTTGAGGGGTCAGCCCCTTTTTCTTGATATCAAATGAAAGGTCTTGAAAATATAAACATATTTTGTTCAACAAGTATTCATGAATTGTTTACCGTTCTAGAGATATCCGAACAACTGTGTTTTAGGGGCCGACCCTTAAACTCCTTACCGGGACCACCAACAAATAAATTTTAGGTACCATATTGTTAAGAACATTATTTTGAGCAACGTTTCTTCTACAATGCTTTTCAAAATATTTCTCCTTTTCTAGATATTAATGATAAGAATTTTGGACATCTGGCCCCTTGAAACCCCTAATTACGTAACATATGACTTAGGTATGGTACCGTATAGATAAACAACTGTACCAAGAACATTTTTGCTTCTATAATAAATAACAAATTATTTTTCAGTAAAGGGTTATTATAAAAAGACTTTCGAGCCCTCTTGGCCCCTTATTTGAGGGGCCAGCCCTTATTTCTTGATATCAAATAAAAGATCTAGTAAATATAAACACATTTTGTTCAACAACTGTTCACAAATTGTTAACCGTTCTAGAGATATCTGAACAACTGTGTTTTAGGGGCCGACCCTTAAACTCCTTACTGGGGCCACCAACAAAAAATTTTTAGGTACCATATTGTTAAGAACATTATTTTGAGCAACTTTTCTTCTACAATGCTTTTCAAAATATTTCTCCTTTTCAAGTTATTAAAGATCAAAGTTTTGGGCTTTTGGCCCCTTGAAACCCCTAATTACGTAACATATGACTTCGGTATGGTACTCTATAGATAAACGGATGTACAATGAACATTTTTGCTTCTATAATTGATAACAAATTATTGTTCAGTAAAGAGTTATTGCAAAAATACTTTAGAGCCCTCTTGGCCCCTTATTTGAGGGGCCAGCCCTTTTTTCTTGATATCAAACGAAAGTCCTTTTTAATCTGAACAACTTTTGCATTACATGTCTTAACAAAATATTTATACATTAAAAGCTAGGGCTGAAAATGTGCGAAAATTTCATGAAAAAAAATGGTGCCAATTTTCGAGCTCGGGCGAGCTTCGGCGCCTTGCGCATTTTTCAAAATAACAAATAAATAGGATCATCTACAGACATTCATCTACTAATCCCTGAAAGTTTCACGTTTCTATCACAATTAGTTTTTGAGAAGTTACGTGGACAAAATGGTCCTTAAAAATTCACTAGATCGTCAAAATCTCAAACCGGAAGTGACGTCATCAGCCAAAAACTTTATAATATCAAGTATGTTTGATGCTTAAAACGTCCTGAAAATTTCATGCAAATCGGTCGAGTAGTTCACGAGAAATAGCGTTCGAAAAAAGTCAGAAAAAAAATAAAAAAAAAAATAACTAGAGCAAAGCTCGTTGCAAAGCAACGAGTGGGTCTTCCGTTAATGTCGAAAAAAAGCTAGATGTTCCTGTAAGAAGCAGAGCTCTAAAACCAATACCAGGAGTTTTAAAACAAAAAGATATTAAAACTAGAGCAAAGCTCGTTGCAAAGCAACGAGTGGGTCTTCCGTTAATGTCGAAAGTAAAGTTCGAAATTCCTTTAAGAAGCAGAGTTCTTAAACTAATAACAAAAATAACTTAAAAAGATAAAAAAAAAAATAAAAAATTCTTGGTACGACTTAACAAAATCCGAATGATTTTAAGTACGAATTAACAAAACCCTTTAAGATTTTAAGAACAACTTAACAAAAAATATCCGAATGTGTTCAAGTACGACTTAACATTTTTCGAATTATTTTAGGTACTAGTTAATTTAACTTTGAACTTAAGACCATTTTCTTAACCCAGAATGCGGAAGAAAAATTTCCGGAAAAATCAATTTTTAAACCCCAATATCTCTGTAATGCATCGTCCTATTTTAAAACGGTTTTCAGTGTTTGATTCAGCTTAAAAAGCTCTACAAAACACGTATACGTTTTTGATTTGATCAAAAAATTTAAATTTTCGAAAAATTTGATTTTCTTCCGGTTTCGACCGGAAGTGACGGATTTCCATTTCCAGCCTTATTGCACAGGTAAATTGAGAAATTCATAACCACAGAAAATTTCAAGACTCTATCTTAAAGCATTTTTGAGAAATCCCCCGGACAAAATGACTTTTTTAAAATTTTAAAAATGACGTAACGTCAAAATGGAAGTGACGTTGTCATTGAATCTTTAACATCTTTGAGGGACGCTAACTTGCAACAATCGCTGAAAGTTTCATTGAAATTGGTTGAAGACTTTTTGAGTTATGAAGCCGAAAAGGAGTCAGAAAAAAAAGAAAAAGTATAATAATAACTAGAGCAAAGCTCGTTGCAAAGCAACGAGTGGGTCTTCCGTTAATGTCAAAAGTAAAGCTTGAAGTTCCTGTAAGAAGAAAAGTTCTTAAACCAATAACAAGAGACCCTAAAACAAAAATAATTAAAAAATCGAATAATTCTTGGTACGACTTAACAAAATCCGAATGATTTTAAGTACGAATTAACAAATTCCTATACAATTTTAAGTACGACTTAACAAAAAAAATCCGAATGTGTTTAAGTACGACTTAACAATTATTTTTGGTACGAGTTAATTTCACATTGAACTTAACGCTATTTTTTAAACCAAGAACGCAGAATCAAAATTTCCGGAAAAATCAATTTTAAAACCAAAATATCTCTGTAATGCATTGTCCGATTTTAAAACGGCTTTCAGTGTTAGATTCAGCTTAAAAAGCTTCAAAAAACACATATACGTTTTTGATTTGATCAAAAAATTCAAATTTTTTAAAAATTTGATTCACTTCCAGTTTCGACCGGAAGTGACGGATTTCTGTTTCCAGCCTTATTGCACAGGTAAATTGACAAATTTATAATCATGGAAAATTTAAAGCCTCTCTCTTAAAGCATTTTTGAGAAAAGCCCCGGACAAAATGACTGTTTTAAAATTTTAAAAATGACGTAACGTCAAAACGGAAGTGACGTTGTTATTTACACTTTAATATCTTTGAGGGACGCCAACTTGCAACAATCGCTGAAAGTTTTATTAAAATCGGTTGAAAACTTTTTGAGTTATGAAGCGGAAAAGGAGTCAGAAAAAAAAGAAAAAGTATAATAATAATAACTAGAGCAAAGCTCGTTGCAAAGCAACGAGTGGGTCTTCCGTTAATGTCGAAAGAAAAGCTAGATGTTCCTGTAAGAAGCAGAGCTCTTAAACCAATACCAGGAGTTTTAAAACAAAAAGATATAAAAAATCGAATAATTCTTGGTACGACTTAACAAAATCCGAATGACTTTAAGTACGAATTAACAAAAACCTTACCGATTTCATGAACGACTTGACAAAAAAAATCCGAATATGTTTAAGAACGACTTAACAAATATCGAATCATTCTAGGTACGAGTTAATTTAACTTTGAACATAACACTATTTTCTTAACCAAGAATGTGGAATCAAAATTTCCGGAAAAATCAATTTTTAAACCCCTATATCTCTGTAATGCATCGTCCGATTTTAAAACGGATTTCAGATTTAAATTAAGCCTAATAAGTTGAACATTTTTGCTTCAATAATATATAACATTTTTTTTTTCAGTAAATAGTTATTATTAAAAGACTTTGTAGCCCTCATTGCCCCTAATTTGAGGGGCCAGTCCCTTTTTCTTGATATCAAATGAAAGGTCTTGCAAATATAAACATATTTTGTTCAACAACTGTTCACGAATTGTTAACCGTTCTAGAGATATCTGAACAACTGTGTTTTAGGGGCCGGCCCTTTAAACTCCTTAATGGGGCCACCAACAAAAAAGGTTTAGGTATTATATTATTAAAAACATTATTTTGAGCAACTTTTCTTCTACAATGCTTTTCAAAATATTTCTCCTTTTCTAGCTATTACTGATCAGAGTTTTGGACTTCTGGCCCCTTGAAACCCCTAATTACGTAACATATGACTTAGGTATGGTACTGTATAGATAAATAACTGTACAAAGAATATTTTTGCTTCTATAATATATAACAAATTATTTTTCAGTAAAAATTTATTATTAATAGACTTAAGAGCCCTCTTGGCCCCTAATTTAAGGGGCCAGCCCTTTTTTCTTGATATCAAATGAAAGATCTCACAAATATAAACATATTTTGTTCAACAAGTGTTTAGGAATTGTTGACCGTTCTAGAGATATCTGAACTAATGTGTTTTAAGGGCCGACCCTTAAACTCCTTTTTGGGGCCACCAACAAATTTTTTTTAGGTAGCATATTGTTGAGAACATTATTTTAAGCATTTTTTGTTCTACAATGCTTTTCAAAATATTTCTCCTTTTCTAGATATTAATGATCAAAGTTTTGGACTTCTGGCCCCTTGAAACCCCTAATTACGTAACATATGATTAAGGTGTGGTACTGTATAGATAAACAGCTGTACAATAAACATTTTTGCTTCTATAATTGATAACAAATTATTGTACAGTAAAGAGTTATTGCAAAAAGACTTTAGAGCCCTCTTGGCCCCTAATTTGAGGGGCCAGCCCTTTTTTCTTGATAACAAATGAAAGCCCGTGGAAATTGAAACAACTTTTGCATTACATGTTTTAACAAAATATTTATACATCAAAAGATATTAGACAAAATGTTCGAAAATTTTGTGAAAAAATTTGGTGCTAATGTTCAGGTTTAGGCGAGCTTCAAGGCCTTGCGCAATTTTAATAATTGGAAGCAGGGGGGTACAACTTTAAACATTTATCTACAATCCTGTAAAAGTTTGAAGCTTCTATCTTGATTGGTTTCGGAGGAGATGCGTGGACAAAATGACCCTTAAAATTTAACAAAATCGTCAATATCTCAGACCGGAAGTGACGTCATCATTCGGAAATTTAATAATATGTAGCGCCGATGATTCTCTATCAGTCCTGAAAATTTCATGTAAATCGGTTGGATAGTTTTTGAGAAATAACGCTCCAAAAAAGTCAGAAAAAGAAAAAAAAGAATAATAAAGAAAAAGAAACCGTAGAACTAGAGCAAAGCTCGTTGCAAAGCAACGAGTGGGTCTTCCGTTAACGTCAAAAGTAAAGCTTGAAGTTCCTGTAAGAAGAAAAGTTCTTAAACAAATAACAAGAGACCCTAAAACAAAAATAATAAAAAAAATCGAATAATTCTTGGTACGACTTAACAAAATCCGAATGATTTTAAGTACGAATTAACAAATTCCTTTACAATTTTAAGTACGACTTAAGAAAAAAATCCGAATGTGTTTAAGTACGACTTAACAATTATTTTTGGTACGAGTTAATTTCACATTGAACTTAACGCTATTTTTTAAACCAAGAACGCAGAATCAAAATTTCCGGAAAAATCAATTTTTAAACCCAAATATCTCTGTAATGCATTGTCCGATTTTAAAACGGCTTTCAATGTTAGATTCAGCTTGAAAAGCTTTACAAAACACATATACGTTTTTGATTTGATCAAAAAATTCAAATTTTCGAAAAATTTGATTCACTTCCGGTTTCGACCGAAAGTGACGGATTTCTGTTTCCAGCGTTATTGCACAGGTAAATTGACAAATTCATAATCCTGGAAAATTTAAAGCCTCTATCTTAAAGCGTTTTTGAGAAAAGTCCCGGACAAAATGACTTTTTTAAAATTTTAAAAATGACGTAACGTCAAAACGGAAGTGACGTTGTTATTGACACTTTAATATCTTTGAGGGACGCCAACTTGCAACAATCGCTGAAAGTTTTATTAAAATCGGTTGAAAACTTTTTGAGTTATGAAGCGGAAAAGGAGTCAGAAAAAAAAGAAAAAGTATAATAATAATAAAAAGAAACCGAAGAATAACAAGAGGGTCTTCCGTTGGAAACGGAAGACCCTAATAACAATAGGGTCTTCCGTTGGAAACGGAAGACCCTAAAAAGAAACCGAAGAATAACAAGAGGGTCTTCCGTTGGAAACGGAAGACCCTAATAAAAAGAAACCGAAGAATAACAAAAGGGTCTTCCGTTGGAAACGGAAGACCCTATAAATCGAATAATTCTTGGTACGACTTAACAAAATCCGAACGACTTTCAGTACGAATTAACAAAAACCTTACCGATTTCAAGAACGACTTGACAAAAAAAATCCGAATGTGTATAAGAACGACTTAACAAATATCGAATCATTCTAGGTACGAGTTAATTTAACTTTGAACATAACACTATTTTCTTAACCAAGAATGTGGAATCAAAATTTCCGGAAAAATCAATTTTTAAACCCCTCTATCTCTGTAATGCATCGTCCGATTTTAAAACGGATTTCAGATTTGAATTAAACTTAATAAGTTGAACATTTTTTCTTCAATAATATATAACAAATTATTTTTCAGTAAATAGTTATTATTAAAAGACTTTGTAGCCCTCCTGGCCCCTAATTTGAGGGGCCAGCCCCTTTTTCTTGATATCAAATGAAAGGTCTTGCAAATATAAACATATTTTGTTCAACAACTGTTCACGAATTGTTAACCGTTCTAGAGATATCTGAACAACTGTGTTTTAGGGGCCGACCCTTAAACTCCTTAATGGGATCACCAACAAAAAAGGTTTAGGTATTATATTATTAAAAACATTATTTTGAGCAACTTTTCTTCTACAATGCTTTTCAAAATATTTCTCCTTTTCTAGCAATTACTGATCAGAGTTTTGGACTTCTGGCCCCTTGAAACCCCTAATTACGTAACATATGACTTAAGTATGGTACTGTATAGATAAATAACTGTACAAAGAATATTTTTGCTTCTATAATATATAACAAATTATTTTTCAGTAAAAAGTTATTATTAATAGACTTAAGAGCCCTCTTGGCCCCTAATTTCAGGGGCCAGCCCTTTTTTCTTGATATCAAATGAAAGATCTCGCAAATATAAACATATTTTGTTCAACAAGTGTTCAGGAATTGTTGACCGTTCTAGAGATATCTGAACTAATGTGTTTTAGGGGCCGACCCTTAAACTCCTTACTGGGGCCACCAACAAATTTTTTTTTAGGTAGCATATTGTTGAGAACATTATTTTAAGCATTTTTTGTTCTACAATGCTTTTCAAAATATTTCTCCTTTTCTAGATATTAATGATCAAAGTTTTGGACTTCTGGCCCCTTGAAACCCCTAATTACGTAACATATCACTTAGGTATGGTACTCTATAGATAAACGGATGTACAATGAACATTTTTTCTTATATAATTGATAAGAAATTATTGTTCAGTAAAGAGTTATTGCAAAAATACTTTAGAGCCCTCTTGGCCCCTTATTTGAGGGGCCAGCCCCTTTTTCATGATATCAAACGAACGTCCTTGTTAATCTGAACAACTTTTGCATTACATGTCTTAACAAAATATTTATACATTAAAAGCTAGGGCTGAAAATGTGCGAAAATTTCATGAAAAAAATGGTGCCAATTTTTGAGCTCGGGCAAGCTTCGGCGCCTTGCGCATTTTTCAAAATATCAAATAAATAGGATCATCTACAGACATTCATCTACTTATCCCTGAAAGTTTCACGTTTCTATTACAATTAGTTTTTGAGAAGTTACGTGGACAAAATGGTCCTTAAAAATTACTAGATCGTCAAAATCTCAAACCGGAAGTGACGTCATCAGCCAAAAACTTTATAATATCAAGTATGTTTGATGCTTAAAACGTCCTGAAAATTTCATGCAAATCGGTCGAGTAGTTCACGAGAAATAGCGTTCGAAAAAGTCAGAAAAAAAATAAAAAAAAAAATAATAATAAAGAAAAGAAACAATAGAATAACAAGAGGGTCTTCCGTCGGAAACGGAAGACCCTAATAATAAAGAAAAGAAACAATAGAATAACAAGAGGGTCTTCCGTCGGAAACGGAAGACCCTAATAATAGAGGAAAAGAAACAAAGCAATAACAATAAGGTCTTCCGTTGGAAACGGAAGACCTTAATAATAACTAGAGCAAAGCTCGTTGCAAAGCAACGAGTGGGTCTTCCGTTAATGTCGAAAGAAAAGCTAGATGTTCCTGTAAGAAGCAGAGCTCTAAAACCAATACCAGGAGTTTTAAAACAAAAAGATATAAAAAATCGAATAATTCTTGGTACGACTTAACAAAATCCGAATGACTTTAAGTACGAATTAACAAAAACCTTAACGATTTCAAGAACGACTTGACAAAAAAATTAGATTGTGTTTAAGAACGACTTAACAAATATCGAATCATTCTAGGTACGAGTTAATTTCACTTTGAACATAACACTATTTTCTTAACCAAGAATGTGGAATCAAAATTTCCGGAAAAATCAATTTTTAAACCCCTATATCTCTGTAATGCATCGTCCGATTTTAAAACGCATTTCAGATTTAAATTGAGCTTAATTAGTTGAACATTTTTGCTTCAATAATTAAACAAATTATTTTTCAGTAAATAGTTATTATTAAAAGACTTTGTAGCCATCCTGGCCCCTAATTTGAGGGCCAGCCCCTTTTTCTTGATATCAAATGAAAGGTCTTGCAAATATAAACATATTTTGTTTAACAACTGTTCACGAATTGTTAACCGTTCTAGAGATATCTGAACAACTGTGTTTTAGGGGCCGACCCTTAAACTCCTTAATGGGATCACCAACAAAAAAGGTTTAGGTATTATATTATTAAAAACATTATTTTGAGCAACTTTTCTTCTACAATGCTTTTCAAAATATTTCTCCTTTTCTAGCAATTACTGATCAGAGTTTTGGACTTCTGGCCCCTTGAAACCCCTAATTACGTAACATATGACTTAAGTATGGTACTGTATAGATAAATAACTGTACAAAGAATATTTTTGCTTCTATAATATATAACAAATTATTTTTCAGTAAAAAGTTATTATTAATAGACTTAAGAGCCCTCTTGGCCCCTAATTTCAGGGGCCAGCCCTTTTTTCTTGATATCAAATGAAAGATCTCGCAAATATAAACATATTTTGTTCAACAAGTGTTCAGGAATTGTTGACCGTTCTAGAGATATCTGAACTAATGTGTTTTAGGGGCCGACCCTTAAACTCCTTACTGGGGCCACCAACAAATTTTTTTTTAGGTAGCATATTGTTGAGAACATTATTTTAAGCATTTTTTGTTCTACAATGCTTTTCAAAATATTTCTCCTTTTCTAGATATTAATGATCAAAGTTTTGGACTTCTGGCCCCTTGAAACCCCTAATTACGTAACATATCACTTAGGTATGGTACTCTATAGATAAACGGATGTACAATGAACATTTTTTCTTATATAATTGATAAGAAATTATTGTTCAGTAAAGAGTTATTGCAAAAATACTTTAGAGCCCTCTTGGCCCCTTATTTGAGGGGCCAGCCCCTTTTTCATGATATCAAACGAACGTCCTTGTTAATCTGAACAACTTTTGCATTACATGTCTTAACAAAATATTTATACATTAAAAGCTAGGGCTGAAAATGTGCGAAAATTTCATGAAAAAAATGGTGCCAATTTTTGAGCTCGGGCAAGCTTCGGCGCCTTGCGCATTTTTCAAAATATCAAATAAATAGGATCATCTACAGACATTCATCTACTTATCCCTGAAAGTTTCACGTTTCTATTACAATTAGTTTTTGAGAAGTTACGTGGACAAAATGGTCCTTAAAAATTCACTAGATCGTCAAAATCTCAAACCGGAAGTGACGTCATCAGCCAAAAACTTTATAATATCAAGTATGTTTGATGCTTAAAACGTCCTGAAAATTTCATGCAAATCGGTCGAGTAGTTCACGAGAAATAGCGTTCGAAAAAGTCAGAAAAAAAATAAAAAAAAAAATAATAATAAAGAAAAGAAACAATAGAATAACAAGAGGGTCTTCCGTCGGAAACGGAAGACCCTAATAATAGAGGAAAAGAAACAAAGCAATAACAATAAGGTCTTCCGTTGGAAACGGAAGACCTTAATAATAACTAGAGCAAAGCTCGTTGCAAAGCAACGAGTGGGTCTTCCGTTAATGTCGAAAGAAAAGCTAGATGTTCCTGTAAGAAGCAGAGCTCTAAAACCAATACCAGGAGTTTTAAAACAAAAAGATATAAAAAATCGAATAATTCTTGGTACGACTTAACAAAATCCGAATGACTTTAAGTACGAATTAACAAAAACCTTAACGATTTCAAGAACGACTTGACAAAAAAATTAGATTGTGTTTAAGAACGACTTAACAAATATCGAATCATTCTAGGTACGAGTTAATTTCACTTTGAACATAACACTATTTTCTTAACCAAGAATGTGGAATCAAAATTTCCGGAAAAATCAATTTTTAAACCCCTATATCTCTGTAATGCATCGTCCGATTTTAAAACGCATTTCAGATTTAAATTGAGCTTAATTAGTTGAACATTTTTGCTTCAATAATTAAACAAATTATTTTTCAGTAAATAGTTATTATTAAAAGACTTTGTAGCCATCCTGGCCCCTAATTTGAGGGCCAGCCCCTTTTTCTTGATATCAAATGAAAGGTCTTGCAAATATAAACATATTTTGTTTAACAACTGTTCACGAATTGTTAACCGTTCTAGAGATATCTGAACAACTGTGTTTTAGGGGCCGACCCTTAAACTCCTTAATGGGATCACCAACAAAAAAGGTTTAGGTATTATATTATTAAAAACATTATTTTGAGCAACTTTTCTTCTACAATGCTTTTCAAAATATTTCTCCTTTTCTAGCAATTACTGATCAGAGTTTTGGACTTCTGGCCCCTTGAAACCCCTAATTACGTAACATATGACTTAAGTATGGTACTGTATAGATAAATAACTGTACAAAGAATATTTTTGCTTCTATAATATATAACAAATTATTTTTCAGTAAAAAGTTATTATTAATAGACTTAAGAGCCCTCTTGGCCCCTAATTTCAGGGGCCAGCCCTTTTTTCTTGATATCAAATGAAAGATCTCGCAAATATAAACATATTTTGTTCAACAAGTGTTCAGGAATTGTTGACCGTTCTAGAGATATCTGAACTAATGTGTTTTAGGGGCCGACCCTTAAACTCCTTACTGGGGCCACCAACAAATTTTTTTTTAGGTAGCATATTGTTGAGAACATTATTTTAAGCATTTTTTGTTCTACAATGCTTTTCAAAATATTTCTCCTTTTCTAGATATTAATGATCAAAGTTTTGGACTTCTGGCCCCTTGAAACCCCTAATTACGTAACATATCACTTAGGTATGGTACTCTATAGATAAACGGATGTACAATGAACATTTTTTCTTATATAATTGATAAGAAATTATTGTTCAGTAAAGAGTTATTGCAAAAATACTTTAGAGCCCTCTTGGCCCCTTATTTGAGGGGCCAGCCCCTTTTTCATGATATCAAACGAACGTCCTTGTTAATCTGAACAACTTTTGCATTACATGTCTTAACAAAATATTTATACATTAAAAGCTAGGGCTGAAAATGTGCGAAAATTTCATGAAAAAAATGGTGCCAATTTTTGAGCTCGGGCAAGCTTCGGCGCCTTGCGCATTTTTCAAAATATCAAATAAATAGGATCATCTACAGACATTCATCTACTTATCCCTGAAAGTTTCACGTTTCTATTACAATTAGTTTTTGAGAAGTTACGTGGACAAAATGGTCCTTAAAAATTCACTAGATCGTCAAAATCTCAAACCGGAAGTGACGTCATCAGCCAAAAACTTTATAATATCAAGTATGTTTGATGCTTAAAACGTCCTGAAAATTTCATGCAAATCGGTCGAGTAGTTCACGAGAAATAGCGTTCGAAAAAGTCAGAAAAAAAATAAAAAAAAAAATAATAATAAAGAAAAGAAACAATAGAATAACAAGAGGGTCTTCCGTCGGAAACGGAAGACCCTAATAATAAAGAAAAGAAACAATAGAATAACAAGAGGGTCTTCCGTCGGAAACGGAAGACCCTAATAATAGAGGAAAAGAAACAAAGCAATAACAATAAGGTCTTCCGTTGGAAACGGAAGACCTTAATAATAACTAGAGCAAAGCTCGTTGCAAAGCAACGAGTGGGTCTTCCGTTAATGTCGAAAGAAAAGCTAGATGTTCCTGTAAGAAGCAGAGCTCTAAAACCAATACCAGGAGTTTTAAAACAAAAAGATATAAAAAATCGAATAATTCTTGGTACGACTTAACAAAATCCGAATGACTTTAAGTACGAATTAACAAAAACCTTAACGATTTCAAGAACGACTTGACAAAAAAATTAGATTGTGTTTAAGAACGACTTAACAAATATCGAATCATTCTAGGTACGAGTTAATTTCACTTTGAACATAACACTATTTTCTTAACCAAGAATGTGGAATCAAAATTTCCGGAAAAATCAATTTTTAAACCCCTATATCTCTGTAATGCATCGTCCGATTTTAAAACGCATTTCAGATTTAAATTGAGCTTAATTAGTTGAACATTTTTGCTTCAATAATTAAACAAATTATTTTTCAGTAAATAGTTATTATTAAAAGACTTTGTAGCCATCCTGGCCCCTAATTTGAGGGCCAGCCCCTTTTTCTTGATATCAAATGAAAGGTCTTGCAAATATAAACATATTTTGTTTAACAACTGTTCACGAATTGTTAACCGTTCTAGAGATATCTGAACAACTGTGTTTTAGGGGCCGACCCTTAAACTCCTTAATGGGATCACCAACAAAAAAGGTTTAGGTATTATATTATTAAAAACATTATTTTGAGCAACTTTTCTTCTACAATGCTTTTCAAAATATTTCTCCTTTTCTAGCAATTACTGATCAGAGTTTTGGACTTCTGGCCCCTTGAAACCCCTAATTACGTAACATATGACTTAGGTATGATACATTATAGATAAATAACTGTACAAAGAATATTTTTGCTTCAATAATATATAACAAATTATTGTTCAGTAAAAAGTTATTATTAATAGACTTAAGAGCCTTCTTGGCCCCTAATTTAAGGGGCCAGCCCTTTTTTTTTATATCAAATGAAAGGTCTCGCAAATATAAACATATTTTGTTCAACAAGTGTTCAGGAATTGTTGACCGTTCTAGAGATATTTGAACTAATGTGTTTTAGGGGCCGACCCTTAAACTCCTTACTGGGGCCACCAACAAATTTTGTTTAGGTAGCATATTGTTGAAAACATTATTTTAAGCAATTTTTGTTCTACAATGCTTTTCAAAATATTTCTCCTTTTCTAGATATTAATGATCAAAGTTTTGGACTTTGGCCCCTTGAAACCCCTAATTACGTAACATATGATTAAGGTGTGGTACTGTATAGATAAACAGCTGTACAATAAACATTTTTGCTTCTATAATTGATAACAAATTATTGTTCAGTAAAGAGTTATTGCAAAAAGACTTTCAAGCCCTCTTGGCCCCTAATTTGAGGGGCCAGCCCTTTTTTCTTGATATCAAATGAAAGCCCGTGGAAATTGAAACAACTTTTGTGTTACATGTTTTAACAAAATATTTATACATCAAAAGATATTAGAAAAAATGTTCGAAAATTTCGTGAAAAAATTTGGTCCTAATTTTCAGGTTCAGGCGAGCTTCGAGGCCTTGCGCAATTTTAATAATTAGAAGCAGGGGGGTACAACTTCAGACTTTAATCTACAATCCTGGAAAAAATTCAAGCTTCTATCTTCATTAGTTTCGGAGGAGATGCGTGGACAAAATGACCCTTAAAAATTTACAAAATCGTCAATATCTGAAACCGGAAGTGACGTCATCATTTGAAAATTTGAAAATATGTAGCGCCGATAATGCTTAATCAGTCCTGAAAATTTCGTGCAAATCGGTTGAATAGTTTTTGAGAAATAACGCTCCAAAAAAGTCAGAAAAAGAAAAAAAAGAATAACTAGACACGATCTCGTTGCGAGCAACGAGGAGGTCTTCCGTCCGGTTTTATAGTTGAGATACATGAATGATCTAGCGTTTGCTATTTATAAGGTAAACATGATAAAGAAATAGAAAAAAGTGATATTTCATTGAAAAGGCCAGAAGCTTTTTTCTTTCAGATTCATGTTTAAGAACTTTCGTTGGAAACATTTAGATATCTCTTGGCCCCTAATTTAAAGGATCATCCCTTTTTTTCTTGATATTAAAAGAAATTAAGGTATTTCAATATCAATAACATTTTGTTTAACAAGAGATTAGAAATTCGTTACCGTTTTTGAGATATTTTGGGGTTTTTTAGGGGCCGACCCCTATCTCCTTATAGGGGCTTTTTAACGAAATTTTGTTGGTGAAATATTGTTGAGTACATCATTCCTAGTATCGTCTCTTCTATAATGCTTCTCAAAATATTTGTCCTTTTAAAGATATAAAGATCTAAGAATTGTACTTCTTGCCCTTTAAAATCCTTTGGCCCCTAATTTGAGGGGCCTGCCCCTTTTTCTTGATATGAAATGAAAGTTATTTTTAATCTAAACACATTTTGTTCATTAAGTGTTTAGAAATTCGTTAAATTTCTTGAGATATTTGAAAAAGATTGTTTTAGGGGCCGACCCCTTATCTCCTTATAGGGGCCATTTAACGAAACTTTGGTTAATACATATCATTACGAACATTATTCTGAGCATCTTTTCTTATATAATGCTTTTCAAATTATTTCTCCTTTTTAAGATATAAATGATCAAAATATTGGACTTCAAGCCCCTTAAAACCCCTAATTATGTATCATATCAACAATTTTTAACCATGTATAGATAAATAACAAAAAGATAAACAATTTTGCTTCTATAACACATTACAAAATATTTCTTATTAAAGAGATACAGATAATTGACTTTAGACCCTTCTGGGCCCCTAATATGAGGGGCCAGCCCCTTTTTCTTGGTGTCAGTTAAAAAGTATTTTTAATCTAAACACATTTTGTTCATTAAGTGATAAGAAATTCGTTACCGTTCTTGAGATATTTGAAAAAGATTGTTTTAGGGGCCGACCCCTTATCTCCTTATAGGGGCCATTTTACGAATTTTTGGTTGTTACATATCATTACAAACATTATTCTGAGCATCTTTTCTTCTATGATGCTTTTCAAAATATTTCTCCTTTTTAAGATATAAATGAACACAACATTGGACTTCTAGCCCCTTAAAACCCCTAATTATGTAACATATCAGCAATTTTTAATCATGTATAGATAACTAACGAGAAGATAAACAATTTTGCTTCTATAAAACAATTATTACAAAATATTTCTTATTAAAGAGATACAGATAATTGACTTTAGACCCTTCTGGGCCCCTAATTTGAGGGGCCAGCCCCTTTTTCTTGGTGTCAGTTAAAAAGTATTTTTAATCTAAACACATTTTGTTCATTAAGTGATAAGAAATTCGTTACCGTTCTTGAGATATTTGAAAAAGATTGTTTTAGGGGCCGACCCCTTATCTCCTTATAGGGGCCATTTTACGAATTTTTGGTTGTTACATATCATTACAAACATTATTCTGAGCATCTTTTCTTATATGATGCTTTTCAAAATATTTCTCCTTTTTAAGATATAAATGATCAAGATATTGGACTTCTAGCCCCTTAAAACCCCTAATTATGTAACATATCAGCAATTTTTAATCATGTATATATAACTAACGAGAAGATAAACAATTTTGCTTCTATAAAACATTACAAAATATTTCTTATAAAAGAGATACAGATTATTGGCTTTAGACCCTTCTGGGCCCCTAATTTGAGGGGCCAGCCCCTTTTTCTTGGTGTCAGTTAAAAGGTATTTTTAATCTAAACACATTTTGTTCATTAAGTGATAAGAAATTCGTTACCGTTCTTGAGATATTTGAAAAAGATTGTTTTAGGGGCCGACCCCTTATCTCCTTATAGGGGCCATTTTACGAATTTTTGGTTGTTACATATCATTACAAACATTATTCTGAGCATCTTTTCTTCTATGATGCTTTTCAAAATATTTCTCCTTTTTAAGATATAAATGATCAAAATATTGGACTTCTAGCCCCTTAAAACCCCTAATTATGTAACATATCAGCAATTTTTAATCATGTATAGATAACTAACGAGAAGATAAACAATTTTGCTTCTATAACACATTATAAAATATTTCTTATTAAAGAGATACAGATAATTGACTTTAGACCCTTCTGGGCCCCTAATATGAGGGGCCAGCCCCTTTTTCTTGGTGTCAGATGAAAGCTCTTGTATATATAAACTTTTATTGTTCTATATATGATAACAAAATATTTATTACAAAAAAGATATTCGTGATCAAGTCTCAAATTTCCCCAAAATTGTCAAAAAAAGTTAACATCAACATTTTCAGGTCCAGGCAAGCTTCAAGCACAATGCCTTCTGGTGAAATCTAAAACAAGCATGCAAATCTACCATAACCACTCTATCTTGCATAAAAATTTCAAGTCTCTAACTATAACGGTTTTTGAGAACACGCGTGGACAAAATCATGATCCCAAAAACACGAAAAAGGGAGATAATTCAAAAGCGGAAGTGAATTTTCAGACAGAAAGTGGGATGCAAAGAGACATTCACCTAAGACATCATCCCTGTAAAAATCATTAAAATCGATAAAGAAATGGCCGAGAAATTAAGGGTGTCTACCAAGAAGAATAATAATAATAATATAGAAGAATGAGAAACAGTAGAAAAACAGTAAGGTCTTCCGTTGGAAACGGAAGACCTTAATAAAGAAAAAGAAACCGTAGAATAACAAGAGGGTCTTCCGTTGGAAACGGAAGACCCTAATAATAGGGGAAAAGAAACAAAGCAAAAACAATAAGGTCTTCCGTTGGAAACGGAAGACCTTAATTAAGATGCTTGGTACCGGTATTATTTATGTACAAAACGAGAAATAGTTGTAGTAAGTAAGCTAGTTTCGTTTTCATTATCTATGCTTTGTAACCTGGGAACTATTGCCTGTATTTCGTAAATTTTTACGTATCAAATCAAACAGAGACTTCGGTAAATCAGCCAGTTAACTGTTTACCTGCGCAAATTAAGCAAAATCTGATGTATTAAAAGAGTTCTAAAATACTATTCATTCTATCGGTAATTCGGTATGATCTTTTGCGTAAATATTAGATTAATGCAATGTGTTTTGTTGAGATGCTTAGCATTTTCTCGAGTTTATTCATAAATTTAAATAGAGTTTAATATCGCTGACGGAAATATGTAGGTATATACATGTATATGATTCATTTTGAAAAATAAATTGTGCACTTTATTTGTTATAGTGCATGTTTCTTATGTTTAATTGTTTACAATTTCTATTTACTAACCATATTTGAGTGTTAAGCTTCGAATTATAAGCAAGATACAGAGATTTGCTCACAATTCTATGTACACAGATCTGAGGCCATTCTTTTTTTCCACTTTAAATGCTGAATAGGAAATACCAAGTTAAAAATCTTAAGCTGAATGTAATAATTTTTAACTCATGTGAACAAAATATGACTCAAACCTAGCAGAATTGTGAGCTCTGTATCTTGCTTATAATTCTACGATTGACGCTGAAATTTTGGTTGATCATTAGAAATGTCTCGCTAAATGTTAAATACTTGTACAAAAAAATTAACGGATGATATGCTGTATATAACTACTCTCTGAGGCCCCCTCTTTATGCAATGAATAATGTGAAATCTACATCAATTTTGATAGTTTTTCAGACACGAATAAATAAAAACGACACCGTTAAACAATTTCCATAGTTCTGACACATTTCTGTTGCGGGGATAAGGAATTATCGCTATTCCTAAGAAAATATTACAGCGGAAAATTATCCTGGTCTGTAGCCATTTTTATTTTTGAATAAAGATGAAAATAATGGGTGGGCCTTAGTAAAATAGAGTGATGTGCCTGTCAATACTCATCTTCACACTGTCAAGGTTTTGTGATTACGGAACTCCACACAAACCCTTGACATAAGTCGCTATTAAAAAGTCGGGCTCACGCTCAACAATACGTAATAATTCTAAAAATATCCAATGAAATAACTCCTTTTGAAACGTAATTTGGGTTGAGCACAAGGATGGCAGATCTTGAACGAAAAATTTTGGAAAACTTCAATATTGATTGTGTCACTGAAAATCAAAAGCTCTCGATATCATGTTTAATAAATAATCGGGACCTAATATAATTTTTAATTGGAACTAAGGACATTTGACGTACGTATGGTGACTTTCTATCGTTTCTAAAGGCAACGTTTTTATAACTTCAGAAAGCTGTTCTAACACAGTTAACGATTTTAAATAAAATTAATTAGCGATATTTGTATAGGTTATTATCCAAACAAATGCGACAAGAAGATCGAGAACTTGCTATTTTCTAAGATCAACATGTGCGCAGCCACATTTGTTTACATCGTTTCTGATATAAATGAGAACCGCATTCTGATTGGCTCCAAATTGAGACTTGGAACCAATGAAATACAACGGCCTGAGCCCGACTTTTAAATAGCGACTTATGTCAAGGGTTTGTGTGGAGTTCCGTAACCACAAAACCTTGACATTGTGAAGATGGTCAATACTGTAACTATGGAACGCCTCAACTGCCTTATGTGAATAAACTTCATTATGTGATGGTACTTTAACATTACGTGCTGGTACTTTAACATTATGTGATGGTACTTTAACATTACGTGATGATACTTTGACATTACGTGATGGTACTTTAACATTACGTGATGATACTTCAACATTACGTGATGGTACTTTACATTACGTGATGGTACTTTAACATTACGTGATGATACTTCGACATTACGTGATGGTACTTTAACATTACGTGATGGTACTTTAACATTCTTCATTATATGATGCTACTTTACTATGCGGTGGTTCTAAAAATAGGGAAGCGTCGCATCGGGATCGAAATACATGTACGCCAAATGATGCCTGTAAAAACATTTTTAACACTGGGCTGATTCTCTGTTTCAGAAATTGATCAGATAGGACTAAGGTCCACTGAGACTAGTTTAGATCAACAAATACTTTTGTTTGATTAAGTGTTGCCTTAAACTTTTAAAAGGGTCATTTTAAATTTTAAAGAATGGCTGCTTGGTGAGACCATTTGGGCTCCCCATCAGCGCATAAAAATCAGGGGGTACGAAAAGTCCCCCAAGGGATTTTTGGTCCAAAAATGTGAACCCAATCATTTGGCGCTTGGTCAGAGTGGACTGCTAAAAATTTTAATAGCCCCTAAACAAAGACTTCTGTAATTTATGTTAGAGATTGGACTTATGGGGATTGACGGGCTCTTCCTGTGTAGGAGTGGGCAATGTAACAGGCACGTAGCATCAGCCTCCCCCCTTAGGATCCTTAGGATTTTCATGATTTTGGGAAGTTGTCTTTTTTCTTTTTTCTTTTTTTTGCTTGTCAAGATTTTTAGGATGATTCTGTCCTCCCCCTTTCTTTCAAAAACGATGCCACGTGCCTGTGTAAGCACTGATTTATTCAACAGTACAGTTACTGTTAAAATCAGATTCAACAGCAATGGGGGGCGGATGCTACGTGCCTGTTACATTGCCCACTCCTACACAGGGAGAGCCCGTCAATCCCCATAAGTCCAATCCAACATAAATGACAGAATTCTTTGTTTAGGTGCTATTAAAATTTTTAGCAGTCCGCTCTGACCAAATGATTGGGTTCTGAATGCACATTTTTGAACCAAAAATCCCCTGGGGGACTTTTCGTACCCCCTGATTTTTATGCGCTGATGGGGAGCCCAAATGGTCTCACCAAGCAGCCATTCTTTAAAATTTAAAATGACCCTTTTAAAAGTGTAAGGCAACACTCAATCAAACAGTAGTATTTGTTGATCTAAACTGGTCTCAGTGGACCTTAGTCCTATCTGATCAATCTCTGAAACAGAGAATCAGCCCAGTGTTAAAAAACTTTATAGGCATCCAGGTGTCTAGAGTTTTAGCGTACATGTATTTCGATCCCGAGGCGACGCTTCCCTATTTTTAGAACCATCGCATAGTAAAGTAGAATCATATAATGAAGAATGTTAAAGTACCATCACGTAATGTTAAAGTACCATCACATAATGTTAAAGTACCATCACGTAATGTCGAAGTATCATCACATAATGTTAAAGTACCATCACGTAATGTTGAAGTACCATCACGTAATGTCGAAGTATCATCACATAATGTTAAAGTACCATCACGTAATGTCGAAGTATCATCACATAATGTTGAAGTACCATCACGTAATGTTAAAGTACCATCACGTAATGTTAAAGTATAATCATATAATGAAGTTTATTCACATAAGGCAGTTGAGGCGTTCCATATGTAACATTGATTTTTATAGTTCTTTAACATGTCACGTGATAACAATTTTCATTCCAGTGTATTCATCACTCAAATGTGAGTAACGTTATAAAAGTCACACGAGTTTACGCCAGGTAAACAACAGTCATTTAATTATAATGGAGAAGACAAATTAAATTTTTGAATGTTTTTAATTTGAGGAATTGAGCGGATTGGAGTACAATTTTCTTCTTCACATTTATAGGATATTTAATAAAATGCAATAACTATTATATGATATTTAAAAAAAAATACAATAACTAGTAAGTAGTTGAGGAAGAAAATGTACCTATATGTTCTCATATATTTTGATCGCTTTATAAAGTGGGGGAAGGGGGTGGGGCAGAACGAAAATATAGGGAATTGGAAGTTAACAGTGTACCCCTACCAAAGGTTAGTTTTATATCTTGCGTAGGATTTTCTTATTCTGGGTAAAAATAGTATTCCATAAAGATACAATGTCAAAGATTACGTGTAATAATATATAAAAATAAAAATAAGTGTAAAATTCGAATACTTTACAATATTTATTTTTTGTTATTCTACTGAGGGGCCATATGGCACAATATCTTTTGAACGCCCATTGTTGCTCAGGTGAGCGATGTGGCCCCATGGGCCTCTTGTTGCTTTTAAGGTTGTATGTCTGTTTTCTATTCTAATGGAACACAGTTAAGAGAAGGGTGGGGACTGGGGTGTTAATAGCACCTCTGTTTTGATACTTAGATTATCCTGGGGGCATTGTGTGTTGTTGACAAATTCTACACAGTAAAGAATTCCTTGAATGCATAACTAATTGAAGTAAATTATCAAATGATATAAAATTCTTAATAACAACACTGTTAAAATGTTATAAAATTGTTATGTTGACAATTTAAAAATTGATTTTTAATTTTTTTTAATCATACAACTAAAATAATATCCTGGGTGCATTGTGTGTTGTTGACAAATTCTACACAGTAAAGAATTCCTTGAATGCATAACTAATTGAAGTAAATTTTCAAATGATATAAAATTCTTAATAACAACACTGTTAAAATGTTATAAAATTGTTATGTTGACAATTTAAGAATTGATTTTTAATTTTTTTTAATCATACAACTAAAATAATATCATCTCAAGAATTATTTTGCTTTTTTAAAACATTTTTTTAATCAAAAACAATTTCAGTTATCCAATTCATCCCAATTTAAAAAATAGAAAAGCATAGTAATGCAAAGTAATGCCATGTAATGCCAGCCTTACACTAGATTTTGGAAAGTAATGCATTACATTACCATTACTTTTACCATTACTTGTAATGCTAAATTTGTGGCATTACATATTACTAGCAATACTTTGAAAACATGTAATGCATTGCAAAGCATTACCATTACATTTAGCATTACCTCAAGCCAGCTAAAGACTTATTAATGTGAAATACATACATGCCGTCTGACGTTTTAAGAAAAAAATATTTGTAACAAATCTTAACCACTAAAACCCCCGTGATAAAATTCAAATCTTTTTTGACATATCATATGATTATAATCATCTGCTTAACCATCTTGTCACAGCAGGTGATCCATTTTACTCAATTAAATCAAAAAGAAGAAAGCAAATTAAACAATTACATGTTCTAGTACATAAACCTTCTTAACTGCCAGGAAAAAATCAAAACAATCAAGCAAATTTTTCGACAACTTTACTTAGATCATTGTCGACTTTTATAATATATTTTGTTTTTCTCTTTTCATCCAAAGCTATTATGACGAATGCCTGAATTTGCAATCTTTTTGTAACTTGCTTATTATAAGGCTTACTGATCTGAACTTGACTTATAGAAAGATAATATGCAACATGGCCAAAGCGTTTCTTAGCTTTTATTTCTCCTGATGGAAGCTTGTATTCATTTTAAGTTTGCATAACATTAAAAATGTATGGAATATGTACCATTAAACTTGAAGGCGGCTGCTGAGTAGGTTCATTAATACCATACTATGCATTTCATTAAATTTTAATTGATAAGTCATCAAACAAATTGATCATTGAAAATATAACTCTGACTGTTGGCTCATTACTTTAGCACCATCTGTTAGAAAAATATTGAAGTGATCAGGCTCTCTGCATTTGCGGAGCAAAACCATATGTTTTCCAAATTGAATAACAACTGATTTGTTTTTCTCTGCTAAAACAGACATGTACCAATATGACATATAGATTTTGTCATTCTATCACTGGATAATTCTCTAAGTGTTGTTCTAAATGATTTACAAAATGCTATAATTTATAATTCTATTTTTTTACGTCCTCTTATTGGCTTTTATTTGGCGAAGGAGTTAAAATATCTCTCTTTAGAAAGTATATGCTCCGCTATACTCTCAATTAGATATCGTTGGATAAAGAAGATGACGTTTTTTTTAACATTGCACAGACTCTTTTAGAGTCTTGTGGTTTTAAAATAACTTTCACGTATCGGTTTTTGTCCGTTGTCGTTCTTCGTTTGCAAACTTTTGAATTTTTTCTTTTCATAAATTCTCTGAAGAAGACATTTGTACGTAGTCATACGTACAAAATTATACACGTTAATATGTTAAATATTTAAAGTGCATATCATCGACAGCTGCGTGAATTAATGGTCCCTGCCAATTGATTGTATATTCAATTAGGGGAAAATTCATTGGCACTGAAAATCGTAACAATCGTTTACAGAGAGATCGTCAGTGTCGAAACCACACAAACTAATGCGATTATAATGATTGATGCTTGAAGACTTTTAAATAATAGAATGTCTAAAGGTACTATGCAATTTGCCGCTCAGGGGCAAGTGCAATACCACATAATAGCATGTGTTCGAGGAATTTCCGAAGTCAAGTCAGTCATTACCCGGAAAATCGCATTAGCAATAACATAAAAAGAGAAATTCATTTTATTTTTCTTTATTTGGGCATGAATGGATTAAGTTTTCTTATATATACTATAAATATGAATAATAATCTCTACCTTATTATTTCAAATACATCAATTCTTAAAAAGAAAAAAAATTACAGTTCAAGTCAAAAGCATTCACTAAAATAAAAATACTTCAAACATTTGAGAGGGGAGGATTGTCATCGCCATCTTCAGAATATATCAAACTTCTTTCAATGAGAGCATTGTACATGTATTGATATATAGTAAAAAAATCAGATTTAAAAGCTTACATTTATATTGCTGCAAAGTAATAGCACTGATCGAGAAATTTCACTTTTTTTCTTTATTTGGATATTATTGAAAAAAAAATCACAAATACTGTAAATATGAATAATGGTCTATACAAATATTTCAAAAACATCAATTATTAAAATAAAACATAAGTTAAGTTACATTAAATAGGGCTGGATTGTCTAGAATATATCAATCCTTCAAAAGCGTTGTAAAGAGACATAGAAAAAATATTCAAATTTTAAAGGTGACATTTTAGTGATTTTTCTTTACTATATAAATGATTACGGCTAAAAACTCATATGTTAAGCTATCAAACAACGTATTTTACAACGCTGCAACTACTGTAAAAGGATTGTATGGTCGTGATTTTATTTACACTATATCAATGTATACAGATATAAAAAAAAATATTCGATATTTAAAGCTAAATTATTTGGATTTTTCTTTAGTAAATGGTAGTTTATGGCTGAAGTTATATATCATATCTAAAAGATTATGGTTGACCTGTATAATAACAAAGTAAGGATAAAAGATACATTTTGTCTCGAAAGTTTGGAGATGGAAAGTTTTGAAAATGTTTATAATACAGTTGTATTTTTGAGATGGTTGACGGTTTGTTATTGTCATTTTTTCATAGTCATGTCACCAGTATTTATTTTTAAATAGTTTAAGGCACCTCAGCAGCTTCAGAATAAAAATTATATTTGTCAAGAGGTGTGTCAGCGTCTTTTAATATAAATGTTGGCTTCAAATTCAATTTTAAAAACATATTTTTATCCGAACCTTTCCATTTAGTTAAATCCCATATAGTTGATAAAGTTATCTGCCTAATCATCTCATTTCCTAAACAGTTTTTGCAAGACTTAAACCAGTCTAGGAAATCATATCTTTTGTGCATATGGAATTCAGGTTTATCGAAAGTTTTAGCTACAATAGATTTAAGGTACATATCAACGTAACCAACCTCTTTGCCTCTGATTAAAAAATTTGTATCACGTTCAAATGGTATATTTAGTTTGTTTTGATATAAATGTAATAATAAAAACATCTTTATCACTTTTCCGAGAGAATAGATATATTCAATAATAATTTTCATATTTCTTTTCATTGTTTTTAATTGAGATATCAATTTACAACAGTTTCTACTATAAGTCTTATCAAAAGGCGTAAAAAGCATTTTGAACGAATTTGTATACATATAAAACGTATCTAAACATCCAAATTCTCGAAGATCTTGTGATATTGAATCATACAGATTAATGGTTGCATTTAAAAGGGCATGAGGGTTCTTGCTAGGATTTGAAATATTAAATAATACTGGTATGTCGTTGAAATGATTATTATTCATTTCATATATTATAGAATTGATGTCCGATTTCAGTTTGACTCCGGAAATTTTAATATATTGTTGCATTATAAGCAAGCTTTCTTTTTCCATGCTAAGTGCGCATAATCCCATTCGGCGAATACTCCTTAAGTTTTTTATTCGAAACTTACATTTGCGTTCCACTGAATATTTCGGTGGGGAAATAGGTTTAAAGTGCCATAAAACTTTTAAAAAGAGTGCAGTTAACGTATTTATATTTATTTTATCATATTTTTGTAGAAGTTCAAATCGGAGGGGAAATTTTTCATAGTGGTTGAAAAAATGTAGTAAAATTGCAATGGTTAAATTATTCTTATCAACACAAGTTTGATCAAGTTTGTTTTCTATTTCTATCAACAGTTCTTTTAATCCTTTTGCTGCTACTTTCTGAGTAAAACTTAACGAATCAGAAGCAGTATTGCAAAGTTCTCGCACCTTTATCTTCCTAATCAAGCGAGTTTTTCTGCCTAAATAGGATGCAATTGCATTATAACTATCTGATGCAAAATTATTTTCGATCCAAGTTTTATTGGCAGTTGAACTTTTCTTAAAAGTAGACATCGCCACTTTTCTCCTTTTGTCTTTTTCTTCAAAACATGGGGCACTATCAACCAACAATTCAATAAGATTTCTACCGTCACGAGTGGTTGTCGAACAGGACATTCCTAATTTCAACAATAACTGAAACGCTAACTTATTTCCTCCAATTACCGACCGCTGGAGAAAGTTGTATCCTTGTAAATCCATACATAGATCCAATGATTTGACAAAAATGTGAAATTTATTAAATTCAAAATGGCGTAAAGTCCAAAAGGTCCTTTTCTCGTCTTGAACGATATCATGCAACACCGCTTCACTTGTGATATCAGAGCAATTGTAGCTCATATCCGGGAGAAACTCAAATAATATTGGGTTTATTTCCGGGTGTTTAAATAAGTTCCTCAGTGATGCAATACCATTTTTATACATATATTGATTATACTCGAGTGGAAAGTTATGGACGAGTATACCTAATAGGTGAGCACTATTTTTCTGTAGGCTAATATTTATATATATTTCAATATTTTTTCGAACAAAACCCCTTGGCGTGACAGTACTTTTGAGAATTAGAAATACGAGATATTCATGGGGGATTAAAATATTTGATCTTTCAACATCGCAATCTACATCTAGGAGATAAATGTTACAGACAGCAGTTTTCACAACATTTGTGAAGATAACTGGTGTGTTTTTAAATGCAGCATTAAAAATTTCACATGAATAATCATCATTGTCCAAATAAGCAACAATAGCACAGTTTCTGTAATAGAAATTAAACAAGTTTACATTACCATTTTCAGATGCGTAATGTAATGGTGTTTTATTATGTATGTCTCTAAAAAGTGCTTCTTCTTGTAATTTTTTTTCGAGATACACTTCTTGGAAATCTTTCTTGTCAATGATCTCTATTGTCCATTCGTCATGAAACCGGACACTCATAGCCACATAATGACTAATAGATCTATTTTGATTGTCAAATACAGACTTTGGATATCGAGAAAGCAAATCAGATAGAACTTTACGTTGTCTACATATTGCTGCAGAGTGTAAAGGGGTAGATCCATTTAAAGATCTTTCATCAAATTTAGCCCCATTTCTTTCCAACAAATTTATCATATCGCTATTTCCAGCACAGCATGCATAGTGTACAGGGGTGGCCCCATTACTATCCCTGCTTGTCCAATTCCATAAATTCTGCGTCAGACCTAATTCAAACGTTTCGCTTTGCCAGTAATAGGCAATGTAGTGAGATAATGTTACATTGTAAGGACACATGTTTTCTATGTACTCTTTTCTTTCCCTTTCACTAAAATCTAACGTTTGTTCTCTTTTCCTTCGGTATAAACATCTATCCGATTTACTTGTACCTTGTTGCATTAAAATATTGAATATTTCTAACTTTTTGAACTTCAGGGCCGTAAAAACAGGTGTTCTACCACCAGATTCTCGACACCTCAATGTATCATTGCTTCTCTTTAACAGTCGCTTAACAACTTCTGTGTGGCCGTTTTGTATTGCAATTTCTAAAGCCGTTTCACATCTTAAAAAGCGTCGATCGTCCAAAAATATGTAATTGAACAACTTCAAATTTTTTCTTGAATTAATAGCTTGTAGTCGAGTTTGGTAAAAAGGTATCCAATATTGTGAAGAGTTACAAGGAAGACAGATATCTTCTGCGCCATGATACAGAAGTAAGTCAACAATGTCAAGATATCCATTGTAAGCAGATAAATAAAGTGCTTGATTTATGCTGGAGAGCAAATCAGACTTAAACCTTAAAAACATTTCCTGTACTAAACGTGTATGACCATTTTCAACTGCCAACAGAAATGAATTTGAACCAAATGATGTTTGGTGAGATATATTAACGTTGTGTTTTAGAAGAGTCAAGACGGTTTCAATATGACCATTCTGAGCGGCAATATTTAATAAACTATATTCCCAGAATGCAAAGGTTTTGCAAAATTTCAACATTTCAACAGTTTCATTAATAAATCTTGGGCCTAACCTAATAAAATTTACATTTGCATTGCGGTCAAGAAGTGCTTCTAAAGCCTTGTGATTTCCAAAGGCAGCGGCAACGTACGACGCGGTTACATTTCCTTGGTCTGTTTCATCTATTGGTCGATATGAAAACAAGTCCAAGAGGAGTGACATTGCATCATATGAGTTTAATTTAGCTGCTGCTTGGTGAATTACGTATGCACCTGAAAATTCGTTGATAAGCTTTTTACTGTATTTTAAGAATTTGTTTTTCAATTTCTTATCCATGGAACATGCTACGTAGGATGCAAGGTCAAAAAAGCTTATGTTTGTAAATGACTTGTACACACTTACAGATTTCAGCAAGTATTTTGCAAACAAAAAACATCCTTCTTTCTTGGATATATAAAATTGGTTAGTCTTTTTGCTATCGTCTGTTAAATACGCTGCCAACGTTTTGTGAACAAGTGATATTTTACCATTAGCTTGGCGAATAAAATGACTTAGCTTCTTGCCAATAATTGCCAAAACATCAACTATTTCTTCACTTTTAAGATCAGCAATCTCTAAAATATCTTCGACATATAATGGTTCCATTGTAGTACATAAAACTTGAAATATCTTTGTAACAGTTTTAAAAATATGTTGATCCTGAAATATTCTATTTAATTGGTCATCAAATAAATCTTCAAATGTTGTATAACTGTCTAAAATAGGAACATCGTGTTCTAACCATTCCGTCAAAGCATTCGTTAAAAGTAATATATTCCCCTTCGTATAGTTCACGGCTTTTGATAGTGCTGTTGCTATATCGTGAGCATTAAACAACTGTTCGATGCGTCTTTTCTGATTAGGAGACAACTCTTTACTATTTATGATTTTCTGGGCATCCCTCATATTATTAGGATCTGAAGGATTTTTTTCAATAACAACTAGTTGGGTTCGGACAATAGTTATATCAGAGGTATTTCTAGATGTGATAAAAAACTTAACGTTTGTGGGGAAATAACGCAAACGTCTCCAGAGTAAATCAAAAATATTTCGGTTACCATGCTCAATACATTCATCTAAAGCATCTATAACTACAATATAAATTGTGTTACCCATGTCTAAATCATTTAGTGCCTTTAGAACTAAAACGTCAAGACAGCTCTCTGGATCTTTTACACAACCGTCATTTTCAAAATATGTTTGGAATCTTGAATTCTGTTGCAATGTATAAAGAAAGCCCGGTATTCGTTCAGAGAAGCCTCCAGCTAAATTTTTTACAAAATTACCCGGGGAAAGAGTCTTTTGTGAATAAAAATTACAAAGGTGATATGCAACGATATGCTGATAGATCCAATTTCCAGGTAAACGTTCATCACTCTGACAAACTAAATGAGCTACAATGGCTGATTTTCCATACCCCATTTCTGCCAATAATAACACACCACGCTTGGAGAAGAGCATTGTTTTGTCCAGTTCATTCAAAAGCCATTCCCGACCCACCAATTTGTCATGCCGAGATCGGTAAAAGTCCAAATCAACTTCCATTGTAAAAGGATATTCATATGTTGCATCTTTACAAACTAGCACACTGTCCTCTACAAGATAAAAAGAATTTACGTTAGATAGCCTATTACACGTATGTTAAATTTGACGTATGTTCGGTAATCAAGACATAGTTCAATACTGTATAATGTACGTAACATACATTGGATAATCGTTTGGTGTATACGTTACATTAATAAACTGGCAAAATTATAGAAGTTGTACGTAGTATTTTTTGCAATATAATTTTCAAATGAACATTTCGACAACCCTGGTCATACTTCAAAATATGTACAAAATACAATCATAAATATATTATGCTTCAAGATAATAATTTGATCTAGCGTTTGATGATATTTCGTACACAGAAATATCGAGGAATCTCTTATGCATATGCATTTTATATAGCTCAATCTGGAGTAAAAAATCTAAAATATGGTAATGACCGCCCCCTCCCCTACCTGAAATCTTGCAACAAGGACTATGAAATCTATTATTTTGGTGAAAACTCTAAAATGACAAGAGTGCATGATCGGAGATCGAAAAGGTGAAAGACTCTTATGATAGGAAATAGTTTTGCATAATTTGTTAACTGCCAAGATAAATTTTACGTTTATATTTTTTCATTTAAAACCTTAAGATGGAAAGTGTTTATATTTTAACTTAACAACACCCAACCCCCAATTCTTAAGGGCCAGACAGAAATTCTTCCCCAAGGGCATTTTTAAAATGAAAAATTTTTAGTACACTGCATTATGTTCTCACTTCTTATGTCAGCATAGAAAATCTAAAGAACAAAATCCAAGCCTTGTTCGCCATACTTAAAGGATCCCCCCCGACTGAAATATTGCCCTATTGGCAAAGGATTTCATGTTATCTTTTGTTATCTTACCTTTGATAGACAGCTTTATTCAATCATTTTCTTTTATCTCTTTCTTAAAATGCAACCGCAGAACAAAAAAATAGGGTTGTTAAACATAATATACTAACTACCACCTCCCTCCTCCCCACAAACCAGAACCCTTGCGTTAAAAGTCATTTTATTTAATTTAAGAAAACTCTTTTATAGTAATTCTAAATATGCAGTTAGTTTCTATTCAGTTTCAGTAGACGCAAATAAGATTTTTAAACTTGATGTGGTCACTGTCTAGCTAGCATGAGGGCAATAAAGACTGTGGTAGATGACTGGTGGCCCATGCTAGCTTTGGATTTTTATCTATACATGTAAAATCAGAAAAATATATGTATATGTAATTGTATGTTTAAAAACAATACCATGTACGCCTGTTCTACAATATTTCAATACTTTATTTTCCTTAAATTACCCTTATGAAATCGTATAAATTTCTAGATTGATATGTATATTAATATCTCCTTGTAGAATCATGTGTATGATAATACTGTGCGCTCACTTGTTTTTATAGATACAAATGTTTATATGGTTATAATGTTAATATAAAGGAAAAACTAGATGCTGTCATTAGACAGTAATACCCGCACCAAGTGTTTGCCCCTAAATAACACTGTTTTGTACCAGTTTTTGTAAAAACGAAGGCCACGTGCACATAATACACCATCATCGGAACCCACAGGTTTTCTATCCGTTACACTGCAGTATAACGGATAGAAAACCTGTGGGTTCCGACGATGATAATACACATGAGCGACCCTTTATGTACAGTTGTGGTTGAACTGTTTGCATGTGAATTTTCAGTTAATCAATAGTCTTTTCATTTCATTTCATAGAAAGTATGGTCTATATAATTATTACAAACAAAATTAAATTATGCCCCCTTCCCTCGGCTTAATTTAGATTTGCTTCTAGGTGCCAACATCATCGCGTGCACAGATTTAGAGAAGGGATTGGAGAGGGTGGGGGGTCCAGACCCTCCCACCCTTGAAAAAAATAATTTATATTAATACATGTAGTAAAATTACCAAACAATACACCTCGGACCCCAATCCCCCACCCCCTGCAAACACAGTTACATACTACTTTGCCACCCCCCCCCCACACACACACTCCTCATGGATAAAGAAACATCAGAATATTTTGATAACAACGAAAGCCTGTACATGTAGTAAAGTGCATTATAATCAAAATTCTTTCACAGTGACGTTTTACAATTTTAAATTTTTACAATACAGGTATGTAGCAAAAAAAGATAAATTTTTAAAATTTTGGAATCTGAAGTAAAAAATAAAAAAGCCCCAGCAGCATTTGAACTCTCTACAGACATGTAGTTAACGCTCTAACCCATTGCACTTCACTGTTAGGTAACATTATTTTGGGGGGAATTATTATATTTATACTTTATTGCTTATTTCTGCAATAGGGAGTTCATTACAATATGCAGGTGTCCTGTACCACCTTAAATCTGAAATGTGTGCTTTACATATTTTTACCGAATAAAACAGTACAATGGGTTTAAAAGAATAAAGTCATGAAAATACATGCATGTTACAAGAAAATGATCTTTGTCCGAAGTTATGTACACAACACAGGTCTACAGGTCGCATTACCGGGTACTAGTTTTACCCAGCTCTTCAGTTAGATGGCTTTCACATGGTATACATAACGGTATGTGTTTTCCATGTGCAGAATAGGATTAATTAACATGCATAAACATTTCTTTTGTGATGATCAGCTAATTAATGGATTCATATTGTGCTCTAATTGGATTATCATTATGATGTTGACCAATATAGGTAAGCATAATACATGTAGTACTCGCACAATATTATGAGACACCGGTATACATAAGTATTACTTTCACTTTCTAAATAAGTGATCTCCCTTTGTCAGCATACTGTATCATCATCTTTTTTAAAATATCTAAATAAGCTCATCATTGTTACATATCCTTTCGCATTTGTACAGTTTCTGTCATTTTAATTGCAAAAGTTATTTTTTAATTTCTAAGATTTAAATATTAAGTTGACCCCATATTGACCCTGTGACAGTTTGTATTAAATTTGTGTATTACATTTAAATAAGTGTAGAGACTCATCATGTCTATATGAGTTTTATTTAATAGGGAGGAAAGGGTCTTTTTCTTAATGTATTATGATGCATCAAATAAAACGTAGGTCATGACCCTATGGGATTGTTCTGACCCAATGAAACAGGAAAATACATGTACCATTAATCTTGAAAACTGTTGAGATCCCCACCACTAAACCAACTATATTCTTGTTTCTAAAATCATTATGATGCATCAAATGGTGTAAGTACATGACCCCCAGGAGTTGTCTTTAAACCACCCCCACCCCTCTGAAATAGGAAATGATGATATACTTTGATAATTTTTAACTTTTGAGATCCCCCATCCCTATACCATATTTATTCTTGCTCTTTGTGCGCATCAAATTGTATATAGGTTATGCCCCCTTGGAGACACCCTGACTTTCCAGAACTGGATATAATAATAAAAGTATTTTATCTTATTCATATGTATAGTGTTTGATCCATGTGGGTAATTTCTAGCCTATTGATGACCCTGCTTTGTTTAGGATTACAATTGCCCCGAATACATATAACATTTTGTTTATCTTATCGATAAGAATTAAAAAGCAATTTCCTAAATCTTTATGTGCATCTAGAGAAAAATACCAATCAAGAAATGATTTAAAATTTGCTACTGTACACGTTAGAATGTATTAAGGTGGCTCACTACACCTTGAAATATTTTCTCAAATCAGCAGAAAATTACTTGATTATGATAGATATCATAATGGATAAGAAGTATTTAAGTCAAATAGGCAAAAAAATGTGCAATTTTGGATGAAAAATTACATTTTAGAAAATTTAATTCAGTAAACTTGAACAAAAGCTCCAGGCGGATTCAAACTCATGATCTGCGGTTCAGAAACCCAATACTTTAACCACTGAGCTACGATGATATACAACCGAATCGAACGATATTAACAGTTTAACAAAACATTTAAATCGCCATCTTGTGACATAGTGTCTTAAAAAGTATAAGTCTGGTTGTAGTGAGGTAACTTAAAGAAGACTCTGAATCTGATGGGGGGTGTGGAGGATAAACATTTAATTTTAATCATTTATTGTTATTAATTTTAACTTGAATAATAGGCAGAAAATAAGACTTCTGATGGTTTATTCCCCGAACGGCTACTCGCCAAAACACCTAATAATTTTAGGCAATTATGGGGTCCTCTAAGGAGGTACAGGTAGAATGTACCTGTGTCCACCTGGATTCCCCTAATCAGTTAAATTAGCATAAATTCAGAAGTCATTTTTTTTTAAAATTCTGTTACTTTTCAACAACATGTATTACATGTATATATACTAGTATGCTATAATTTAGTACCTTTTTATATCGAAAAGACTCAATTTTAAGTCCCAAGGTGAATGATACTGTGATAGTGGGTTGTCCCAAAGATTATCAAGTCCACTTAAGGGTTCTTCATTTATTCAGATATAGAGATTAAAGGATTCTATTGGCTATAGTAAACCACCTGATCATGTGCACATGTATTAAAGTGACCATACAGGTGAAATGCCTTAAGGCTATAAAATATCAGAAGCCACTAGAATAGATAATTAAATAATAATTACTTGATAGGTGCATAAAAGACAGGGAGTTATAGGGATAATAGTCTGTTTCTAAATATGTACATGTAAAATATAAATGAAATGGAGGATGAAGATGATGATGTTGATGAAATATGAATAATGCATGAATTTAATTATTATATCATAAAATGCACCCTATTACAATACCAATCATTTTATCTTTCTAATTATCCATGTATATTTTATAATTTTTGTTACTTTGATTAACATATCAGAATCAGCACCCACAATCAACCACACCACCCCAGTCCGAACCATTACATGTTATCTGTTTTAGCTCTCTCTCTCTCTCTCTCTCTCTCTCTCTCTCTCTCTCTCTCTCTCTCTCTCTCTCTCTCTCTCTCTCTCTCTCTTCTGGTGTTTCCATGATTTCTTGTGATGAGTCTCTCGATCTCCATGTGTAACATTTAACTAATTCTGATCATATCTCAATAGATCAGTTGTCAATTATGCAAGGTGTAATGTGATTTTTTTTTTAAGAAAAACATTTTTTACCAGCTAGTTTATAAAACTTTAAGACCCCAAATTATATTTTAATTTTATTACATCATTCAACAATTAAGGAAAGTGTAACTGTAAGGTTTTTTTTTTAATTTTCAGCAAAAATAAATGCAAGGTTTTTTCATTTTAAGAGAAAACAACTGTCATTTTATTTAAAGTCTAAGTAGGGATACATACATGTGTGGATCCAGAAAATTTTTCCAGTGGAAGGGGGGGGCAACAGTTATTTGAGTTTGTGTGGGGGGGGGGGGTCCGAAGCATTTTTTCGGCAATTTTTTTAATTAAATGTAATTTAAAGAAATTGGAATTTTGAAGGGGGGATCTGGACCCCTGACCCCCCTCTAGATCTGCACATGGGATAAATGTTAATTTCATGCTACTATTTGTCTACCAGGATTAAATTAAATTTTTCAAAATCTTATTGCACATCTATAGGACAGTCCCTATCATATCTCAAGATATGATGTATCTATTCATTAAATAATAAGAGGAGTTCTGGGATTTTTTTAGGAGTGATAAACGTCAATTTTCTGCTATTATTTGACTCCCTAGTTGAAATTAAAATTTTTAAAACCTTACTGCACATCTTTAGGACAGCCTCTATCATATCCCAAGATATGATGTGTCTATTCATTAAATCATAAGAGGAGTTCTGGGATCTGAGTTTATTTATGAGTGATAAACGTCAATTTTCTGCAATTATTTGACTCCCTAGATGAAATTTAAATTTTTAAAACCTTATTGCATATCTATAGGACAGCTCCAATCATATACCAAGAGATGACAGAGCTACTCCAAAAGTTGTAAAAGGAGTTATGGGAACCATACTTTTTTTGCAAAAAAACGTCGTTTTTTGTTGCCCACTGATCCCTGTGTTGAAAAAAAAAATTCTGAAACCTGATTGCACTTCAAAATGACACCCCCAATCATATTCTAGAAGATCATTTGGCTACTGCCCCAAAAAAATGACGTTTTTTAAATCAGATTTTTTGTAAAAAAACGTCATTTTTCAGCCACCAAATGACCCCCAGGGCAAAATTGAAATTTCCGAAACCTTATTGCGCATCTATAGGATACCCCAAAACATATTCCTAAAGATGATTTGTCTATTGTTGAAAATGTAGGAGGAGTTCGAGGAAGAAGGTTTTTGTGAAAAAACGTCATTTTTTACCAATTATTTGACCCCCAGGACTATCAGAGAATTTTTGAAACCTTTTTACAAAACAACATGATACCCCAAATCAAACTCCAAGAGTTCAGTTTGCTGGTTTATATGATGTAAGAGCAGTTTGAGAAAGTAAAACGTGACAGACGGACGGACGGACGGACGGACGGAACAGGACAACAACAATATACCCGAACTTTCTTTAGAAAGTGCGGTTATAAAAATAAGCTCTTTTTATACCCGCACTTTCTAAGAAAGATCGGGTATTTTGTTGTTACCCTGTTCCATCCGTCCGTCTGTACAAATGCGAAATGCGAAAAATGATGATACAGTATGCTGGCAAAAGGAGATCGCTTATTTAAGTTTATTTATTTATGCATACCGGTGTCTCATAATATTCATTATTGTGCTAATACATATTGTACAAAAGAGCTTACCTGTATTGGCCAACATCATAATAATAATGCTATTAGAGCAAACTATGAATTCCTTAAGCTGATCACCACAAAAAAGGTTTATCTATGTTAATTAATCCTATTCTGCATATCAAAAACACACATGTAAATGCACACCGCGTGAAACCCATTTAGCCTAAGAGCTGGGTAAAACTAGTACCCGATGATGTTTGCGCGCAAAAGCAAATCTAGCGTCGAGTTTTGTAATAATTATACAGACCAAACTTTCTATGACATGAAATGGGAAGATTATTGGTAAATTTAAAATTCACAATGCAAACGGTTCAACTTCAGATTGTACATTATGAAAACCGTAATTTAAAAAAAAAAACCATCAGAAATAGCATGTGGCCTTCTTTTTTACCAAAACTGCTACAAGATAGTGTTATTTAGAGGCAAACACTTGGTGCGGGTATTGCTGTCTAATGACAACTTTTTAAAAAAAATATTATGGTAAATAAGAAAAGTGAATCCGAGGTAAATTTAAACAGAATTAAGGGCCATGGTCATATTTTTTTCTCCAATTTTATTTTTCCATTTTAATATTTACAATACTTAATTAAGGCATTTCCTATGGTCATTCAAAATTTTACCGTCATCTGTCAAGTTATATAAGCTCTCAATTCTTTGTTAAACACCTACGGGAAACAAAATTTTTCCCAGTACATACATGTAGAACGTATATGTAAACAAAAAAATGACTCGAGCTTTGATTACAAAACAAAGAAATGTGAGTATTGTATCTCGCTTTTAACTTCACAAATAACGATAAAAATTTGGCTGACCAGTAGAAGTACCTTAATTTACTATTGTAAACTAATTAAAATGGAAAAGTAATATTTGAAAATAAATCTTGATCATGCCCCTTTAAGGCAGCTATGGCATTCCATATTTTTTTCCTCACCATTTGTAATGTCTTTCCATGGAATCTTAAACATCACATACATTCCGACAAGAATGGCGACAAGCATTAATAAGAAGACGAATATATGGTGTCTGTGTGGTCCGTTGTAATCTTCATCATTTATAGATAAAAAGTCATTTATATCCTTTTCGCTTATCTGTCGAAGGTTATTAAAAGCACTGTATACCTCCATTTGCGCAAGACTAGGTTTACTTCCCATAAGCAAACCTTTAATATCGATCACAGTTGTAGAAATACATTGAGACTCTTTCAAACAAGGGTGTTGAAAAAAATGTAGAATACTTGATATTACTCTTTTAAGTCGCCTACTTGACATCTTAAATACATCTGTGTGTGCGAAATCAATATTTCGCACATTGCGAAATGCTTCCAGACGTTGTATGTCCTCGCCAATCACAAAATAACCACAATTTTGCAATAGAGATAAAATATTATGGATATCAAAGGTAATCATCCTTGAATCGCGAACAAATATACGACAAAGTTCAATTTTAGCTCCTTCACAATCCGTTCCCGACAACTTCCATAATTCGATATCCCTCCATAGTACTTTATTCCTGTGTGATTTGTGCCGCACATATTTCTCTACCTCTCGTTTCCATGCGGTACAAGTGTTGCACCATTGTGTTACATTGCATCGCTTGCTACAAGCCCCGTTTGAACCAACCTTTCTTTTCAAACGGCCATACAAGTCATCCATACACTGATCTACGTAAGTCTTTAGTCCAATAGTAGAGTATTTAAGTGCCTGAATGAATACAAGAAAGTTTTGTTCTTCCTGTGTATAATTCCCCATGTCGCCTCAATTTGACACACGGATGTACTTTCACTTTGAATGTTATATTCAAAAGGTAGCTACGACATGCTTTTTAACCGAAGGTACCCAAAAACATCCGAAGTAAAATAAATTGTTTTTTAATCTGACACAGCATGTAAGATGATAACCCACGCAAGTGCAGGAAATCACACTATACATATGTAAAAATTGACTGTACGTTTAACTTAATTTTTTATGGATTGTGCTAAAAAATGATATATGAATATGTGCATTTATAATGTATATGGTCGTTACAGGGAAAAATTATATTTAACGTCATTGTATTTAATATCAACCTTCAATCGAATATAAATGTATAATTTTTTTTAAGACGGGGACGGAAAAAGGATGTTAGGTTTTACTGTAGTTCGTTCGTTTAAAATTCATTCTTCCTTATGCAAATTTTACAAAAAAAATTATCTTATGAAAGAAGAGAGAGGGGGATTTACCCAATCACAAAAGATACGTCCCTGTTTTCTGTGTGCATCACATAAATTATTCAGGTTTTTAATGTATACCGGTGCATGTGAATGCATGCATATTTACTTTTATATCTTAACGATCTCCGATCCTCAGCAAAGTTCGATAACTCAAAATTATCCGGATTTCTTTTATTCGTACCATAAATCTGACTATTATACAGACAATATTTTTTATAAATAGAAAATGAAAACTTAATGTTTTGAATTTTTTTAGTGCCCTTGCCATTCATAAGCTGTATTTCATTTTTAAAATAATTAAACCATTTGTATTTATTTTTACAATTAAGAATTTTTCTTCAATTTTCAAAAACTATTAAATGACCATTAACTCAAAAAGTGGGTTATTGACCTATTTTTTTAACGTGAAAAGAAAACACTACAATCAAAGCTCTGTGACAAACAATAGATGGTTTTTCGTAATCGTCAGTGGATTTTTTTTTTTCATTTAGAGTAATCGTCATCCGTCATCGTTGCCAATCAATTTTTGATACTCATATCTGACAAAAAGAATTTCTCTCCAATAAAGGAAACTTATATTTAAATTAAGATTATCATCTCATTGTCTTACCGTCAAAACTGGTAGATACAACAATGTTCCTTTAGAAAGACGTTTATATCCTTTTTTGGTCATTCAGAGATAGAAGATGAATATCATTTTATATTGAAATCATCAATGCCCCTTTTATTGTAACTTAAGAGAAAAAATCATAAAGAAGTATTAATATCAATATTATTTTAGACACTCTGTATTTAAATTAATTCAACTAATGTACACAAAATGTAAACGATGTGTGCAATTTAGGTAAATATACTAAGAATGCTTTTGTTATCAGAAAATTCAATATATAATCTTGCCTTTTTATGTGACCCGTTTATATGTATATTAACGTGTATATCAATTGTCTTGTGTATGTCTATGAGCTGTACAGCTATTGACCAATAAACAACACAATACAAGAAACGTGACAAATTTAATTACATTGTAAATGAATTATGAAATAAACAATGAGGCTTACATATCTGTTAACTGGCGCTTGTCCTCCGTCCCCGCTATATTTCTACCCTTAACTAAACTAACTAAACCCATTTAATAGTCAAATAGAGATAACTCTATTACAAGATCAAATTTTCCGCGCCAAAAAAGATCTAAGGTATCAACATTAATTTGGCAATTCAGATCCACATAATTCAACAGCTACAACAATTAGAAACTAGAGGTACTGTGAGCAAGCTCACAATTGATAACCCCCGCTAAGAAAAAAATCATAACTCAAGTTGTTTGCTATTATAGAAAATGATGGATGCTATCTTTTTAACAATCCATTTTCTATTTTATAACAACTGCTCTATTTTTTGAAATTGCTTATGCTAATATGAGTACACAAACCAATTTCTATTCTTTAAATTCCATTTTATTTAAACTTAACTGTTAATGCATGAAGACATTTGTATCCTTATGATAACAAACAGTACTGGAATCATGTCAAGCATCCATTAAATGTTTATAATTTTTGGTTTTTGGCTTCGCGTTGGTTGACAATGGTTTTCTCGGGATGTCAATTTCAACTGTTACCCTCCCAAACAGGCACTATCTATATAGTATAATACAAAATAATATACAAACATTATTTGGTTGGGCTTAAATGCATCTTTTATTCAATTACAAATTGGCTAGATTACGTTTCATAAACAAACTTCCAAGTAATATCATAATGACAAAACCTTGACCAACCAATTATATATGTAATAAAATATGAAATACCACTAAACAGAGCAAAAATATGGAAATCAAATACACTAGCACTATATAAAAAGACATTCACAAAAACATTTGAGGCAAGAATTTACATTATAAACAAAACATAAAAAGGAAGCGGATGGAAAAGAGGTGGTTGTTGGCAAACTCCATAGGCAAGTAATTTATGAACAATTAAAATTATTATGTGCATGCATTTTCACAAAAAATACCCAAAACTTAAACATCAAACAGATTCAAACGAATTTATGTTAATAATAACATTTGAAAATACAAATACAGGAAAAAACAATAACATTGCAGCTCAAAGTTTAATATTTTATTCATGAAAGAAAAAATGTACAAGTATTCATATAATCAAAGTATTACAGTAAACATATTTAAACCATTCAACACATATGTAAAGTTTAAAAATGTGCAGATATATTGCATTCAGATATTTGTTATATTTTTTACAACAAATTTACCTAAGAGTAATACAATATTATATGTACACACATGCAAAGCAACACGAACAAAAAGCATCCCAAATGGGGGAAAACTCTTTGAGTGTAGGGGGGGGGGGATTGATGGATTGGGTGCGTGTGTGCGAAATCAAGGTTTAACATTTGACTTATTATATCCCTTTAATGTTTTATTTCTTAAACGTCTTCAAAATGTAATTTATAACTATCAAGAGGTGTATTGACATTTTGTGGTTTATACGATGGGTTAAAATGCGCGAATAAGCGTTCAGAACCTTTCCACTTTAGAGTTTCCCTTAAAGATGATGAACTTATCTTCTTTACCATTTCTTTTGCTAAACAGTTTTTACAAGACTTAAACCAATCCAAAAACTTATATTTTTTATGCACATGAACTTTTTTTGAATATATTATCAACATCGAAGAGAGATAAATGTCCATATGTCCTACTAATGTGCCATTAATCAAAACTTGATCTTCATATTCAAAAGGTATGTTATATCTATTTTCGTAAAGAAATAAGAAATTAAACAGTTTTCCGTTTTTCATATTATAGTACATATGCTGATATTTGAATTTCAATTGAGTTAAAGCAGCTATTATTGCAAGACATTCAGTGCTATTTACGTTTACCGAAAAAATTGGATTTAAACACATTTTGTGTTTAGCAATTCTAATTATTGTTTGGTACGAGAAACAATTTCCAAGGCAGGAATCTTTACGATTATCAAGAACGTTTCCAATTGCAGTTAGAACTTTGACAAAACCATCGGAATATAATTCTTTAAGTTTCTTGTTTTGATAGATATAAGATATATTCATAATTGCATCAAAATCTGTTTGAGATTTGACTCCTAACAGTTTAACAAACCGAAGCACTGTACTCAGAAATTCTTTCTCCATATTTAATACACAAAATTTCATTCTTTGGATGTTTCTAAAGTTCTTCATTATAAAATTACACTTATTTTCCATGGAATCCTTTAATAGTAGAAACGGTTTAAAGTCCAATACAATTTTTAAAAAAAGTGAATCAATTACATCCATGCTTACTATCTTTAGGTTTAAATGCCAACGGTAAGGATATGTTTTAAAATGATTAAAAAAACGGAGTAAAATTGCAGTCGTGATTCCACTCTTATTGGCACAATTTAATGCATGTGTTCCGAATTGCTTTTTTATTTCTAGCAATACCGATATTAATCCTTTTGCAGCAACTTTGTGAGTAAAACTTAGAGATACGGAAGCAATATTGCAAATTTCGTGCAAACTCATCTGCCTTATCAAACGAGTTTCCGTTACTAAGAATGATGCAAGTGCATCGAAACTAACTGATGCAATATTGGTCTCAGTCCAAGGTTTTTGAACAATAGAATCTCTATCAAAGACAATTAAAACCAGTTCTCTCTTTTTGTCCTTTACTTTAAAACATGGCGCATTATCAACTAACAACTGAATAAGATTTTTTCCGTCACGAGTCTTCATGGACAAAGACATCCCAAGTTGTCTTAGAAAATGAAAAGCTTGATAATTACCACCAATTACTGATCTGTGGAGAAAATTGTATCCGTTTACATCCACACATTTATCTAATGAACTTGAAAGGATATGGAATTTATTGAAATCAAAATTCCGAGACGTCCAAAACGTTCTTCTTTCGTCTTGAACGACATCATGCAAAACTGCATCGCCAGTGATTTGAGAGCAATCGTAGCTCATGTTCGGAAGAAAAAAAAATAGTAATGGGTTAATTTCCGTGAGTTTGAACAAGTTCTTTAAGGATTCAATGCCGTGAGTATACATATATCGACTGTACTCATAAGGAAAATTACTAGAAATGATACCTAATAGATGACCACTGTTCTTCTGTAGACTAATATTAATATATCTTCCAATTTTTTGCAGAGCAATATCTAAAATCCTGTTCGAACTTTTCAATATCAAATATATCAAATATTCATGTGGGATAAAGATTTTCTTTCTGTAATAATCGCAACTTACATCTGTAGGAAAAAGATATATGTTGCAGTGATTAACAATTTTTACATCATTTTTGTACAAAAGTGGAGTACTTTTAAATGCAGAATCCAAAATAGTATTACCATAGTTGTCTGTACTTGTACTAACCCTTACGAAATTTAACGCTAAGTTATGGTAAAAATTAAACAAATTAACATTTCCATTCTCACATGCGTAATGCAAAGGTGATTTATCATAATTATCTTTATAAAGAACCTCTGCATGTAATTTGCGTTTAAGATAAATAAATGAGTACTCGTCGTTTTCAATAATCTCTTCAGTTGTTTCGCCATAATATCGAACACTCATGGCCACATAATGACTTATTGACATATTTTGTTTGTCAAATACAGATTCGGGATATCGAGAGAGCAAGTCAGATAACACATTATTTTGACGGCATATGGCTGCAGAATGAAGAGGAGTAGATCCGTTTAAAGATCTTGCATCAAACTTAGCCCCATCTCGTTCCAAAAGAGCAATCATGTCCCTATTCCCAGCACAACAAGCATAATGTACGGGAGTGGAGCCATCACTGTCTCCTACAGTCCAATTCCATATATTTTGACTTTGTCCCAAATCATACATATCATTATCCCAATAATACGCTAGGAAGTGTGATAATGTTGTGTTATAAGGGCACGTGTTTTCTAAGTACTCTTTTCTTTCTTTTTCGTTAAGATCAATAACATCTATTCTTTTTTTACGATAAAAACATCGATCTAAAATGTTGACACCTTGTTGAACTAAAAGTTCAAAAATTTCTGACCTTTTAAACTTCAACGCTGTAAATATGGGTGTTCTACCACCAGATTCTCGACAGTGCAATGTTTTATTGCTTCTTTGCAATAGTATCCGAATAACATCTGTGTGTCCGTTTTGTATAGCAATTTCCAAAGCCGACTCGCATCTAATGAAGCGTCGATCATCTAGAAATACAAAGTTAACCATTTGCAATTTCTCGCCTGAGTCAGTAGCTTGAAGTCGAGTCTGGTGAAAGGATGCCCAGTATTGCTTTGAGTTGCAGGAAAGACACGAATCTTCTGCGCCGTGATACAGAAGTAGATCCACAATGTCAACATATCCATTTTTGGCAGATAAATAAAGTGCCTGATTTAGGCTGGTGTTTAATATAGATTTAAAACTCAGTAAAAATTCTTGTACAATATGTGTATGGCCATTTTCGACCGCCAATAGGAATGAATTCGACCCGAACGATGTTTGGTGAGACACAGAAGCGTTGTGTCGTAGAAGTGTCAGCACAGTGTCAATGTGTCCATTTTGAGAGGCAATGTTTAATAAGCTATATTCCCAAAATGCATAGGTTTTGCAAAAGTTCAACATATCAACGGTTTCGTTTATATAATTTGGACCTAGTCGAGTAAAATTCACATCTGCATTTCGGTCAAGAAGAGCTTTTAAAGATCTGTGATTTCCAAACGCAGCGGCGACATAAGATGCCGTTATATTTCCCTTGTCAGTTTCATCCACTGGTCGTAAAGAAAACAATTCTAACAATAGTGACATAGCTGTATACGAGTTAAATTTAGCTGCTGCTTGATGAAGGATGTTCTCATGAGAAAACTCGCTGGTATACTTTTTACCGTCTTGTAAGAATTTATATTTGATTTCTTTTTCTGACGAACAAGCTGTGTAGGATGCGAAATCAACAATGCTGATGTTGGTAAACGATCTTTGTTGTCGTAAAAGATTTAGCAAATACTTTGCAAACAAGCGACATCCATCTCTCTTAGATACATAAAACTTTTCAGTCTTTCTCGTTTTGTCTGTCAAGTACGCTGCCAAACTTTTGTGAATAAGTGATATTTTGCCATTTGCTTGGCGAATAAAATGACTGAGTTTATTTCCTATAATTGATAAAACATCGACTATTTCATCATCTTTTAGGTCAGCAATCGTTAAAAGCTCTTCAACATATAATGGTTCCATTGTAGAACATAAGACTTGAAAAACCTTTATAACAGTTTTAAAAACGTATCCATTGCTAAATATTCTCTTTAATTGATCGTCGAATAAACCTTCAAATGTTGTGTAACTTCCCCGTAAAGAAACATCGTTTTGTAACCATCCTGTTAAAACATTCGTCAAAAGTAACATGTTTCCTTTTGTATATTTGACAGCTTTTGAAATTGCTATCGCTAAATCGCTAGTTTTAAAAATCCGTTTTAGGTCATTATGCTCTGATAAGTTATTTATCTTGCTTTTTACAAATATGTGTGCATCTTTTCTGTTGCTATCATCCGTAGGTCTTTTCTCAATGACCAGAAGCTGAGTTCGAGCTATCCTTATGTCGGAGGTATTTCTTGATGTGAGGAAAAACTTAATGTTTTTTGGAAAATCGGGTAAACGTTTCCAAAGTAAATTAAAAATATTCAAGTTACCATGTTCAATACATTCATCTAAAGCATCAATAACCACAATATAAGTATTGTTTATCATGTCTAAATCATTCAATGCTTTCAGAACTAAGAAATCTAGACAACCTTCTGGATCTTCTTCACATCTGTCATTCTCAAAATATGATTTGAATCTGGAATTCATTTGCAAACTTTGCATAAAACCAGGTATTCGTTTCGAAAAGCCTCCAGCTAAATTCTTTACAAAATTACCAGGAGAAAGAGTTTTTCTTGAATAAAAGTTACAAATGTGATATACAACAATATGTTGATAGATTTCATATCCAGGGAAACGTTTATCACTTTGGCAAATTAAATGAGCTACAATAGCTGATTTTCCATATCCCATTTCTGCCAATAATAACACACCACGCTTTGAGAAGAACATCTTTTCGTCCAGCTCGTTCAAGAGCCATTCTCGACCTACCAGTTTGTCATGTTGGGATCGGTAGAAGTCCAAATCAATGTCCATGGTGAAAGGGTGTTCATAACTTGCATTTTTACATATTAACACGTTGTTCTCTACAAAATGATAAGAGTTGTATTCAGATCGGTTTTATAGGCATGGCAACTAGACCTTTTCTTTATATACCAAAAACGCTATTGTATTAATGGATAGGGTTTACTCAATTATGTCTCATAAACATTGTTTGATTTATAAGTCCTGTTGATTGTTGTAATTACTATTTATAATGTACCAATTTTGCCTTACCTTGCGCACTTTCCATGTTAAGAATTTTCCACAAACTTATGAAAAGAATAGCGACAAACAATACTAAAATTGAGAATTGTAATGTTCGTTGTCCATCTGATCTTTTTTTATCTTCACAGATAGATAAAAAGTCGTTTATATCCGCTTCACTTATTTTCCATAGGTTTCTGAAAGCAGTGTATACCTCAATTTCTGTGAGACTATGCTTGTCTTTCTTAAGTAAACCTTTAATATCAATCGATGCTGTTGAAATGCATTGAAATCCTTTGAAAGAGGGGTGTTGAAAAAAATGTAAAAGACTCGATATGGCTTTTGTAAGTTCCTTTTTAGACATTTCAAATAGATCTGTATGAGCAAAATCAATATTCCGCACATTGCGAACTGCATCTAAACGATTCTTATCGCCACCAATCACAAAATATCGACAATTTTGGAATAAAGAAAACATAGCCTGGATATCATACTTAATCCTTCTTCCATCGCGTATAAATATACGACACAGTTCAACTTTTGCTCCTTCACGATCTGTCTGTGATAGCTTCCATAATTTGATATCCCGCCATTGTACTTTATTCTTGTGAACGTTGTACCGCATTATTTTCTCTGTCTCTTGTTTCCATGCAGCACAAGTGTTGCACCATTGTTTGACGTCGCATCGCTTGCTACAGTATTGAGTGCAAGTTGCGTTTGAACCAACCTTTTTTTTTAAACGGTCATACAAGTCTTCCAAACACTTATCCACGTACGTTTTTAGTCCAACTGTAGAGTATTTAAGTGCTTGAATAAGTAAAAGAAAATTGTGTTCCTCTGGTGTATAATTATCCATGTCTACTCAGCAAAATACACAAATATGATTCCTGTTTATATTTTGTATTCAATCTGTAGCTAAGGCTTGTTCTTTAAACCATGTTACACTAAGTACACTAAAGCGCCCAAAGAAGAATGTATTAAGTTTAAATCGAATATGCTGAATAGACGCTAGAAACTGGCTTATCGACACATGGTAAAGACCTAGTAAGTTGTCAGAACTTGTGTCCGAACCATTTGTATATGTACAGGGTGTCCCATAATATCTGATACCATTTACTCTTTTAATAACTTTTGTTTAAATTTATTTAGCAAAACATCAAATGCATTTTTATAAATGTATATGATGTAAATTTTCACTCAACAAATTTCACAAACATTCAAAAGTTAATAACAAATTGGGCGTTGCTTATAAAAACACAACAATTTTAAAGAGTGCTCCAAATGACGTCCTTTTTGATCAATGACGACGTTACATAGATGAGTAAAATTCTTCACAACAGCCACTGTACGGATCCCATTTCTTCAAATCTTCTCACAATTTAAAGAATCGGTTGCTTGTTGAGTCGCTTTTTCCCAGGATATTCTGTTTTTATAACTTGCACAACTATATCTGGAGTCTGTATTTGATAATAATGTTTAAAAACGGAAGATGCCTGCTCTCTTGTCCCGATTTATCTTGTTTTAAATTCAATTCAACCAAAGACATATGATGCAACTTTGTGGCATCATAATTTAAATAAAAGCACGTTTTTCTCCCAAACTATTTTTGTGGAAAAAATTAAAAGGTTTTACTCTTTATTTGAGTCACAATTTACAAGTTTTGCCCAAATATTATTTTTTTATACGAATTTCAAATGGTATCAGATATTCTGGGACACCCTGTATCTTTTATATATATATATATATATATATATATATATATATATATATATATATATATATATATATATATATATATATATATATATATATTTAAAATATACACAATAAAATATGTTCAAATTATTATCGACATTAGTTATTGAACTCGCGCGGAAAACGTTTAAAACACCTAAAGCAACTTGTCCTGGATATGGTGTAGAGATGTTGAGTATCATTAACTGAAACCAACACCACCTTGATGCTGAGGAACACAAAGGACTACTTAGACCAGCCTTCAGGATCATGAAGCAATTTTAGACTTAAGTCAAAATTTCAGTCAGTCATAATCTCATTGTTGATTATAATATGGCGATTGAAATTTGTAAATAAACATGTTTATATTAAGACACTTTTAATAGCATTTTAATTTTGTCACTGTTTTCATTCAAGAGGCATTAAGACAGTGTAAAATTTTTGACTTAAGTCTAAGATTGCTTCGTTATCCTGGGGCCAGGCCCCGGGCCCTAAAACTTAGACGAGCTCACTTTTGATCTCAGTCTCACTCTTCCACTATATGTTCCTTTTGTAAAAGTGAGACTTAGATCAAAAGTAAGCTCGTCTATGTTTTATGACCCCGGGGCCGGGTGTAAGGAATAAAGTCACTTATAGTGCAATAATTTGTCAGTTTGTCATTTCCTTCTCTGTTTCTGGGTTCGAATGCTGTAGTTTGGTTATAGTACATACATAACACAAATCAACACAAATCAAGTAACGTACATGTAGAAGAATGTAAAGTTTGGAAACGTACCATAAAGTTTGCTTCATTTAAATTCTACAAAGTGGGGTTTTGTTTTCTATGACATCAAAATAAATGATGAGGTTTTAGTGTGATTTTAACATATTGCCTTTTCTTAATAGCAAAGATTCAAACATTTCTGCATTTTAAAAGACAACCCAAAAAAACATAAATGTTGTATGCAAAAGCATACGGAAACAAAAACAAAGTGGTAAGACAATAGAAAATTCAAAAATATAATAAAGTGATGTAATTATGAAGAAAAAACTTTTTAGTAGCAACATCTTAATTATTTCCATAACCACTGTATGGAAAGTGCTAATTGAAAAATTAATGTGGTTGATTTGGATCACTAGCTATATTGATTTGGGTACTCTTGTGTATGTTTGAAAATGCAGAACTTCAAAGGGTATAAAGAATGCTAAATATTTCAGAAAAGTTAGTTTTGAGGTATTGTGGAAAATCTTGTTACTTAATTTTCCGCAAAAGGCATAACTAAACTTAAATAACTGTTATTTTAAGAAAACGAGCTACTATTTGTTTGAGTTAATGCTAGAATTTGTTTGCAACAATTTTTTGCGATTGCTGCACTTTTTTTGCCCATCGGTTCAAATACAGCAAATGATGTTTTATTATTTTTATGATATTATGAAGATTTTAACATTCACGAATTAACAATATACAATGTAGTCTTTGATAATCATTAGCGAGACATTATTAGTTGAAAAAGTGATAAAGCAGTGTAAGTAATCGCAGTATTTGATTTCATGGCCTCTCATTGTTGGTGCTCTCTCGATGATTGATTCGCGTTCTTGTTATCATTGAGTTGCGTTCAATGAAATTGTTATGATTGATTAAGGCATATATCAGTTAGTGTTATATTATACTTACTTAGATCTTAAACAATGTAAGGATAATTTCCAAATGTACCTATTGCAACAATTCTACTTCAGCAACACATTGTATCACTATTAACTATCATAATTATTTTAATTAAATAAGGACAAAGCTTTTAATTATACACAGTATCATGGTTTCTTTGGTGATTCATGCGGGATAAGAAGATTGCATTATGCAATGACCGCTACGTTCATAATCCGCATGAATCATCAAAGAAAGCATTTTATTGTTTATATTACATCTCTCCTGAATCGTAAAAATTAAGAATATTAAACAAAATTATTGTTAAAGTATATCAGTATGTAAGATAAAAAAAGACAACCAAATCGTCTTTCGTGCAGACCGGGATTTTTCTCAGGTTGTGGTGGATGTAAATATTAATAGATGAACATACAATATCATGTGTCGCTATTTATGTTAAAAAGTATCACGAATCTAATATGAACATTTTCGACTGTTGGATTGTAATAGTTATCAAAAATTCATATATTTGTCGTGATATTTCGTTGGGCTCTGCTAAAAGTCGTGGTTGTAGGCAGGCAAATCTTCAAAGTTACTATAAATAACACAACAAGCTAACACAGCTTCAGGTATATACCAAATAGCTTCACAGAAAGTCTTATTTTGCATATGTAATGTATTGGTTTCTTTTGTTTGCGAACAAATTTTTTCTCTGTTTTCTTATTAAAGCTGGCATTAATTCATAAAAGCATTTTGTCGCCATATTAGTTTCGATCACTCCTCAACTGCCATTGGAGTTTATATTCCGGTCGAGAAAGTTACGGTTGGTTGCTTTCCGATCGAGGCATTCGGTTTGCACGGACTTCTTAATGCACGAACTACACATTTTAGTAAAATCTTTGTAAAAAAAAAAAGAATAAAGAAAACTACAATCGATAAAACATAAAATATAAGGCAGATTAATTGGCCCTTATACCAAATTAATCTCATTTAATTGACGGAAGCACGTTACAATATCGTTAAAAACTAATAGTGGAACGAATTGTTTATAATCCGAAAGGAAAAAGACTCATATTGGTACGAGTTGATTAATTAAGTAGCACTTCCTTTTCCGCCATCCAGCAACAGGGCGAGGCTGGAGATCTGCATCAAAATTATTATCGCAATCATCCGAAGGTTTTTCACGCTACCTGGTCTCAACTATGCCGCCAGTTAGACAGACGATCACCTCACGCTCCAGAAAGGAGCGCGATCGTAATTTTGTTTCGCCGGGCAGAGGGCGAGGAAGGAGATCCAAGCGGACCACACACGAGGCGGGAAAGCCCACCAACACGAGACCACAACACCGGGGAAAACGGACCAATACTGCAACATCAACGTCCCCAGCCACAGTAACGGTGGCGGAAGCAACCCACGAGGCTTACGAATTCGACCCCCCAGGAGGTATAGAGGGCCAAAACGAGGAGACATCGAGCAACATCTCGGGTGAGTGTGACATTTTGCTCCCCAAAGTAGATGCCTTAACACACTATACAAACAATAGCGAATTCGATGGCCCCCCTTTTAACATTTCGGACTACCAACCTCCTCAGACCCCCAGTTCTATAGATCCCATTAGCGCCCATGTTCCGCTTAAAATTAAACAAAAAATTTGGGAGGGAAAATTTGTTGATCTCTCCATACTATTAAAATCGGCGCGGGAAATCTCAGATCACTTAGATACACAAGGCCAAATACAAATACGCAACGGCACAATGTGCCTTGTGAAGCATAAACCCCGCACCTTTTTGTCAATCGACAAATGGACTTCAGCCTTCATCATCTTCACAAGTATTATGCTAGAAAAATATAGATCTAGAGCCCAAGAATTTTTGAAATATATAAGGGATGTAAGATTGGCAGCCGACAGATCTGGGAATGGTTGGTTCACATATGATGAACAATTTCGGCTTCGCAAAGTGTCAGACCCACACTCATCTTGGGGAATCATAAACTCTGAACTGTGGTTGATCCATGTCACCAACAATTACACCATGCAGGCCCAAGAAAAGCCCATACCCCCCACACAGAATTTTTTCCCCCAACATAAACCCCCTAACATACCAACAGCTAAGAAAAAGGTAAATTCACCACCCAATCGTTACTGTTACGATTTTAATTCAGGCAAGTCATGCAAATTCTACCCAAATTGCAGGTTTGTCCACTCGTGCAATTCATGTGGCGGATCACACCCCTCGATCAAATGCAGGAATAGAAATACCCAATTCTAACCAGGATATCAACAGCTTGGGAAAAACTCCAATTGATGTCTACAATTTGTCTGCTTATCTACACGGTTACAGTGCTAAATATTTTCTCATAAACGGTTTCCTATATGGTTTTAAATTCCAGTACAATGGCCCTAGAATTTACAGGGAATCAAAAAATTTAAAAAGTGCGATAGTAAATCCCAGTATAGTGGAACACAAAATACATAAAGAACTCATGCTCCAGAGGGTAGGGGGACCATTTGAATACCCACCATTCCCATCCCTTCAAATCTCTCCATTAGGACTTGTCCCCAAAAAAGACGGCGATTTTAGACTCATCCATCACCTGTCCTTCCCAGAACATCAGTCAATCAATTCCTTTATAGATCCAGCTGCATGTTCAGTACACTACGCTTCAGTGGATGACGCAGCAGCCATCATCGCAACACTGGGGGCAGGTACTTTATTAGCTAAATCCGATATAAAATCTGCATTCCGGCTCATTCCTGTGGCTAAGAATGACTTTGAGCTACTGGGGTTTAAATTCCAGGGTAAATACTTTTTTGACAAAATGATGCCATTTGGTGCATCCATCAGTTGTGCAATCTGGGAGAAGTTCGCAACTGCATTACATTGGATCATTCAATCTAGCTCACGTAACCCCCATATTCTACACTATCTAGACGATTTTCTCTTCGCAGGTCCACCTAATTCTAACCGGTGCCTATCTACCCTCGAACTTTTCAAAAATATCTGTAGCCATATCGGAATACCAATAGCTCTTGACAAAACCACTGAGCCCAGCACAACAATAATTTTTCTAGGAATTGAATTTGACACTATCCACATGGTAATGCGACTTCCGCAAGACAAGTTAGTTTCGCTCCGACAAAGCATTCAAACAGTTCTGATAAGTAAAAAGGTCTCCTTAAAGGCCTTACAATCACTGATTGGTCTCCTCAATTTTGCCTGCAAAACAGTAGCACCTGGTAGAGCCTTTTGCAGGCGACTAGTTGATGCCACTATTGGCATCAAAAAACCATATCACATGATAAGAGTTAATCAAGGCATGAAGGCAGACCTTGCAGTTTGGCAGCAATTTTTGAAACACTTTAATGGGGTCACAGTCATATGCTCCGGTATTTGGTCATCAGATAACAATCTACAACTATTCACAGATAGTGCAGGGGTTTAATGGGGGGGGGGGGGTTGGAATCTTTTTTGCTGGCCGCTGGGCTCACTCAAAATGGCCTACCCACTGGGTGTTTTCTGATGTTATTCGTGACATGACATTCTTAGAACTATTTCCCGTATATGTTTCACTCCTGTTATGGCACCCATGGTTATCAAACAAACGCATACTTTTCCACATTGACAACATGGCAGCGGTACAAGTCCTTAACACATTGACATCTAAGTCAACAAGGGTAATGAACATTGTCAGAAAACTTGTTCTCCTCACTTTGCAACACAACATCACAATTAAAGCCCAACACATCCCAACAAAACTCAACAAAATAGCTGACAGTATTTCTCGTTCACAGTGGGGAAAGTTTCGCAACCTGGCTCCAGAGGCAGAGATGTGGCCCACACAGCTCCCCCAGCAGATATGGGAAATTTAATTGCGGAGTCCAAACGCCTTATTGATAGCTCCTTATCACAAAACACCTACAAAGCTTACCGGGCTGCACTGAACAAATTCCAATCTTTTTAAAACATTTATGGCTTACAGCCAACCTGGCCCCTCCACAGCAACATATTACTCTATTTTATAGCCTACCTATCCATTCAAAAAATGTCGCCCAATTCAGTGTCCCTCTACATTAGTGCATTGTCATACTTCCACAAAATAAATCACCTTCCTGACCCTACAAAGTCCTTCCTAATCAACAAAGCACTTCAAGGCTTAAAGCGCAACAACAGAGTTGTTCCAGACAACCGCCTCCCAATAACCCTACCAACTTTGGAAAAGCTCGTTGTGTCGCTACAGTCAGTGTGTTGCTCCACCTACGAGGTCAAACTTTTCACATGTGCTTTTTCATTAGCATACTTTGCATTACTTCGTGTAGGGGAATTCACTTCAGTCAACTCAAACACACAGAATTCATCCCATTGCATACAACTCAAACATATTCAAGCACATCCACACAAACACTATTTAAGGTTAACCATACCACACTCCAAAACCGACCAGGTTGGTAAGACCACCACCTTCATTATTCATAGCCAGCCACTTGCTCCCCTGTGCCCAGTTAAAGCTACGTTGGATTTTATCGAGTGTAGGCCCCATACCCCTGTTAACCACAGTTTTCTAATTCACCTTAATACAAAACCATTGACCAGATACCAATTCAACTCAGTCCTTCAAAAGGCTATTGAAAACATATTACCAACACCAGGCCATTTTGGCACACACAGCTTTCGAATTGGGAGGGCAACAGACCTTGCATTACAGGGCACGTCCGACTCTGAAATTCAGAAGTTTGGTAGATGGAAATCAATAGCTTTTCTTAAATACATAAGGATCATTTAGCTTGGTTCACAACAAAATTCCCATACCTACTAGGACTACTGATATCTACCTATCTATGGGGTGGGGGGATATTTGGACGTGTATAGTCAATCTAAAATCCAAAACTAATCAACCCAAAGCATTGCAGGTCTAAAAATATGGATCGTAGGATCATCCATCCCTTTTTGGGCAGGGGAAGCAGCCAAACACTACCCAGGGGGACAAAGCCTGAACCTCCCTGCCACACTGCTATGGAGAGCAAATAGGGGGATGCAATGGCAGGAATTAGACCCACAAATCCTACAGCTCATCAAACATGAAGTACCCCCAAATTACTTAGTAATCCACCTAGGATCCAACGATTTGGTAACTCCGAACTTAACTAGCAAAAAATTCATAGAAGAAATCCAGTGCAGTTTCCTGCGATATAATGCTCTTCTCCCAAATACTAAACTGGTGTGGTCACACATTCTACCACGCCGTTATTGGCATGGAGCTCCATTGAACAGTGGAAAAAACATTGACAAGAAACGTAAAAGAATTAACAAAAATATCTCAAAATTTGTCACAGAGATGGGTGGGGGTGTAATTTCACATGCAAACATATCCGTTGCCAACCCGGACTTGTTTAGATTTGATGGTACCCACCTCTCCGAGCTTGGCAACAGAAATTTCTTAAATAACGTAAAAAGTGGATTGTGGTCCCTCATTCGGGGGGGGGGGAGTATCCCCTAATGTAAAGTAATGGAGGAACATCATATCGATGTCTGTGGCGGGTCCGGAGGGATGAGTGGGAGGGTTGTGGGCACATCTGGCTCGTTGTTTCCCTGCCCAGCCAGCAGACAAGTTGGTGGGCACATTGTTGGGTAGACAGGTTGTCTACAAAGTATCCAACCTATGGCAATGTGTAATAAAAGTCAAGTAAAAAGACTAGTAAAAAAGTTTTCGATTGGGGTCGTAGCCAAGCCTGCAGGCCTGGGGCCCCCTCCACCTCTTGTAACAGGAGGGGAGGCTTAGTACTGGAGTACTTGGGTGTTAAAGTACTGCTGACCAGTAGCAATCACCGGAAGCAGGGTATACAGATGTGCTCGCAAATCTCTTGGTCCCTAATGTCTAGTACCTAAATTTGGGATCTCGGGCATCTGTGACCAACACAGGGCCACTGGTTTGCCCGGTACTTATTAGTCGGTATGCCAGCTATCCCTCCTGGACCCTATTTTTTGATTGTACATTTATGCAATGCGGCCATTTAATGCCAATTTCCTGATGTCCATCACAGTTATGAGTTATGCTATATTGTATATGTTTGTTCAAGTCATTAATAAATGTAATGAAAATTATACAGCTGTTGTCTATTGTAAAGCTGGCACCAAGGAAAGGTCACGAGGACCCTACGTGTAAAAAGAAACAAGTAACAATGCATGTCAGGTCCTGCGGGGCAGCGATTACCTGACTGTTCAATTAAGGCAGATTAATTGGCCCTTATACCAAATTAATCTCATTTAATTGACGGAAGCACGTTACAATATCGTTAAAAACTAATAGTGGAACGAATTGTTTATAATCCGAAAGGAAAAAGACTCATATTGGTACGAGTTGATTAATTAAGTAGCACTTCCTTTTCCGCCATCCAGCAACAGGGCGAGGCTGGAGATCTGCATCAAAATTATTACCCACCCACCCACCTTCTTTTTTCATAGATGTAATTTCACATTATTTGTTTTGTACATTCCTTTATGCCACCTCATATATTCCATAAAACCTTAAGAAAATTCTACCAAAATATCCCAAACCTATCATTAATATATAAGAGTTATCCGTCATTAGCCAATGCAATCATTGGCTAATGAAAATACCACCAAATTGCAGTAATCTGTTGTCAGATCTCTTGTTTTTCAGATATTCAACAACAAACAGGTACCAACAGGAAATCCAGCTTATAGGGATTGATGCGGAGTAAGGACAGCGGATCCAATATCGTGCACAAAAACCAGTTTGGAACAGTGATTAAAGACTTGTGATTAAACTAACTAATTGTGACAGTGGTCTTTTTCTACCAGCAACAATATTATAAGACCTTTTTTCAAAACCCTTGTCGCATTGTATTTAAGGGGGGGGCGGGTCCGGAGGGATGAGTGGGAGGGTTGTGGGCACATCTGGCTCGTTGTTTCCCTGCCCAGCCAGCAGACAAGTTGGTGGGCACATTGTTGGGTAGACAGGTTGTCTACAAAGTATCCAACCTATGGCAATGTGTAATAAAAGTCAAGTAAAAAGACTAGTAAAAAAGTTTTCGATTGGGGTCGTAGCCAAGCCTGCAGGCCTGGGGCCCCCTCCACCTCTTGTAACAGGAGGGGAGGCTTAGTACTGGAGTACTTGGGTGTTAAAGTACTGCTGACCAGTAGCAATCACCGGAAGCAGGGTATACAGATGTGCTCGCAAATCTCTTGGTCCCTAATGTCTAGTACCTAAATTTGGGATCTCGGGCATCTGTGACCAACACAGGGCCACTGGTTTTGCCCGGTACTTATTAGTCGGTATGCCAGCTATCCCTCCTGGACCCTATTTTTTGATTGTACATTTATGCAATGCGGCCATTTAATACCAATTTCCTGATGTCCATCACAGTTATGAGTTATGCTATATTGTATATGTTTGTTCAAGTCATTAATAAATGTAATGAAAATTATACAGCTGTTGTCTATTGTAAAGCTGGCACCAAGGAAAGGTCACGAGGACCCTACGTGTAAAAAGAAACAAGTAACAATGCATGTCAGGTCTTAGAAAAAATTTCAAAGGTGTCTGTATTATTTTGCACAGATAGTGCTGTCTTCGCCTGCACATGTGTGTCGTTCATGCAGAGTGCATATCGTCTGCATCTTTTTGCAACTTAACAAATCATATAAATGATAGTAAATCCAAGAAAGTAACAACGTACCCTCGTTTCATCATTTGCCATAGAGTGTGCTTTGCGAATACATGTGCGAAGTTATAACACAGGAGAGAGAGAGAGAGAGAGAGAGAGAGAGAGAAAGAGAGAGTCTTTACTACAATATATGCATAAAGACACTTCAAAAGAGCCGAGCTTTTAGTACTTCAGTACTTTGATTTGGTTAGCCCCCCCCCAAAAAAAAAATGAGAAAAAATACCTTAACAATACAAAAATGCTATACAATCATTATATTCCTGAATCTGACTTTTGTTTGGTATCGTCTTTATATGAATACTGTTCCCGAACAGAAATAATTCATAAAAACATTTTGTCGCCATATTAGTTTCGATCACTCCTCAACTGCCATTGGAGTTTATATTCCGGTCGAGAAAGTTACGGTTGGTTGCTTTCCGATCGAGGCATTCGGTTTGCACGGACTTCTTAATGCACGAACTACACATTTTAGTAAAATCTTTGTAAAAAAAAAAAGAATAAAGAAAACTACAATCGATAAAACATAAAATATAATTTATTCTTAGAAAAAATTTCAAAGGTGTCTGTATTATTTTGCACAGATAGTGCTGTCTTCGCCTGCACATGTGTGTCGTTCATGCAGAGTGCATATCGTCTGCATCTTTTTGCGAACCGCGGCGACTTAACACATCATATAAATGATAGTAAATCCAAGAAAGTAACAACGTAACCTCGTTTCATCATCTGCCATAGAGTGTGCTTTGCGAATACATGTGCGAAGTTATAACACAGGAGAGAGAGAGAGAGAGAGAGAAAGAGAGAGAGAGAGTCTTTACTACACTATATGCATAAAGACACTTCAAAAGAGCCGAGCTTTTAGTACTTCAGTACTTTGATTTGGTTAGCCCCCCCCCCCCAAAATAAAAATAAAAAAAAATACCTTAACAATACAAACATGTTATACAATCACTATTTTCCTGAATCTGACTTTTGTATGGTATCGTCTTTATATGAATACTGTTCCCGAAACCGAATAAAATAGCATTGTTTGGAATGTAAATTTTAATATTCTTACATAATTTGTAGTGCTGAGTATTAAATGCATAATATGCATACATGAGATCTACCCGAAAAAAGTATAGCCGACATGACAACAAAGAGTCGCATTCAAAAAATAACTACGCAATCAAAAATTGGCTTTCAAAAACACTGATGATAAACGCCTGTCATAAGTGACTAAAAATGAAAACAACGTAAAAAAAACATAAACTTTAAAAATAACAATAGAACTGCCCAAGTAGTTTGATGCAATTTAATAAAAGTTGATTAAAAGTGTTTAATATTACATTTTTGTCTAAATGTGCAGACAATAAATTCGAGATACCCGACAAGAGTATAGCCGGTGATCCAAATCAACCGCATTTTCGATTAGCACTTTCCATACAGTGATAACACAAACAGGAGAAAGTGTTTAAAGCTGACACGAATTCATAAAAGCATTTGGTCGCCATATTAGTTTCGATCGCTCCTATACTGTCACGGGGGTATATATACCGGTCGAGAAAGTTACGGTCGGTTGCTTTCCGATCGAGGCATTCAGTTTGCACGGACTTCTAAACGCATGAACTACGCACTGTAGTAAAATGTTTGTAGAAAAAGAACAAAGGAAACCACAATCAATAAAACACATAATATATTTATTATTTGAAAAAATTTCCAAGGTATCCGTATCATTTTGCACAGATAGTGCTGCCTTACTTCGCATGCACATCGAACACGTGTGTCGTTCATACAAAGTGCATAACGTCTGCTTCTTTTTAAAGACCCCAGCGGCACTACATCCAACACAGTAGCAAAATGATAGTAAATCCAAGAAAGTAACAACGTAACATCGTTTCCTACAAAACACTCCGTTTCTAAAATCCATGCGATCATTGACATTGCTCGATCGGCCACAGTGTGTAGTTTGCGCATGTGCGATGTTTTAACTTGCACAGGAAAACGTTCTACAATTATCGAGGATTTTGTTTGTGTTCCATGGATTTTAGTCTGCCTTGTTTCGTAGTTCTTTGGATATTCCTTACCAGTGCAGTGGTTGTCATAATATTTTTTTTTCAAAACGCGTTTCTACAAGTCTTTTCGTCCAATGTAACGTGTTCGGGTGAATGAAATACCTGAATGCGGTGAAGCATGAATAGTGCTATCGGCCTTATATAGGGTGTGTGTAGCGATGAGCAGAACAATAGAAATCGACAACTAATATAGCGGTAGTCCGAGATAAAAGGGAAATAATGCGTATTTATGAATTCATGCCAGCTTTAAGGGGGATGTGCGGCCATCTTGTACATTTGTGGATAAGAATGTAAACATTTCTTGAACTGGCTTGTTTCTGCCCGAAACTGGCCAAAAATGTTGCCAACAGATAAAAAAGCAATAAATATGAGGTTCTACATATTGTTTTGTATGCAAATTATGCACACAAGAACAGAACAATGCATTTTTTAATCACTTAAAACTGCGCAGCTACAGACTTATATTCAAGATTTAAAAATCTGAAAAAAATATGATAGGAGGTCGGTGTTGTCCACTCTACAACCATTTGTTGAGGAAAAGGTCTAAGCTTGCTTATTTAGGTTGCAACGTTGTCTCAAAGTAGGGTACCCTATTCTTAAAATGGGTCCTAGAAACTATCAATTTTCACGAGATATTTTTGTCTGTGTCTATGGAAGCACATTGAAGTTATATTTTCATTGAAAAATATATGTATATTTTTTATATAAGACAATCACTTTTTTGGACCCCTACCGCACTTATTTACTAAAATTTATACTTATAAAACTGAAAAAATTCAAAACAAACTTGGGTGATGTATGTCACATTCAACACAGATTTTTTGAATTGACATTTATTTTTTTTCTAAGAAAATATAACGTCAATGTGTCTCCATAGACACAGGAGTTCTAAGTTAAGACGGGATTTTTCTTGTTCTAAAAATAGATCCCATGTCGACTGATAAAAATAGGGTACCCTATTTTGAGGCAAAGTTACATCATTAATGTGCAAAATTTAAACTTTTTCTCAACAAATGGTTGTAGAGAGGACACTAATGAACCCTCTTCATATTTTTTCAGATATTTAAATCTGCATAATAAGTCTGCAGCTGCGCAGTTCGACAGCTCTTTTGAGCGATTAAAAAGACATTGTTCTATTCTTGTATGCATAATTTGCACAAAAAACAACATGTAGAACCTCACATTAACTGCTTTTTGTCTTTTGGCAACAGTTTTGGTCAGCGTCGGGCAGAATCAAGCCAGTTTAAGAAATGTTTACATTCTTATCCACAAATGCACAAGATGGCCGCACATCCCCCTTAATAAATATGTTCTATCCCAGGTGCAAAATACATCATGCTACTGACGAGTTTTCAGTCTTCAAGGTTTTGTCCTTCTGTCCTCTGCATGGTTTCATTATCTCGACACTCAACAGCAATCAGATATTTTCAACCTTTTCATTATAGCAGTTTTAATTTTACATTTGAAAACTATATTTTTTTTTCTAATTCTTTTCTTTGCTATTTTGTTTATTTGATTAGGTATATCAAAAGATTTATCTTCCCTTTCACATTTCTAATTTTTATAATTTTATATCTGTAATTTCTTTTTTAATGTCCTGAAATTGTACCCGAGTCACTGTTCTTTTGATTTTTTATGTTTACGAAGGATGTTTGAGCTATGACTACAAAGTTAAAATAAGGGTAACTTAATTCATAATCATAGATGTCAGAGCCAGAGGTTTTTACAGGAGACAAAATTACACGTACTTTTAACAATTTTTATATACGGCTATGAAGGACATATGTTATAAGAATGCACAGTTACGGGAGTTGTGTTTTAGTTTGGGTAGGAGTAGCTAGACGCGACTGTTTTTGAGAACCGAAAACGTCCAAGCAAAAGATTCAAATGTTTGCCAAAAGATAATGAAATCATCAGATACTTGATAAACCCTAATTGAACTTGATAATTTTAAGGTGAGCTCTGTCGAAAAATCATTTAATGATTAAAAGTAAATCCGGTAGAGTATAGTACTTTGAAACCTAGCTTCGGAACTATTTCGGTCGCCACCCTGCTTGATAACGGAAATAACCCAGTGTGGACACACCAGTTAATCTGACCTAACCGTACTATACCCAATGTGGACACACCAGTTAATCTGACCTAACCTTACTATACCCAATTGTACGGGCTGAGGTTAATCAAACATTTTATCTTGGTTGTCCTTGATTCTCCCAGAGTCTAATTATTGGTTGGAACAGGCCAGAAGCAAGATGAAGTTCGTTTCAGTAGTTTTCTTCATTGTCACTTTCTTTCGATTTTCAAGTGCTTTTTTACTTGGCGGTGTAGATGGTAAGGCCCTTTTTTTTAAAATATATTTGACTTATTCTGTATTCTGAATCCAAAAGTTCATTTGTTTTTCTTCATTTCGTTTAAAGTAGATTTAGAGAGAAAATACATCTTGTCTTGATGTTGCAGTGAGAATTAAAATCCTTCTACATGTATTTATCTTTTAAATTAAATTAAATTGATTTTGAATAAAATCTCATACATGTCAATATATTGCATGTGCTTTTTATTAATCAATTATTTCACATTTCCCTGACTTACTTAAATGCAATACATGTATTTGAAATTGAGTTTCTTTGAAAAAAAATGTTATTTTTTTATCTTTTACTTTGAAGACTGTCAAGATGACCCGACACTGAAATGCTGGTATTACGACGACTCTCAGTGCAAGGGCGTCTACGAGGCTTTTGCCAGATCACACTGTCCGCTCAGGTGTGGATACTGTCCAGGTAAAAATAATTGGACTTCATACTTAATTTTCTTTGTTCTGTTTAGTTAATTATACTGTAAGAGCGATTTATTTCGAACATAGATGCAAATTTGATAAAATTAAGGAGGGATGAGAAAATAAACGTAGGATATAAAAACTGTTTAAATACACGAATCTTCAAATACTAGTGTTTCGCGTAAAGGTTTTGTTTTGGCGGTAATCTTTACTACCTCTTATACCATCCATAAATCCTTTCGTGTTCAACTTGATCTACATCTTGTGTAGTACATTTTGTTGAATACATGTATATTTTAGTCTGTCGTGATTATATGAGTAGGTTGATAATGTATGTATTGTATATGCATTATTTTCTATATATACTTTCTTATAAACTACATGTTTGAGTGTTACAAAAATAAGATATTTTGAATTTATTTTGCTTAAAACAAAGAAACATTTTAAAACATTACTTCATTTTATCTATTATGGTCTGTACCATGAGCAAAATGGTCTTGAAATTGTCTTGAAATGGCACGACAACGAATACAGCAAATGTTAAATAATTGTTCATTAACATAGTATAATATTATATCAATGTAGGAAAATCAGCACCATGTGAAGATAAGAATCCAGATTGTGCTGAGTTCGGACAAGATGTGTGCGGAAACTCAAATTTTCAGGGATACTTACGGGAAAACTGTCGCAAATTCTGTGCATATTGCACAGGTAAGAACTTCTGAAAATCCCGATCATATTTACTAAAAATGAACTATTTTTATTGCAATTACATATCTAATAATTAAGATAATTATAGTTATTAAACCGATCTGGGACTTTTATATAGTGTCTACTACTTCCACAACGACAAAGGCACCAGTGACGTCACCAAAGCCAACAACAGCGCCATCTACAACAACGGCAATGACATCAACTCAAACTAGAGAACCAACAACGCTGCCCACTGGCGCAGGTAAAACTGTCAAGACATGCGCGGATGTAAAGGGGTGTCAGGATCAAATTCCCTGGGAAATTCAAACTTATTAAATTTCCATTATTAAGTTACCAAAAATAGCCCCCTCCCCCCCCCCCCCCCTGCAAAATATAAAATCATCCCTTGGACACCCAAAAGGAAATATTTATTGACCTGTGCATGAAGATTGTGAAGACTGAGAGGAGCAAGTTGGTTGCTATCATCTTGTCTAGCCCAGCTTTGTGTTTATAATAAGCTTTGCTTAGGTCAGGGACGCACTTAATAAGCAAAGATTATCATATATATATTTGCGTTTTATGTGTGTTATATCTCTAGATACATCACTTTATAAAAGCATTTTTGATGATTTGTGATAACATTTTTACAATTACATGTATATGTAAGAAACAAAGGGAGAAGCCGTGGCCAACTGTCATCCTCCCAGCCCCTCCCCAACACCCTGCTCCAATATTGTAATGTATATCATGCATATCAAAGTTATTAAAAGGAACGTGTGATGAAATATGATTTGCAATACTGTATTGATAAATATTACATAGATTGTCAAGATGTCAGGGACGATTGCCAGAACCATCTTCACGCATGTGCTGGAGTCTTCAAAACGTGGGCCATCAAAAACTGCGTGCGCAGCTGCGGATACTGCTTAAGTAATTTTAAAAATTTATTTGCTTTAAGTATTATTTATCTGAAAATTAATTTTTTAAAGAAAAAGAAACCTGGACTGTTTACAGTATAGTTTAAATGTACACAGATTCTCCCCCATGTGAGGATACTGTAGATTGTGTTCATTTGCCAGCCAACCTTTGTACCGATCCAGTGTTACAGGACTTTGCAAAAACGTCTTGCAGAAAATTCTGTAAATTTTGTAAGTAATGTATTGCCATTTCTTACATACAACAAAAAATGATTTATAATTGGTTAAGAATTGATCAATGCAATACACCTTTGTAGGTAGTACTGACATGACACAATCTGTTAACATGACAACGAAACCCGTTGCCATGACAACACCAAAAGCGTCAATGGCGGTGACAACAATGGGAATAAAGGTTCCAACAAAAGTTGCCTCTACTGGATCATCAGTCAAAGGTTTTTTTTGTTTTGTTTTTTTTTTTTGCATATTTAAGTTGAGAAACATTCAAATGTTTAGTATGCTTAGTATGCAATTCTTTACATTTATTTTATTGATACATTTATTTTTTTGATATTTTACAGATTTACCAGGAGCTGATGTATTAGGCTAATTATCCATTCTTTTTGTTTTTTATATTTGGTATATCCTGTCTTAAAAAAAAATCAGATGAGTAATAATAAATGTGTCTGTAATTCACCTTTTGTTTGTCAATACCATTTATCATAAGATTGGCCACAATTTAAAAAAAACCCCACTTAATCAAAATAAGAGATTTGAATTGTCATTTATTAAAAAAAAAACAAAAAAAAAAACAACTCCGAAAAGGTGTACATGTATGAATGAGAATAAATCAAACTTTATCCAAAATGTGAATTTATTCATTACTTTTAAAAAAACTTGAAACACAAGGAAAACAAATCTTTTATTTCCATTTTAGAACAAACTAATTATCAAACCATCTAATGTAGATGTTCAACAAAAGCAAAAGCTCAATGGTCCAAATTGTTCACATGATCAATCCAAAACGAAATTCTTCAACAATTTAAAAAAATTTGATAATCTGCATTTTTCTTTTCCCAAATTTACAAATTTTTGTTTTAAGATATTAAAACTTCTATACTACCCTTAATCTCTTCGCTGACCCCTTGCCTTAATAAATACGGCATACAATTTCTATCACAATTGAAAAGGCTACTTTTCTATCAATTTTATAAAGTCTCGCATTATAAGGAAAATGCATATAATCTTTTAAAATTTCTTTAGTAATTAAGCTACAATGATAAATAAGAGGGTTTCTTTATCATATGAATCCATAGCATAGGTTTTTTTTTCATTATTCTGTATGTAATCTGCAAAAAGAGGCATTCACTAATAGAATTTTTAATATCTTCATGGTATTAAACTAAATAATTGTTACTAGTAAATATTTGTACGATAATTTATAAGAAAAATTCTAACTTAAGTCAAGAGAAAGCTATAAAATAATCAAGTAGGTTGTTTTAAAGCCTGTAATTGGTGGTAATGTCAAGTGTTTGATGCAAAAATCAATTCAATAAGCTAAGGCAACTATTCTTATTATAATCGGATGTCATTTCATTTCTCTTAATTCACTTCATGTATTTCTGTAAGTTATCTTTACTATCCCAATATTTTACATTTCTTAAACTGCAGATGAAAATGAAACAGAAAGTTTGAAAACAGTTACTTTTATAAGGAATTTGTACATTTGTTTCAGATGTCTAATTCACAAAATGTTACAGTCATACCCATGTTTACCCATATAAATATCATTTCATGCATATAAATCATCATACATTACACACATTTCAAAAATTTCAAATTACCAGTAAAATAAATATTCAGAGTATACCATAATTTTATCCTGGTTAGTTTTTTTTTAATTATGCCATCAGTTATAGTAACATTATACTGACCTACATGCAAAAATTGTTTCTTTTAAATCAAGAAGGAACCACCAGAGTTCCATAACATCTACAGACTTTGTTTATGTTATTTTTTTTTATTTAAGATTGTTCTTAAAGTGAGGAGAAAGGGTGCAATTATTAAACAAGTTCTATTTTTTTAATAATCCCCTGTTGATTTAAGAACAATGTAGTAATTTTACTATTAAAAAAATTATTTACTACATGTATTAGATTTTGACAAAGGATAATACTAGCATTAACTGAAATGACATCGAAACAATATCATATAACATGAAACGGTAAAAATGCATTATGCTCCATCAGTATGTACATGTACTCTCCTAAACAATTTAAGTTCTAGTGAAGAAATCTCATAACAATTCAGAAAAAAATAAAGATATACAAAAAAACTAATAATATACCTCTTCAAAACAAAAAAATAAATAAAACTGTAAAATCAGCAATATTATGTCTGCTCACTTGAAAACAAGCCCTATGGAAGCACTATGTTGTTCATACAATCATTTCTAAAACAAGACCTTTTCAATGATGGATTATTGTCCAGATTGACAAATTATTGATTGGACACAAAAACTAAATACATGTAACACACTTGTTCATATACTGTTACATTCCTTATTAACCGCGAGGAATTAATACCCAAGTAAAATCATGGAATGCAACCCTCACAGATTTTAAAATCTCACTTTTATTTTTCAGACAGTTTTGAACTATATGAAATAAAAGCAAAAAATTGGTGCTCGAGATTTTATGTCTTCATGATATGAAACAAAACAGCGGAATTTAAAATTACTCGCCTAAAATAAGGAATTTACAGTAACTAGAGGTCATATATGACATTTTTCCCTGTATTTCACAGATTTTGATATGTTTCTCCTATCTAAAGTTTTTATGGATTTTTATCCAATTTTAAAGTGCACTCATCAACACATTGTAATGGTTACATAAAAAGAAATCAAATATTGTTGCAACTCAGCAATGTTGTAAAAGAAAATTTCAACAAATCATAAAAAGACATAATATAAAGTACATGTACTTCTCCATATTTGTCTTTTTTCTGCTTATTCTATCACATTTGTCAAGCCTGTTTTATGGAAAACATTTTGAGCAGAAAAACATGGCATAATTTTGTATGAAATAAAAAATAATTGAAACTAGAACAGTCATGTAAAAACACTGCAACAATTCAATACAAAATCTATGCATATTTTTCAAATAAAATGAAAGATGCATTAAAGATATGACTATATACCGGTATATACAGAGGATGAAAAATCTGCAAAGGTTTTCAGTTTTTTGTCTTTTAGCCATTCACCCTAATAAATATTTCATTGGTTTTGTTCAATGTAATGTGGAGTTCTCTTTCTTTATTTACTTCATAGATGGTATGAGCCACTCCTTGAGGGGACTTTTGGTTTCCTTAACACACTTAACAGATACAAATTTCATCAAGTAATGAGGACCCCCAGCCTTATCGTTGGTTCCTGGAAAATAAAAAAAAATATACATTATACTTTAGATTCTTCCTTCATAAATCACATCGGAAAAAAATATTTTGGCCTTTACATCTGTAAAAAAAAAAAGCAAATCCAGTACCATTAAAATCATCCTGAACATTAAAAACATGAAGAATAAATACGAAAATGTAATAAACAGGAAAGACAATATAATGCCTCGAGAGGGCTGAATTGTCAAGGCCATATTAAGACTATATCAATTTCCATTAGAAGAAGAGCTTTGTAGAAAGATATATAAAAAATATTTAAGCTTTTAAGCTAAAATTTTAGGAATTTTTCTTTACTAGATGGCAAAAAACAAATCATTTCGAAAATTTTACTGCAGATTTGATGGTTTATTTGTTGACCATCGAGCCAGTGAGCCTTCTTAATGGAAACAAAGTTTGATATCTGTTCTGCAAAGGGTTCTTAGGATATTGAATAGATTACACATAGTCTACTTGTCAGTCTCCATAGTAACAAAATTGATCAAGGTCACTGCCAACCCTATACCCAAGGGCACTCACCCTATACCCAAGGGCACTCTATGGGTAAGGTTTAAGCCAAATAGGGTCCAGGGGAGAGAAAATATGCTCAGACAAGGAATTTTTCAAAGAGGGTATTTTGACTTTGTCCTTTGTTCAAAGAAAATCCTTTCAAGGTCACTCCAAACACAGACACTGTAAGGTGGAGTTTGAGCTCAACTTGGCCAAAGGGAAAGAAAGTATGCTCCAGACAAATGAAATAAGACAGACGGATGGAAGGACTATCAATACAGGGTGCTGGCAGAACGGAACCCTTATAATTTTCTCACCTGACAAGCGGTCACCACCAAAAGGTTGCTGGCCCACCACTGATCCAGTGGATTTGTCATTAATGTAGAAATTTCCTGCTGACTCTCTAAACGTGTCCACTAATTCTTCTCTTGCTATACTAAAAAGTAAAATGGAAACACATCAATACTATCTTCAATTTAGATCTCCTCTATTTACTTTTTCATTAAAGACTCACTGGAAATGACAATAATCTCTGAAACTTAATTACTAATACATGTATACAATGGTCATAATGGTTTTCTCCCATTTTCAATAGAAAAAAGAGAGAAAAAAAAAGAAGAGGAAACAAGGATACACAGATTTACTGATTTTCCACTATTTTTACCTTAATATGAAAAATGTATACATTTTTATATTATACATGTACATACGAGTCTTTCACAAATATGGCTCCAGTAAGAGCGAAAGGTGAAGTTTTCGAAGCCATCTGTGCATACTTGAGGTATTCATCATCAGGGTATGGGAACACTGTCAGCACAGGGCCAAAGATTTCCTAAAATAGACCAATCAAAAGTCAAATGTATTAGAGTCTTGACCAGTAAGAAACAATGCTTCATTTTGTTGTGTTATCTTTACCTTTTTAACCTTACTTAAAAAAAAACAGGAGTAGCTTGTACATCTCGTGAATGGTTATATATAATTTTTTTCCTGTTGTAGAAAACTGCTTTTTCCCATTATACAATACTGTCAATACTGAATTGAGGAATACATGAATTAATGTGAACTTTGCATAAACTTATGTTTTTCAATGTTTTTTGCAATGCAAACAGTTTTAAAAGAGATACATATACTGCAATATTATTTTGTGAAATGACACCCCCCCCCAAAAAAAAGATTTTTTTTAGCAAAAAAAAAATATCTTCATGCTAGTCTTTTAGAATAAAAATTGCAAAAATATTTGTAACTATAGTATCAGATTTTTCAAATAATCAATTTTAATTACCTCTTGCATAATTTTATCTTGCGGATCAGAAGTCTCAATTACTGTTGGTTGAATGAAATAGCCTTGACTGAAAAAAAAAATCTGAATACTGAGAACACCACCACAAATTTCTCTGCATATATAACAAAAGGCCCATGAGCCACATCACTCACCTGAGCAACAATAGACATAATAAAATCAGCTTTATGGAATCATATGATTTGAAATATCTGAAGAATGTCGTATAATAGATAAAAAAAAATTCCTCTGCATATTCGTATGTTAATCATTGAGCCCTTTTGTAACAGGATGATTTTACATGCATATCACATATTGAGCACTGTAGTTCTCAAGAAGATGATCAGACTTAAACAACTGTTTATATATGGATTATAAACCTACATCAAACTTTGAACCCCCTGTGAGGCCCAAGAATTGTCCAGGGGCCAAATTTTAAACAATTTTGAAGAATCAACAATATGTCAAAATGTTTGCATATAAGTAAAACCATATATAATAACATTTGAGTTTTTGTGAATAATTTAAATGTTTTCCTTTGTAAAATTGGATCCCCCCCCCAATGTTGCCCAACCCTACTCCTGAATATTAGGATTTTGACAAATTTTAATCAACAGTATCTGAACTTACTAAAGTTAGAGCTTTTCTAGACAAATTGTGTTTTAGAAGATGATTTTTAAAGATATATTCCTATGTAAAAATTTGACACCCCCCCCCCATTGTGGCCTCATCCTACCCCCAGGGATCATGATTTAAACAAACTTCCTCGCTTCCTGAGATACTTCCAAATGGGTAACAGCTTTTCTGGCCAATCGGTTTCTGATATAAAATCTTTATAGATTTATCTCTATATATTCCTATGTAAAATTCAACCCCCCATTGTGGCCCCTCCCGACCCTGGGGATCATGATTTGAACTAACTTGAATCTAAACTACCTGAGGATGCTTCCACACAAGTTACAGCTTTTCTGGCTGATCAGTTTCAGAGAAGAAGATCTTTAAAGATTTATCTCTATATATTCCTATGTAAAAATTTGACTCCCAATTGTGGCCCCACCCTTCCCCTGGGGGTCATGATTTTCACAACTTTGAATCCACACTACCTGAGGATGCTTCCGCACAAGTTTCAGCTTTTCTGGCCAAAGAGTTTTTAAGAAGATTTTTAAAGATTTACTCTATATATTCCTATGTAAAAATATGACCCCCATTGTAGCCCCACCCTACCACAAGGGATCATGATTTGAACAAACTTGAATCTACACTACCTGAGGATGCTTCCACACAAGTTTCAGCTTTTCTGGCAAAATGGTTTTTGAAAAGAAGATTTTTGAAAAATATCAACAAATTTTTAATGATTTTTTAATTTATCTCCCCTTGAGAGAGGGCATGGCCCTTCATTTCAACAAACTTGAATCCCCTTTACCCAAGGATGCTTTGTGCCAAGTCTGCCCAGTGGTTCTGGTAAAGAAGTCGAAAATGTAAAAAGTTAAAGGACAGACAGACAGAGAGATGCCGGAAAAAAAGTGATCAGAAAAGCTCACTTGAGCATTCAGCTCAGGTGCGCTAAAAACTGTACATGCTAAGCACTTAATTAGTGGAGTCTATATACAAATCAGTAATATGAATATTTTCAGACAACCTGTTGCTAGCTACCGTATTTAGAGTCAGGCCAGATCGTGTATTTACATGTATTAAGGGGGAACAGGACGTTGCAGTGTAAAATTATTTGTCAATAAAATTTTTTGCTTTTCTTAGCACGTTTAGATTTAGATGTCCACTACAACATGCATTATTTTCATGACTGCTTTCCTACCTTGCAAGGGAAATATTTTGATAGGAATTATCCCCCTTGTCTGTCATTATGAATTTTGTTAACAATTTCAATTTTCTTCAATAATTATTTTATTTGAAGGAATTTATTTGCAAATTATATTCATTACTTTTAAGAATGGAAACAAATTTCAAAATCAATTACAACATTGGCCTTTTTACATAGCAATATCATAATTTTATCAAAATATTGCTCAAATCAGCACTTCAAATTTTGAAGTTTTTGATTCTAAATTTGAACAAAATGTGATGGCACAAAAAAAACTGTCAATTAATTTTTGAACAAAATTTCATATATCAACCTTAGCATGCGCTTTATTACTTATAAAATTTTCATGGCCACTTTCTTGCCATTCAAGAGAGATACTACAATAGGAATCACCCATACCCCTTATTCTGGAATTATGACCTTTTGTGACAATTTCTGTTTTAAACTATCAAAAAAGTAATGCATTATTTAGATTTATCAATTAACATGAACGGATCATTATCAGAATATATACCTGATTATATTAACCGCTTATGATTTTATACATTTACATTCTAAAATTAAAATTTTAAATTTCCCCCATCTCATGTTGTGAAAATGACTACTTTAGAGTCGTTGAGTACGGGAAAAAGATCTATCAAATCCTGTATGACGTCATAATGGATAAATTACATCATAGCATCATACAATCAAATCAATTATGACGTCTTAATAGAGTTAGCACATCAAAGTATCATTGCAATGAAAGTCACATGATACGTGTCCTGTCTCCCCTTAATGGACCTAAAATGTGATTAATTTTTCTAAAAACTTTAAAATTTGGCATTTTTAATTTTAGCCTCCAGATGGTATGACACAATTAAACCCTATAATTCATAGTCTAAAAAACATCAACAGTACCTGTCATCACATTTTCCACCAGCCAAAATAGAGAGATTTGGAGAATTCTTTGCATGTTCAATGTAAGATTTGATTCTGTTGAAAGCCTATTAAAAGGAAAACATCCCAATGTCAAAATTCATAGAATAAGAAAAATTAAAGGTTAATTTTAAAATCAATACGAAGATAATTTGCCTCTTCTGTTAAAGGTTTAATGACCCTTTGATATGACAGATAATGCTCATTAAGATACTATTCGCCCCCGTTTTATTCTCGTCCCTTTTGCCCTCATTGTCAGCTGACGAATTTAAGACTGCGAATTCCAATGTCTCATAATATACTCTTTAAACACAACTGCAAGTGTCTGGGCGAATTCAAGATGGGGCGAAACTGTTTGCAAGTGTAGAAGGGCGAAAATTACACAGGGCGAAAATAACCCTATATACAGTAATTAGCTACAATAGTTCTTTATTAAAATGTCTAGTAAAAAGGCAGTTTCTGTCAAATTAAAGAGCTGCATACGTTACACTGATATATTGTATGTTTCATATCTTTCGAAAACAATTTTGTTCAAAGCAAAATTTAATAAAGAGGAGATGGGCCTTAAAATGATATCCCGTTTAACAACATTAACTCTATTGAAAAGAAAATATATGGTATAGAATAGGTACAATCTCTACCATTATTTCTTTATATATAACAGAACACAAACAAACTCTACCCTTGCAACAATGTAGCACCAACCTTATCGTCTATCACAGCTGACAAGAAGATTTTGTTGTCCAGAGGTGAGCCCAGTTGGATTTCTTTGAGAATGTCTAGCATTTTCTGTTTGACTTCGGGCCACATTGACTGAGGAATGTACATACGAGAGCAGGCCGAACACTTCTGTCCTCCGTACTCGAACGCCGACCTAACTGTACCAACAGCCACTGATTTCACATCCGCAGACTTGTGGACAAAATGGAAATTCTTTCCTCCACATTCTAAAATATAATCAAGTCCCTCTGTGAACCTGTCTTAGTTTTTGCAGGTCTAATGTAGCTATATCATAATTTACCACCCTTAAGAATCTCAAAACAGGAAAGCAATTTCCACCTTGAAATATAAATGTACATGTACCAATAATTGTGTTATATTCAAATACATTGACATGATTTTAGTAAGAAATAGTCACACACATTTTTTACATTTTACAGGTAGCCGAAATATGATAAATAGATCATGAATATTGGGTGTAAACTTAAGCATATACAAGTACAAGAACAGAAATATCATGTTCCCTTTTATTTCAAAATTATTATGACCTAGCTCCCTATTTCACATGTCCCAACATTACAGATATAATACATTCCATCTTTACATATTACATTCCATCATTACTTATTACATTCCATCATTACAGATTACATTCCATCTTTACATATTACATTCCATCGTTACATATTACATTCCTTCGTTACAGATTACATTCCATCATTACAGATTACATTCCATCATTACAGATTACACTCCTTCATTACAGATTACATTCCATCATTACAGATTAATTCCCCAAAGAAAAATATTATGCAAAGACAACAACAGATGATTTTACAGAATGATATTCCACATTTAAGTCTTTCGATATGTGCAAGGATTACAACACAGACTGGCTATTCATTTACCTCCAATCAGCCTTGGGTACGAGATGTAGTTGTCGATGTTTTGGGCAACAAGCTTCCATATTGTTTTAAATGTTCTGAAAAATTTGATGAAAAAAAGAAATGTCATATTCTCACCTTAAAATTTTTGCACCAGAATAAAAAACACTACATTCCTGTTTAGATATAAGCAGGTACCAGCATATGTAAATTTATGAATATTTCCATTACCTGACACTGCCAGTGAAGTTTACACCCGCTAGATGTGGTGATTTTGTGATGACATCACCAAATACCGGTCCATCAGCTGGAACAAAGTTGATGACGCCTGGGGGTAGTCCCGCCTCCCTGAAGATTTTATACACTGTGTAGTTAGACAACATGGCTGTGTCCGATGGCTTCCACAGACTTACATTACCCTTGAAAATGATCATGAAAAATTATTATTTTTTAAACCTGGGCTTTCACATAGATCATGGCTACAAAAATCATGCCGAACAATAGAACTTGTAGAAAAAAATTAATATCATTATAAACTTCCTCGTCATAAAGAGAAGAAATAAAAACAAAACTGTAAATTGAGCAAATAAAAATAAATAAGAAGTGTGCCTTTTGTTCTACATTATGAAAACCGACCCTGAAGTTTTTATTGAAAATTTTTCTGGAAGTATTCATTTTATTAGTTTTACAGTTGAAAATTCTCAATTTGGCCTGTTTATTCTAACAACAAAATGTAAAAACAAAATTTTCCCCTTTTATACTGATATTTTAAAAAAAATTTTAAGACTTGAATCAAAACACACAATTAAGTTATTTTCACCTTACCATTAAAGCTGGAGCCGAGCATAAATGACCTCCAATAGCAGTAAAGTTGAAGGGGGTGATTGCTGCCCAGAAGCCCTGAAATCAGAAATACCGGTAACTAATTACTGATTGAAGAACAAGGTACAGTTTCAGTCATATTTGGCCGTTTTAGAGAAATTTTTAAAATATCAAAGGAAATTGAAATGTAACGTTTATTTACACAAGAATACCCATAAATTAGGAATTTATAGTTACCTGGTTTGACTTTCACAAGGTTAATTGTGACGTCACAAACTGTGCATTTTCCCGTAATTTTCATAAAAATGAGCAGAAGACACTAGTTTTTTAGTAGTTTTTTGAATAGAAAAATATGTCCGCAGCTGTCGCCCACGATGAAACTCACACAATAACTTTATCATGTGATAACACATAAAATATATTAATTTCGTTGTGGGCGACGGCTGCGGACACATTTTCCTCTTCAAAAAACTATGAGAAAATGTGCCATTTTTCATCATTTTTTAACCAAATCTTAGAAATATGCCAAAATGTTGTAGTCATAATTATTTTTTGAAACAAGATAAAAGTATATAACTTGGTACTTTATATACATACATGTTCAAGATGGCATATGTGTATTTTAATGAGATTTAAACAACTTTTGAATTTTTGGGCAAATATTGAAGGAAACTGCATGTACCTTCTTCTTTACACTTTTAAGAACATCATTCATATAACCAAAAATGTAAAGTTAGTAATTTTGATACACTATCATACATGTTTTAACGTTCCAATACATGTAAAAATGGTATGAAAGCTGTTACCTCACAACCCCGGTAGACGGCGGAATTCTTGACATTTTCACTAGGACTAAGGGGTTGGTATGCTGTAATATCCTGTTTAAAATAGATGAGACAAAGGCTAAGAAATAACATCTGTATGGCACATCCCCACCCTATTCTTAATTTTATACTGTTCAAATCAGGCGCAGATCCAGATCCAGGGGGGGGGGGGGGGGTCAGAGATATATTGCATATTTGCAATAATTTAGCTATGTAAATTTAATAAACCTCCCTACATCCGCGCATGCAAATCATGACATAATATGCAAGTGTCTGAATAATTTAGTAACCAGCAGTATCTCTAGGAATTTTTGGGTGATACAGTGTATATCGGCTATAAACTAACAAATTTTAAAATAATGTTGCCCTTGCGGCTCTTTACTTCAAGGAAATCTCTTGAATTGAATGCCAAAGCAATTACCAGTAATGCACTGACTTGAAAAAGAATGATCCAAATAATAAAACACTAGTAATAATTGCCAAAATATATTTGGACAATGACTCACACGAGAAAACTGGCAGTTGAAACGTAGGAAATCAATAAGCTCTGCTGCTGCGTCTATCTCTGCTTGCCATATATTTTTTGCCTGTTTAATTAACACAGAAAAAATAAGCAAGTTATAAATATATAATGAATAAAGATTAATTGAAAATCTTGGCAACCAATCAATATTTTGGCTCTATGCTTTTTTTATATTAATAATAAGGACTGCTTCATTAATTTGTGGATTACTCATCATTACACATGGATTTCACCAAAACTGAGCAACATGTGTGCTAATTTTTATGTCAACAAAAATAAAAATCAAAAGAGAAATTATATCAAATTTGTACAGTATATGAATTACATGTATAATACCCATTTTAGAAAGCTTTCACTTTTACAAAATATAAGAGATGATAAGACAGCTGTTTTACATCAGACAGGTGAACAGTTTAATCAAATAGAAGATACCTGGCCTAGCATGGTTGTTGCCATGAGATCCATCCTTTTATGCTTGCTGATCATTTCCGCGGCAGTCATGAAGATTTCGGCCCTCTTCTCCAAAGGAGTTAACTCCCATTGTTTTCTGGCCTTGAGGGAATTGTCTATTGCTTTCTGGATGATTTCCTATTACAAACAAAGGCATCATACAACTGGTTTTCAAAAATAGTGTAGTTTTGCAAAAATCACAATTACAATGATACATCTTGTTATACATGTCAATGATTGTTGTATTTTGACACCTAAAAACTGTTGAATGGTTTTTCATAGTAAACATTAGGACAAGATTTCTTTGAAATCATTCATTTACAATTGTACAACACTGCAATGAAAATTTTTTTTACGAAATTGAAACATTTTGAACTAAAATCAAGTAGCTTCAAATAGTTTTGAAATTCTTGTTATAAAGTTTTTCTTTGGGCTTTTTAGCCTTTCAAAACCTTCTTTAAATCTGAAAAGATGTGTACTGTTATCAAATGAACAAAAAAAGATTCATTCAATTTAGCATGTTCAATAGTACACCAAAAAATCATGAAATATTAGAGAGATTTTTAAAAAAAAAAAAAAATCTCAAAAAAAGTTTCTACTTTTTAAAATTTTTCTTTCAAAATGATTATTTTTCGTTAAAAAATTTTAATCAAAGCCAAGGTGATCCAAAAAACATTTCAGTAGATTAAAGCAGATGGCAGACAAGTGTTGAAACTAGCTATAGAAGAGAAAATTTTTGATATTTCTTTCTGTATTATATCATCATCATTATGTAATAATCTATTCTGGTAACCTCACAATACATGTAACATTCATATCACTTACTGGTGTTGCATAATAAAACTTGGCTGTTTTCTTCTGATGATCAAAAGGCTACCAAAAAATAAAATAATATATATCATATACCATACATTTCTATTATGCATGTCTTCTCATACCAATATTCTTAAAAAGACCCTAAAAATAATTTTAAAGATGTCACAAAACTCAGTTATATTTTGAAAATCTTATTGCAGAAAAAATGTAGATTTGAGTAGCAAGAATACAATAGCCTTTACCATAACTTGGTATCGCACATCCTTGGTTCGGAACTCTTCGTCGCCTATGACGATGGGAATATCGGTGGTTGTTTCCTTCCATTTGTTCAGAGCTTCAAACAACTGCTTCCTTTCTGGTGAGTCCGGCCCATAGCTGGGCATGGGTTCATTAGCAGCAACAAAGGTTTCGAAGTCATAGTTTTGTATCAAAGAACTGGCACATCTCACATGCTGAAGGCTGAAACATAGATTTCATGGAACTGACAAATTTGAATGTGGTTATGTTACCACTGCCCCCACCTCCCTCCTAACCACCTCACATAATGTCTTTAATGAATCATTACTTTGCTGACTTGAACTTGTATGTGATCTACCATTCTGGTAAGAGCAAACCACTTTGTCTCTCTAAACCTTATCTTGTATGGAAATTATGAATGATAAAAATCATACATGTAGCATCATTTCCCTTGGAAGTCTAGTATCAATTTTTCTTTTACTGTTTCAATGAATGTGAATTTTGACAACAATTCCTTCTAAAAAATCAATATCTGATCAGAAATACATTACTTCTCCATCATGTATACACATTATAGAGGTCATTAATTCAGAATTTCAGAAACAATGAAAGTCAGTATGAAGTCACATACAGTGAATATTAACAAAGTACCATATTTTAGTACAATTTTTTTGAATTTGGATTTTTTGGGAATGGGGTGAATGGGGGGGGTGTCCTTTCAAATCATGATTTAACCAAGATGCATAAACATGAAGTCACTATATGTCTGTCAAACAATACCAACATGCATTTTTATTACTGGTTAACATATTCAAGAGGTGAGACATTGTCAAGTCAACCAGGTGAGTGACCTTACTCAGTATCTCTGTGTACGCTGTGTCAGTGACCTTCCAGTGAAAATATAGGTCAACTAAGATCATTTACTTCACTGTATTATATTCTTAAGAATCAATTATGCATAGAGCCAAATTACCAGTATTTGGGGTTTTTTTTCAAAAATTCTTTTTTAAACTGGCACTGAATTTATTGTGTCAGTATCTTGCAGGTTGTATATGTCCCGGCATTGAATGTGTGCATGCAAGCATCATGTTTTGGTGTAATGCATAATCAGAAAATATTAACTGAAATTATCAAAAAAAAGATAAATAAATTTAAATATCATTCTGTATCCTTCATCAGTCATCCAAGAAGAAGCTAATGGTAAAAGTTTAAAACCCATGTCAGTGGTGGAAGAAATCGATAAACAACATAATTCTGACAAATAAATGTACAGTACACATATTTCTAACGAACATTATTTTTAATTCATTATTAAAATATGTAAAATGTTGAGAGAGAGAGCAAGGCCTTCGGAAGGATAAAATTTCACTTTGCCCTTGTGTAAACAATAAAATTATTTCTTCATTAACCAAATACTTATAATATTCACCTATTCAGTATTCACCACTTCAATGCTCTTACAGAGAGAGAGAGAGAGAGAGAGAGAGAGAGAGAGAGGAGAGAGTCTTTAATGTGTCATCACATTTTACAATATTCCATGTAGTTTTTGAGTCAATCACTGTGTGATGGTCAGACTGGTTCATTCGCTGGCAGCAGAAGACTCAGTTGGTGCACTTGCGCAGGTTTTTATCCAGTCCAAATTTCAATCAAAAAATTATAATATATTACAAATTTAGATTAAAATTTGTGACTTTCAATGTAATATAAAGACACATTTTTAATATTAGCATTTCATTTTTTCAATGTTTTCAATAACAAGACAATAAGACAGTGTACAAACTTGACTTAATTAAGTCTAAGACTACATGCTTCATCATCACAAACAGATTACAAGGTAGGTGCAGTGACCAACCCCTGGAACTGACAGTTTAACTCCTGCCAGGGGAAAAAAGCCCAGATCCAGATATTGAACTTGTAGGGCTAATATTATTAAAAGGAAAAGAATGAGACAGTCAGACATGCACGAATATTGGCACCAGATACTGTAAACCAACTTTTATTCACGATTTACTAGACACAAACTGGTTCGTGATGACTTATTTTCGCGAGTAAGCCTTATAAAGACCTGTGTTATTATTACAACCATACGACAAGGGCTGGTTCAGGACGAAAAAGATTTGCGACCACGATGCTCTCGCAAATCTTGCGAAAATTTCTCGTTGGCACCAGATATATATAAGGTACCTAGCTAGGCCTGAGTGCACCTGACTTGAGATTCATCGATGTTCAACTCCCAGTTTAGTATGTCGTTGCTGTAAACCAACTGTTATTCGCATCAACTTTAATCTGCGATTCTGCTGAGACTGGTTGACCATTCGGGGCAACTAATTTTCACAATCAAAATGTATAGATTGTCTGTAGAATAATATACCAGACTACAAGAGACTTTTAAGGACTGGTTAGCAGTGAGAAATTTTCCTTACCACGAACCTCTCGTGAACTTTGCGAAAATTTCTCACACGCGAATAAAAGTTGGTTTACAGTATTTCTCCCATCCTGTTACACCTTAAATATGTATAAAGTCTGTAGTGTTATGCGGTGTTTTAACAATATCCTATATGCCTATATATATAGTCCTGGTGTAAACATTCATGTATATGTACAGTAAAGAGTACTTTATATTATGAATCCTTATAATAAATAATATTTAAAACTGTATACTGTACCATAAACATCAGAACTTATATTTCTATATAAAGAATCTTTAATAACCTCTAGTCCTTGAGATATGTGTACCATCATGTTTCATATCCAAATGATATATAAACCTTCAAATGCAGCTAAATATCAGCAAGTCAAAAGTTGTTATACCCCATACAAACAACAATATCCAGTACTCACCGAGATGAAGAACGCAGAAAATTCTGAAGAAGCCGAATGTTGCTCATTTCTTCTACTCGTGTGTAGGTCGCCTGTTCACCCCCTAATTAAAAATATATACACAAATAAACAGCAAAATATAGTGCAACAGTAAAGTCAAATATTATCGGTTATAGTTATATTTTAAAATAAATATGATAACTATTTGTCCAAAAACGGGTTATGTTGCCTTACCGTAGTCGCAGATAACGTACTCCTACAAATAGCGAGGCGTGTGTGTTCCACACCAATGGGATCTCTTTTTATGTGTGACCTTGAACTTTAATGCCTAGTGCTACAACAACAAAAACAGAGCTCTCTGGACGTTCAATACATTAAAGATAGTAAGTAAATATAAGCCAAAAGGTCTTTATGCATGAGTTGGTGAAAAGAATAACTTGGACTATCTATCTTAATATAAAAAACTAGGTCACCGAATGAGGACAATCATGGGTGAAACTAAATATGCTAAAATGTTTGTAAACAAAATAAAGATTCAGGTCACCAAAATGTTATGTTGATTTAAAATCTGTAACTACGTTAGAGAAATAAAATCTTGGAAGAGTAGTTGTTATTTTTTAAAATATATCTTTTTTGAAAGGAAACTTGCATTTTATAAAATATTTATTGTTACCTTAAATTAAATATTGATTCATTCACATAATCATATAAAAAAATGAATATAATTTAAATATTATGACCTTGATATACATGTTATTGTGTATTTTTATTTTGTAGACCAAACAAATCAATGATTGCAATATGACTCAGAGTAACAGGGATCGATTTAGATCCCTCCCAGACATAGAATGGCTGCCTCCCTATTTCCTCACCCCAAGGACGGCCCCAGGGGGGATTCATCTAAAGAAAGTGGTCTTCCTTGGCTATACTGACATGGCTGCTGCTGGAAGGTTTCTATCTTCTTTATTATCATAAACTGTACCACAATCACCTTTTGCATGGGGGAGGGAATGTGGCTCTCACAACAAAAAACTAATATTGAAAACAGCAAGGCAAAATAGTGTAATTATAATTACCGGTATAGTCCCTCCTTAATCTTTTTCTTTAGGACTGATTACAAAATGCTTAACTTTGCATTATTCCATTTAGTGAAAAAAAATCACTAATGGTTTATTTTTGGTTTTGTATGGTTTATTTTTCATTATAGAGATGATGCAAAGTTATATTCATTTGTTGTTATCAACTTCTATAAACCTATTCCACTTTTAACCCCCCCCCCCCCCCCCCCCCCGAAAAAAAAAATGCATTTTTAAAGCTGCGCACCATTTGGATTTGGTGTAACGTGTTTCTTTCCCAAAAAGAGGATTATCATATTAACTTTGATACAAATAACATATATTTACTGGTTTTAGTGCTTTTATGCTGATAACTTATTGGGTAAAATTCATCTTTGCTAGCCAAGGGTTTATGATCCACTCTGCTCCTTTACTAGTGGAATGGATTGTAAACCCTTGGCTAGCAAGGATGGGTAAATTTACGTGATCTGCTTTTTAGCTCACCTGAGCTGAAAGCTCAAGTGAGCTATTCTGATCACTTTTTGTCCGTCGTCCGTCTGTCCGTCCGTCCGTCCGTCTGTCCGTCTGTCCGTCTGTCTGTCTGTCCGTCTGTCCGTCTGTAAACTTTTAACATTTTGAACTTCTTCTCTAAAACCGCTCGGCCAATTTCAACCAAATTTGGCACAAAGCATTCTTATGAGAAGGTTAATATAAATTGCAAAAATGAAAGACCGATCTTTATTCAAAGCGGAGAAAATCTCGAAACTGTAGAAAAAGGGGGGTGCATTTTTAAAAATCTTCTTCTCAAGAACTACCGAGTCAAATTCAATGTAATTTAGCATAAATAATCCTTATGGAAAGGAAAATATAAATTGCAAAAATTATGGGCTAATTCTGTTTCAAATCTGAGTTATTACGAAAATAATAATAAAGGAAAGGCGTGTTTCAATCAGTTTATAGCTTCGGGTTCGGTATTCCATGAGCATGATGAGTCGTGGTAAAATGGGTAGGCAAACGCGGGCCGGGGCAAAACAAAAGATTGGCAGTTATTAATATGCCAATCTCATTAAAATTTTGAGGATATGTTACGGAACAGTATATTTGTATTCGCTGTAAATATTGCTGCAAAACAATGCGTATTTTGGAATTGACGATTGCCGATCTGCCCCGGCTTTTATTTTGCCCCGGCCCGGGTTTGCCCACCCATTTTACCAAGACTCGTGTTTAAGATAAACGGGTCGATCTGACAATGCAATGTTGTGCAACAGTTCGCGTACGAAGGGGATCTTTGAAACATGTAAAATACATTGGTGCCGATTTTGTGAAGTAAATTGAGGTGAAATATTTCAATGCGTTGACAGTTTTCACATATGACGGTGGTGTTAGCTTGTTTTGATTTTCGTTCGTTTTCATTATCTATGCTTTGTAACCTGGGAACTATCGCCTGTATTTTGTAAATTTTTACGTATCAAATCAAACAGAGACTTCGGTAAATCAGCCAGTTAACTGTTTACCTGCGCAAATTAAGCAAAATCTGATGTATTAAAAGAGTACTAAAATACTATTCATTCTATCGGTAATTCGGTATGATCTTTTGCGTAATATTAGATTAATGCAATGTGTTTTGTTGAGATGCTTAGCATTTTCTCGAGTTTATTCATAAATTTAAATAGAGTTATATATCGCTGACGGAAATATGTAGGTATATACATGTATATGATTCATTTTGAAAAATAAATTGTGCACTTTATTTGTTATAGTGCATGTTTCTTATGTTTAATTGTTTACAATTTCTATTTACTAACTATATTTGAGTGTTAAGCTTCGAATTATAAGCAAGATACAGAGATTTTCTCACAATTCTATGTACACAGATCTGAGGCCATTCTTTTTTTCCCACTTTAAATGCTGAATAGGAAATACCAAGTTAAAAATCTTAAGCTGAATGTAATAATTTTTAACTCATGTGAACAAAATATGACTCAAACCTAGCAGAATTGTGAGCTCTGTATCTTGCTTATAATTCTACGATTGACGCTGAAATTTTGGTTGATCATTAGAAATGTCTTGCTAAATGTTAAATACTTGTACAAAAAAATTAACGGATGATATGCTGTATATAAATACTCTCTGGGGCCCCCTCTTTATACAATGAATAATGTGAAATCTACATCAATTTTGATAGTTTTTCAGACATGAGTAAATAAAAACGACACTGTTAAACAATTTCCATAGTTCTGACACATTTCTTTTGCGGGGATAAAGGAATTATTGCTATTCCTAAGAAAATATTACAGCGGAAAATTATCCTGGTCTGTAGCCATTTTTATTTTTGAATAAAGATGAAAATAATGGGTGTGCCTTAGTAAAATAGAGTGATGTGCCTGTCAATACTGTAACATTGATTTTTATAGTTCTTTAACATGTCACGTGACAACAATTTTCATTCCAGTGTATTCATCACTCAAATGTGAGCAAAGTTATAAAAGTCACACGAGTTTACGCCAGGTAAACAACAGTCATTTAATTATAATGGAGAAGACAAATTAAACTTTTGAATGTTTTTAATTTGAGGAATTGAGCGGATTGGAGTACAATTTTCTTCTTCACATCTATAGGATATTTAATAAAATGCAATAACTATTATATGATATTTTTAAAAAAATACAATAACTAGTATGTAGTTGAGGAAGAAAATGTACCTATATGTTCTCATATATTTTGATCACTTTATAAAGTGGGGGAAGGGGGTGGGGGCAGAACGAAAATATAGGGAATTGGAAGTTAACAGTTTACCCCTACCAAATGTTAGTTTTGTATCTTGCGTAGGATTTTCTTATTCTGGGTAAAAATAGTATTCCATAAAGATACAATGTCAAAGATTACGTGTATGCAAAAATAAGTGTAAAATTCGAATACTTTACAATATTTATTTTTTGTTATTCTACTGAGGGGCCATATGGCACAATATCTTTTGAACGCCCATTGTTGCTCAGGTGAGCGATGTGGCCCCATGGGCCTCTTGTTTCACAGTTGTGGCCCTTCAAATTTTACAATTTTCAAAACTTTTCTTTTTTATCCCTCCAGATATTGATCTATGGAAGTTTTCAAACTTGTAGTTTAATTCATTTAATCGTTACCTAAAATAGACAGTTTATAATAGTACAGTCAGGTAATTGTTTAATAAGAGCTCGGTTCAAAATACCGTCGATTTTCCCACTTGGTGACAGTCTTGATTTCGTCAGCAGCTCACTAAATCCAGACGCCCGTCGTTTCGCCGGCATCAAAGACATGCCGCCGAAACTCCCACGCAGTACGACCGCATTAGAGCTGGCTGGGTCGCTTTGCCGGCATCAAAGAAATGCCGCTATCTTAACAATAATTCTATATGACTTTTAAACTGTTAAAAGAAGGACTGTTTTATAGTATTCATTCAGACAGATATGTATAATGCATGCATGCATATATATATGGCACGCCAGATTCACAAAATTGAGCTAAACATAGTTTCACATTTGATAAATTAGGTTTATCGACTGTTAACTATAGTTTACGAACTGCAAACTATAGTTAACTATTCGTTAACTATAGTTTTCATCTGTAAAACTATATTTAACGGTTGTAAACTATAGTTAACGAATGATAATCTAAGTTTATCTGTCTGCAAATAACATTAACAATAGATTTTGCTGATAAATATAGATTCACATCTGTAAACTTTAATTTACATTCGTTAACTATAGTTAAGAGTTGTTAATCATAGTTTCACAATCATGAAACTATATTTATCAGATAAATTATGTTTTGCAATCGCAAATGGTTGTTTTCAGTGTTAATTATAGTTTTACACTTTTGAAACATAGATGATCGCGTTAACTACGGTTTACAGATGTGAAATATAGATAGATAGTTTACGGACGTTAAGCTATAGTTAACAATAGTTTATTGTTAACTATAGTTTACAAACCGTAAACTATAGTTAACGATTCGTTTACTATAATTAACGATCCGTTAACTATAATTTTCATCTGCAAAACCATATTTTACGGATGTAAACTATAGTTTACGAATGATAATTTAAGTTTATCTGTCTGCAAATAACGTTAACGATAGATTTTGCTGATAAATATAGATTCACGTCTGTAAACTATAATTTACATTCGTTAACTATAGTTAATAGTTGTTAATCATAGTTTCACAATCGTGAAACTATATTTATCAGATAAACTATGTTTTGCAATCGCAAATGGTTGTTTTCAGTGTTAATTATAGTTTTACACTTCTGAAACATAGTTTATCGCGTTAACTATGGTTTACAGATGTAAAATATAGATTATCGTCGTTAACTATAGTTTTCTGTCCGTAAACTATAGTTTACAACCGTTAAACCTTTTGTGAATTTGGCGTGCCATATATATATACATCTATATGCGTTTACTGACAAATGTTTATATATTTTTATTTCCTAAGCACCAGTACCGGTAGGTCACAGGTTATTTACATGTTTGAATTGCTTCCTTACTCTATCTCTCTCTACTCTCTCTCATTCAAGTCACGAGCGGTAAATGTCTTAACTCCGCCTACTACAGTCTGATGGACAAGGGTCAGTCAACATTTTCATCAGTGAAGATGTTGGCTTTCACAGGGTAAACCAAGAAAGATGTCAATACTTAATAGTACATTCTAATTAGCACAATTGGCTGCAACAATAAAATATTCAGCGTGCTATTAAAAGAAATAAAAGAGAAACTTTTTTTGAAAATCTGGCTTCACCCTTACCAAAATATTAAAATCACTCAACTATTCACCAAATCAAATCCTTTTTAAAAAATTCATAAATCTGAGATCAATATTCAGACTTGAGGCTGAGTATTGACTTCAGAAAAGTTGGTGACGGCCGGGCCTGATAAAGCTCTAAGTTCTCTCTCTCTCTCTCTCTCTGCATACATGTATATTTAAATAAAGTCATTCCAAACATAAGAATAATTTCAAATATTAGTATATATCAGAAAATTAGTTTTTTTTCGATCTGCAGTACACTATTTTTTGAACAGTTGCACGTTTCAACCCCATGCGTGTTCTCTCTCTCTCTCTCTTTCTCTCTCTCTCTCTTTCTCTCTCTCAGTGTGTGCGTGTGTTTAAGCTACATTTTTATAAAATCATTCCAAATATGCAAATATATAAATTATACCAAATATTAGAATAAATAAGCAAAATAATTGTTTTACAACCAGCAGTGTACTAGAACCATTTTAACAAGAGCTTGGACTTTGGGTAGTTGTGTCAAACAGCAATGTGACGTAGGCCTGTTTATTTCATTGCTGGCCCTAGAACCATTTTAACAAGAGCTTGGACTTTGGGTAGTTGGTGTCAAACAGCATTGTGTCGTAATCCTGTCTATTTCATCATACGCCACTCAGCCATTGCTCATTGAAATCAACAAGATTTGTCTGGCTTTTGAGCAAAGACTACGCAATCGATGTATATTTCAATTGAAACCAGCGTCATTTTTAACATGTTTTGACGCAATAAATAGAAAGTCACGTCCTAATGAAAGTCCAAGACCTTGTTAAAATGGTTCTATCTCTGATGCAATTGCACTGTTTCAACCTCAACCGTTGTTTTGGCGCCGGCATGCTTTTGATGCCGGCGAAGTTACCAGCCGATTGAGTCTAGCGAGCGGCTGACATAAACATTGGGTGTCACCAAGTGGGAAAATCGACGGTATTTTGAAATGAGCTCTAATTATGTGCAATTGTGTTTTTAAAAATGAGGTAAGTGAGGTATCTAAAGCTACCCTCAACTTTTTCTCATTTAGTCGAGCCTTGTTTGGACTCAATATGGGTAAGGAGTACGAGAGTGTGGATATCAAAGGCCTGGAATCTGTGGAGATGGTGTGTAGAAGGGCGGAGCCTGAAGAGGCCACAGAGAGGAAACTTGAAGCGGTGCAGATACTTCACTGTAAATATGAAGAGGTGAGTGAAATTTATTTTAATTTTTCTTTTGAGGAGAGGGAGCCCGGAGGCAGCGATTTGTGTGAACTATGAAATATGGGGAAGGGGAGGGGGCCCAAATTTGTTTGTTTTTCATTCTTTTCACATTTTACTATTTAGACCAAAAAAACCCCAGTGTTAAAGCCCTACTCATAATGTTTATATATTTGTGTTGTAATACCTTTCACAGTATTGACTAACTTGGATTAATATGTGTTGTCGTTGCAGTTAAATGAACCGAGCACAAAATTGTGTGATGTAACCCCTTGATGCCATTCCACCCATACTTATCAAAATGTCTCAATTGATATGCATCATGTATGATATTGAAGGTAAGAATTCAAATTTTATCATATATTTGTTGTCGGTTTTTTTCATCATTTGATGAAAATAACAGTGAAACCTCACCCACATCACGCTGGTAATTTTCATCAAATACTGTTTGTGATAAATATCTGTTTGCAGATCAAGGCTGCTTGAAGAAATTTTCTTTCTTTCACTTTCCAACTTTAAGTATACACTCTTTAGGAAACTGAAATTACTACTTTTGATAGTTTACATTACGGATTTTCAACTGCTTTCTTTTTACATTTCTACTTTTGACAGTTTACATTGCTGATTTTCAACTGCTTGATACCAGCCTCTGTATGTCACCATGTTGCAGACAAAATCCTCAGCCTTTGTAAAGAAAGGTCTGTGTTGAGATGAAGTAATATTATATGTTTTAAGTTTACTGTTTCATCCAAGAACCATTTAAAGCTATGATTAGTGAATAACATTATGTTGAGCAAGCTTTACTAAAATAATAACCATTTAATGACTCTGTATGTTGTCTCTTGTAGTAATGTGAAAAAGCTGGTGATTCTGACTACACAGAAGATTTTACAGTTGGATGAGTTTGAGGATGAAGTGATGGCAATATATGAAAATGCTTTTAATAGTGATCCAGGTTGGTTTATTATGTTTAAAATCTGAAATTGAATCAGCTCTCTCTCTCTCTCTCTCTCTCTCTCTCTCTCTCTCTTTCTCTCTCTCTCTCTGTAATAAAATTTCTTTGAAGTAGTGCAGAGGAAAATTTCCATGTGGTTGCTTTCGCTGGTTCAAAATTTGATAACTGTTTTCTCACACCATAATATAAATGTACATGTATAACGATTGCATTCTTCTATATGAAGCTGTTACCATGCATTTAAATTTCAGTCACAAAACACCAGCAATTCCCTAAAGATACAAAGATTGTGGATCCATTTTTGTCATCACTGATTCAGATGATACAGGTTTGTGTCCTCAAAATTCTTAACTGATCTTACAGGTAAACTTGTTGTTTCTCTGTCGTGTTTGGAATAATGCCTACTGATTTTCATTGCTGCATCTCTTTTGCTGAGGGCTATGTATTTTGCATTTTCAAATGTACATGTAATCAGAAGATTTTAAGAGAGAGAGAGAGAGAGAGAGAGAGAGAGAGAGAGAGAGAGAGAGAGAGAGCCTTTTTATTGATAAAGGTCTTAGCATCTTTTTGATAAGAATCCAAATTTAAATTTAAATCAACAATGTACAAAAATTGATATATAGGAAAAAAATTTATCATAATTGATATTTTCACATCTGAATTGCAGGATACATGTATTAATGTCTCCCTGTTGTCATACTGCCATAGAAATAAAAAAAATTAAGTCGAGTAGTGTGGAGGATCCTTTGAATGGGATTAATTTTATTGATACTGGTATATTTTAAAGAATATTGATGACTACATTTTACATGTGTTCTGTTCTCTATACAGTTTGATGATCTTCCTTGTCATATTTTCACATCTCCTGGTCACAAGGCAACTCCTGGCCCAGCCAATGACTATGATGGATCATGCCAGGTACAGTATATTGTATAGAATATTTAATGTTATGCATATTATTTAAAAATGGCATTGATAAGTCAATTCAAAAAAATTTTTACTAAAAGAAATGGCACTTACATGTAACTTAATGTTTATTAATAACTACGTGACTGTATAATTTTTAAACAGGCGATTTCTCAATTTCACACTGTGTTGAAAAAATGGTCCAGACTACATTTTGATGAGAAATTCAGCAAATCTTTGGTAATCCTTACTCTCTAAATCAAACATAAAGCTTACTGGGGTGTTATATGATGTCTAGCAATAACCTAGTAACCAGCTGTCTTTTAATTTTATACAATGACCATGATCAGATTTTGAAAGATTGTACATGAATAGAGAATCATCCGTTTTAATACAAGTACTTGTAATTTGTCTCAGTACACATTGTTTTCCCTGAAATTAACCTGACCTTTTTAAATCTAATTTTAGACCTACAGAGACCCTGGATCTGATTCTGATATGATGTATGTTTGAAAACTCTGTGATTTTTCCAGCCATTCTGAAGACAATTTAAGCTGAAACTGTTATAGAATAGAAAATGTGTACTGGTACTGTTATAGAAAAATAAATAAAATAAATATTGTATAATAAGTATTGTATTTTTATTTACTTTGGCTTGACTTACTGTAAACCAACTTTTATTTGCACGAGGGAAATTTTCATAAGGTTTGCAAGAGCCTCGATAAGGCAAATAATTTTCACCTTGAATCAGTCCTCAAATCAGGTATTTATTTTCCAGATAATCAACATCTTGATCACAAAATTAAGTCATTGAAAACCAGTTCATATCTAGTACATCACAAAATAAAGTCAACACGAATAAGAGTTGGTTTACAGTATATTAAGGAGGCTGAGTGGTCAACATATTACCCATCAGATTCACCTGAACTCTTTAGATATGATTGGTAAGCTATAATGTATTACTTAGTAAAGAAAAAATCTACAAATGTTGAGTATTTTCCTAGAATGATCTTCATTTAGAGCTCTTCTTTAATAGACGATCAATACAGGCCTATATCCAGTCCTCTTACATGTACTAGCTGTATCAATGTAAAAAATCCAAGATATCCAAACTAAAAGCTGACTAACTCTGAATCTGATTAAAACCAGATCCTTTGGTCCACTAACACTTATTACCACCCTGTGGAGCATTCTACTTGAGTGGATCAAAGAACTAATCTGATGATTTTAAAGGGCTTTTATCACGAGCAAAAATAATCAATAACTTCATCTTTTAAAGAATTTTATTCCAAAAAAAAATGCTCAGACATTTTCACATAATGTAAGTACAAACATAAAACACTTGCAGCATATATACATGTAATTAGTCCAAAGTTTATGTCTCAAAATGTGTCCTTATAATGATTATGAACAACAGGGTAAAATGAATTTTGAATTCTTCCCACTGCTACCTTTTATCCTGCAAAAAAAGTTTATTATAAGGTTAATAAACATTTTATTTTTGGTCAACAATATGAGTCAAATTTGTACCAAAATTCATTGCATTGGCAATGCTTTCATCCAATTTCTTTAAATATATTGGTAGTGTTCTTTAAAATATGTCCATAAGAATTGAAATGTGTACTTTCAATTCAATTAATTAAATACCTAGAACATGGGTTCAATCTTACATTTTTGCAAAATTGAATTCATATTTACTGGCAATACTTGTAAAAAGTTAAAATGTTTCAAGCCCCCCGTGTTTTACCTTTGCTTTTTTCTGTTCTATACTTGTCACTTCTTTTTCCAGTTCCACACAAGCTCGCTCTATCTCATAATTTTTGCTTACAAGGCCAACCCAGCTGAAGAAGAAAAGTGAACATTAAATTAGTTTGGTATAATCTCGTGTGTAGCTCTCCTTTTCTCACTTACATTCATTTTCAAAATATTTAATTGTTACCTTAATACCCCCCCCCCCCAAAAAAAACATTTTATTGTTTAAATCAATTCTGTATCTAAAGAATCCATCAATTCCTTTATTTCTATCATTAAGTAAGGAAGTGAACTACATGTAGATAACAATAAACTGTACAAAACAAAATGTGATCTCATGCTAATTGTTACATTGTGACAGTGGCACAAAAGTTTATACAAGTGTTATTTTTTTTTTATCCAAACAACAAAATATCATTCTTCAAACAGAAATTGAATTAAGGAAAACAAAACCATGATTTACTGATAATAATACAGTGTATACGTGTACATGTACCTGTCTTCTAGATCCTTCAGTTTGTTCCCGGCCTCTGTTTGTTCACTCTTTCTCCTCCAATTTATTTCTTGAATTTGTTTTCTGAAAAATATAACATTCAAAGATGACATATTTAAACTAATGATAAGCTTATTATATGATCCCAGTTTTAAAATATCGAATATACTATATGTACATGTATGTGTATAGATAAATATATTTAGATGTTGTAAAGTTTGTAAATAAATGTCTTTGGATGTCTTCAGTACATTGTAAATTCTAACTACAGACAGCTTTCTTCCCTAGTACCTTGCATGTACCGGTACCTTAATTCCTATTAAGTTTTCTACACAAGTATTAAAGGCTGTGGAATAGATCATATATATATATGTAAAAAGTATAATAAGCTGCATCTCATTTATCAGTTGAATGATTTTGAAATTTTCAAAGCTATGCATACCTAAGATCTTGCAGATGTTTCTGTGCATTTTCCATCATCTGTACAAGAATTGTGTTGTACTGTTTCCAAGCATTGGAGCCATTGTCTGCCATCAACTCCAAGTTCAGAATTCTGGTGATAAAATCATGGGCATTTATAAACATTTTATCATGTTTCTTAAAATTGTAAATACACAGTAATTTTCTTTTTCACCAATTACTGTATACAGGGTTATTTTCACCCCGTGTAATTTTCGTCCTTTTACACTTGCAAACGGTTTCGCCCCGTCTTGAATTCGCCCAGATGCAGTTGTGTTAACAGAGATATTATTTGCAGCATAGAATTGGCCCAGTCTTAAATTTCCCCTCTGACAACTAGGGCGAAAGGGGCGAAAAATAAAACGGGGGCAAATATTTCCCTGTATACAGTATGTGGAAAACGTTTGTTTCAAACATGAGGGTGAATTAAATCATGAACATCTAATACCTCAAAGCTTGATGTTCCAGCTGTGCTTGGGAGTTATCTACACATTCTGTCCATGCTGATATATCTGTCATCTTACCAGCTGATGGCTGAGGCAGTTCATATCTGTAATAAATTGTCCTCATAATTAAAGATACTAGTAGAGTGAAGAACCAGAATAAATTTTCAGCAAACAATTCTTTGCATTTTCTAAATATTTCAGGGACATGAGTTTCAATCTTCAATGGCATCAAGTAAATTGACAAGAAGTAAACTTTCATTAATGTCGCCTTTGAAAGATGAAACAATACTAACCTCTTCATGCTCAACATTTCCATTGGTAGACGTGCTTGCATTCTCTCAAATTCATTTTTCATTATCTCAGTCTAAATATAAACCAGATTACACACAGTTAACTTTCCCCAACAATCAACACTGAACAAACATGTGATGTCATCTATCATAAAAACTGTGCATAAAAAAAAAAACTTACCTCAAAAGCATTGTAGGTTGGTGCTGGTAAATATTCAAGGTAGTTTTTAGTAGGCCGGTATCTTCTAGTTTCTTCCTCCACAAGTGAAAGAGCCTTTCATAGAATAAAAATGACTCGATTATAACTTACTATATTACAAACAAAAATCCATCATGATCATTTTGAAATAAGCTAAATTGGTGCACTGCTGGAAATCCACTTCTCCATGACCAAGGGCAGATGGTCAGGTCCAAATCTCTGGCATTAGATGAAAAAATTCATGGTTGTTGATTTTGAAGGATGAAAATTGGCTGCATAATAGCATAGATTTTTATAACTTTCTTTTCTTATTGGAGTGCTACTACATGAAGGTGTAGCATCTTCTAATCAGTGAATAGAACTTAAGGTAAGGTTTGCAGCTACAGGGAGATAACTCAAACATTTTCATTGTGAAATAACACCAACTAACCTTTATTTCAGCTATGACGTCAAAGTTTATATGACATCATAATTGATTTTATTTTTTTTTAATTTCGCGGGGTTTTGTATTTTCAATGAAATAATAACAGGACACAAGCATTTTATCAATTTCCACAAAAACGAAGTCCACATCGTATGGTTTTGAATAGTGTTTTAGGAATATCAGATTACACATATTCTAAGATACATTTTTCCAAAAATCGGTGGACCTGAAAAGGTTTCAAAATAAGATGTTTTCGTTTACATAATATAAGTCCAAAATTAAGACTTTTGTTGTATTTTATTCTTATTTTAGATAGTTCATTAGAAATTAATAAAAATGAATCATGATATAAATAATGACATTATTTCGAACATTTTAAGCATAAATAACCCCCAAAATAGTCACATATAAAATGTTTATATTTTCATGAAATTGTTTACATTTCATCAATATAAAAATTGGAAATAATGAACTTTGGCCTTTTGTAGTTTTAAAACGGGACGGGCAATATCATTTGGATTTCATGAGTAAAAAGACTTCAGTGTAGTGAGCAAAATGGTATGTAACTTTGGTACAATTCCTAAAAAATGCAAGCAGCAAACCGTATCCTTAATGGAAAATGAAAATGCACATGAAAATAAATTTTTCTAAAACCAAATTATCCCTTCCTCAATATGGAAAGCTTTGATGTATGTAGAAAACTGATATAACCAAAATATCATCAATTAAGAAACTTTAAGGATAAGTTAGTATTTTGATAGGAAATTAAAATTACCAAAGATATACAGGTCCAGCACAATCTCTTGATTTAGCTATATAGGTTGAAAAAGCTATATAGCTTAATAAAGCTGTTCATTATTCAGAATACCGGTAGCTTGATTTAGCTATTTTGTCATACAATTTTCATAGATGTGTATTTTTTTCTGCACGTAAACAAAATCGCAGTTTAGTGCAGTGATAGTTTTCAACTTTGAACTGTTCTGTAAAAAATGCTTGTGAAGATTACTCATCAATTTGTGTCTCTTTCAGAGACTTTGCATTCAAAGTTCTAAAAGTTTTGGGGCAATTGATTCATGACTTAACAGTTACGTACTTCTTGAATGAAATATAAAGAAGGTCAGTTATGGTAAACAAGATAATTGATTGGTAATAATTCAGCACAATGTAATGAAATCATGCTTTTCCACGCCTCAGTGCACACAAGGTGGTGGACAGTTACCCAAACAATGGAAATATAGTTTTTGCTTAAAAGTGTTCAAAAGCAGCAGTGTTAAAACTATAAATATAATAAGGGTTGCTTTTTCAATGGTCCATGGTATAAATATGAGCGGTACAGTCGTTTGACCAGTTCCGAATAGTTCAGAAGTTAAGTAGCAAATAATTAAAGAAATAAGAAATGGAGAAAAAAATCAATACCTTTAATATAAACACGTATTAATGCTTGTTTGAATCCTGCAGTAGTTTCATTTTTTGCGTTCATATATGTATTTGATATCGGTCTTAGATTAGTCGACCTACTTTCGCTTTGTAATAAATCCAGGTCATTGCAACGCCAATATGCGCATAAAATCGTCTGTCGGTGCCTTAAATTTTCACTTGTAACAAGATTTCTTTTATTAAACGTAGGTTAAGTATGTATTTTAACATATCCAAAAGCATACAGGATAAAAAATAAAATAAAAACGCAAGTGGATGCAGAATTTTATTGAGCCGTCAATTTACGAGTTCCGAATACCCAATTTGTTTCCCTCTGTTTTAGGATTGAATGAAGGGATGGATTAAAACAAATACTTCTGAAATTCATTAAATGTCTTTCTCAGTCTTATATAAATAATATTGTACCACAATAATGATAAGTGGAGGCGCTGCGACTGTATTCCGACAAGATGTTAGAAACCAGTCTAAATTATTGTTACGGTTATTTTGTCTGTCATTTCCATGCAAATCAAACTGTATAGGTTAAGAAAATACAATAAACTGAGTGGTTTGCATTAAACCTGTTATTCAACAGGTTCAATCGATGGTTTTAGGGCCGAAACTTTTTTATCTACATTCGATATGTATAGAAACAGTTATGCTATTCGGAACTCATCGACTTATTCGCAACTGGTAAAATGGCTTCCTGTGTAATTTGTTAGAATAAAATTTTATTTTAAAAAAATTAAATGCAGCAATATTGCATTAATATCAGGAAGGATATGGTGTATATCAGCCAAACAATCAGATCTAAAAATAACATCCGGGAACATTTACAGTACCGCCAAATCTGGGTGTACCCTATTCGAAACTGGTCAAACGACTGTAATTAACTTGCGATTTTTTGTTTATTTCTACAAATTTTAACATTTTAGTGAAAAACTGCATATAAATAGCTTTATCAAGCTATTCTGAATAGCTTTGTGAAGCTATATTGCTTTTTCAAGCTATATAGCTAAATCAAGAGATTGTGCTGGACCTGATATAGAAGCTCGAATTTCCTCACATTCTGTTTAACTTTTATCCAAGATTACAGCATTATGAGTGTATAAAAGCCACATCATCGCCCCACATAAACAATTATATTTATATTACACAAAACTCACCGCTTCTCTCACTCCTGGCTCATCATAACCGCGATCAAAATACGGTAAAGCGTCAACAACAACTTCGCCAGCCATGTTTTGAAATTTTCTTACACTATTTAGTAGGGCGTACGTCAAATGATTCGCACAACGAGTCGAAAAGACCCTTAACAGTCTGGGCGGACTCCGAAAACGGAGTAAACGGAAGTGATTTCTCAAAAGTAAAAATACTCCGAAAAAGGAGTTCGGCGCATGCGCAGTTAATCAAAATATCACATTTTTACGTGAAAACAGGGCACTCAGGAAAATTGATCGTGCAAAGCGGATTATTCATATGCAGGTCTGAAAATACGTTTAAATGCTTTATAAGACATATTTCAACAGAATGTATTTGGCAAAAATATACGTTCGTTTGGCAAATCAAATTTTATTTGCTGTCAAAGTTGGTCAATTCTGTTTCCGATGACGATGTCATTAAAAGTGAATAAACTAATGTTTTTTTCATGATTTCACTATGATTAAAGATTATTTATGGGGTAGGGTGTGAAAGAAACTATTACCGTGAGTTTTATATCCCGTTTGTAGTCATTACACCGTTCTGTTGAACACGCGATGTCTCGCTCAGTCGGCACTTCTTAAAACCTTGTATACATCGTAATTAGTCGTATTTTTTTCAAAAACATTATCTTTATTAAAGACTTGAATACTTACATAAGTGCAACATTTAAATTTCCATCTCCATACTTCCAAGTTTTAATTTGAAGTCCGATTTTTTAATCTTAAAAGTCCTGGTCGACCACGTGTGAATTAAAATTTTTGTATTTATTTTTCCTGCTGTTTACCGAAACATTTTCACATTTCTTTTGAAGTATAATTTTAAAATTAACCATTTCTGTATCGTTTTTAATTTTTTTTACACTTCTGAAGGATTTTAATCTATTTTTCAATCACGTTTTCACGGAGAAGGGAGGTAACTCTCCATTATTTACATTAGCTACAAAACGGAAGCTGAGAAAATCGTAATGCATGACGGTGCCAAATACTCCGTTTTCGGAGTTTACTCCGTTTTCGGAGTCCGCCTAGACTGCTTAATATATATAAATCACCTTACAATTAATCAAGATAATTAAAACTATCTATCATTGCATATAATATATAATTATGTGAAATATGTGTAACAATCTGATTACCGCTCTCGATTTAATGAAAAAAAATAAAAGGGGTAGTAAAGTGCTTTTCGTTTTCACTCCTTTAAAAAAATATATCCAGTGTGCTTTATCATTGTTCGACCATAGTTAATATTGCATGACAATTTGACTTTTTTTGCCGGGGCGATCTTGGTAGTCGATGGAACCAGGAAATTGTATAATATAAAAAAAAATATCAACCGTGAGCATGAAGTTCTAAAAAAAATCAATTCACTTGAAAGTGTTTGTTTGTTTGTTGTTGTTGTTGTTATGTGGGTTGATTTTTTTGTCTGATTATTTTGTTACGCGTATATCATGATACAATAGCCAATAGTTAAACTGTGTAACATTGAGAAACTGTTTTCTCCGCAGTCTGACAATTTTTGCCGACATCGCCCCAATTAAACCTACCATTTGAATCTCCTTTCAATAGAGTGTTATAGTCATCGTTATGATTTGCTATGCTAATAAGTTACTTTTCAAGATATTACAAAATGTATGTGCTACCTTTTACACAGGAAACATTTTTGTCACTCAAAGACACTGAAATAAATTATTGCTGGTAACGTACGGTAATTTCTGATGTACATGTAATATAATCATGCAACACTAGCGATCGAGAATTCTTTTATAAGAAGAGCAGCACTTATCAGTCTCTAAAAAGAAATCGTATTATTCAAATTTAAATAAAAGGATGACTGCACTTAGCGCCGCGTTTTGGGCCCTTTTCAATCGCTTATGTTGCGTTAAATATCTTAAAGGGACCTGGACACGATTTCAGATGAAAATTTTATTTTTGATTTTTATGTATTAAATAGTTTACTTGTGTATTTTGAATGATTTACCAAAATTTGAATGTTAGAAGTCGTGTTACAAGCGAGATACAGAGGAAAGAAGTCGCTGTTATGTAAACAAAGCTTGAGTCTTATATTTGTTTACAAATAATGTAAAGTAAAGAAATTACCATTTCTTGTGGAAACAAGATAAACTTATTAAATGTGTTCATAATTAAGGAATAAGGAATCATTCTTTGAGTATTATGAGGTGATAATTTTGGTCGGGGCGTGATCAAATCCAATAAAGCCCGAAGGGCTTTATGATAGATTTGATCACGCCCCGACCGAAATTATCACCTCATAATATTCAAAGAATGATTCCTTATTACTTATATTTATATAATTTTAAGCCATCGTAAGATTAAATATTTGAATGTAAATAAGCAAACCCGCTGGCGCCTCAATTTGGCGTCATTTGAAGTTATGGGTTATATAGTACAAAATCGATACGTAGTGTTATCACAGGAAAAGACACTGGAAAATGTAAATATATAAGTTTATCAACAACAAAATGCAACATTAGATTGAAACTTTTACCAATTCAAGACATATGTAAACAATAACAAGACTCGAGCTTTGTTTACAAAACAAAGAATTTTAACCTCTGAGACTCGCTTGTAACTCGATATTTGACTTTTAAATTTTGATAGAGCATTACAAACATCCATATTGACCATTTTAGACATTAAAAATTAAAAAAATAAATTTTGAAAAAATTGAGCTCAAATCGTGTCCAAGTCCCTTTAACCTAATATCACTTTTGTTTAATTTTTTAAAGAGTCTAGTCAGTTTCCAATATGAATTAAGATTTTAGACTGTGATACAATAACATCATTCTATGTTTTTCTTCCTAAAACTATTTTTAAAAAGGGAGAATATTTGCTTATCTGCACTTGATCAAACTTGATTGATATTAATATGCATGAGAGGTGGAGCTGACATTATCAGAATGGTACTATAATTAGACTTGCATGAATAACAATGGATTATGCCATGTATAAAAATTCATGTGATCACTGTTTCACCATAACCCTATCCATTTTATATGGTACAAGTATACTATTTACTATGGTTTCAACAATTAGACCACGCCCATGTAAGTACGTACAGAAGACTTTAAATCAATGCTTGACAGCTTAACGTGTTCGAAAACATTGTCCTATAGTTAGCACATAACATGCTACCTTACAAGTCACGTGAAAGAATTTTGTATTCACAAAGTTAACTGAGGTGAGAAATCACGTGGTCAATTATAATATCCAACATGCATCAACCCTTGGTTACAACAGGGAAAGCGAAAGTAAGAAGAAGCAGTTTTTTCTCATTTAAAGGGGTATGGTCACGATTTTGTTCAAATTCCATATTTCTGTTTTATTATTTACAATGCTTTAGGAATGCATTTCCAATGACCAAATGAAATTTGAGAGTCAGCAGTGAAGTTATAAGAAAGATACAGGGATCACAATTCTTTGTCATGTAAACAAGGCCCGTGCCCTGTTTTTGTTTACATTAGTTCAATATACCGGTAAAAGGTCTTTTTCAAGCTGATTTTCCCATCTTCTTATTCATTTTAGGCATAAATAAACAGATCCTAACGTTTACCACATTCATTTTCGGTCTAAAACTGGAGTTTTCACTTCAATGTACAAAATGTAAACAAAAGCTTTGTTTATGGGTCGATTTCAAAAAATGTCTTTTTGCGGTCATGGTAATAATTTAATAAATGAAACTAATTTTGAGGCTTTGAATAATCTATTGAGTCAAATATTGTGCGAACTTAGTTTGACATGTAGGAAAAAACATAATTTGTTATAACAATCGATATTTTTCAAACATTTAGATGCAAATTTAGCAAATATTTGCATGTCCCAAATCAAACTTTTATGATATCAAGTCAAAAATATTCGGCATGATAAAGTTGTCTTTCCTGCCAAACATTTTTATTGTTTGAAAGATCTGATATATAGCTGTTAAAAATCATCCATAAAATTTTAATCTTTTCCCTAAATATTACTTTTTTCCCACATATGAAGTGTGTCTTCAAAATTTTGTCTTTCGTGTTACCATTACATAAAATGTGTCATAAATATACTATACATCCCTTCGTGCACTCAGTTTAATGTCGTATGACTGCGTCATTTCCTGGTAAGAAAAGTAAAAGCGAGGGAAAGTTTAAAAAAGTGAAATAATAGAATATACAGAGAAAAAGTTCAGTTACTACGATTCCGTATATTAAGAAGAAGCCCTTGGTGTTACCGGTCAAAAATGTGTTAAGAATGCTACAATCTATTTAAAATTATAATGATTCAGGTTAATTTACAAAGTCATTTTAAATGGGGAAAAGTTGCACGTCATCTAAGGCCGGTGATTATCTTTTTCGGTCAAATAATATGACGTATGTCCATGATGTTATTGTCTGTCGTGTTACCAAACCAGCATGTAACACCAGAGACAATAAACATGGATTTTAGATAATTTCTTGGAAAATACTTAAGCTTGCAATGACAACTTGTGATGAAAGTGAGCCCAAATACTCTATGTATCTTTGAGCAATTCAATATTATATATTTAAGACACAGTTGATTAGTATGAAGATCTCTTCGTTATAGTAACATGAGGGACTTTTATTGGTAACATAACGGACAAACAACACTTATTAACAACTTCGACAACATGGCTAAATATCATATGAATTATAACACCATTACTAACCTAAGTGATCATACTAAAATTTGTAGATTTTAATGCCAGATGAAAGCCTGATGTTTGCAGTGAACAAAGTAAACAAAATTGTCCGTCGTGTTACTCAGGAAACACAGGTAGTGAACTCGAAATACGAAGTTATAGATGAAGAAATGCCAAAATCTTTAACTATTAATAAATGTAGGTTTCGAAATTATCAAAATACACTGTACCTCAATTCTTTCTGCCTTGAGTGATTGATAGGTATGATTTTCATTATTTTCTTGAGATAATTAATGGATTGAAATTAACTTTTACATAATAATAAGCCATTATTTTGCCTGTTTCAGAAAATATTTCAAATAATTGATTTCACGGGTGTTTCGTACTTCTTTAATCTATATAAATAGAATGTTATTCGGCGATGAAATGTTTTCTTCATCTGTGATCATGAACAGCTTTTATTTCGATTAGTGAAATCCGAAAAACCTCTTTAGTAGGTTTTTGGGCGTGGGTTTTTTGCGTTGTCCCTCTCTGTCAAAAACAAAATTAAAATGTTAATGATAAAAAAAATACATGTACAATATTTTAAAAATGATCAACAGCAATGAACGTTTAACTTTGATAATTGGTATGGACCTTCAGCTGGGGTTTGGATTCATCTTCGTAAGTTTGGCTGATGGTCGGTCCCTCGTTCTCTCTATTTTAAACTTTGGATGCAATCTCAGGCTGCATGGGGATAAAAGATAAAGTTCTATTACAATATACTACAAAAAACCTATACTCGGGTAGAAGGGTGAAAACAGCTTTTAAAAAATCATTTTGAGTTTTATTTACTATAAATGTATATATCTTGACTTTTATCTTTGGGACATACTTGAACGTTTCAGCACCGTTAAGAAACAACTTCCGGGGGATAAAGTGTGTATCGTCAACAGATCTCTCCAAGATGTTCCTTCTGTTTGTCGCAGAATTTTTCTTTCATTTACCCTTTTCTTAAGAAGAAAAACGATAAAATTACATTTGAGAATAAAATCAGTTTAGAACTGAAGAGAAACCTTTAAGATTTTATCGTGGATATATATACATGTATATCAATAAAACAAACCAATTGCTCTCTCTCTCTCTCTCTCTCTCTCTCTCTCTCTCTCTCTCTCTCTGAAGCTTTCGGAGAGTATAAATGGCGGTCAAATACACAAAATAAAACCATGAATTTATCATATCTGAAAGAATGATAATTGGATTATTATATTTTTATTTGATATTTTTTCATACAGTAGTACCGTCAAGTTAAGTTTTGTAAAATTCTTACCATTATTTTCCCCGTCATTGGGGGACATCTTCTGGTCCTTATTCTTCTCTTAAAAATAAAGTCATGTATCAGAATCTCAATATATTTAATTTTAAACCAAGATAATTTTTTTTATAGGATTTGGTGATATTGATAGTGTGGCATGGGGGGGGGGGGGGCTGGCCCCTACTTTTTCTCGCAGCAAATATCTTAAATTTGTAATTGATTTGATTTATTTTAAAATAAATATGAAAGGCTTGTGAGTCACCAGGGACGTATACGGTGAATCAATTATTTTACGTCTAACGAGAACCCCCCCCCCCCAAATCCTGCCAGTACAGTATACGCTTAAGTTGTCTAAAACCGAACGCACCGTGATTATAACGGAAGTTTATCTCTACTGGGAAGAAGGTTCACAGTTGAAAAAAATTCATACGCTCAACAAGGTAAATATTTGAGTTTAAATTGATTAAGTTTTGTTTTAATCATAAATTGGTATATCACGGTTAAAAGGGTATAATTAATAATTTTTCTTTGTATAAAACATGGTGTGATAGTGGAAATAAAAAGGATTAACCGTAAACGGAAGTTGGAAGGACACAAACACTGTGTCTGTGTTGTTAGTCCTTGTAAGTTGACATATTTCCATTGCCCGGTCAAGTCAAATTGAATGCAGAAATCTCTATTTACAATGTATACGTTAATGTATTGATGTTTTATAATACACAAATTAATTACAGATTCATTTTACTGCACGTATTGTAACTGAGAATATTTGAAATGGCGCGGTTGGTAGCCGTGTGCAGAACAGATGACTACCAATTTGATAGGAGACAGCTCCCATTGGCTGTTGATGACAACTTAAAAGTAGGTATCGAATGTTTTCTACTGATTACCTGCCCCCAGATTAGTGAGCGATGGTCTCATCTTGTGTTAAATATCTTCCAAAGGCCATATTGGTGCTTTAACCTTCATTCACTTCTCTATCATGTCTATGCAACAAGTAATTGCTTTCATTTTTATAATACCTGTCCATTTAGAGATTACAAGTAGTCAAAAATCATATGATGATATAATTACAGATATGCAAACTTTTTTTCTTTCAACAATTGATTAACTTGATGTTCAGTTGACATTCTATGAAACATTGCTTGCGACTTCTCGTCTTAACGAAGACTGTAAATAGTCTAAATAGACCCCTTCATGATAACTGCAGTTCTACTCGATTGCAGAGCAAATAGATATTGTTTGGCAAAGTTTTGGTTGGTAGATAATTAAATAACATTAATTAAATATTTTGAACTGTCATTTTCTCCTGCAAAAGAACAGTACTGCAGTTATCATAAAGGGGTGTATAGCAATTGCAAAGTGTCATATACTTGTTAAGTTTGTCACATTTCATCATACATGTACTTTCAAGCTGTAATTAATTTGCCTTTTTAATTTGCAGATGGTTGTACAATTCAGTGATAATTGTGTAGACTGTGAAAATGTGAGAGGAATCAAAAGGAAAGACATGGAACATTTTGTACAGAGGTTCAGCATGTTGTCAAAGGATGAAATTGCAGTGGAAATGATGGTCACTAGTCAAGATATCCTAAACATGTTAGCACATATGGTTCCCTGTGTAGGGTGTAGGAGAAGGTTGGTATTTGCTGAAACTCAGTCTATGTTGGCAAAAGTTTAGCACAAGAAAATATGAAGAGACATTAATCAAGATAAAATGCAATCAAAGTAAGCAATTATGTATATCATCCCCCCCAAAAAAAACCAAAAATAAAAGAGAAAGAAGAAAATGATTGCTGTACTTGACTAAGGGACTTGATATTTGTATATTAATTTTTTACAAGCCTTTTGAACATGCAAATATGAAAAAAAGAAACACTTTTTATATGTACGTTATTTTATAGTGTGGAAAGATTATTCAGCCAACTAGTCGAAGGCCAGCATTCTGCTTTAGAACCTCTCATCATCACAAGGAAAGGAGTGCTGTCTGTCAATAGAGAGTTCCTATTTGACCCCAAAGCATTATATGCATTATTTTACATCCATGGGTAAGCTAAGTAAATACTTCACAAATAATTGATGAATTGTGCACAATGGAGAGAGAGAGTGAAAGAGGAGAGAGAGAGAGCAGCACTAGAGAACTTGAGGTTAATACATGTAAATCAGTGTACACTGTACATTCACAATCCAGTATTACTACCGGTATTTAAATAACTCTAAAGAGTTTAGCAATAAGTTATAATTTGTAAATATGGATTAAAAATGGGTTTATTTTTATTTTCAGTGCAAAATTTAATTCCATGATGGATTCCATTCCCAAGAGCAAGAAAAATAAGCGTTGTAATCTTCACTCTCTGGAAACTCACAAAAATCGAACTACAGGGTAACTTCTTCTCAATACATTTACAAATATGCACATTTAGCATTAGTTGTTTTTTTTAGATATTGTGCTCTGCAGATTAAGAGATCTTCTGTTGCACATTATAATTGTATTTTAAAATGTATAACTTTGAATGCAAAATAATGCATGTAAAGGAAAGTATGACTTCTTAATCCGTTGTTTCTCTTTCTTTTTTAACCAAAAAGAAAGTTTTTTAAAGTGTTTAACCACTTCTACAGGAGCTGGATAGACATTTGGGATTTGTTAGCTCAGGAATGTCGTGAAGAAGTTGTGTTAGTGGATGCAGATAGCTTACTGGAGACGTTAGAAAACTACCTAAGAAAACACAGGTTGGTTGTTGATGAATGTTAACAAAGAAAGGATGACTGCACTTAGCGCCGGGTTTTGGGCCCTTTTCGGTCGCTTCTGTTGCGTTTATTTCTTAACCTAATATCACTTTTGTTAATTTTTTAAAGAGTCTAGTCTATTTCCAACATGAATTAAGATTTTAGACTGTGATACAATAAGCTCATTCTATGTTTTTCTCCTTACAACTTTCGAAAAAAGGAGAATTTTTGCTTGTCTGCCCTTGACCAAACATTAGATCGATATTAATATGCATGAGAGGTGGAGCTGACATTATCAGAATGGTACTAAAATTAGACTGGCATGAATAACAATGCTATGTATAAAAGTTTATGTGATCACTTTTTCATCATAACCCTATATATTCCATATGGTACAAGTATATTATTTACTATGGTTTCAACAATTTGACCACGCCCAGGAAAGTACAGAAGTCTTTAAATCAATGCTTGACAACTTAACGTGTTCGAAAACATTGTCCTAGTTAGCACATAACACGCTACCTTATACGTCACGTGATAGAATTTTGTATTCACAAAGTTACCTGAGGTGAGAAATCACGTGGTGAATTATAATATTCAACATACATCAACCCTTGGTTACAACAGGGAAAGCGAAAGTAAGAAGAAACAGTTTTTTCTCATTTTAACCATGAGCGCATGTTTGTCTATTAATCTCCTTTTGACATAACTTTGATAATGCAAATATACAACTACTGTTAAACGGAGAACAATAGACAAACATGCGCTGACTATGTACGAAGTCAGTATAAAAGTGGACGTCCTCATTATCTTATGGAGATTCAAGAAATCGTGATGACCCCCGCCTATGAAAACAAATTCATACTTGGTAACAACATACTTTTATGTAACGCAATTACGTAAAGTTGCAGTTTAGATGTGGACCATTTCTGCAATTGAAAAAAAAATTCTTTTTTTTAAAGTTTATTTTCTCGCAAATATCGCATGTACTTAAGTGCAGTCATCCTTTATGGCACCTGCTGATATACATGTACATGTTTTAAAACATACGAGATTTAGACTAGTCAAACATTAAATCAAGTTGTTGGTTTAATGTTCTTGTAAAGAAAAGAGGAAAACAAGTATTTGACATATGTGTTTTGTTATATTGTTTTATCATATACCAATAGTAATGTTATTTATATAATTCAAGTTCGACGTGCATGAATCTTTAGTGGTCTGAACAAGATATCAATTATTGATACAGATAGAAGAACCAAGTTTTGTGTAAACTAAAACTAAAAAGTATAATAAAAAAATTGAGAGTATTTTTTGGGGGTAAATTCTTAGTACTCTAATAATAATTAGCAATCATTTTCTCTTATTTCATCAGGTTTTGTTCGGAATGTAAAGCCAAAGTCCTTCGTGCCTACAGCATTTTGGTAGGAGATCTCGATTGTAATACAGAGAAGGGATACTGTGCTGTGCTGTATGAGGGACTCCGCTGCTGTCCGCAGGAGCGGCACATCCACATGCAGTGCGAAACAGACTTCATTGCTCATCTCATCGGCAGGGCCGAACCAGAACTAGCCGGAGGGTAAATTCTGATAGACATTAATATTTTTACTTGTTTAAATGTGCAGTATTTTTCCATGCATTGGGTTTTTTGTATATTACTTTTTTTTATTTTGTGGAATATTTTTTAAACTTTGCAAGAAGGTTAGAATTGAAAAACAGAATATAAAACATTACTTATTCCGTATTTCAAGGGCTTTAGAGCCAACTTAATATTAATGGAATGAAGTGTTTTATAAGAGATGGATAGTTATTTTTCTAAGGTAAAAGATAATAGAAATGTTTGATGTTTTAAAATAAGAAAAATGATGCCATTGTTACACTTAACTTGAAAATGGTTGAAATTTTTTTTTTAAATTTCAGGTAAGTTATCTAGTTATAAAAGGTAGGGAGTAAATTTTACCCACCCAATTCATTATGAGTATTTTTCAGGAGCAGAAGAGACAGGCATGCCAAGACTTTAGATATTGCTCAGGAAGAGGTCCTTACCTGTTTAGGGATCCATATCTACGAGAGGCTTCATCGCATCTGGCAGAAACTGAAGGCGGAGGAGCAGACGTGGCAGATTCTTTTTTATCTCGGTGTTGATGCACTGAAGAAAAGTTTTGAGGTAAGTGTACATTTGGACATGTACTGTGCAATAACATATTTTGTAGTCAAAAAAGCATTGTATCTGAAACACAAGGCTAGATTTTAGAAATTACTCAAATACAAGAGTAAAATTAGGTAGGAAGAGATATTTTTGTGGGAATTTAACATAAAATGTGTACATGTATATATTGAGTTCATGTATGTTGACTTTATTGTCAAGATATGAGGGATGGACTGTGGTGTCATTTAAAATCATGGGGGCCAATTATCCTGGATTGTTAATTTTTTTTTTATGTTTGTTGGGATTTTTGGGTCACCTGAGTCACTCAGGTGACCTATTGTAATTGGTCTTCGTCCGTCGTCGTGCGTAGTCTGTTGTCCGGGTGTGCGTTGTGCATTAATAATTTTATTTTTTGAACTTCTTCTTGAAAACTACAAGGCCAGTGGTTATCATTTTTATTGTAAAGCATCTCAATGGTAAGAGGAATCTAAATTGTGAAATTTATGGCTGTACCACCCCCGGGGCGCCACAGGTGAGGCCTAATATGCAGAAAAAGCCAAATTTTCAAAAATCTTTTTTTCTACTCCCACACATGTGAGGAAAAAACTGAATGCATGGTTATGATGTCCATGAAGCCCTCTTCCAAAATTGTGAAATTCATTGCCCCTGAGTCAGGGGTTCAGGCTCAAGGGTGGGGCCAATATGACTATATAGTAAAAATGTATTAGATCTTAGAAAATATTCTTTTTTACTCTCATATGTATTTGTTAAAATATGAATGCATGGTTATGATGTTCACGAACTCCTCTACCTAAATTGTGAAATTCATGACGAGACAAGGGTTCAGGTCCTAGGGCAGGGCCAATATAGCCATAAAGTGAAAATGTATTAAATCTTAGAAAATCTTCTTCTTTACCCCCACACATGTGGAAAAAAAATCTGAATGCATGGTTATGATGTTCACGAACTCCTCTACCTAAATTGTGAAATTCATGGCCTCTGGGTCAGGGGTTCAGGCCGTAAGGGGGAATATGGTCATATAGTGTTAATGCATATGTTTACAAATCTTCCTCTCTACTCTCACACATCTGTAAGAAAAACTGACTTTATAATTATGTTAACCAGGAAGTCCTCTACTAAAATTGTAAATTTCATGTCCCCTGGAGTATGGATTTTGACTCTAGGGCGGGGCCAAAATGGATGTATAGTGTAAATGCATATAATGTTTAAAAATTATCTTCTCTATTCTCACACACCTGTAAGGAACACTGAATTCATAATTTTGTAGACCAGGAAGTCCTCTACCAAAATTATAAATTTTATGTCCCAAAATAGTCATATAGTGTTCATGCATTTAATGTTTTAAAAAATCCTTTTCTTTCAATGAATGTTGGAAATTCAAAAGCTGAAACAGAAAATGTGAGAATAAATTATAGCATTGAAAGCTTTTTTTTTTTTTTGTTTAAATGCCCACAGGGAGAGTTTTAGCTGTCTGCCCCTGGGGATAGGGGATGGGAGGTTCTTTTAAATAAAATACTAGCCACCATGTTTTAGTTTATCTATGAAAACATATACACATAAAATCTATCTTGAAAGTTAACAAATAAAAGAAAATTATTTTCTATCAGATTCTTGCATCTTTGCAGTATCAGGTCATGCACTCTATTATAATCATTAAGATTTTTGCTAAAACTATTGGTTTCATAGTCCTTTTTGAAAGATTTCAGGCAGGGAGATGGTCATCATTACAATATTATAATTTTTCTACACCAGAATGAAACTTAATTAAATGCATATATGAGACTTCTCGACAAGTTTGTGTATGGGCTATGGTACTCAGGTGACTGTTAAGGCCTATTGGCCTATTGTATTTTATAGATTTGCTTCTATGTACAATAAATAAAAAGTTTCAGTATTTATTAGGGGATGTTTATTCGTGGGTAAGAGGTACCCACAAAATCCACAAAATTTGAGTTTCAAAAATATTAATGAATTCACTGCACCGTAATGCAACATACTATAATGTGTTCAAATTTGTTTTTTCTTGTCAAATATGAGTTTAAATATTTATAGATGGCCATGGAAAGGAAACAAGGAATCTCCAACTTAGAGCTTATTTGTGAGGAACTTTTAGAAGAGGAGAGAGCCAAGGAACAGAAGAGGGAGCAGAAACGACAGAAGCGAAAGAAGAAGAAGGCCAAGTCCGCTCAGATCGTTGATCCCACTGAAAGGCAGTGTGAAGAAACCTCAGTCCAATGCGAGGTTAGTGCAAAATATGGAAATTAATTTTTCATAAAATGTCCATGTGTTCAAAATGTTACGTGTTTCCTATTTTCACTTTTATTGCAACTGTTTAACCACATGTATTATTTTAAATCTATGTTTATGATTTTTTTGATATTCTGTCACCAAATCATTATGTTATATAATATTTCTATAAGGAATGTTATACAAAACAATATAAACTTGTTGCTAAATGCATTAAAGATTTTTGACACCTCAAAAAAGGGTGTTATAGAGAAGGTTGAGTGTTTGTATTCAACATGATGGCAACCATTTATTCCAAATACAAAGTAAAAAAATCATTTGAGAATGTATTCTTTATGAATGTTATGAAAGAAATACATGTATACCTGTATATGTAAATTGAGTGGTGCATCTATTGCAGTGTGATAAAACCCAGTCTAACAGTAACAACAAGACGACTCACAAGTCCTGCTCAGACAAGTGTCGAGTGTTAGGTGATCAAAATTCCAATACCACGCTGGCTTCCATGGAGAGTTGTCGGATCTCCGGGACTCCAGAGCGCCAAATGAAGAATGGCAGTATGAACAGTGACTGCGGGTATTCCTCGGACGTTGAAGGATGCGAGTGTAGCATGCCCAGTTCTAACGAGGGCTCAGATATTCTCTGTGATGGCAGATGCAGTAGTCATGACGGTAATAAGTTCACTTTTTCAAAAAATTACTTTAACTTAACAATATCTATGGATAAATGAGTTTTTAGTTGCGTAAACATTAATCTAGGAATTATTTCAAAGTAGCTATTATATACAATAGGTACTTGTGGTAGTGTTTAGTACTTTTTATGTACATTTACCTGTTTCTTTTTTTTTTTGCTGAAATATCAACTTCTTATTGTTTTGTTTTTGTAGGTGGAGACAGTGTGTGTGAATCATTGATTGACAGATGTAACTCTTGTTCCAATTCTGTGTGTCATGGTCCTCCCAGAAAACATGACCACAGTCACTGCACTCACAAGCCTAAGGTAAGTAGAAAAGCTGGTGTGTGTGTACTTTTCTTGAAGCTGAGCCATATATTTCATAATTTTTTTCTGCTGCAAAAACCTGTTCTTAAGATGAGGCCATTCCAAGTTTTTTCTATGTTTAGCGTCCGCGGACGGATTGGTTTTGAGATGTAAAAATAAATAAAAAACACAATGGTTGTTCATAAAATTAGATAGCTTTTTCATATGTCAGACTCGGCATCACATTTTTAAATTGGGATCGGAAATTCAATATTAATAATAACAACATTCAAAATGGAAACCATAGTGGTTATTTGTTATTTTTAAATTTTTGCTACAAAATGAAGAAAATACTTCAAAATATTTAATAAATTTTATTTTGCTAAACCTTTAAAGTTGTGTGTTTTTTCTAAGGTTTGTGGTTTTTTTCCTGATAGAAAGATAGGTTTTTGAGTTTTGGGTGGACGCTAAACAAAGAAAAAACTTGCAATGGCCTGATTCTGCATGTTACTTAAAACTGCTTGGTCCGATTTTTTGGTTTTTACAGTATCAAATAATTTTTCATACAAACCAATTATTTTAGAAAGTTATGGACTTTCTCCTATTTACACCAGCAGAATCGGTCATTTTTCAAAGTTAGAAATATTTAAAGTAAATAAAATAATTTCTTTTTGTGCAAACGAAAAAACAAACCAAAATGCATCACGGGAATGTTTAGAAAAGGAACCGTTTGGTTTCGTCCTGGATGATTGGGTTTATTCACCCCGCAGGTTATGCATCGATTGTAAACAAAGCAAACTTAAGAGATATTAGCGAACAAAATGTACACATGTTTCTTTTTAATTTACCTAAACATTATGACCTTTATGTATAGCGATGTCAAAGTCGTAATACAACCATACCGGTCTATATGTGAGGGGCCAATTTTAACATGAGGCGAAATAACGCGACTCCCTTTTTTGTCGCTTGTTTTGTTAACAAATTTTGTACATAATTTTTTTCATTGAAATTTGGCTTATTTGATCGGGAAAATCACTGCAATGTCTATTATCATACACATACTTAGCATAACCATCGTTTAAAAGCGTACCTAAAATTTGATATAAAATTGGACCAAGCAGCTTTAAACCTTTTGATAAAAAGACTGAGACAAACATTGGGTTTTTTCTGCGGAGAAAGATTTTTTTCTGATCTGTGGAAGATAAAATGTATATCATACCAATGTTTGCACCATATGAAAAAATGAATCGGAGCTTTTTAATAGCTTTTCCAACAAAAAACACACATAAATGTATAAGTAACGATAGTTATTTTATAAAAAATATATTTTTCCATATCTGTAAAAATAAACCACATTAACTACCAGTATGGAAAATTGCAGCCTTTAATGGTTCAAATTATGCAATTATACAATGTAAAATTTCAAATCAGTAATTTTACTGTAATGAGTACAAACTGTTTTGTAGAATGATTCCTCTGCTCCCAGTGAGAACTGCAAATGTGCCAGTGGTAGTCCTTCCTTGATCAAGATGAGTCTCCAGGATATGTTAGAAGTAAGCCATAGCAGAAAATACATGTACCAAGAGCATACTGTGGTTTCATTAATATTTCTGAACATCAATTTTTGTGGATTTCAGTATATGACTGTATAAACTCATAGGCAGTGATGATACGTGTACCAGTAAAGATTTATCTCTTTTTTGTTCACTTCCATGGGCAGATAAACACAACAATGAAATCATCAGCAAATTATGAGTGTTTATTGAATAATGGTGAAAATGGTATTTTGATGGAAAATATGTATAAATGTCCATGTACATATTCTTTGTACCGGGTATATGTTCATTTCCACCAATCAAGGTATTTTAGGGGCATGTATCATTTCATTGCTAAGGACCAGAAAAAAATACTCAGATTTTTATTAAAAAAAAGCTGATTACATGCTATTATAAAATTATTCTTAAATAGTGGGGTCTTTGTATGAGTTGACTTTGAATGAGAGCGTAGCAAAAAAAGTAAGGCTATTATCATGATGTAAAATTCAATCTATTTGCCATTTCTTTGTCTAAGTTGGTTTTTTTATCTACATGAATGTGTTCAGCTAACACAGAGGAAAGTTTACATGTCTCCATGTCTAAGTTGTGAATAAATAGTAATTAATGGGATTGGAAAGAAATTTCTGGGGGAGGGAAAAATAACTTGTCATACAAAATGTACTGATAAATTGATACAAGCTTTTATAAAAGGTCATGTTAACATTTATTTATTATTGATCATTTTCATAGATTAATTATTGATCATTTTCACAGATTAAAATAAATGATTTCTCCATTTTATGCTAGGCTCCAGGAACGTCAGATGATGAGGACTTTATTTCGGAGGAAGAAATTCAGATGTTTAAAGCCAATCAGTCCAACCTCTTACTGAAACGACAAGAACTACGAGAAACGCTGCGGAAACGATTCGACACGTTGCAACAGCAGAGATCGCCAGATACAGGAAGTCTGGATCCTGTTGCACAGAAGATGTGCAACCTCTAATAACAACAGCATTGCCATGCTAAGTCTGTGATGAGCTTCAAAGCTTTCCTGATTTTCTTTTCCCCCTCATCTTTATTTTTCTTTTAAAATGAACTTTGCCCAGATCACATGCATTAATGAATGAAAACTGGAAAATTTAAAACTGACTTAATTTATTTTTTTGTTAGTGTTGGTATATGTAGTACTCAATTCTGTTCTACAAAGATCTATTTTTCTGCTTACACCTCATTGTCAAAAGTTCATTATTCCCTCTAAATATCTAGCTGAGAATTCCACACGGTCAGTGTTACTGTATATATACAGTCAATAAGATTCGCTTCTTAATGCCTGATTCAGAACATTTTTTTTTGATCATGCTTTATTCAGGAATGCTAGAAGGCAAACTTTATCACTTTTAATAGTAGAATTTCCTGTGGAATTTTTTTTTAATTAAGGAAAATATTTCATGAAGTGAAAAAAAATGCTTAAGGTTGAAAGAAGGTTCTTTGCTTTATCAGTGGGTATTTAGTTTTTGGAGCCAATGTGTTTGGGGTTAGATATACTTACATGTAAATGTTTTAAAAAAACACACATGAGAGGGAATGATTGCCTTTAGCTTGGTTTCATGACCAAAAGCAACTGCACAGACTATTTATAAAGTGTTGGAATGTTTGAAGTGCTAGGTATGGAGTTATACGGTGAGAAGCCCATGTCTTGTTATTGAAACACAACAAACTGGTGTGTAGAATGTATGTAGGTCCATAAGGAAAAGGTTTTTATTCTGTGATAAAAACACGGTATATTGTAGTGTACTACATGTATTATTCAATGTAGATATTATTTATTTTCTTGTAATATTATTTAAATTTTCCATTAGAATTTCATAAAGAAATTTGGAAGTGGAAAACATTTAAAAGTCATTAAATGATGGATTTTGATATATCATGCTGTTGACCAATTTTTTGTGTGGCACATGCATGTATATTTATTCATAATGAATGAAATATTTTGAGAGATAAGACATACAAAATGTGCGTGCCACAGAAATGTTCCTCCGATAAGCAGATAAGCTGGACACTTGGTTTGTTGCAACATGGATCTTACTGGACTTCATTTATTATCCTAAATGTCATAGGATTTTTTTTCTCTCTATTCTGTCCTTATTTATTAATATTTGAACAATCACTCACACTATTTTGTGTAAATTTTTTAAGTGACACATGTAAAGTGCTTGCTTCATGGAAAATGTCCTTTTCTCTCTCTTTTTTTTTTTTCTTTAAAGTTTGTAGATAATTTTTAGAAAAATATCAAGACTTTGAATATAAATTTTAAAGATTGAGTATTTTTGATGTTTTTATTGAATTTAATGTTTTGATGTTTTATTGAGGGAAAATCATCTTTGTTATTAGATTCATCACAATGCTTTGCATATGCGTGTGAACAATTGATGCATTGATTGATTAAGTCCACTCTTGTTTTTGCATAGAAATATTGTGGGGGAAAGAAGAGCACAAATTGGTTTGCAGTATTGTATATTAATGTTCAATAATTTAAACATATATGTCCCTGTAAAACAGCAATAAATAAGGTTTGATATAGTTTACTGAAATGTATAGAAATGGACATGGCTGATTGTTGTTGGAGTTGGAGAGTTGATGAAAATTAACTTAATGCAGATGTGCAGGTTAATTTCACTAAAGGATGATCAGTTTGTTGAAATAAAATTATATTATTTACATTTAAAATCTGTTTTAAGTTTTTCTTTGGTAGTTTTTTTTTTTTTGTTATTAGCAAATAATGCAATTTAAATTTTGTACCGATACTTTCCATAGAGTGTATCCAACTGATGAGGACAACGTCAGTGTTGTCCAGTATTTCAAGTTTGGTATGAAGTACCCCCAAGGAGTATATGAACCATTCAGTTTTGAGGTCAAGGGTCAAATTGATCCAGCTCATGTGTTGTTTGTTCCATTACATTCAGAAACCTTAGGTGCACAGTCGTCAAACTTGGTATGCTAGACACTATATGGAGAAGGTGACTGCATGTCATTATACCCCGGCAAACGAAGAATATTTTACTACTGCATTGAATAGTCTTGAAATTTAAATATGTTGAATACCATCTGAAGATGAGCACTTGCAATTTTTTTTTTCAGACAAAATTTAATGATTTTATTAGTTTTCTTTTTCTTCATCCTGTATATTGTACACTGATATTGAAAAGTAAGGGAGGCAATCCTTACAGATTTAATTGATATTATTAAAACACTCTAAAAATTTATTTATATAAATACATGGGGCCATTATCTTAGCCATGGTTTACAAGTAGATGGAGGATGTGTATAGGGGAAATTGATAATCTGTAAAATGGCCAGTGGTTTGTGGGTTATTTCAATTCTGTTTTATATAAACCAAAAGTTTCTATATTATAAGGAAATAAATTACTTAAGCAATAAAATGCTTTCTTTGGTGATTCATGCGGGATATGAAGGTGGCGACATTGCAGAAAGCGGGTTATGTAAATTTTTTCTGCAATGATTGCTATCTTCATAACCAGCATGAATCATTAAAGAATTTATGCATTTTATTGTTTATATTTACATCTTTGTTTTTTGCCTTTATACCGTACTTCTTCATACAAGTCATGCTTTTATACATATAAATACAGTATAGAGCCCAGGTATGGGGTTTACACACGGCAAAAACTAAAATCCTTGTTTTATCATTCAAGGGGTATCGGGTGCGGATCCAGAAATTTTTCATTGGGGGTGGGGGGTTGAGGAGAAAGAAGATGGGTGAATAAGGTGTGTAAACTGCCTATATGACGATAGATAAGATGCTATAAAATTAAAATATCAAAAAATCTCATAATTTCTTTCCAAATTTTTAAAAACAATGTATATTTACCATAATGTAACATATGTGTTTTAAATATATCTTTGCATCAATTTTCAATGTAAAATAATATAAAAAAATTAAGATAAAGAGTCACTGCCGTGACGGGGTGTCGAACCGCGGACCTATCGAGTGTGAATCGGGTGACTTAACCACTAGTCTATGTGTCGCTCTGTTTATATTAGTATTTTAAAGATAGTCCATTAGTCAATCGATGTTTTCAAACGAATATTAATTCGATATTTTTCACGCTAAACAAATTTAGATTGTTGTTTATTTGGATAAAACTCTGGTTACTTATATTTTTCTTTGATATATATAAATTATTTTTAAGATTTTTTTGGTCATATAAGATTTTCTTTGTTCTAAAACTTCCGGTCGCTAACTTATACAGCCATTTGAAAATTGCCCTCGACCGGGACACATCATTTAAATGTAAGTAAGAATAAAAGTTGAAATTTTATGTCTATATGTATAAATAACATGATTAGTTGTTACAATAGCTTTCACCTTTATATATGAATAATTTATGAATGCATTTAGAAGAAATTATAGTTATTTATAATTGTATCACAGAACATAAACCGGTTTGGTCAGTTTGTCAGATTTATAGAATAACATAAACAAGATTATATAGGATAAATATAAACCATACACTTTATATAAGTGATTATTTAGATGATATACTAGTATAAGAGTATGCACGTGAATATTGCATTTTATTTTGGATTTTTAAAATATTTTATTGTGGTAGTACAATTACGATATTTATTAACAGGTGTATGTAGCCTACCTATAGATTCCTATCAGGAGTTTCTGTACGCTCTGTTCCACCCTTATTTAGGGTATGTATATATAATAATTTGTACTACGCTATTATATTTGATAATTACTGTAAACTATGTCCATATTAATTTGATAACTTCAGTAGTATGGTACATAATACTTGCATGAATTAAGTAAAGGAAAGAATTATATCTTAATGTTCACATCTATTTAATTCTTGTTTATTACGAAAATATTTTAATGGATAATTTTATACTTACCTAAATTTACGTGCATATATATGGAATGTTATATTACGACATGTATAATTGCAGTTTAGTAATTCTGATTTATATCATGTATTTGTAGGAACGACACATATATTATATATTGGAATAAATTTGCGGAATCACAAAAGTCTGGTTGTTTACAATGGTGTCAGAAGTGGGATCGCCAGATGCCTGATGATTTCCCCAATGGTGTCGTGGACAAGAGAGCCTACAGATTTTGCAATTGAATGATTGTACATATTTATTAACTATTGAACATTTTTAAATATATATTGTATAATAAAGAAATAAACATACGCCATAAACATGGAGGAAAAGCTGAAAGAAGAAATAGAACAACTGCGGATAAAACTTCTTCATGTTGAAGCGAGGCAAGCGGCTACATCCAAGTCAATACCGCCAGTTTACATAAAGTCCGAACGAAAACTCCCCAAATTAGCTGGAAGACCCGTTAAAGACTCCGATCCAGATGTCGAAGATTGGGTAACAGACATGAGGGATCATATTGTAAATATTCCAACAAATGATGAAAGAATTGAGTTTGTATTGGACCACCTCACCGGAAATGCTAAATCGGAAATCCGAATGCGTCCATCCGATATGAAAAAATCAGCGGATGACATATTGAAAATAGTAGAAGAAACATTTAAAATTCAAGACAATTTAGCCCAACTCAGACACAAATTTTACGAAAGAGAGCAAACAGAGAATGAAAGTTTAGAATCATATTCCCTATCGTTAATGAAACTTATGCACATTATTAGTAAGAAAGAAGGGGGTGACAATTCAAACAATGAGAAAATTCTGACAGAAAAATTTATTGATGGTGTAAGAGATTATCAACTCAAGAGGGAACTACGAAAGTTTTCGATGGAAAATCCATCAATGCCTTTTATAGAATTTCGCGGACGTGTGTTATTATGGGTCGATGATCGACAGCCAAATTCATCGAAAAACGCTGCTTCAATCAATAAAGTTTCAATTGAAGAAACAACGGCAGAAACTCAAAGCAAGTATATTCTGGAGATGATTAAGAAACAGCAAGAGCTTCTTGAAAAACAGCAGAAACAAATTGACTTCCTCACACAAAATGTACCCCGGCAACAGGGTCTGTTTCATTACAGAGGGCGTGGCATTCATCCCTTCAGAGGTAGAAGTAGAGGACGAGGATATGGACGTGGTTTAGGCAGATCCAATACCATCACATGTTATCACTGTCACGAAGAGGGTCACAAGAAACCAGAATGCCCAAAACTATCAGCAACATCAAAGAAAGTTTCTCTGGACAACCCAAAAGCTCAACCCTCTCAGTGACGAGTCTAACTTGTGAGGGACGCCAAGAAGACTCCAACCTATCGTTAAATAATCTTAAAGAAAAATGTCCTGCAACGCATGTAAAAATAAATGGAAATAACTTTTTGTGTCTATTAGACACAGGGTCTGAAGTGTCTACTATAACATCCAAATTTTACAATACTTACCTGTCCAACTTAGAACTTAGTGACACCCGTCCTTTTCTGAAACTTGTAGCTGCTAATAATTTGCAAATACCTTACCTTGGTTTTGTAGAAGTAGACGTTGATATTGGTGGGTGTGTATTACAGAATGTTGGATTTCTTGTATCTAAAGTCAATGATGAAGAAACAACAGATGGAATCATTGGTTGCAACATTTTAAAGCAAGTTCACAATCTTATTAAAGATGGGACATTTAAATTTGAAAATGAATCAGAAAAAGACCCTTGGAAAATAACATCAACTGCTTTCGACCTATCTACGGATGATGGTAAAATACGTTTTGTGAAAGTTGCAGGACGATCCGATATCTGCATACCGGCCAAATCCATGAAAGTGGTCATCGGATCGACAAAACAAAACAAGAAGAATGAACCGTATACGGCAGCTGTCCAAGCCATATCCGGAACGTTTGGATCACTTCCGAGAAACATAATGGTTATTGATACTTTAGGAACCGTAGACTGTGGAAAAATACCAGTAAGAGTACTAAATATTGGAGATGAGGACACGTGGTTGAAACCTAAGAGCAGAATTGGGACCCTTCACAAAGTAGATGTCATTCGATCTACCAACGACGAATATGACATTGATGTGAAAGAAACAGAAGTTGTAATACGTAAGATAAGTACCAAACCATCATGTATCCCAACCTCAGACGATTACAACGATGATTTGAAAATAAAGATGGGAGATGTAATCCTCACTGAAGGTCAACAAGAACAATTCGATAATCTATTACAAAAGCATCGCGAAACCTTTAGCAAAGATGACAATGATCTTGGTTACACCGAAGCAGTGAAACATGCCATCAAACTCAAAGATGATGTACCAGTCAGACTTCCACATCGTCGAATACCACCACATCAAATCGATGAAGTTAGACAACATATCAAGAAACTTTTAGACAGTGGTGTAATACGAAAAAGCAGCAGTCCATTTGCGTCAGCTGTAGTTATAGTAAGAAAGAAAGATAAAAGCCTTCGTCTTTGCGTGGACTACAGAGAACTGAATAAGAAGACCATTAAAGACGCTTATCCTCTCCCAAGGATCGACGAAACGCTAGATGTCTTACACGGAGCAAAGTATTTCAGTTCGATTGACCTTGCACAGGGATACCATCAAGTGGCTATGGATGAAGAGTCGATAGAGAAAACTGCTTTTCGTGTCGGTACGGGTGGCCTTTATGAATACTTAAGAATGCCGTTTGGATTGTGCAACAGCCCTGCCACTTTTCAAAGGCTCATGGAAGCTTGTTTCTCAGAAGAAAATTTCGAAATCTTACTTCTCTATTTAGATGACATTCTCGTCTTTTCAAACACAGTCGATGAACATTTACGTCGTTTAGATATTGTCTTTACAAAACTCAAATCCCATGGATTGAAAATGAAACCAACTAAATGCAGTTTCTTTAATACATCAGTTAAATACCTTGGACACGTGGTTTCCGAGAAAGGGATTTCCACAGATCCTGAGAAAACAGAAGCAATCAAATCCTGGCCAACACCAACCACAGAAAAGGAACTCAGATCGTTTCTTGGTCTAGCAGGCTATTATAGACGGTTTGTGAAGGACTTCTCGAAAATCGCTAAACCATTGCACGGTCTAACCCATAACAACAAAAATGGACGAAAAAAGATAACAAAACCATTCCAAGAGTCATGGACAACTGAATGCGATTCTTCTTTTAATGAACTAAAAGAAAAACTTATCTCGTCACCAATTCTAGGTTATCCAGATTTTAAGAGAAAATTCATATTAGAGACAGACGCCAGTTTTGACGGATTAGGCGCCGTTTTGTCACAAGAACAGCAAAACGGTCACGTTGTCATTGCGTATGCATCGAGAACTTTGCGACCCACAGAACGAAACATGGAAAACTATAGTTCGATGAAATTGGAACTTCTAGCTTTAAAGTGGGCCGTGACTGAGAAATTTAGAGACTATTTACTTGGTGCGAAATTTGTCGTTTACACGGATAATAATCCGCTCAGTTATCTTCAAACTGCGAAATTAGGAGCCACAGAAACACGATGGGCTAGCCAACTTGCTCAGTTCGATTTTGAGGTCAAGTTCCGCTCAGGAAAAGTTAACCGCAATGCTGATGCATTAAGCCGTAAACCAGTACCCAAAATAAGAACTGTTACATGCAACTCTGAGTCTGTACTTCAGACGATAGCGAAAGGCTCAACTTTAATGGATATTCGCAGGGAAGATACTGAAATATCTCATGCACATGTTCGTTTTATGCATACAGAGACTGTAAACGCAACCAATACGTTACCAGAATACGAACACACAGAAATAGCATCTCTACAAGCATCTGACCCTTTACTAAGTCGTGTTCTCTACTGGATAAAAAGCGATGTAAAACCTACTTCAGAAGACTTGAAGAAAGAAAGCAAAAATGTTAGAAAGTTATTGAAACATATGAACAAATTGAAGATTGAAGAGGACGTGATATACAGATATACAGATGGAGAAACTGGGCCATGTCGACAAGTACTTCTTCCAACTTCATTAAAGCAACATGTTTTAGAATCCTTACACAGTCACGCTGGACATCAAGGTGTAGAGAGAACTTTCGCTCTTGTTCAGAAAAGATGCTACTGGGTGAACATGAAAAATGACGTTGAAGAGTTTTGTAAGAAATGTGAAAGATGTTTGATCTCTAAAGCACCACTTCCTTCTGTGAAACCTCCAATTGGAAATCTGCTTGCGTTCAAACCATTAGATATATTAGCCATTGACTTTACCCTACTTGAACCAGCATCAGATGGTAGAGAGAATGTTCTCGTCATGACGGATATCTTTTCGAAATTTACACAGGCTGTTCCAACAAGAGATCAAAAGGCAACAACGGTAGCGAAAGTTTTGACCAAAGAATGGTTTTTCCGTTATGGAATCCCCAGAAGAATCCATAGTGATCAGGGCAGAAATTTCGAAAGTGCGATAATTCAAGAACTTTGTAAAATTTATAACATTTCGAAAAGCCGAACAACACCGTACCACCCAGAAGGAAATGGTCAAGTTGAGCGGTACAACAGAACAATGCACAATTTACTCCGAACTTTAACAGCAGAACAGAAACGAAAATGGCCTGAATATTTACCAGAACTTGTCTATGTTTACAATTCTACAATCCACTCATCAACGGGTTACACACCATATTTCTTAATGTTTTGTAGAGAGCCAACACTACCGATTGATCATTTCCTTGGCCTTAGTGACGACAATCCTTCAGGAACGGTGGACGAGTACATCGAAAAACATAAACAACGTATGAGTCACGTTATGGAACAAGCAAAGAAGAATTTGGAAGAAAATGCGAAACGGAGAAACAAACACTACAATCGTTCTACAAAGCAGAGTGAAATTGCCATTGGATCACGTATTTTACTTAGAAAGAGAGTAATCGGTAGAAGCAAAATTCAAGATACGTGGGATTCAACACCATATCGAGTTATTGCTGCTCCAGGTGATAATGTGTACACCATTCAACTTGCTGATGGTTCTGGACCTACAAGAAACGTCACACGAAGAGAAATCCTAGACACGGGTGAAATTGTGTTATCAGAAGATGACAGTGATTCAACTATTTCTGATTCCGATTCTGAGAGTGAAAACCGTGTGTTTATTCTAAGAAATGTGCAAAATTGTGATCCAGAAAGTGATGATGATGGTGAAGAGACCATATTGTCTTCACAAGATACATCGGTAAAACCTATTGTACAACCAAGACGTACAACGCGCAGCACTGCTGGGAAACACTCCAATCTTCATCACTTACCAACTTCCGCCATCAGAACTCAAAAAATAAACGAAAATGTGCGCGATTTTAAGCAGCTAAGTGATGCTGTCACAAATCTCGGTGCTACCCTAGGAAATTCTTTGGCTTCGACCCTCAGTCAAGCCTGGGCTAATTATAAACAATAGCTTGATTTGTTTTATGTAAAGTTTAAATAGTGGTAAAATGACTGTTTAATATTCATTGATATATGTATCAATTTATTCATTGCAGTGTAAAGCAATGTTAAACAGGGGGAATATGTAACATATGTGTTTTAAATATATCTTTGCATCAATTTTCAATGTAAAATAATATAAAAAAATTAAGATAAAGAGTCACTGCCGTGACGGGGTGTCGAACCGCGGACCTATCGAGTGTGAATCGGGTGACTTAACCACTAGTCTATGTGTCGCTCTGTTTATATTAGTATTTTAAAGATAGTCCATTAGTCAATCGATGTTTTCAAACGAATATTAATTCGATATTTTTCACGCTAAACAAATTTAGATTGTTGTTTATTTGGATAAAACTCTGGTTACTTATATTTTTCTTTGATATATATAAATTATTTTTAAGATTTTTTTGGTCATATAAGATTTTCTTTGTTCTAAAACTTCCGGTCGCTAACTTATACAGCCATTTGAAAATTGCCCTCGACCGGGACACATCATTTAAATGTAAGTAAGAATAAAAGTTGAAATTTTATGTCTATATGTATAAATAACATGATTAGTTGTTACAATAGCTTTCACCTTTATATATGAATAATTTATGAATGCATTTAGAAGAAATTATAGTTATTTATAATTGTATCACAGAACATAAACCGGTTTGGTCAGTTTGTCAGATTTATAGAATAACATAAACAAGATTATATAGGATAAATATAAACCATACACTTTATATAAGTGATTATTTAGATGATATACTAGTATAAGAGTATGCACGTGAATATTGCATTTTATTTTGGATTTTTAAAATATTTTATTGTGGTAGTACAATTACGATATTTATTAACAGGTGTATGTAGCCTACCTATAGATTCCTATCAGGAGTTTCTGTACGCTCTGTTCCACCCTTATTTAGGGTATGTATATATAATAATTTGTACTACGCTATTATATTTGATAATTACTGTAAACTATGTCCATATTAATTTGATAACTTCAGTAGTATGGTACATAATACTTGCATGAATTAAGTAAAGGAAAGAATTATATCTTAATGTTCACATCTATTTAATTCTTGTTTATTACGAAAATATTTTAATGGATAATTTTATACTTACCTAAATTTACGTGCATATATATGGAATGTTATATTACGACATGTATAATTGCAGTTTAGTAATTCTGATTTATATCATGTATTTGTAGGAACGACACATATATTATATATTGGAATAAATTTGCGGAATCACAAAAGTCTGGTTGTTTACAATAACATCGATTTATATAACATATATTTATATTAAATATGTTAAATATTTGAAATAGATTGATTTAAACTGGCGTATGCGTGCCAAAACCTCCAAATAGTGTCATTTTTAGAACTTCAATGCCTTTTCATTTATAGAGTGGGTCTGAGCTCCATATTTTTGTCACTGTCTATATAAGGTTTAAAGGAAATCAAACCGATTTCAGTCAACGAAAACGTGGAGAGGTGACCCACTATACTTTTAAAATGTCATTTTATATCGCAACAATTGAACGTTTTAGAAAAATAATACAAGTCCGTAAACTCGTGGTTGAAGTCACATATAGCATTTAACAATGGAATTTGTTGTGACTGAAATGGCTCAGTGGTTAGAGTTCCAGACATTTGGTAACATTATAGAGCTAGGATTTTTAGGTTGTGGGTTCGATACCACCAAAACTTTAGAAATTATTTTTTTTTCTTATCGTTGTTAAAATATTCAAAACTGAATATAGTTAGAAGTTGTGCTTTTGTTAACTTGTATTATAAATACTCAAGTATATTTAGTTGGAAAAAATTTAAATTTGAAATTGTATTTTACGACTAAACCAAATGGGCATTTGCGCTATCTTGTTCCCCCATCTTCTTTGGTAATATGAAATAGATGAATGCTTGTGGGATTCGATGGGGTGGGTTGGGTGCCGCATAGAGACCCCAAGTATCTTCAGGACTAAGTCAATGTTTCCAAAATTTGATGTCTGCTACATTTCCTTTAGGTATTTTGAAGCTACATTGATGATCACAGATATGGACTTGTGACTTATTAAATTATTCTGTTATTAACAAAAACTTGTTCACAAATAAAAAGTAATACTGCATAAATCAACCAATTCTAATCATTTGGTTGACGTCAGCTTTTACATCCATTTACAATTCATTAAATGCACAGTGTGCTTATGTTACTGAAATATGATGTTTGTCACACGTTTAACATACTTAAAGTAAATTGTCTGCTGTACATCCTCTGTGGTATTTAAGCTTGCAAAATGCAACCAACTATATCGTTTGGTTGATGTCAATTTTAAATCTATTTACAAACAAGCATGCTTGTAGAAACTAGGAAAATACATGTATATTTATATGTGCATTCCTTAAGGTCTTTCGATTGTCGCATGACGTCATCGTGAGCCTTCCGGAATATTTTACCGTTATCGGTTATAATATTAGTGTTATGTGATGCATGGTTTTGCCAATATTTCTTGATTTATACTTGTGTTTAACACATTTTAAGCTATATAAAGTGGAACGACACTAATATTTAGCAATTTATAGAGAGTAGTTTGAGTTGAAATCGCTTAATTCAATGAAAAACTGATAAAACTGTACATAGGAAAACTTGACAGAGACTACAATTCATAATTTTTCACCTGGCAAGGTAAACATTTCTTTGCAGATTTCAATAGGATATATAATGAATTATAAATGTACCAATTTTCAGTGAGTTTGAACCATTACTTCAAAAGTTATAGACGTTTTGTGTTGCTAAACTGTACTTATTCATTGTTAAAAAACTGTATCAAAATGCACTGTAAATGTGATAGCTTTAATACTGCAAAGTTTTAATGGCCTTAAAATGTTAAAATACATAAAATAAAGGATTGCGATAAATTGCTTTATTATATCGAAATCAGTAAAAATAAATGTTATGTTTTATTGGAGAGCAGTCGTTGTTATAATTGCCCTGATAGTGTACCTGTGTTAGCTCCTACAGCATGAATAAAATATTTGCAACATACCAATATTTAAGTTCAATTTTAATGTTTACATAATAATCTTCAAATTTAAACAAAAGTTACACGGATTAAACCATAAAAACATCAAGGGTGGAGAAACCTTAAGACAATCAATACTTTGATTTACCAAAAAAAAAAAAAAATTACAAGAACCATTTAGTTTTTTAAGTTTATTTATTGGCACACACAACAACAATGACATGTGTTTGTTTAAATGATGTTAGTGATAAAAAAAACCCTTATAACACTGTTTTTATTACATACTACATAATAGCTCAGGCATGAAGTTTTTTCCATGGCGAGACATAAACTACTATACTGTGTCTTCATATTATTTGGAAGGTAGCTATCCTTTTCGTTTTCATTGTACGTAAATTGACAGGTAATGTCCTGTTAAATTAAATTTAAATTTTTGTCACATATGTCTTTTAACTTGGTAAACAGTTTGTTTCCATTTATTTTTTTGGGTGCAATATCCTGAAGTGAAAAAAATCTGAGAAAAATTTTGTTTAATAAAAGAATATAATTAACAAAACCACAATATTATGCAGAACCTTTAAAAACATGAATAATAGAGATCAAATAATAAAATATGCACTCAAAGCAACTGTAAAGAGATGTTCATAAACAATGTAAGAAGCTCTGACAATGACAAACAAAATGACATCTTTGGTGACAATGGGTGACAACTTGTTGTCTTTATCATATGAGATGATAACTTTAAGCTAACATTGACAATGAAATGATGTGATTCATTGAGGTTCTGCATCTAAGATGGTGTAATATATTGTATTGATGCTACAACCATGCCTTCAATATTTGATGTTAACATAAGAAGTATAACTGTCAGTTCTTTTTTCTTCCTTTTTTCTTTTGGGGTCTTATAATAAGTAGTTTGTTGGCAAGATTCAAGGTCGACGAGACCGATTCTTGCAACAACATTTCAAGATGGTAAGTTTCTGTACATACCATGAGCTATCGATAACTTATTTTTGAAGATATTTTGTTTATTTTTATTATTTTTTTATTTCCCAGTTGGTAAACCATAGCTTTTTCATTGAAGTCTCTGACTCAGAGTTAGATTGAAGTATTTGACATATATATACTGGTATATTAATTGAGATGTGCTGAATTATATTATATACAGGAGTACATCGAAAAACTGTGGTTTACCAAAGGTCAATAAACAAGACAATACAAATGTCTTGCTAAAAACAGCGCTACTCAACAATCATCTCGCAAAAACTCAATAAAACAAAAATGAGATTCCACTTAAAATAACTACATCCAGTACAAGAAAATAAAAAAATGATTTATAGAAAAATACATGTACTACATGTAAAATATATATTGTAAGTAAATATATCAAACAAAACACATGGTTTACAGCACTATTTGGTGTAAGTATAAATTTAATAAATATATTATACAGTACTGAAATAAATACTTTTGCACATGTTACATCAAATTGGCATATTTAGATCTTTAAAACAACAAAAGATGATGCGCATCTTCAAATTAGGAGTGGATAATCAACAATACTTTGTAGGATTTTGGGGATGTCATTTGGCAAAAAAATGATAGGGAGGTTGGGGGGGGGGGGGGGGTAATAAACTACCAATATTCACACTATCACATTAAAGCTGTTCTTCTCTCTGTACCATTAAATCTTCATTTTCCTCATCTTCACGAATGCTGTCTGTTCCATTTTTATCCTCCACTTCCTCTATGGTGTCTGGAAGCTTGGTTGCCATGGTTTCAGGCAAGAGCAACAGGAGAATACTTGCAACAAGGGTGATAACTCCAATGATGATCACGGAAATGGATTTGTGACTCAGGTCACCCTATTTAAGGTGAAATCAATGAAAAAAATAATAATGAAAAGATCAATAAAAAAGATATTCTGATGGACATGCAGGGTAGCAAAGTGATTGAAAGAAATGTTTTAAGATGGTATGGGACACCTCCTTATTGTTACATACTTCCAATTGAAATAAACAATAACATCAAGCATAATTTTATAAACTTTTTCTTTTCCGAACCAGTTACTTAACAGCATAGCACAATGGGTTGGACGGTTAACTATGAATGTGTAAGTCACGAGTTCGAATCCCGCTGGGGCTTTTAAAAATTTTTACCTATCCAAAAAATTTTTGTAAAACAAATATTGTAAAATTTGAAAATTTTAAAATGGTGAAAATATTTTGAAAATAATCTACTTTTATCCACATTGTATGAATATCAACAGGTGTCCCATACCACATTAAAAGATGATTTCATAAAAAACTAATTTTATAAAATACAGAGCAAATTAAAGGTGAGGTTGAAAAATTAAAATAAGTATCATTTATACATGTATCTTGTCTTCTGACAACAATATGAACTAAGCATTTAGATTTAAAAATATTTAATAACACAGTTCCGTAGTACAGGGATTCTTACCAATGCAAGGATCTGAGGGGCCACCACTCCTCCTAGTCTGGCCCAGAATGCACAGCTGCCCATCCCAATGTTCCTGGCAATCAAGACACACAAAAAGTGGTAAAGAATAGGAAAGTAGGTACTTCACCATGATATTAATCAAATTTAAATTAGAGAGATGTGCTAGGGCATGCATGGTTAGCTGAGCCAATGTAAGAAAGGTGCATTAATTGCAAATCTAAGAAATACTGAAAACATAAAATAAAAATAATTGCCTAAGGGAAATATTAAAAATATGGCAATGATCAAAATTTACATTTGTTATCATGTGGTACTAAGTTGCACTATGAATAATGCATTTTGCTTTAATTAATATTCTTTACTTCCGCAAAATCAATTTTTAACAGTAATTTAATCGCTTTGTAACATACGAATTGCCTAGTAAAAAAACTTCATTTACATTTGTATGAGTGGGATTGACACAACTTACCTAATGACTGTTGGATATAGCTCAGAAGTGTAAAGGAAGGTCAGACTAAATACTCCACTGGCTCCAAATTTTCCAACAATGGCACAAGCCGTGACGATCTTCTCTCGCAGATTCCTGTCTTCCACTGTAAAATCAAATGTTTAGCTAAAGAAAATTTCCAAACTTTAAGCAACATGAAACAAGAGGCCAAATGGCCTTAACGGTCACCTGAGTAGCATAACCCATACACAAACTTGTCAAGGAGTCTCATATATGCATATTTAGTTAAGTTTTATTCTGGAATAGAAAAATTTTTAATTTGTAATGACGATCACCTCCCTGCCTGAAATCTTTCAAAAAGGACTATTAAACCTATAATTTTAGCGAAAAACTTAAAAGATCATAAAAGAGTGCATGACCTGATATTGAATAGGTGCAAGACTCTGATAGAAAATAATTTAATAATAATAACAAGGTGGCTATTATTCATGTTTTATCTAAAACAACCTCCCATCCCCCATCCCGCCGGGGCAGACAGAAACTCTCCCTATGGGCATTTAAACAAACGAAAAAAAACCCAGCTTTATTGATACAAGCCATCATGAGTTACTCACTTCTCCTGTTCCAGTTTTTGAATATTCAACATTCGTTGAGAATCACCATCTGGCATATATACCAAAATCATTTTACCTTTATATATCAGTGATTTTAGTTAGCCAATTATTACTTTACTATTAACATAAACAAGGAACAAGAATATATATGGTTTAGGGGTGGGGATATTAACCGTTTTCAAGATATTCAGGCACTACCTGTTTGAGAGGGGTCAGGACCACCCCAAGGGCCCATGACCTACATACCATATGATGCCCCTTGACACAAGGAACAAGAATATATATAGTTTAGGGGTGGGGATCTCAACCGTTTTCAAGTTATTTGTGCACTTCCTGTTTGAGGGGGGTCAGGACCATCCCTGGGGCCCATGACCTACATACAATATGATGCCCCTTGACACAAGGAACAAGAATATATATGGTTTAGGGGTGGATATATCAACCGTTTTCAAGATATTTGGGCACTTCCTGTTTGAGGGGATCAGGACCATCCCTGGGGCCCATGACCTACATACCATATGAAGCCCCTTGACACAAGGAACAAGAATATATATGGTTTAGGGGTGGGGATCTCAACCGTTTTCAAGATATTTGTGCACTTCCTGTTTGAGGAGGGTCAGGACCATCCCTGGGGCCCATGACCTACATACCATATGATGCCCCTTGACACATGGAACAAGAATATATATGGTTTAGGGGTGGGGTTCTTAACTGTTTTCAAGATATTTGGGCTCTTCCTGTTTGAGGGGGGTCTGGAACCACCCCTGAGGCCCATGACCTACATACCATTTGATGGCCCTTAACACAAGGAACAAGAATATATATGGTTTAGGGGTGGGGATTTTAACCGTTTTCAAAATATTTGGGCCCTTCCTGTGCCATATTGGCCCCACCCTAGTGCCTAAACACCTGTCCCAGGGGTCATAAATTTCACAATTTAGGTAGAAGACTTCATGTACATCATATCCAGGCCTTTAGTTTTTCACAAATATATATGGGAGTAGAGAAGAAGATTTTCTAAAATTTAATACATTTTTACTATATGGCCATTTTGGCACCACCCTTGAGCCTGAACCCCTGACCCAGGGACCATAAATTTCACAATTTTGGTAGAGGGCTTCATGGACATCATTTCCATGCATTTAGTTTTAAACAAATATCTATGGGAGTAGAGAAGAAGATTTTCTAAGATTTAATACATTTTTACTATATGGCCATATTGGCCCCACCCTAGAGCCTGAACCCCTGACCCAGGGGCCATGAATTTCACAATTTTGGTAGAGGGCTTCATGGACATCATATCCATGCATTTAGTTTTTAACAAATATCTATGGGAGTAGAGAAGAAGATTTTCTAAGATTTAATACATTTTTACTATATGGCCATATTGGCCCCACCCTAGAGCCTGAACCCCTGACCCAGGGGCAATGAATTTCACAATTTTGGTAGAGGGCTTCATGGACATCATATCCATGCATTTAGTTTTTAACAAATATCTATGGGAGTAGAGAAGAAGATTTTCTAAGATTTAATACATTTTTACTATATGGCCATATTGGCCCCACCCTAGAGCCTGAACCCCTGACCCAGGGGCCATGAATTTCACAATTTTGGTAGAGGGCTTCATGGACATCATAACCATGCAATCAGTTTTTTCCTCACATGTGTGGGCGTTGAGAAGAAGATTTTTGAAAATTTGGCTGTTTTTTGCATATTTGGCCCCACCTGTGGCCCCCTGGTGGTGGTAGAGCCACCAATTTCACAATTTACATTCCTCTTACCATAAAGATGCTTCACACCAAAAATGGGAACAATTGGCCTTGTAGTTTTTAAGAAGTTAAAAATGTAAATTGTTAACGCACGACGCACGACGACGGGCGAAAACAGATAGCAATAGGTCACCTGAGTTTACTCAGGTGACCTAAAAAACCCCCTAAAAACTGAAACAATATTACAACAATGAATATATATATAATGATATTGGAAAATGAGAAATAAATACAATTGAAATAAGTACAGTGGGTTGTCAGCTTACAGATGAATGGAATTATGCCAGCAATGATACAAGCAACTCCTCCAATTACAAAAAAGACCAGTAAAGGAATTCTTCTCTGGCACCTATAAGTATAAGGGAAAATCCAAATGTCAACACAATCAAATCCTGCTTTCAAAACTCTTGAAATAATCGGGCAGACTACCAGTAAACAGCAAGTAATCTAATATCTGTTAGGAAAGAAAATTTAATAAACAACAACATACTTTCTGACAATGAACACCACTGCAATGAAGGCCACCATGTCTACCAGAGCACTGATGAAGAACGTCAGGTAACGGTTTCCTTTCAGACTGGTCATGTTCAGTAGCAAAGCATAGTATGCCACAGCAACCGCAAACCTGAAAAATGAAGTTCAACAATAAAATACTGTAAACGTACTATATTTAGCGTGTACAATATTTGGCGGAATATGATTTTTCAACAAGTTAGCGTGGATTTGATTTAGCACATTTCTGAATGTACCTATTTATCTACATATATAATTTGCATTTGGCGATGGACTTGATTTAGCGGACGACGATTTCCGCCAAAAACGCTAAATAGAATACACAGCCAAATGTAATACGTTTACAGTAACCACCAGAATTATCTCATATTGCCCTTAAACACACTTTTTATGGTAATAAATACTTATAAATAACTGAAAGTGCATGTATATGAAGCATTCTTTATATATGTTTTTAATAACAATATTCTCTAAACTTGCAACTATAATCAACGCAGGGCAAAAGAGGTGTTTTTGTTAACCTACCACAAGTAGAAGAGAATAAGACTCCTCTTCCTCATTTCTCTGGTTTGCAGCAGATCAAAGAAAGAGAACTGTCTGGTTGTTTCTGTGGAGATCTTGTTGTGGGAAATAATGGCTTCCATTTGTTCCGTGGGGTAGGGAAGTCCATTGAACTTGGTGATCTTCTGCACCAGGGCCTTAGCAAGCTCCATCTTCTTCTGAAGAATCATCCACCTCAGAGACTCGGGAGTCAACCTGACAAAATTCAATCAGTCCAAGAGCTTGGTTTACAAACGATTACAATTCGTGTACATTTTGCAACATACAATAAAATACAGTTACAGCCAACACTCTTATAATGCATTCATGCTTACTGTGAATTCAGCTTCATTTCCTCCTAGTCTAAATATCGATCATAAATTGTTTGGATGTAATGATTTGCATTAAAATTTATTATGAATTGTTTATTCTTGGCACTTAAATTCACTATAGGCATGTTTTACTGTATTCTTAAGTTAAATCACTGCTTAAAGTTATATTTGTTATTTGTAAACAACCAGATTTTCAAACTAAATCCTCACCAGATGTATGCTATGGCCAGTATGCTAGGTAAGGATATTGCTAGTTGCATGTATCTCCAGTTCTGTAACAAGTAAGCAATGGGAGCCACCAGTAGCACTGCAATCCCCCAGAATACCTCCAACATCGCCCCGGCAACACCACGGTAACGGGGCAGAAACATCTCCATCACCAGGACATAGCTGCTTGTCTGAAGTCCCTAAACAGATATACAGACACCATTAAGAAAGCTCAGGATCATAAATATATGATAGTAAAATTTGTGCCATTTTTACAAGACCGTGGACTTTTGGTATTTTGTGATAAATAGTAATTTAATGAATGCCTATATGTATTTCACTGTTGGCTATTTTGTTATCAACAACAGTTGTCCAACTTATGAATACTGAGGTTACATAACCAGTGTATATTTCACTTAGGGTCAGCAGTGTCAATTTAAGTTTGGTGTGTTGCTGAACTTGTTTGCCAAGATATTTATGCAGCACATTTTCTAAAATTATTTGATAAATCATTTTATAAATACATCCAGAGTTCAAATGATGTTCATTCTTACTTACTTACTTCCTGTTCACTCCTTGGGGAGCATAGGGCTGCAATTGTTCATTCAATACATGTAGTATGAAAAAAAATCCCAAGATTTCTCCTTTGAAACACCCCCTCTAGTTTGTCATGTTTCAATACATGGCTAAAAATAAAAAGTCTACAGAATTTTGCATTGGAACATACATGAAAGAACCTGGATGATAACGTTGAAAAATTGTGCAAAGTATTCCGAGTGACTTCCGCATTGAGAAAAGATGTCAACATCTCCTATTATAAATCTCCATAAGAAATCTTTTTTCATTTTTGTCAGTTATTTTCCAAGTGAAAAATGATAATGTGTCAATGAAGATATCTTGGATTTTTCCTTTCATCGTTTTCAAATGCACTTCTTTTACAGGTATGTGTATTTTTTTTTATTAAAAATTGTCCAAATGTGCTGCATTAAAATCTTGGGACTGACTTTAGTTACATCACAATAAAAGTCCATGAATTTGCTAGAAAAGCCTTTTTGGCTTAATATGGTAGATGGGGCTAATTAAAGGCGTTACAACTTTCAAACAGGAGGTAAGATAGCTGCAGGTCTGTAGCTCCTGGTCTGAAAAAAAAATCCGAATTTTTTCAGACCAGGAGCTACAGACCTGCAGCTAGAGGTAAGAAAACTTGTGAACTAGTACATATCCTTCTTATGTAATTATTTTATAATTTACAGTAAGGCATCTAGTAATCCAGACACTAATAATCCAGATGCCTTCTGGATCGACCAATTTTCATGGAAACAATTTTTCAAATGGCATAAAATTGATGATTTATTAAAGCAGTGATTAAGGATGTTCCACCGCATATACATGTACTGGTATATTTGTAATGGTTAAAGCCAAAAGGAGTCATGGGCCACAGGCAGAAGACATTCTATTTCATTAAATCTCTGTTTATGGAAAACCTTGAAAAGATTTTATTCATTTTCTTGAATAGCATAATTTGCCAATTTGCCTTTTTTTCTATTACCGGTAAATTAAACAAATTCTTAAAACTTTCTTCATTGGAATCAAATAAATATATCTTATTAGTAATGAAATGAAGAAAAATAAACATTTAACTGTAAATGACTTTTGAATTGTACATGTTTTTACCATAGGTATGCTAAGTTTTATAGAACTTGGTAATCAAATCATTTAATTAATCATGTTAATGATTGCATACCAGCAAAGGAATTTTAATTCACTCTGTGTGACTTGTAAATTATATACACAATTTTTCAGTGTCTATATACAGAAGTTGGCATACCTACCTTGAAACAAAATTTTAAACATGTATTTGAAAGTCTGCCTAAATTATTTTTAGTTATCCTATTTAAAGCTAAGTTTGACCTGCAAAATATTTTGAGCTTATTTCCAGATCAGAAACAAATTAAAACCACTCTTTTATAGCAATGGGTATATATTATAATATTTAATATTATTTATGAAGGCAGCTCACAATGTGGGATTATATGACAGGTCCTTGGAATAAAGGTTTAATCCAACATTTGTACAAAAGATTTACCAGTAAGGACAAGATTCAGAATAAATACTGCTTTCAGCATAGTTACTCTGACAGGGCAGGCCTTAGACATTCCTCAGACTTAATTGTCACATATATCTAGAAAAATTCCAGAAAGGTATCACATGATGTTTGAATGACATCATGTGGATAAAAAGTTCTACACTTGTACTTGTCAAGCAACTTATGTTACCAACCTCTGTGAACTGTATAATATGTTACCAACCCCCATGAATTACCATCCTGAAGTGAATCGATCCATCCACAGTTCTGTACTTGGTACACTATATGATGGTGTCAGCAGTAAACAACCTTTCCCACTATGACTGACACTGTACCAGATGTCATCATGTCAGTACTCCCACACAGTTACTCAAAATAAGCTCTCAATCTTACATCAGCTGCATCCAAAAAATAATTTCAGGGTTAAACAGGATATAATAAAAATAGAGCACTGTGTCCTTTGGAGACTACCGTAACCCCCCACCCACCCCCAAAAAAAACCCTCCACCTACCTCTCAAAAAAAAAAACCCAAACCCTAGTACAGTCTTTCTTATATATCATGTATAAAATGATACAAATTCAAAGTAGGGGATGTTTTTTTTGTGGTTTTTTTTTTTTTGGGGGGGGGGGGTAGAAGTATGTGTGTGTGTGTGTGTGGGGGGGGGGGGGGTGATTATAATGTTTTTTCAAGCAGTTAAATTATGATATGATGTATGGTAATAAAGAAAAGGTCATTATACATGTAATTCTTATTTAAAAGCACAAATATGAGATGTTAAAAAATAGCAAGATTGCAAAATCAAACCAAACACAATATTAGAACCATTTTAACAAGAGCTTGGACTTTGGGTAGTTGTGCCAAACAGCAATGTGACGTATGCCTGTCTATTTCATTGCTGGCCACTCAGCTATGGGCTCTTTGAAATCAACAAGATGTGTCTGGCTCTTGAGCAAAAAATACACAATCTGTGTATATTGCACTTGAAACCAGCATCATTTTTAACTTGTTTTGACCAAGAAAAAGATAGTTACATCCTACCAAAAGTCCAAGATCTTGTTAAAATGGTTCTGATGCATTAATTGCACTATCATTGAAAAATAAGGTCAATACTTAATAAGACTTGTATATACATGTAATAGTTTTCTAATCCCTAATGAAAGTACATGCACACCATGTTCTTTATTGATAATAACAGCTTTCTATTTTAAGGAGGTAAAACATTTAAAAGTTAAGCCCAGTGAATATAAATAATCCTGATTAACTTTATTTTGAACTTCACATTATTTAAGTGTTAAGTTTAATTTAAGTTCCACTTAAAAACATAAACATCAACTTTTTATTCATGTTTTGTATGTCTTTACTATATTATGGTTGTAGTAAATAAAGTAGACTAAAATGATGCCTTGTGAAAACATATATCATTTATTCAGGTCAGGGAGGCTTTCAAGATTGTTTTTCTACGCACATATAATCATATAAGACTGTCCAAAGTTAATTCTATGTTTAACGTAATCGATGTGCGTAGATTTAGGAAAAATTGTTTTTTAAAAAAATAAATCCTATTTTGATTTGATCTTTTCCAGTTTGATTTTACTAAAATACTGCAATCTGTATTTAAAAATTCGAAATTTTGAGAGCACATTATGGACTATATATATTACATACTCACAAGGATTGTCAGTAGAGATCATTATTAAAGAGGTAGCCTACATGCAGCTTGAATACTCACTGTATTTGTAATGTACTAATGTAAATTGATAAAAATCATTTGTTTGAAAACATTTAATTGTTTTGATTTTATCACCCTCCCTCATAGGTTTGGTATTTTGAAGTGACGCTAAACATAGAATTAAGTTAGGGCAGCCTTAACCATATAAATTTAGTTTGAATTTTTGAATAAACAATGTTGCTGTCATCAAAAGTCAGGGACACACATGTACCGTGGTTTTATCATTATCTGTAATGTTGAGCACCAATTTTCATGGATTTCTTTGTTGAGCTGGTCCACAAAATCAATTTCAATTTGATTGAAGTAAGAAAGATGGCAACAATATGTATTTGTAGAATAACTGTCCATGAGTTTATGTATTCTCTAAACCAATGCCATTTGTATAGCATTTTCAAACACTCACGGCCAGTCTCCTAAGGAATATGCGAGAATGGCCATATGTTTTCGATGTTTTCTGTTGTTTTAATGTTTAAAATCATTCATTTATTAAGTGACAATTAACATTTATTAAGTGACAATTAACATTAACAATTAACATCCCCCTCAGTCATATTCAATGGCACCTAATTTTTTTACTTTTATTATAAATTATTCACTGGTAAAACAAGCTGACCATCCATAAACCAAAATATTTTTGGTTTATTTAATAACTATTCACACCCTTGAAAACAACCACAGAAATTCATAGCAGAATCACATGGTACACTTACCTGTAGAAACATTCCCATGAAAAATCTGAGTGCCACATACAAGTAGTAGCTGTTGGAGAAAGCGGTGCCCAGTCCGATCAGTACGGGGGTGTAGAGGGTCACCAGCATCACCGGTTTACGGCCATACTTGTCGGCCAGATAACCGAACAGCAAACCACCCACCATGACCCCACAGAAGTAAATGGTGGCAGCCAGTTTGGAGAGGTACTTGGATTCGCAGACTAGACTCCACTGAAAGGATACAATTTTTGATTGATTTTTTAAAAAATTATTTCATATACAGTAATACTGGGTTATGTGTGGGGAGGGGGGGGTGGAAACAATGTTACTATACTCTATATTATTTCATCAAACTTTAAAAAATCTGTTTTAAAAACATTAACTAAGAAATGCAGTAAGACACTCCCCATTAAAATGCATTAGTTACCAGTACCCAGAGCTGTAAAACCAAATATCTGAATATAGGACTATAGGAATAGCTCATTTTTCATCTTTATAGTAAAGGAAATAATTGTACAAAAGTGAGACCGAGATCAAAAGTGAGCTTGTCTACGATAAATGTAGATGCCCCCCAGCCAGTACTGTTATATATAAGTACTGAATAATGCTACAGGCAGAGCAAGCTGCAGAAGTTTATAGATAGTTCCTTACTGTTAACATTGAGCCCAGTAAATATATCAAAAAAATATTATCTCAAAAAGTTTACGCAACATATTTACACTAGCTAATAAAGAATTGAACCATGCAATCCAAATCATACAAGAAAGCGAAAAAATCAATCATAAAAAGACTTGTACCTCTGAAACAATAGTAGCCTCCCTTTCCTCTGTATAAAACTCCCAGTGGCTATTTGGATCGTTGGCACAGGTTACAGTTTTATTAATTCCACCGCTCAAGAAGTAAGTACTGGAACAAGTTCCCAATCTGGGTGCCAAGGAGCCATTTACTGCGCTTTCATTCCTACCACTTTGGCCATACATATCAGAAACACATGAATGTTTGGGAGAATAACCAAAGAAACCCATGATCACTATGTTGAAAACCAATGGGAAATAGTTGCATGCCAGTAGGAAAAATATAACCAGCTGGTATTTCCCTGGCTTTCCCAGTGTCTCCAAGAGTGTGTCTAGCTGTAACTTCATAGTGGAAATGACTGCAAGAAAAAAGGAATCTTTTAACTATAAAGATCGACACATCATTCACATACAGGTGAATCTCGATAACTCGAACTTCAGGGGACCATGACTAAACTTCGAGAGATCAAGAGTTCGAGAGATCAAAAGTTTTTTTAAAAATCCGGAAATTTTTGTTCCGATCATTTTGGTTCTAAACTTATAATAGCCGGAAAATTATATATTTATAACATGGAAAGATAGTCTAACATAGATTCATTCATATTTTCTGCTACAATACTTCAATTTAAGCAGTACAGAATTTAGTTATGTGTTTATTAAGTGTTCTTTTTCACTTTAAAAAACTTTGAAGTATTTTATGTTTTCTAAATCACAGAATATTTTAAATAAAGAGCGGTTTAATTTACCATTATTTTCACAAGTTGTTGAAATAAATAGATTAGTTACAAATTACTTATCTACCTTTTGATGGAAGCAAGGGGTAGTGTCACTTACGTAATCAACCAATTAACACTACCGCGCTAGCCCCAGGCGTTCAGTTGACCATCCAGGAAAGGTATATGTGGAGCTATAATTACACGCTGGATCGGTCGCGTGTGTACACAGCAACCACTTCGAGTTATCAAGAGTGAAAAACAATAAAATATGTATAACGGGACCCAGGTTTTACTTCGAGAGATCAAGAACTTCGAGAGATCGGAGTTCGAGAGATCAAGAGTAAATTTGCTTAGTTATATATATATAGAGAAAAAAATCGGGACCATGATTTCACTTCGAGAGATCAAGAACTTCGAGAGATCGAAATTCGACCCATCGAGTGTCACCTGTATAGAGATACATATACCAGCATGTCTATTTGATTCATGTCTCTAAGAATATTCTACTGGGGTTTCAGATACTTATGATTGATTTTTTCTTCTTTTAATTATACATGTAACAATATATGTTAATCAATTTTTTCATTTTTCAAACTATGTAAATATTTGTTGTTTTAAGTCATGCATTAATCTAATCAAACATTATGGCTTCCAGATTATTTTAACACCTAGACCTTAATATATGTTAAAAGGTCAAAAATAATGCTTTACCAAAGAAACGTTGACTTTATAAAATATATATAAATTTAAAGATAAATTGTAGAGCACAGTCCTTTCAATTTGACCATAATTGACATATATCAACTTGCATGTGTTTTAGAGCCTGTATTTAAATAGCTCCATAAAATATGTTCTTTTATAGTATTTGTTAAATGAACCAAAACTCCTCTGACGTAATCATATGTAATTATAGTACCTTTATTATTCCAAAATGGTTTGCATTTCACTTTATTGTTGATCTGGTTTATCTAGATATTTCCCCATTGAAGTGAATTTCAACATTATAAGAACCCAATTAAATGCATTGATAAGAACATCGTAGCATTAGAACGTGAGAGAAAGAGAAAGCGAAAGTATATCATCCAACATCTTGGCCTGTTGGCAATGCGCCTAAGTGATTTTAATTTCCGCACCAATTTCGCCTCGTTCTTTTAACATTGTCGGATGTAAGGAAACAGAATCGATTTGGTCAAATTGATAAACACTTATAAATAATGTCTCGTTTAATTAAATCAATATTGCTATGGTCACTGATCCAAAAGAATAATTATAAGGCAATGTGGGACATTCACCTTCTTCAAACCCGGCCGGTTGAATGATGTTTAAAATGAAATCGATGAATTTAAGTTTTTTACATACTTACCGGTTGATATACTCACTTGGCCAACACAGAATAAAACACAGGATACTAATCACCCTTCAGTCACTCTCAGTTATTGTGTGCGTTAACCTCCGTGTTGTGCGAGAGACTGACGACCTTTCCTTCGATTGGCTATTTTTAAAGTTGAGAAAATACCTTCTTCTATTTTTAGCCGAAAGACGTAATCAATAGAATTGCAAGTCTACAGTTTCAAGTCTGCAGTAATTATTTTAAATTGAAATTACTTAATGTTTTAATTTTTCCAATTGACTTTCTTTGTTATAGTTAGATCATATGAAGTAAAATTTACGCGATTAAGAAGGGGGCGGAGGGAGCGAAGCGACCGAGCCCCTTCTTAATCGCGTAAATTTTACTTCATATGATCTAACTTACTTAAAAATTAACCCACTTTTTCATTGGCTGATCAAAAGTTCTGCGCCAACCAGATATTTTACGGCTCTCTAAGTTGTCAATCAAAAGGTGACGTCGCTGTGAACTTAACGAAGTTCTTAACCATTAAAAACATCACTTAATTAAATATCTATTTATTTTATAAATAATTATATTGCTGATTGGATGAAAAAGTGGGTTATGTTCTAATTAAACTAAGAGAATTTAGCTCTATGCACTTTCTTCACATTTTCATTAATTTTAGAAATGTACGCCAAATGAATAATGAAAAAATAAGTTGGGCTTCGCACGCGTACCCTGTCTCAAAGTATATATATTGTGCGTAAAATCACAAGCCTCTGAATTTCTATCAATAAGCCGTTAAAGGTATCTATGCCGTTTGAAATGAAAATTAAAAAAAAAATTTTTTTTTAAATTTGGTTAATTTTTTTTTAAATTGACCACGATTCTTAAATTTTTAAATCATGATTTAAAAAATGTTTAATGTCAAGTATTTGTTTAAAGAATATATTGAAGCGAATTGTAATAAGCAAATAATCTACACATTGATAACAAATTGACACACATCATTGACATATATATATATATATAAAATAAAATTGGTCCTAACACAGATCCCTGGGGTAGACCAGCAGATATTTCTGATTTACTTGACAAAAGGACAAGTTCATCGTGCATCGGGCAAACACTTTGGTTCGGACAATTTTGGTTTAAATATTCAAAGAAATATGTAGGCATTCGCGTTTTTAGATTACATATATTTTTTATACCACTGACAGATTGGGACTTAACCTTATATATTAATTTGTGATCCATGAACAGATTGGGTTGACAACTCTACTGTATGTTTGCAATTAACGAGGTACGCATACAACGAGACAAGTAAAGTGGTAAATAAGAAGTAAAATCTCCCAAGATTTTTTTTGTTTGAAAATTGTTACAGATCTAGTTTATTATAATAAGTCCATAACCGTGCGCAACTTTTTGTGAGCAATAAATAATCAGTTTTTGTATAACTGTAGCTCTACGGTCTGTCAACCCATATTTCCCGTAGAGCTACAGTTCAGCTATCTGAGAAACATCGTCGCAAACCACGGTCAATGTGTACGATCTTCTCCCATAGGAGAGAACTATGCGGACTCTGGACCGTGGCTTGAAACGATGAGGCTGAGACTGAAAGAAAATATATACATCATTCTAGGTTAAAGAGGTAGCACTCTAAAGAAAAAAACTATAGAGACATTACTCTATGAAGTAACTCATGCGCGGATCTAGAGGGGGGTCGGGGGGGGGGGGGGTCCCGACCCCCCTGGAAAATGAAAATTTATTAAATTTACATAGTAAAATTATCGAAAATATGCCTCGGAACCCCCCCCCCCCCCGGCAAACACAATTATCCTTCGGACCCCCCCCCTGAAAAAATTTTCTGGATCCGCGCATGTAAGTATGGAAATATTGCTTTAAGAAAAATAAGAAAGCAAAAATGATTTAGTTTTTCGGAATTTTGCATTCCCCATACTCGTAGAAATAATTTATCACGTCATAATCGGTTAAAAAAGCTTAGTGACGTCAGTTTATTGTTCCAATTGTGACGCCATCATATTTTCCAAACAAATTTGTTAATGACACGATGATTGTGGCTAGTCATTTAGTGTTTTTGACTGTGAAGTGGGCTTACAACCGTTTAACGGAAAGGTTCACGGGTAAGTTTTCTCATATTCTAAAGCTATTCATGACAATTTTGATGTTTTGGACCCCTTTTCTGTTTCTTTTTTTCGCATAATCGTAAAATGGAATTATTCAGGCCCTGCACCACCAAGCACGCAACACCAACCTCCCTCTCCCCCTCCCCCACCAGCGCCTGCACCGAGATTTATCATAAATCCTCATGACGCTGGTAGCTCCGTAGATCCTCCAAATGTTCACCCTCAACCCAGGGCCCGACGACCATGTTTGCGTGGGGGTTAATGCGGAAGCCAGAGTTTGAAAAGACCATGGCTATAGGTAAGATTGTTAACGTTTCACCTTAAGTAATATTTGTTGTGGAAAAAGAAAATATGCATTACATTTAATTTTTAAATTTTTGTATTTGAAATAGGCATTTCTAAAGTGTTCAGTAGGATTTGAGTTTTGTTTATTTTAAATACGGAGTGACATTTACCGGGTACCAGTGATTCAAAACAATTCGAATGAATTTATGCATGGCTTTTATAAACATTCGGTGTTTTTCAAATGTATGCTCATGTATTATTACATTGTGAATTTTGAAGACTTTTCGCCAAAAGCCATAGTATTTTATACTCTTCCTAATAATCCCAAAGCATGTAAATAAATTTGAATGGATATAGAAAATATCTTTATTAAACCTTGTTTACAATAAACATTGTAGTTTTTTTTTTAAATTCAGATCTTCAACGCAATGACTGTGCAATTGGGCCTTTGTACCATACGTGGAATTTATATTTAATGTAAATTAAATATATACCGAGAAAAGGCTTCAAGACTACCTACCACTTCATATTAGCAAAATAGATCTATAATATATGTGGTTTGAATGTCCTCAGACTAACCTAAGAATATTATTGTGTTTACAATGTGTATGCAATGATATTACATTTAAAAACTATTAAAGTTACTACTAGAAACTCAGAATTATATTATATTTCCTATATTAATATTTTAAAGTTCTATATGATATAGTCTCAATGCAAATATTTTTCATCATGCGGCTGAATTCTAAATATGTTGTAAATGCAATTCTACATTTTGCCGAAAAATAAATATTGATTTCAAATGCAGTTTTTTTTGTTTTTGTTTCCATGATTGATTTGAAGAGGGTAACATAATCAGAGGACTGAAAGTACTGAAAGCCGGTCTGTTTTTTGATGCGTAAATGTATTAGTATAAGTCTGAAATATAAGTTAGCTTAGGAAATGTTATTGGCAAGATAGAAAAGGTGAAGTAAATGCATATTTGAAATAGTATAAAAATACCAAACACCTTACAGAACGAAAACTATTCTTTTGATTTTGTTTACAATTATATAAGCGATAATCCTTTTGGAAACTGGGTTGTAATCAACGTCGTTGAAAGAAACGCATTATGTGCTTAATTATCAGGTTTTCTTAGGAAAGTCTTTCTTCAATTGTATTGTACAGGGCATTTGCCAAAACAACTTTAAGATGTGCAGCTTATCAGTGTCTACAATATGAACAATATCATCATATTGATTACAGAAAGTGTTTTACAGTAGGACTAGCAGCACCAATCTCCGTCTCCTCCTCCCCGACTAGCGCCAGCGCCAAGATTTATCATAAACGCTCATGACGCGGGTTGTTATGTGGATCCCCCAAAATTTCACCTTCAAACCAGGCCTGACAACCATGTTTGCGCTGTGGTAAATGCGGCATCCAGAGTTTAGAAAGGCCATAGCTACTGGTATAGGATTGCTAACGTTTTACACTTAGTTATAATTATTGTGGAAAAGAATGGTTGCATTATAATACATCATTTCTTAATATATAGTTTCTTGCTTTCAAAATGGATATTTTTAAGATGTAATGTTTGAATTGTGGGGTATTTTTCTATGGTACCACGTACTATAGTTGTTTAAATTTAACACATCACGATGTAGATTAATGGATATAGTATGTAAATTAATGCAATATTCAAATAGTATGCATTCGGTATATTTTTGTACCATTTCAATTGCAAAACGTTGTGGTCTTTCAATACTCTGTTTATTAAAGGGACCTAAACACGTTTTGAGCTCAAAATTTAAAATTTTTATTTTTCTATTTCTAATATCTAGAATGGTTAATATGGGTATTTTTAATATAAAGTATTATTATATTTAATTTAAGTAATAGTTAGATCATATTATTAATAAGTAAAATTTACGCGATTAAGAAGGGGGCGGAGGGAGCGAAGCGACCGAGCCCCTTCCTTAATCGCGTAAATTTTACTTAATATGATCTAACTTACTTAGAACATAACCCACTTTTTCATTGGCTGATCAAAAGTTCTGCGCCAATCAGATATTATCTCTCTTTTGTTTTACGGCTCTGGTAGCTGTCAATCGAAATGTGACGACGTCGCTGTGAACTTAAAGAAATTCTTAACCATTAAAAACATCACTTAATACTTAATAAAATATTTAGCGACTGCTGATTGGATGAAAAAGTGGGTTATGTTCTTATATAAAATAAAACTTTTATTACAAGCACAAAATTTATTATATGTGTCCATTCTTGATAAAGAGTAGCATAATCAAAAGACTAAAAGTTCTCAATGCCGGACTTTTTAAATGTGTTCTTTGTATAAGATCAAAGTTAACAAAGTATTTGCAATGGGAAGTGGGTATTAGGCCTGTTCGGACAATGAGAGCGTTTAAGAAGGGATTATAGGGAAATTCATGTATATGGGAAATAATTTAAAAAATGTCCGAATGATAAAGTTCTTTTAAAATTGAGCTTCGTCAAGCGAGACATAGATTAACTGAAGTATCTCTGGTTGCTATTTTATTCCAAAATATCGATCATTCCAATGAAAGACACGCATTATCTGATGCACATCTAAAAAATCTTAAATTTTCAATCTTAAAAAATAAAACAAAATTAATAATAAAAGCTTAAACAGGAAGTTTTTCCAAAAAAAAAACCCAAAAAACCCAAGCATAAAACACCATAGTTTTTTTTTAATTAGATTCCGACCATAAGCTTAATTATACAAACAAATCGTAATGATCCGGCACCACCATTTGCATTGATAGACTTTTGATAATTGATGCGTGAAAGAACTATTTGCAGCATATTTGGTTATCTACATGTACATATATCTTTAGGCACAACCATTTAACCCGTATTTTTAATTTACTCAATCCTTCAATCTAATATGAATTGTATGTCATAATATTACATTTAGCAAAACAACTGCAACATACTGCATTTAGACTTTAAATTATTTTCCACAAATTTAAATTTGTTTCTGAACGCACTAAACATAATTTTACAAATGGAACTGCATGACTGGATAAAAATATAAAAACTTTAAAAACTTTAATAAAAATTAAAATCTTAGTAGTAGCTAGTATGTATTTCATGAAAAAATATATTTAATTTGTAAAATAATGTATGCATGTATGCATGTACACTTAGTAAAAAATTTTCTTGAAATCCTTGAGTTTGAGTGAAAAATCAATATTTTCTTCTACACAAATAATTACATGTCATAGAATAATAAACAAATTCGTTCTCAAGATTGTTTCTTTACATAATTTATTCTGGATTCTTTTCCCTTCGAACCCAGCATCGTTTACCAAACGGAGCACTTCTTTTGTGGGTTCATAAAGCTGACTGCAGGGCAGTTAAAAGCTCTGGAGAAATCAGCCGAGTTTTGTAATGTACCAATAACCCTGTAGAAAAAGGTTGAATTTGACTTGGCTTAACTTTCTTTGATTAGAAAAATGAGGAAAATGTCTAAAAATAAACAGCATGTTAAGGTGTCCGCTATCTTGTATATATATGAACCAAAAGTGTAAATATTTCTTGAACTGCCTAGATTATGCCAAAAACCGACTAAACTGTTCTCAAAAGATACAAAAGCAATAAAAATGAGGCTTTACAAGTTGTTTTGTATGCAGCAAATGGTTTTAGAGTGGACACCAATGATCATGTCGTCTTTTCATTTCTTTTAAAGACAGTTTAATCTTCAGTTTAAGGTCTTACGCAAGGAAATAGCCAATCAAACTGAACTTAGGTCAATTGTAGTTCCATATATATAGAGACAATTTTTTTTCTCTCTTCCTTTTTTGGCACCTTATTTTAGGCCTACGGTATTGATTTTGGACTCAGTGGCTAGGAGAATTATTACTTTAGTGGAATTGTCACACTAATTTCAATGGAACTATTTTTTAGATGCGCGTGATGCAACTTCCTGGATGGTGCTGAGTCTGTTTGTCAACATGTGAAACCCACGTGTATTTGGGGGTAGGTGTGTTTACTATCAATTATCTCTCTTAGAAGCCGCATAAGGCGTTATTTTTCTGATCTAAAATTTTTCTTGAAGCATTTAACTATAATTTGTCTTTCATGATTTATATGCCGAGAGTATAGTTAATCAATTAACTTAATTAAAGCTATATAGTAACATATAGTAAAATTAATTCCTTGTCTGAGACCTTAAGTCTGCAGTTGCGCAGTTCTAAGTGATTAAAAAAACCCATTGTTCTGTGCTTTTGTGCGAGATGTAAAACGAGTTGAAAAATGTAAAACCTCATACTTGTTTTTTCACCTTTAACACATTTGGTCAGTTTTTGCATTAAGGTCAGTTCAACAAAAGTTTACATTTTTGTTCCTCATATGTACAAGAGTCGGACATCCCCATGAAAAAGTTCACGGGATTTGAACTTAAATCTTCTGAGAAGCCCGAGGGCTTGGTTGGTACCAAGTTCAAATCTCGGTAGAACGGCAAATCGTTCAGACATATTAACATACCCGTGTTTTAATGTTTATGATAATGCACACTGTAATCATTGTGACGTAATTAAAAAGTTCACACAGGATTGATTGTTTTTGCTTTTCTATAGGTTCACATAGAGAAACATACTTGCAAATGTAAATATTTATGTATAAAATTGGGTATACCTGAATCTTCCAGGACTGTGAACACCTGTCAGAATTCGGTTTATGGCAGCCTCCTTCCTCATATTTCCGCACCAAACCTACCATACACGAACTAACTCTTTATAAATATGTACATGTATTTAAAAAACATTGCCCTTTTATTCGATTGCTGTGACAACAGAAGTATAATATTGTCCTTTACAAAAATTTAGATTATCGGGAATCAAAATTTGAACAAAATTTGATTCCCGATAATCTAAATTTTTGTAAAGGATAATAAATATGAACAGGAGATTTAACAGTAACAGCATGCTAAAATAAACTTATAACATTCATTTGAACTTTTTAAAGACAACTTTTAAAGTGATGCACCATTTGCATTAAAACAAATGAGGTTATTTCTGAGTTTATTATTTCAATATTCACCTGAGCAAAATTAATGAAAAATATTTGGTCGTGTGTGTATTTGACGCCAGGAAGCTGTTCCTCTTCTCTCCCCTGTATCTCCACCCACCTCTTGTACGCCTGAGGATGGACACAATTTAACACTCAGACATTGAAAATGGTATTTTTGTCTATAGAATTTATTTTCAGAAGATGAACTCGTTTATGATATATCACCGTGCCGTCACGGTTGCCTCGATGAAAGCATTATATTACCCTGAAACTCTCCTTAAGTCCCCCATTATCCGCAATGTTCTCTCCAAGAGTGTTTATACCATTCATCTGCAACACAATTAGCATGACGTCAAGTGTTTTGTTCAGCGCTTAAATTTATTGAACAAGCCTTCATAATAAATGATGAAATGACGCAAAATGATAGAGCATGGGAAGCAATGATGTATTTGGATAAAAATAGTTAAATTAGCGAATTAAAGTTTTATAATAATGCAAACAGCAGATCAAAAAATATTTAGCGTTTTCGTGATCTATTCATCCATGTTGTTATTTGTAACTATTATACATGTATTTATAATTTCCATTCAGTATGTCAGTACCACAGGCACCTGACATTATATATTTCTCTCATAATAAAAATAAATACCCTATAGCAAATAGTGTATTATTAGATGTAGGGTATTTATTTTTATTATGATAAAATATATAACGTCAGGTGCCTGTGGTCAGTACACAATGCCATAGATTGTGATCTGTATCAAACAAAGCAAATTCAAACATTGCATTGATTCGAAGTAGAGATCCGGTACAATTGGGCAGATATATATTTGATTTACAGACCCTGTTCAAACTGCAGATATTTAGCTCTACGAGGAAATTCATATTCAGCTCTACGGTCAGTCAACCCGCTAGCTAACTTTGTCCTACTAACCTTCATACCATCAGCCTCCGGTACAGAGAAGTTACCGTACTGGTCAACCAGACACTGCGCCTGTTCCTTAAACTTCTGTATAACGTCGTCCGTCCACCATTGCTTCAGGTTACCATCTTTGTCATACTGTCTTCCTATAGGATAAGACAGACTATATATTATATAAATAGTGCCTGCTTGGGAGGGTACCAGTTGAAATTGACACCCCGAGAAAACCATTGTCAACCGACGCGAAGCGGAGGTTGACAATGATTTTCGAGGGGTGTTAATTTCAACTGGTACCCTCCTAAACAGGCGCTATTTACTTTATTATACTGAATGTCTTAATCCTAGAGAAAATTTTACTGCTTTTATATAGAAAAGACTTGAGTTCCACGGCGAACCGTACGCGCATAATTTACGCGCATGTAACAATTCGTTCTATCAGCCCGTTGCCAAGTGTGTTGCTAACGCTAAGGGTTGTAAACTGCGTCTAAACCAATCAGTTTTCGGTATTTAACATTAAAGTATAATAAAGTACATTGTTGTTTATGTAAATATATAAAGTTGAAGAAACAATTGTATGCAAAATATACGATACAGATTATATATTCACATATTTTCATGTATTTGAAAATCTAAGAAATTTAATACTTTTTGCAAAATTTGATAATACTGTAGTTTTGTTTGTAAATGTGTGACAAGTTCAGGAGCAAAGTTACGATGGATCATAAAAGTGGGCGTTGACTTTATCAATTGTGTAGCTTTTAAGTAAGCTCATGATGATGGGGGAAGTATATTTTCTAATTGCACATTGTTATATATGTACATACAAATCTTAGAAATACTTTATTGCAAAATACAAAATACTTAGTGCTTTCTCTGGAAAAAGATGTTTTGTAATTAATGCAAAAACGAAGTGGGCGTTGAGTTGATAAACTGAGGAAGGAAGAACCATATGATTTTGTTTTCGGAAGGTAGAGTTACTTTGTCATATAGTCTTCCTAACGGAAATAAACTCATGATGGGAGAGTCTCTTTATAAAACACCGCTATTATATCACATCATCAAACAAACAAAAAAGATGCGAATAGTTAGACATATTACATAGTATAAAAGATTTTGTCATTGATATGTAATGGCATACCTCGGTCATCGAATCCGTGGGTGATTTCATGTCCTATGACCACACCGATGCCTCCGTAGTTCATAGATCTAGATGGTGAACATGGTGATGGCTTTATTGACATTCAATGTTTTATGCAATGTTAATTGCTGATTCAATAATGATGCAATTGTTTTGCCAGTTAAGCACAAAGAACACAAACTCGCTTACTTTGTCTGTGTACGGGAGAAAAATGGCGGCTGTAAAATCCCTGCGGGAAACACTGTAAATAAACAAATGAATAAATAGTAGGTTTTCTGGTACATTTCATAGGACTCTGGTTTAACAGTAGAATAGTTGTATATAATATCCAACCCACGTACTTATTCTGTTTTGAACACTGTTGTAATACGCATTTACTGTGGCAGGCGCCGTACCCCAGCTGTTTTATGAAGGAAAAATAATGTGAAAAAAATTAGTAGCCGTCTAAAAAATCTTACTTGAAGTCTTATCATTTCAACTTCAAAGAATTAAAAAAGAAGTTAAGATGTACGTAAGTGATCAAAAAGCTAAAACCTACTCATTTTTATCCACTTCGTATCGTAGATACCGTAAGGAATCGATGGTCGACCGTCTAAGATTGGACAATACGTTTTCGAAATATGTGTCTGCCGCAGCTGTGTACTGAAAAGAGACAAATAAAATCGGGTTTGGCTTACTAGTATCTTCGGAAAGACATTTTTTAAAAAATGACCATATATCTTATCTCGCGATTTTGCTTTTCGCAAATTTAATTTCCCTTCTCTTTCTTGCCTGTACAAGATGGTACCATACTCTCAGAGAGAGAGAGAGAGAGAGAGAGAGAGAGAGAGAGAGAGAGAGAGAGATGTAAATTTTGAATTCAAAATTTACAACATGACAGAGAGAGAGAGAGGGAGAGATCTTTGTCTTTGGTACATAAAATCTCATTTTAAAAAAAACAAAAACTTGTTGATCATTTCACTCACATTTTCGTAGTACTCATCCAAAGCTGTGGTATTTAGGATAAAATCTTGATATCCAATCTTCTCTTGAATATATTTTGCCTTGATAATGAAAAAAAGAACAAAAAGAAACCTTTAAAAGTTTTCAAGAGTATAGAGATAAACAAGACATAAAATAGCTGCCAACGGACTAATTATAATAATATTGAACATAAAAAAGGAGCATTTCTTTTTTATTATACATGTAAATAAACACCCCTTTCTATACACTTAATTTCAGACTACCTTTTCTTTTGCAAGACCTCTTGTGGTATCGTCCATCCAAGTGTTTTCGTTAACAAGCTCCCCGAAAGCGTCTCTTAGATTGTGGATCATATCTAACGTCTATAAAAGTACAAACAAACATGTCATAAAATCAAGATTTTAAGATTTATTTTTCTGGTGTCTTATTCAAATAACAATATGAGGGGCTAACTGGAACGGTCAAAAAATACAGCGAATTTATTAATTTTCGCGGTGATCAGCTTTGAATTATCATCAAATGATGAACATGTTGTAGAGGAAGGGAATGCTATGTTGTTTTATAGATGGACAGTTGCCTTGAATAAATCACTACTGTATCCCAGGAAATTTATTTTCGCCAAATTTATCTTTCACACTCATGCAATGAGCAAATTTAACGATATTTCAGATTTTCTTCATGTGGCATGTGGTTTAAATGTGGAATGACGAATTAAAACAAGGCAAAATCGTTTACAAGGCAAAATCGTTTACAAGTGTATCACATGTATGTGAAATAAGCCGTTAAAGTGTAAAACAACGTAAAATTCGGCATGGAGAGTTAATCCCGGGGATGAATGGTAAACACGAAAAAAACAGTTTAATCAGACCTTCGCGAATCTTGGTAATTATAGTGCAAATGTAACATAGTTTACCTCTTTTTTAGCATCTTCATCAAAAGCTTCCTTTACAAACAGCCGACCCAGAGAGAGGCCATAATAAGTGTTAACATAAGATGCACACGTCCGCCATCTTGCCCGAGGAGTTGAGGTGCCATATATAGCCTAAAAAATCAAAAATTAATTTTCAAAAGTATAACTGCCCCCAACCCTGAGGATTTCATGTCCAGTGCTCCCCCAACCCTGAGGATTTCATGTCCAGTGCTCCCCCAACCCTGAGGATTTCATGTCCAGTGTTGTTTAGAACTTACCTTATTATACTCAGTTGTAAGTTCCTGAAATTTCTGACCCAAATTACTTATTCTGTTTTTCATTATGCGCCAGATAAGGTAATTTGCGATAGTTCTGCAAAGATTAAAAAAAACCACTGAATATCTATACTATTACTTCTTAGAACATCTTTCTTAAGAATATGTAGGTCTAAATTATTAAAGTGATAACAGTACTGTATTTAAACACCTTGTGTAAGCATTGCAGTTTAAAATGTCTATGTATTATCATGAAAGCTAATCAAAAAACATCGAAGGATTGATTTAAACGTCTGTATGGATTTGTGCTACTATTCAAAGAATAAAGAATCATTCTTTGAATATTATGAGGTGATAATTTCGGTCGGGACGTGGTCAAATCCAATAAAGCCCGAAGGGCTTTATGATAGATTTGACTACACTCCGATCGAAATTATCACCTCATAATATTCTAAGAATGATTCCTTATTACTTATATCTATATTATTTTCAATTCATACAATTTAAAACAATATTTTAAAACCACTATTTGTTCATGTACCACATGCTACATGTATGTATTACTACGCGGCGCAGCAAATACCGTTTTTAGTTATACTATAAGACACGAAGGATTGATTTAAACGTCTGTATGGATTTGTGCTACTATTCAAAGAATAAAGAATCATTCTTTGAATATTATGAGGTGATAATTTCGGTCGGGACGTGGTCAAATCCAATAAAGCCCGAAGGGCTTTATGATAGATTTGACTACACTCCGATCGAAATTATCACCTCATAATATTCTAAGAATGATTCCTTATTACTTATATCTATATTATTTTCAATTCATACAATTTAAAACAATATTTTAAAACCACTATTTGTTCATGTACCACATGCTACATGTATGTATTACTACGCGGCGCAGCAAATACCGTTTTTAGTTATACTATAAGACACGCCTATTTTGTGTCAATCATCTTTTATGAAGTTATTGGGCTATAGGGTTCAAAATTGATTTGTAATGTTATCACAGACAAAGACAGTTGAAAATGTAAATATTAAAATATATCTACTTTTTGGGATATTTTCCGAGGACTTCGAACATTTTTGAAAAATATGGAATGGCTCTAACGATGATGGTTTCATCGGGGGGTAAATAGACGTCGACTCCCTCAATGTTCATAACACGTGTAATAAAGTGTTCCCAATTAAACGTTGCCTACAAAAGAAAAAACAAATCACTTAAGATATATTTAACGACAAAACTTAAGATTTAATACAACGACGGTTCTCTCACCAAAGAGAAAGGTTATAATTATGTATCTTTCAAAAAATCTGTTCTTGTGCGAAATAAACAAAAAAATGTTTTGCCGAAACAAATATTTTTCGCATTCTTCAAATTTTACCTTTCATTTTAATACTAATAAAGACTATTAAGGTAAACATAAGGTAATGCAACAATGGTATAATAAAATTTCGATTATTCTATTACATCCACTCACCTCAGACGGTACGGTATAGTTGTCCTTGAGTTTGCTCATCTCTATCGGGTTGTACAACAAAAAGTTGTCTCTCCTGTCCTCATCCTTCATTGTGATCTAAAAGTAACAAACAAAACGTTCGCCTGTTGTTGACCAATAAGCAAAGCACCCGAATTATAAGTCGTACATGTCTTTTTAAACTATATTTAACGTTTATTTTGAAAACTTTGATTTTTTTCTCATTCTATGTGCCACACATCTTAATTATAACTATTACGTGTGTGTTCATGCTAACAAATTTATTTTTCTATTTAAGTTTGCAAGTGTGCGATTTTTTTAACAATACATTTGCAATGTCCGTTTCCAATTTAACAACGTCTTCCATATCCGCGGCCGCTGTAGTTGGATCCGCGTGAAATTCCTCCGCCACAGCTTGGGCCAGCTTCTTGTAAGCTTGCACCATAGGATCATCTAAGCCATTCAGATAGTACTTTCGACCTGGCATTCCAAAGTCGGGTTGATCCAACTACAACAGAAAAATTGAGTAACAGTCATTAAAATTAAATTATGCCGTCTTTATATTTTTATTGAATTATCTATGGTAGACCTTTATAATCCAACAAGACAAATTAAGAGAGCAAAGGGTTTATTCAGTTATGATTTTTATTTATGGTGGTATAGTTCTGCCACCACTTGTCAGATAATTAATTTGACTTTAGATTTTTAAGTCGACTTGTCGGATATTTGTGTCAACTTGTCAGGTCATCAGAAAATTATCAGCAAGACTAGGTACTTAATATTTTGTTTTCCGCTAAAACATTTTTGGCAGTACTATAATTTTAAAAGTTATGGTTTTATTTGTTAGCCAATAAATTTTGCATATTTTCTGTTAGTTTTATCTCACTTAATCATTAAGGTAATCGTATGGCACGCAATGCAAAAATATTGAAAAATGCTTAAAAACGATAAAGGACATCATATCTCAAACTAATGTTCATTCACCTCATATATAGTTTTATACCAGCAATATACTATCAATATAATTTTAGTTTAATACTATTCATGTTTTAGTATTATCATTCAATTTTTTGTTGAATTGAATAAAAAAGGTGGGGATTTTGATTTGAAAACGAAGAGAGAGGAAATTCGGACTGGAACATTTTTTTTTATTTAAATGTAACTGAAAACCTAATGCATTGTACCTATTTGGTGCCACTGTCATTCATAAACTGTATTTCATTTCATAATTATTTGTGATCTTTTCATGATTAAGAAAATATCAATCATAGTGTAAAACTTTCAAGAAATTTTCTTAATTTTTAAAAAAAAATATTCACTGACCATTTTCTCAAAAGTGGGTCATTGGCTTACATTTTTTAAAGTGAAAAATAACACTATAGGCAAAGTTCTATTACAAACAATGGATGCTTTTCCATTATCAACAGTGGATTTTTTTTTATTCTGAGTAACCGTCATCTTTAACATGAGCTTCTGCCACTAACTGTTATATATACATGTAGTTATCATCATAATAGAACTATTCCACCATGAAATTAAGTATGTTTTTTTGTTTTAAATTAAAACCATTTCTTATATGTAATACAGTCTCACGTATATAATTCTGATGGTGGAGTTTTTGGAGTCCGTGTAGACATATATGTTTATTAGCGGCTTGTTGTTATATCGGAGTAGATCCAGCAGCAGTGTTGTCAGGTTGTACTCTGACTCGCTCCAGTTACCGCCCGTGTTGTTACCCAGCACTGGCCACCCCCCTAGCTCCTTCAAAAGTCCGAACGTTGGCTCGATGCCTCGACTGTCAATGTATGCTGGAAGGAGAGTTGATATGACAAATTTTATGTACACAGAAGATAAGAAACTATTTCAAATAAATCGCCAGATGCTTTTTAATGCTAGTAACCATTTTGTACACGTGTAGTGCATGCATGCTTGTTTATTTCAAGTTGGAAATTTTACGCATTGAAAAATCTTCAACATTTTTTAACGCAGTTAAACTATATGATTTATTTAGGTAGATTTTAAAACCAGTATGTATGAAGTACGGTCTGTATGTTTTAACTTCAATGTACAATTTTAGAAATTCTGGGCCAAACACAAATAGCATCATAAAATTAAGACACATTTAAACCTGTCCATATAATACTAATAAAAAGTGGTTTTTAGGGGATTAAAACTATGGACTTCTAATTTCTACAGAATGGCGACGCAATTAAATGTAACCTACATGTACTTTCTTTTGGCCTGCTTTAATGCCAACGCCAAGACGGTTTGATTTTTAGCACTAGGACAAATATGAATATATATATAAATAAAAAATAAATGAAACATAAAAAGAGGAAACCAAACATTATTGGAATACTAGTAATTGGTATTATTATTAACTGGCTTAGTACCACAATATATGTTAACTGAAGAAAAGTAGTGAGTGGATAAAATGTTTTGATGAAGTCATGGATTAAATGGTTTTTTGTGGGGTTTTTTTTTGGGGGGGGGGTCCTAATTCTTATTAATAAATGAGAAAAACGCCGAACCGAAATTTTGCCATTGAACGGTTTTATTGTGACGTACACATGTACATTTAGTTATCACAGGCTTGTCTTTAAATGTGTGTGTGATTTAAAACTAGGGTCTTTTGTCATTTTATTTGCAAAAAAAAAAAAAAAAATTAAAAACAAAAAATATACGCGGATTAAAATGAATATGAATCGCGGTTGCATAAATAGAATTTTAAATATAAATCGCGGTTGTATAAATGGAATTAGTAACATAGTTTGAAAAGACGTTGACAGCATCAGTAGCTGAGAATAACATAAATTTGAATTTCAATATATCGGTGTGAATATTCATGTAACTGATAATTATACTTTCTCAAAATACATGAACTGAAATGTTATCAGGGCATATTGAGCTCAAAGCGGGTGTTAAAACCAGTGCTTTTATTAGACAATTATTAGACAATTATCTCATGCTCTTTGAAAATAAAAGGTTGTTGTCCAATAATATTTTTAAAGTCTAAGTACTTAATGAAAAACACGCCTACGGCTTTTGGTTTTAAGGTACACTGTATAATGATTTCGGTAGAAGACAATATCTCTCAAATAGATTAACTTCTATGATTTTGGTCAAAATCTCCAGGATTTGTAATATTGTGTGCATTTCAATTATTATTAAGGTTTCTTTTGCAAAATCATTATCAGTATTATAGAATTGTTGCTGTTTTTCGTGTCAATATGATGATTTAGCTACCCGAGAAGTACAACATTCACCGAGCCGAAGGCGAGATGAATATTTCACTTCGAGTGTGGCTAAATCATCGTACTGATAAAAAAACCCAGCAATAATTGTTTTATTAAACGATTCAGCGACGAATTGATACAGAAATATTAAATTGAGTGTTTTAGTTCGAAGCCATAGCAGGACAAATTGGGAAACGCGATATTTCATTGGACGATCTATTTTTAGTCCTAGGTAGAGAAAATGAAATGTTATATTGACCTCCTAGGTCACGTGCAGGTGAATATAAACTAGATTGTTGGACATCAACCAATCAGAGAGCTAGGAATTAATTAATCATACAATAAAGCAATTTTTTGTAATCACATGACTGCACAGATGAATGATATTACCTTAAAGCCAATGACTATTAACCATTTTGTTTGGGTTTTTATATGCTACAATATATAACTTTCTTTTAGGACCTACTTTGATTGATACAGGACTTGTAGAGGTTTTTGGCGTGTACCACGGATAAAGGGTCGTCTTGCTGGGCCGGAGATTCCAGGACAACTACAATATATACATATAAACATGTTCATATTTTATGCTGTGTTACATCTTTCTTTATCAAAATCGTGTACTTGTTATCGCAAAAAAGGACAAAATGATAAGAAAATCATAAGTAAAAATGGGGTGGTTCATTATGATATTTCATCATTATCTATGTCGATTGACATTTTTCAAATGGAAACATGAGAGTTTTTGTCCTATATAATTAAAGAAAATACTGACATCTCCACGCACTTTAGATGCGTCTAAACCGGTCTCTTTTTTAATCCGACGTGACCTACTTTTCATGATAACTTCCACGTCTTCCCGAACGACGCTGAACATTGTATAGCTGGAGACATCCTCGGGAATGACAGTCTTTTTTGCCCATGTTCCGCAAGCAAACTCGTAGAAATTCTCGCAGGGTTCGACTTTCGTGTTCAAAGAACTCAAGAGTCGCGACGCTGAAAAATAATCATGTGGTTCAAGCACTGTCTTTCTATGCAACCCCCTTTTTTTTAAATCGTTTTTTCCATAACTTTGCCAAACGACTTTTTTTAAGAGCTAGCTAGTATCGAGACAATAGGATTTTGATTGTTTTCAATTACCAAGGGTATACTTTTTTCCCTCATTAGGAAAATATTCTAGCAATGGGTTTAAAACAAAAATTCTTTAATCTGATTTCTTTCGCAATAAATGACATCAAATGTTCTTTCTCTGCCTCTTTTACTTACTGAAAACGATCGACTGTAAAATTTGTTCGCTATAATGAGAACCCCCCCCCCCCCTTTCACTCTTATTTATTATAGTTTAGCTCAATCTTAATAATCTCTTCTCAAATATTATTTTTGGGAAAATTTTGAATGTGATAAATTGTAAACAAATCAATGCATCAAAATTGGCAAAATCACATGAATACTTGACGTTTTCTTAATCATTTTAATTTTTTAAATCGACAAATGAATATATAACACTAATTAATAATGTATGGCTAGTTGTTTGGTATATATTGCATTGTCCTATTATTTTATTTGCATTTTAAATCTCGTCAAATAATGGACACAAGAGAAGATAGTATCTCTCTCTCTCTCTCTCTCTCTCTCTCTCTCTCTCTCTCTCTGAGATACAAGAACAAGTGATAACGGTAGCCAGCACCTCGTGAGTGGATCTGTCAAGAAGAAAGTTATATTGCTTTACAGACTCTTCAAAAGCTCCCCCATTAGCGGGCGACAATAAAACAATCATGTGGGGCCATAAAAAGACACACAGGACTACCTTACGTAATGGTTTCAGGCACGAGGCTCGTGCTTGTGTGAACCATGTACCATAGAAATAACTGTGTAACCCACCCACCTTTTTTTAATAATGTCTATCTATAGCAATACATGCAATAATTCCATTTGTTAAAAGAAAGGTGCATTATATATTTAATTAAAAAGAGCAGTTGGAAGCATTCGCGTATATTTTAGGGCTCATTTTTTGAAGATGCATTGGCTATGAACCTTATGCAATTGTGTTTTGATGTGTGATAGCGGAGAGTGGGAAGGGGGTATAAAATGGAATTCGTCAGAATACCATTAATACTAGTATAAAGTAAAACTTAAAAACCTTAAAGGTTTTATAACCATACCAGCTATTTAATATATACATACCAGCTATTGAACATTCTGGGGTAAGACAGATGTTGCCTGCAAGATAGAACAGAACAATGCAAATGCGTCGAAATAACGACCCAAAACAAATATGATTAGATCAATTTAGACAAATCATGGATGTCTGTAAAGATCATGGTTTTTGCCATAAATGTTAGTTTTTTAAAAAGATTTTAATTTATATAAATCATTTCACAACTTTCTCTAAAAATAATTGAAAATGATTTTATGGTCAAACGTATGTCTAAACGTTTCTCTAGAAAAACTGACTATCATAGAACCTTGCCACCAAAGAAAAACATAATCACCAGATTGAAATGTTCATGCTAAAAGATCATTAACTTGCAAAAATAAGTATTTACCCTTCCTTTGTCTAATGCATTATGTATATTATTTATATAAAGCTTTATATAAGAGAACTGTATGTAACATGTAACCATCTATAAAAAGTGCGTGAATTTCAAGGACAATACGATTTTAGGGTAAGGATTTGTAACTCTCGAGCTTGTCTGTAAATCATCTCGTTTCTACGAAGTTCAGCAATTCAAGCATCTATTCAGGGGTCATTTTAGTTGTACCTACCCATCAAGTTATTTGTACAAGATTGTGATTTGAAAGCTATAAACATCTCAGGAGTTTTTGTCCTAAATACAGGGTGATTCAAAATATTTGATACTGTTTTGAATGCTTATTACAGTTTAAAGGAACAATTTTAAATTTAGTGAAACATACTGTATAGATATACAAGGAGTACAGTTTTATACGATGTAGGTTAAATGCAGTTTGCGTGCCTTACATAGCAGAGCTGGGAAAATAAATATTAACATGAAAATAGCACAATTACGTCCTAAGGTTTACTTGACGTTTTTTGTTTTGCAGGTACAAAAATTTAGTTTTTATGTCAAATTGCCATTGCACCCTGTTTTACTCTTCTGTATGGTTCCTCTTCACATTTCTTTCATTTAGAGGCTCTAATACATGTATTTAAGATTTTAAAGTTTTATTTAATAACTTGATCATTTAATAACATCACATAAAATATCCCCACTCCAGGTTTACACCAGGGTTATGAGTAACGCAGCAGTAATTCACCATCTGGGCTAAGTCCAAAAAAGAATGAAACTTTCTTCAATTTTGTTTCAAACCACTCAACTATTCTTGATATGTTTAGGGTACATTTTTCATGCTTTGACCTTCTATTATTCACAATTATGTTACTTTGTATATCATTGAATACCCTTCCGCTAACTTATTCAGCTTTTTCAGATGATCAGTCAGAGAACCTAGACAAACCAGAGAACTTGATTTCCCTTGTTGTCCATAGTTGTCCTTAATTTTTTCTTTCACGATATAGGCATGTACGATGAACTCTATTTTTCTTCGATTTTTAATTCTTTACTACCCCACTACTATAAAAAAATTTATATGTCTGCAAAAACCAGTTCATCATAGAACGAATTACAGTTTAAGGTGAACGAGTCTCAAAGAATCAAAGTACAGTAGCTCGATTCTGTAGCCACTTGGTAAAGATGGGTCACTATGAAAAAACCCAACACCAATTTTATGACGTCTTTTCTTTTTTTTAAAGTAGATTTTTTTCTGTACATTACAAATGATATAAAATTTTAGCCCCTGGAGATTAGAATGATACTTTATTTAAGAGTTTATCATCGGGTGAGGGTTTTATTAAGTTTTAAAATGGTATTAGAATTTATGGATCACCCTGTACAAAAACCCAAGAAAAGATTGATTATATATTAAAACGAACTAAGGACATGTTTGAATGATTTTCATTTATTTGCTTTTCGATTTAAAGTAATGTTTTATTTAAGTAATGCTTTTGTTATTAAAAGTTTTTTAAGAGATTTTTTCAGGAAAAAAAAATGAGGGAATTGTTTTTCTTCAACCATCAAGTGTAAAGATATAATATTCTTTAGTATAATTACTAGTATTATGATCCATGTTGAAATCGAATACTTAATTTTTGCCTTTCAAAGTTCAGTTAAATTAACATATGAACACGTTCGTGGTGTTTTGAGGCTGGAAATCCCTATATTTTAAATTCCCGTCTGTCGTGTTTTGATTAGGAACTTCTAGGAAATTCCTAAAATTAAAGTCCGGTATTTTTATTTTATTTAATTTGTTTTTCATAACTTGAGAACTATAGCCCTTGTTTGGTAAATATCACACACGTGTACAAACCTCTGTATACAATTTGCGTTAATATCCAATAAAGACGATATGGTATATTTATGCATTTTGAGGGTTTCCTTTATAACTACCACCCACCCACCCAACCTCCTTCTTTAAACCTACTAACCACATCGTGTGGTTTTATTCGTAGATTATCAAATGCAGAATGTTATATATTCAGGATATCTATAATCACAGGTAAAATTTTTGTATGACTAAACATCACATACTTATTATACTTCGATATGATTTGATTTAAGTAATCGATCAAATATTTACTCTACGAAAACTATTGATCAACAAATACTGATAAAGCACAGCAGAATATAATATCAAGACTGGCTTGAAGACGAACTTTTAAATTTAGTAACAATTATAATGATTAAAGGCAGAATTTGAACTACCAAATGAAACAAACATGTTAACACGAGGAGAACAGGTGTATACACATTGACAGACAATTGAGTTATACTATTTATGCATATAGTATATAACGATCTTTTGACATTACAATAGGCATACAATATAATCGACAATGCGATAAATCCATACTCACATTATAGGGTATAAAAGCATGTTGCCATTATATTGAGATAAACATATCGAATTATGCTGACATATACGGTATAACGTCAACGACATACTGAAATTGTGAGAGCCTTATCGATTTATACTGACAAATACGATAAAACGACATACCGACATTTCAGACAGACATACCGAATTATACTAACAAATATCGTATAACGAAATACTTACATTGCAATAGACCCATCGACTTATACTGACAAATACAGTGTAACGACAAACTGAAATGCGATAGACACATCGACTTATACTGACAAAGACGGTGTAACGACAAACTGACATTGCAGACATGCAGAGACATCGACTTATACTGACAAAGACGGTGTAACGACAAACTGACATTGCAGACAGACACATCGACTTATACTGACAACGACGGTGTAACGATACACTGACATTGCAGACATGCAGACACATCGACTTATACTAACAAAGACGGTGTAACGGCATACTGACATTGCAGACATGCAGACACATCGACTTATACTAACAAAGACGGTGTAACGGCATACTGACATTGCAGACATGCAGACACATCGACTTATACTGACAAAGACGGTGTAACGGCATACTGACATTGCAGACATGCAGAGACATCGACTTATACTGACAAAGACGGTGTAACGACAAACGAACATTGCAGACAGACACATCGACTTATACTGACAAAGACGGTGTAACGACACACTGACATGCGATGGACACGACCATATACAGTTGTTGACTGGAGTTGATCTGTCGGACCGGCTCTCAAACTGTTGCCCGCGGCCTTCGGCAGATCAACTTCGGCCTTGGGCAACAGTTTGCGAGCCAGTCCGACAGATCAACTGTTGCCCTCGACTCCAGTCAACAACTGTTTTGTTATACCCCTACTAATCAATAACTCGTTTTCGCGGAATGTGACGTCGCCGGTCAACAGTCTTTTTTAGCAATCGATTTTAACAGTTCCAATCCAACAGTTCCAGTCCAACAGTGAAAATGCTGGACTTTTTTTCGTATAGAGTTATAAAGTAACTGTTTTACAGGGGTATAACAAACTGAAATGCGATAGACACATTGACTTATATTGACAAATACGGTGTAACGACAAACTGACTTGCGATAGACACATCGACATGATGCATATACTGACATGACATACTGTTTTATTTACTGACATACACATCGATTCATACTGACAGACATATTGGATTTAATAAAATCGAGCAAAGATTTAACTATTTTAAATCACTGAGAGACGTATATGTACAATATCGATGCATAGTATATGTGTTGACAACTGCATGTACTGGCTAAATATGACACGTTGATTTTAGTTGTCATTATTTTTATCATTTGTTTCTCTTAACTTGTCGCAATTTTTGAAGTTAGGAGTATTTATTTTAGGAATTTAATACTCAGGGTAAAAATTTAATTAATTTGTTGCGCTAAAAAAAACCCACAAAAGAATGAATTCTGTAAACTTTGGCTTAATTAGACTAACTTGAAGTGCTGGCACCGGTTTCACCAGATGTGTTCAGTTTTTCCTCTTTGGTGCTGTTGATATAGAGGACAATGAAAACAACACAAACTGCTAGAGCGACAACACTGAAGAAGATTAAAAACTTCTCTAGGTTGGTTCTGAATCCTTTCTTCTTAAAGCTGAAAAATTACATATGCGGGTATTACTAGTAATATGCTCAAATTAAAAATGTGTAAATATATTATCACAGCTGCGTTATGTCGATAACCGCAGGCAACTGTTTTAAAAGCTTCAGCTACCACCCCGACCCCCCAAAATCACTCTTTATGATAAGCTTAATAACTTTCGATGATTTCAATTTCAAAGTGGTCAGTGATATATATTTTTAAGTCGGTGCTATCGAATGGAATAATTTTTTTTTCATTTTTGTTTGAAATCTGTTTCCTATCAGATTTAATACGGGGGGTCATGCGTTTCTAGACGTGCGTCAGAGAAGTAAATGATCTCCCTCGCTCACTGACCATCTCAAAACATTGGCGTGTTAATTGGGTTTCTAATTGGTCATTAAAATTTTTGATCTAGACGAGTATGATCTAGATAAAAATTCGGACGCGGTAACATACATACACGAAAGTCGGGAAAAAATGTAAACAAATCTAATATTTGGCTTCTTTCTTTAAATGACATGTACTGGTAAAATAAGAATTTGGGGATGCTTTTAAAAAACCCGACCTGATAAAATCTCGTGCAACACCTTACTTGAACGACTTTTAATGTACATTTAACTGAGGAAAATATGTTATCATTAACGACATGGAAGAACGAAATAAAAGGTCACACGTGTGTGTGCATAAGACCTGAAGAAAAGCTAAAAAAAAAAAACAGTTACAAAATAAAGGAACGAATTTAATTATTATAACTTTTGAAATACAAGACAATATGACGTAGTGAATCTAGAACTGATAAAACATCCTATACAAACCTTCGAAACGTTGATTATTAGTTTGATTTATCCTAAAGATATAACTTGAATTTGAAGTTTCTTTTCAGCAGATTATTTACATGATACATAATTTTGTGTCTTCTTCATAATAGGACGGAAAAAAATATTTTTTCCTTAAAATTCAACATTATTGTTAGTATTTTTCTTACCTTAGTTCCACATCTTGAACATCTAGCTTTGTCTCGTTATTTTGTTGTTTTCCGTTCTGCATTTTGCTGTTCGTTTAAATTTAAACAAAAAAATACCCCCAAAACACCTTCTCTGTCTTCTCAAAAAAAAAAAATAATAATAATGAATAACAAAAAATAAAAATCCACGAACCGAGTACCTCTTTCTAACACCTTTTCGGGGGTCAATATCAGATAATAGCCTATAGATTTCGTTTCCTTTATCCGTTATCCCTTTTTAATTCTAGCAACGTTATGACCGCGCGGTCAGGCCAGAAGATACCGCCATTCTGCGGGTACTTAGTTACTAAACCGTCATAAAAATCGCCGACATTCAAATTGGTACATGCAGATAAGTCAAACAACGGGCCCGGGTGTCACCGTCAGAGTTTGATATTTACAATACCAACACATACATGTATGAATATAGGAAAGATACAACAGGTGATCGAGGATATATAGCGTAACATTAACATCCCTTTGTCCCTCCCGGCACAGATTTTGATTACAAACATTCACCTTATTTTAATTGTTGGTCTTGTGTCCGCCACGGATGATGGTTTGACCTATCTACCCTTAAAGCTTTTACCAGCCAAGACTCTAAGAAGATTTTTGATAGAATTCCACATGGATGTCCGAAAAATAGAGGCGAATGGCTTTCACTGGATGGAACGTAAAGTTTAGATAAGTCTTGCAAAAGGAATTAAAGTAGTGATTTGAATTTAAGTCACGATAGAATATGTACATGTATCTAGAGTTCACACATGGTGAGATTAAGACTAGTATTTAAAAAAACTTACCATGTTTTGACCTATCTGTATTTATGTTTGCCTCATCGACGTTCTAAAATTTGTCATTTTAAATTTTACATGTATATGCATTTGTTGTTGAATTATTTATGCTAGATAAAGCAAGTTGTTCCTTTAATTAAAGTATTGAATTTTTTTGGATCCTAAGTTTTTGTTTACAAAAAGAGCCAATAGCAGCTGATAGCAGACAATCATAGAAACTTTGTTGGCATATACAGGATTTATCAAACTCAACAAACTATTCTTATAAATAACTTTTTTATACCTGCCATTTTACAGATAAAACTCTCTCATGCGTATAGGAACTGTAGATTCCTGTTAACTATTACCATTACCTAGACTTGATAATGGATATGGAAACTTATTTTTAGGGTTATAATTTAACCAATTTTAATAGACAAATAGATACATAAAAAAGATTGGACATCAGGGTTAACTTTTAGGAATACGTCATTTACTAGTATGCATGCGTTTCGATTAAACATTACCATTAGCATCGCTTTTAAACTTTAAACCTATCTACAACAGTGTGCTCAAACCATTTGTTTTTGGAAATATTTAATGTATTTTCATGAATTGGCAAATTTTCCAGACGATTTCCCAGAACCACGTAGAAATTATTGGTAACAATCCCACATGACTTGGACTCAGTACTATCAGCTCGGTTTACTTTTCCTTCTAGCAGTTGACGAGGATTATGTAAGAGAGTAAAAGCAAACAAAATAAAGTGTTACATGACGTTTCATATCACGAGTAACAACCAAACAGATGAACTTGGCCATGACCATGTTAAAGCCATTTAAATAGGTCCAAAGGCATTTTACGGGTTCTTGAGAACAGATGCAACAGTATAATACAGTTACTGTAATGAAAAAAAAATTAAATGAAAGAGGAAATGATGTCATTGATTGAAAAATCGAGGATCAACATGATATAAGATGATAATTGTGTTGGATCAAGACCTAGGTGTGTAAGTGTACATAGATACCTTGCCAGTAGTAATTCAATTGAAGCTTCCATTGTAAGACTACTCGATAGATATAATTGCAATGGAAAGAAAGTAATGCTAGAAAATAATTAGGGACAACACGTGTAATTAGGAGGCTGGATGGTCAACAACCAACCAATCAAATCTACTTCATGTATGGTAATTCAAAAAGAACAGAGGACAAGAAAGTACTGTATACAAGGAAATATTCGCCCCGTTTTATTTTCGCCCCTTTCGCCGTCGTTGCCAGCGGGCGAATTTAAGACTTTGCGAATGCCAATGTCTTATTTTATCTTTCTTTAAACACAACTGTGTTTGGGCGAATTCAAGACGGAGTGAAACTGTTTGCAAGTGTAGAAGGGCGAAAATTACACAGGGCGAAAATAACCATGTATACAGTATTTTCCTTTCTCTTTATGCAAAACTCTTCTTTTCAAGATTAATATATAGTATAAAGATGGTCAAGACCACACAGCCCTTTTAGCATACAAATAAAATACCTGGCTGTATATGTCACTCTATCAGATAAATCAATTTGCCATACAAATTGTCATAATGTCCATCCAAACATGGGATCACAAGAGTACTATTCCAATAGTTCCTACACTGACCGTTCTTGCATCTTAAACACGCCTTTATGCAAAGTCCTTACATCAGACTCTTAGCCTCTCTTGGATTCTTTTCTTTTATTGAGATGATGTTGTCGTAATTACTACAGCTTTTCTTGTAATAACAATAGAATTGCATTATATAACATGATTTTTTCTCGTTATTATAATAAGATACATGAAATTATATATATTTCAAAAGTAAATATTTATGTTTGAAAGATTTCCAAACAACAATCTTAAACTTCATCAGATGGTCCTTGAGTTGTTCTAGGTTTTTTTCCAATGATCATGATGATGTTATTCAAATACACTGTCCAGCAATGATCACTAGAAAGTTTAAACCTAAGGTATTTGTGAGATTGAACATGTTCTAGTTAACAATCATTGGTAGAATCAACATTTTTAACGAGTGCAAGAACTTCAGTTTTGGTGTACATGTATCTAACTGAAGGAGCCATATTAATGACGAATTATCTTTCTAAAAAATAATTCTGATAATACCCATCCATAAGTCAAACTCAATCTTATCTACACAAAACTTATGCATCTTATGGCACATAATAAACTCTCAGAACAGATGCAGTGGCATCCGATTTTTCGAATCGGGATATAGCATGCGCGCGCACTTTGTCACATCAGCATTTAATAAATCGAATTGCTGATAATGGAGATTCTTGGAGGATGCATTTATTATGAGATATCCTAAAATAAACGACCGTCTCCAAGCTTGTTTACGACATAGAATGCTTGTTTACGACATAAAATGCCAGTCAAGCGTACTTTGCTTTCAGACGCACGGATAGATATCATCTGACCTACTCGTGAAACACGTGATTAATTTCCGTCATTTGACATAGGAAATTGTCGCCTCAACAAGTACTAGTTTGCTGAACACACTTTTGGAACAATCAATTATTAGGTTATTAACATAGAAATATGATTTACGTGCCATTCAATGGGAATTGTCTTTGTGCTTTTAATAATTTTTAGCACAAGACCCCAAACCTTAGCCATTAGGCTCTGGGCTATTCATCAGCAATAAACTGCTCTACATCTCATTGTAGATAAAAAGGGTCTAAAACAAGTAATGATGAACTTATAATTCATAAAAGAAACTCACGTTCTGACATGAATTAAGGTAATGCGTGATTGTTATAAATAAATTTATCATATCTGAAGTTCATAATTCATTTTTTTAATGTGACATGCAATTATTTCAACACCCTACTCGAAAAAAAGAAGAAGAAAAAAGAACACCATGTTTTATAGCTTTCTGTAGAGATATTCTACATTGCCTTTACAAAAAATAATTTGAAAATCTTACCGAAAAAAAAATAGTGTTCGATGTAAAAATAAATCAGAAGGAACATTGAAACTTGGGTTTACTGGTGATTAAAATAGTGACCTATATCTTGAAAGAGAATGCGGTTGAAATAAACTCCTTCGTGAGGTGACATATATGGTTGAATTCAGAACTACCATAGCAAGCAATTCCGCTTCCGCAGTTTGACTTTCTTTTATTGCTTATCGTGAGATATTTGTAAAGACACTTGCTTTCCGTGTTGATTTACGATTTGCAAGTTGTAAATCTGTCTTCTGTAAAGTTTTGCAAGGAACGATTATGCATGCAATAGCTAAAGAACTATAGTTCTACGGGATAAATTGGATTGACATGCCGCAGAGCTAAATAGTGAAAAAAGGTTCAGGAGGTAAATTTGAAGGTTTTGGGGTGGGTGGGAGTAGTCTTTAAGAAGAAAATGCATAATACTTCCTGCTTTACATATGCCGAACTAAAAACACAATTTAATTGATTATTAGATTCTAGGTATAGTATATGGTTTTATCAACAAATGAATGTATGTGTACATGACTCAGTAAATCAGCTGTATTTGTCCGACTCTGTTCAGCTCTTAGAAATAAATCAAAAAAATACTACCAATGAGCACATTTAAAGGTATATGTGGCGTATTTTTAGTGAATAACAATAATAAGATCTGATTATTTGCTTCATTTCTTTACTTAAAGATAGGACTTTCACACAAATTACGCTTTATAAGTCAATCGCATAACAAAGATATAAGAAGTCAAAAAAATATTTTTTTAATTTTTACCGGCACGTTAAAAAATACAAAAGATTTGAATAACCCCGCCTTAAATGGGTCACGTGACATCCATCTTGGTCTATCAACAAGAATGGCGACGACGAGAATGATAGGTATACCGTTAAAGTTTGACAGATTTGGCAATGAAAGAAAAAAGGGACAGACTGATAAGGATATGAACAATTGGAAGATTGTCATCGGAGACCATGTAGATTGATGGAACAGGAATTAAAGCCGAATTAAACTTAAGTTTCCATGATGAAGTTGTAGGGGTTTTGCTAGTCAGGTTCGTGCTCCATGTGTCCCGTGTCTTTTTTTTTGGATTTTCGTTTAGAGAAATTTTTGAATAAAGAATAAATACACACTCTCAGTACATGCATCCCTCATGGAGAGGGGTATTTACTCCGTTTACCGTGTCGATGGTGCTAAAATCGTGTTTCGTCTTTATTACACGTAATTAACAATTTATATCGTTCTACATTAATGAATATCGGAATAATAATGCTTCGAGTATCATCTGATATAAGAATTATCTAATTTAAGACATGAAAAACGTGATTCTAATTTGTAAACAAACTCTTCTTCCATCGTGTTTTCAATGCCAGGTTTTCCCGCACTCATGCGCAGTGGCGTTATAAATGGCGAATAACATTAATATTCATCAGACGTGTAGCAAAGTTTAGAGACAAATAACTAAAGACAGAACATGTTTTATGGGCCAAGAGTTTGTGAAACGTCTAATTATAAGAAGCATGATGTATATTTTTACTCAAACTCATGTCAAAAATTTTACTCCAAATACGCCACATATACCTTTAAAACAATATATAATATCGCAGTTGAAATAATTCAATAACTATAAACCAACTTTTATTAGCGTTCGAGAAATTTTCCCGAGGTTCGCGAAAGCCTCGTCGTCGCGAATATTTCTCGCCGCAAACCAGTCCTCAAATGTATTTGGTATTATATTTTCAGATAATCTACATTTAAGGACACACGAGACGTTCCTCAATTTTATATAAATTTCCATGAAAATTTGATGCTTATTTATTTGCACCTAATCATGTTTATGCCAAAAAATTCAGGGTACATTACCAGGCTATTTATGGAGTTGGAATATTTTGGATTTTCTTTAGGCTATTTATGGAGTTGGAATATTTTGGATTTTCTTTATATCATGCAAAATGCAATTGAATGCTTATAAATAAAGTTATCGTATATATTTTTCATTGAAACTATACCTCTAAGTAGAAAAGTATAATTAAGGAATAAGGAATCATGCTTTGATTATTATGAGGCCAAAATTAAAATTATTTATGTTTCCCCTAACGCGACCGACCCAATTAAATCCCGCCGACTGAATTATTTTTTTTACCACATTGAATAAAGATTTTTTTTTTTAAAGAAACTTAATTTTACCTGAATTAGTTTTTAGGAGACCCACATTTTTTCGTTTTACAATCATTTTGTTAGCCTTGATCATCAACATGGGCGGAATACTCGCTTTATGATCGGTAACTTCGCCAGAATTTTCTCCGAAAGAGAAGTTGAAGTCGCCTTGTATTCTGAGTTCAAGATCGTGTAAATTAACCCCAAATACATTAAAATGATAATCATTTAATTCGAAAGACGTTTCCATAGCCTCAGTTAACCACTGTTGTGATTAAAAATTTGCGATTGTCTTATCTTTTATGGGTTACAATATGAATACGAATTAATGCTAAAATCTGCCTACAGTTATCTTAAAAATTAAAATGATCCTCTAAACAACGGTTGTAATTGGGTCAAATGGTTGGACTAATACCTCCAAAATACACAGAAGTACAGAGACTGATTTTATTTGTCATGTAGCTAACAACATGAACACAAATACAAAACATTTCATCTATAAAATGTATGAATACATCAAATAAATTGAATTTAATAGATTGTATAAGTTTTTTAAACTTTTAGAAGTTGTTTTAATTTTTATTGACTTGCTTAAATTCTAATCCAATTTTAAATAAGGTTGAATCTGTGTATATCATCATTTCTGTAGGTTTTGCTGTATCAAATAATGACAGTCTCCCTGATTTCTCAAACTTCTCCCTACTTTTCTGTTAGGGAGAAATTAGTCTCCCAAAAATTAGGTTGGTACCTGTTATATGCAAGACTCTTTATGTTGTGAAAAAATTAAACTGTTCTCTTAAATTCATCAAATTTCAAATAAACCGAAACAAAAGTTGGTTTTGGTAATTACTATAAATAAAGTGAAATTGGGTTTCACAAAAATCTTTATTACCTAAATATTGTTTTCTTCCCTGGCATTATGTTTCAAATTTCGGTTAATATTTCTTTGTATAGACACCTTTTTCCTTATCAAAGAAGGATATTGTCTGCAAGTGTAGTGAGTTTGTGTAAACTTGATATTATAGTAATTAGAATCATTAAATATGACTTAACAAACATTTACATTTATTACATTACGTTAAGTTTGTCAGATATTATTGTTTTAATATACTTTTAGACAATGTATAAACCAAATTTTGAAAAACTAATTGATACTTTGAAGTATGTACATTATCATTAAAATGATATTTAAATATAGATTAACATGTACATCAACATACAAATGATAATGAATCTATTCTTGCACATCTAGTCATTGAATCAAACATGTTAAAATTTAAGATAAACAATATCAAATTGTGAATTCGATGTTAAATTTGTTTTACAGTCCATTAGTACAAGTATTACCATTTGTTTTACAACTGATCAATTTTTTTTAGTTTTGTACTTAATTAAAGAATTGATTGTTTTTCCATTTTTAATTTATAATGTAATTTTAAATATGCCCTGGCAGAAAAAAAATTATTTACCTACCTACCTACCCAACTTCAAAATTTAGGGTCGGGTTAGGGGAAACAAAGATATTTTTAATGATGGCCTGAGGTGATCACTTCGGTCGGGACGTGATCAAAGGGCTTTATGATAGATTTGATCACGCCCCGACCGAAATTATCACCTCATAATATTCAAAGCATGATTCCTTATTACTTATATTTATATAATTTTCAGCAGTTGTACGATGAAAATTAGAATATTAATTATGCAAACCCCGCTGGCGCCCCAACAATGCGACATTTGAATTTATTGGACTGTATAGTACAAAATCGATTCGTAGTGTTATCACAGACAAAGACACTGAAATATGTAAATATTACAAAATGAAATATAGTTTGTGAAACCAATGTTTCCAGGCTAATGGCGAAAATATCTATAGAACCTTTTTCCCCCTCATTATAACTGTTTGAGTTATCTCTCTTTGATAAAAAAAATAAATGAGAAAAATACATTTCAATAGAATCTGTATTTGCATTATGCATAGTATTCCATATCAGATACATGTAGGTCATTATATTCATTTCAACATAAAAATTTCATAAACTTCAACAACACATCAACTGGTGCAGAAATATTTTTGTAATATCAAGCAAGTGCTCATTTAGAATTCATAAAATAATGATGCAATGACATGATGATTTTACAATTTGATGTTACTCTGGCCTTACCTATGCTTTTTTCAGATAATACACACTTTATGCCATTCAAGGGATCTCTCTGGTGAGCAATACAAAGATGGTCATAATGAAGACCAGAAGCTGCAATTTTGTTGGCTGTAAACATTGATAAAATATTTTTATCTACAAGATGTTTCAAAGAAGAAGCATTTTTACTCAATAACATTCCATAATTGTCATTTTCAATCACAAAGTCAACACTGAAACTGTGTTTCATCATCATCTCTCTGGATATTTCAAGATGAAGCACAAGTCGTTGTAGGGCTTGGGAATCTGCAAGGGCATCATGGGCATCATACTGTGCTGTACACAAGTCTTTAGGGCATCATGGGCATCATACTGTGCTGTACACAAGTCTTTCATAAGGTCCACTTGTTTGTAAGATCTTCTGTTGGGAACTGCTTCTCTGAATAGCGGCAAAGTGTCTATAAATCAACGAATAGAGTCACTGGCAGTTATTCCTACATGATGCATTGCACGGATAATAACACTGGAGTCAAACTTTGTATTGTGAGCAACTAAGACTATGTTAGAGAAATTTATCGCCGCGAACCAGTTTTTCTTCGATAAAACGCGAAAAAAGTAGTCGCGATTTAAAGTGGTTTTACAGTATCTGATTGTACGTCTATATCTCTATGTTGGTTATGTCAACTATTTATTTACTCATTGATTACCCCCCCCCCACCTTCCCTTCAGACAATCAGGTCCCCCCCCCACCCCAACACTCTCCTTTTCTTGAACATGTAATCATTCATCACTATGGTAGGAAAACGCAGTTAGTAAATCTGTCACTGAGTTTCTATAAAGAAAATATTGGTCATATTTCACATGTCCAACTAAATATACCCCCTTAGATATTAATCAAACTTAACGTTTATCATGTACCAAATGATTTATTAATTTTATAGCATGGGCATGGGATCTATCAGTTTCAGCATTGGCCTTCTGGATTTTAACACAAAACCAAACGTTGATATATTAATGTGATTCTTAAAGAGAAGTTGATACATCCATTTGTCTTATATCCTCTCAGCGCTAGAAAGTTGTTAATTGGAGTCGGATTACCAGGGAAAATGAATCTGCGACGATAATAAGAGTTTATTATTTTCTTTACAGCTTTAAGTTTACTGTTTGTTATTTGATTTGAAAAGTATTGTAAATACTGTTATTCATTTGTCTGTCGTCCGTCAAAATAATATAATAACTTTTTGTTATTATTCAGATGGATTATTATAACTGTAAAAATGTTTCGCTGAGACCAGCAAGGGTACGTCTTCGCTAGATATATCATTTTATCACTTTCATTCGACAGTTAAGATTTATCCAACCGTGGGAAGTCCCAAGGGGTAACTAAAATCCCGTTCATTGTGTACGTTGATCTTGCCCATTTACATTTTGATGAATTTTATCGAACACACTCGGATTTTTTTCTGCATCGTATACAAAAGAAAAAAAAAGAAAAAGAAGAAGAAAGAAGCAGGCTAAGTACCAGCTACAACAATGGCCCGATCATCGACAGTTTTCTGATAGTGATATTCTATGTGCACATAATTACAGTGATTTTCTCCTCTACATGGTCAATCACATACAGCGACCGTGCTGATCTTTCATCTGATTGATCCTACGTTATTCACAGAGTCTACAAGAGAAACATGTTATTGGCAGCGGAATCGGAAAAATATTAATGATTCATTGTGTATATGAAAAATAAGAAATTATGACGAAAATTCTTTGAGTTCGGTGACTCTAAATCTATGAAAATAGAAAAAAAACCAAAGTAATTTAAATTCAAAAACAAATCGTTTAAGGTGCCCCAAAAAATTCATTAAATGCAAGTCGATTCTGTACAACATTAGCGCTTTTTTGCTTTTTGTTAGATGATCTGAACACATTAAAATGATCAACATATCCAGCAACTGATTCGTTTCTAGCTCACCTGAGCTGAAAGTTCAAGTGAGTTATTCTGATCACATTCTGCCTGTCGTCCGTCCGTCCGTCCGTCCGTCCGTCCGTCTGTCCGTCCATATGCCTGTCTGTCTGTAAACTTTTCACATTTTCAACATCTTCTCAAGAAACACTGTGCCAATCAACCAAACTTAGCACAAAGCATCCTTAGGCTAAGGGGATTCAAAGTTGTGAAAATTTAGGACCAAGCCATTTTACAAGGGGAGATAATTAGGAATTATGGAAAAATTTCGGGAATTTTTCAAAAATCTTCTTCTCAAGAACCATAAGGCCAGGAAAGCTGAAACTTGTGCGGAAGCATCCTCAGGTAGTGTAGATTCAAGTTGTGAAAATCATGACCCCAGGAGGTTGGGTGGGGCCACAATAGGGATCCTCTTTTTACAAATAAATATATAGAGTAAATCTTAAAAAACCTTCTTCTCAGAAACTGTTAGGCCAGAAACCTGAAACTTAAATAGAAGCATCCTCAGGTAGTGCAGATTCAAAGTTGTGAAAATCCTGACCACCGGAGTTAGGTTGGGCTACATTGGGGGTCGAATTTTAACATAGGAATATATAGAGTAAATCTTTAAAAAATCTTTTTCTCAGAAAAGGTTTGGCCAGGAAAGCTGAAACTTATGTGGAAGCATCCTCGGGTAGTGTAGATTCAAAGTTGTGAAAATTATGACCCCCCGGGGGTAGGATGGGGCCGCAATTGGGGGAGGGGGTCGAATTTTAACATAGGAATAAATATAGTAAATCTTTAAAAACTTCTTCTCAAGAACCATTTGGCCAGAAAAACTGACACTGATTTGAAAGTATTCTAAGGTGGTGAAGATTCAAAGTTGTGACTATCATGACTTTCAGGGGTAAGGTGGGGCCACAATTTGGGTGGGGGTCGAATTTTAACATAGGAATATATAGAGTAAACCTTTGAAAAATCTTCTACTCAAGAACCATTTGGTCAGGAAAGCGGAAACTTGAGTGGAAGCATCCTCAGGTAGTGAAAATTCAAGTTTATTCAAATCTTGATCCCCGGGGGTAGGATAGGGGTCACAACAAGGGGGTGGGGCGGGGGGCAAATTTTTACATAGGAATATAAACAGGAATATCCTTAAATCTTTTTCTAAAAAAACATTTGCCTGGAAAAGTTGTAACTTGTAAAAGCAACTTCAGATAGTGTAGATTGAAATTTGTTCAAATCAAAATCTTTAGGAGTAGGGTTGGGACACATTTTGGATCCAGTTGTACAAAGGAAAACATTTTAATTATTCACAAAAACTGAAATGTTATAATTATATATGCTTTTACTTTTACATATTGCTGATTCTTTAAAACTGTTTAAACTTTGGCCCCTGGACGATTATTGGGCCTCACAAGGGGTTCAGAGTTTGATGTAGGTTTATATCCTGTATATAAACAATTATTTAGGGTCTTTTTGAGAACTGCAGTGCTGAATGTGATATGACTATAAAATCATCAGGTTAGAAAAGGTATTTGAAAATAAATATAAGAATATCCAGGGGGAACTGATTTTTTTAAACAGGATCTACATGTATCATACCACATTGTCCAGATATTTTGTATGATGACTCCATGAAGCTGATTTTATCATGCTTATTGTTGCTCGGGTGAGCGATGTGGCCCATGGGCCTCTTGTTGTGTCTTACATGTACATGCTTGATATCGGCTGCAGACCCGTTGTTCTATGGTAAATTTTAGGTTGATAGTCCGTAAAGATGTGAACAGCTCTTATAGCTTTTTTCGGGCTTTTACGAAAAGCGACAAAACAACTTCGAAAATTTTTGAGATGTTTCTTAGACTCGAGGAGTTGCGGAGTTCCTCACACATGAAAAATCTTATACATGTATAAGGCACACAAAAAAATGTGCGCTAATTTTGGACCAATCACTCTTATTCATAAAAGAACCCGTCGTATATCATACCAAAATAAAACAAAAATCTTCGAATACTTTACTTCTGTTGTGATTGTTTGCTAAAAACTCATCACTATCTCGTGAAGCAATGTGGTTTGTTTACAGGTAAAAATGGGGACTCGATCTTCCTGCGAAATTTACATATATGTACGGGATTTCACTTTTCGGGTTTGTTAAGGGTGTTTAAGAAAACGTCTGAGGCAAGAAAAAGATAAATTCGTATGTAGTTAATGTTTTAGCTCAATATTTTCCACGGTCTTAAGAAATGATCGTAAAAAGACCGAGACTTGAACACGTTTTGGCACCGAAAATTGCCGGTCTTTTCGCGTGGTGTAGCTCTATCGCTGCAGTTCTGCAGCTAGCCTAAAGTTAGAACCATTTTAACAAGACCTTGGACTTTCAGTATGGCGTAGCTATCTAATTCTTGCGTCAAAACAAGTTATAAATGACGCGGTTTCAAGCGAAATATACACCAATTTCATAGTCTAAGCTCAATGGCCAGACAAATTTTGTTGATTTCAAAAAGCCATGGCTGGGTGGCTAGCAATGAAATAGACAGGCCTACGTCACATTGCTGTCTGACACAACTACCCAAAGTCCAAGCTCTTGTTAAAATGGTTCTAACTATTTGGTATTGTTAAAAATGATAAAATGCAACAGACCAAAGATTTATTAAATAACTTCAAAAATGTTCATATGTATTTATAAAAAAGAACAGATCCATAACAGGGTTTCAAGTATTTCACAAAACATTAAACTGCACTGGATAAAACTTACCAGATTACAGAAATAGGGTTCAAATACATACACAACAAATAATTTACAAAACATACCACTGTTTTAAAGAAAAGATATGATCTTTTTGTCGATATTGTCATATACATGTACATGTATTTACTGTGACTGTGTGCTTCAAATGTTTTATTTACATTTATACAGACAGACATTTCAACTTTTTCTGACGCAATTCTAGTTTCGGTCTTGAATTAATATATCTTACCTTTACAATAATTTGTATGCAAAATATATTTATAATAATAATAATAATAATAATAATAAAATTAACAATTGAATACACAACACAGACATAAATGTAAGTTTCATGCACAATCGATTTTCACTGTTCTTTTGTGGTACGTGTCATGTCAAATGCCTGAATCATATAAATAGAAATAAAATTAAAAGAAAATATTGATAACTAAATAATAATATTGACAAGTGTTATGTGGTACTTTTTCATAATAAGAGATGTATTGATCTGTTATTAATTAACAAAACATGGTAAATAGAAATTACTAAATAGACGAAATTTTTGAGGAAATAAATAAGGAAAGATTGCAAAAATATTTGCAACCAAGGTTAAGATACTTCGTATGCCGGAGTGGATAAAAATCTATATTCAAAAAAGGAAGAAACAATTTATTTTGAGCTGTAAAACAGTCATTGCTGTAAATTGTTCATCACAACGGTTGCGTGCCTATTAGTCTTGCCCCTTCTTCACCACCCTTTATAATAGTATTTTAGTATTTAAGATTGGTTTGCACGCCAAATTTGCCTCCCCATCATTTACCTAAATACATCGCTATCTTAGTTGATGCTAGCTTCAAGTTTGTTATGTCCTGAATTCTATCTATGTCTCTTTATACAAATATTTACGACATATTGAATCATCAAAATTGTCTTAACCTTTCAGCTGCTGTAATTTCATCAGCAACAAACCGTCTTTTTATGACTTGAAATAATGCTAGCACGGTGATTCGAACAATAATCAATATCCATAAAGAATTGTTGAGACCCATTCCCCCTCATAATTGCTAGTATACAATTGGAACAGCCTGACACAGCGGACAGTTTAAACAGTGCAAGGACCAGAAGGAGCACAACTCGGCGATAGCAGAACGCTCTCGGAGTCTGAAACATCGTCATCATCGTTTAACTCAGGACTAAGTTTCTCGCTCTCTTCGGCCTCGGTGGACACTGGACTATATCCAATATCGCCATTTATATGGACGTCAGATATCGACTTGCAGCACGGGCTGTTGATTTCTGTCGTGCTGTAAGACTCCCCACTTCCGGTTAATTGAAGACCTGTCTGCATGTCGTCAGTTGTAGTGTTTCCTGTCGAAATTACATTTCCGCTTTTCTTTGTCTCGATCGAATTCTGATTTTTCATCTCAAAATCATTTTGGTTTTCATTAATAAAGAGGTTTCCTTTAGCACACTGACAGATCCATTTTGAGATAGTTCGGCGGAATTCTATACTCATGGAGCAATACAATACAAAGTTAATGCTGTTGTTTATTAAGGCAAGAATATCCATTGTATCTCCAAGAGGAATGTACACCCTGTCAAAGAAGTCTTCAATTGTCAGGCTTAATATGAGCAAAATTCCTTGAGGGAGTTCTGTTACTAAAAATAGGACCATGACTATGAGCAGCATGATGGTGGTTCGAGAAGTATGTGGACGATTCATGACGACACCTAATTTAGAGAGCTTCTTGCGAGTCACTCGTCCGTGATTATCCAAGGTTTTCAGCAACAAAGCTCCGAAAATGATCATCAGGAAACATGGTATCATTTTGGCAACAATACTGTACAGAACAAAGCTGGAAAACACACTAATTTTCACCCGCGGCGTGCCAAGTCGAAGATCGTCGAATACGTATATGTTCTGTAGAGTGGTCCCGTTATTTGTGTATGGTACGAGCTTTGACGACATGTAGTTTGGGATCAAAAGAAGAACTGAGCCCACCAGGACAATGCAGACGACTATACGGCAACGAATTATTCTTCGCATGAATGTCAAATTCCCAGTTTCCGGTGACTGAATATGGATGTAGCGGAATATGGCCAGGGAGACACCGAGCCAGATAGAAACGGTATGGGTGAGAGTGGACAAGTTAACGTAAAACAACAGGAAACTCATCCATCCGTAACTATTTTTCTCTGGGGACAAGGAGTTAGTTGGATACTCGATATAAAAGTGTATAGCGTAGGGCAAGTATGCTGCCATAGTTATAATATCGAAAAAGGCTATCCATGTCAATATAGTGTTGATAGGTGTATGCATGTGCTTTCTGCTCAGAACCGAGATGTTAATGACGTTTGTTGGTATTCCGAAACAGCAGACGATCAGGCTCAAGCATCCATGCCATTTCCCGTACCATTTGCTGTACTGTTCGAGAGAAAAGGTCATTATCTGTAGAAGAAAAAAACCCATATTGTATTCTATTGCCATTTGTCTATATATAAGATACATATATGCTGTATCATGGTTCGTCGTCAGCTTTGGTCATACTTCCTTATTGATCGGTACCTTATCAATCAATGTCGGTACACGAACAGCCAAACTCATGAGTAATCATCATAATGAAATTTCTTCAGCTTACCGTGATAGTTTTGATACCCGAGTAATAAGTATATTAGAATTGTTGGCCTTGACAATAAAATTCCTATGGTTTGCTTAAGACCGTTCGACTTAAAATCGGATTGCTTGGAGATTTTCGGTATCTTTGAATACAAGGTGAAATGTTGTCTAGATTTGCCTTTTTTTAATGTTTCATTTTTGCATGAGTTCGTATTACTACTATAAAAACCGCTATGTTAATAATGACAACTAGTATTTTCGCACTATGTTTTTAATTTCGGGACATTTTGAGTACATTTTACATAGCTTATTCCATTTCTAGAGAATGAACTGAAATGCTTTAATTCATGAAGCGAAACCTTTGAAAAGGGTAATTATTATATCTCTCAAGTACATGAACATTTTTCTATGGATTTTTTCTTTACCGATATTACTAGAAGTCAGATGAGGGATCCATATGGAAACTCTGCTATCATTTTTGCTCGACATCAAAGATTTTTTATTTGATCTTTTTACAGTCGCGGCATTTTTTCTTACAATGATACAGAGATCACAAGAAGTTCATTGAGCACAGTATAGCCTCACTTACTTCTTAAACATAGATTTACGCTTAAAATGCTTGAGCTGCAACAAGATAGGGAAAAATCCTCCAATACATTTTAGATTTTGTTTGCATGTAATTATACAACATTAAATTGTGTACAAATTTTGACTTAAGTCTAAGACAACTTCATTTCATGATCCTCGGGCCAGATCTGCAAGTCAATATCATACTTGAGATTTGATTAAATTTTAAGGCGGAGATGCTCTAGTGTAGAAATTTTATGAATAGTGAATTGATAATAACAAAGAGATGTGACAGAGATCTCGTTCAATTGTCTGGCTGATATATGTTAGTTTATAAATAACAGTTTCAATTCTCTTGTTTTAGGACTAATTGATGTGTATAACAGCAAATTAATGCTTTTTTCTATCCCTACTCTCCAAAGGATTTAACAAAGATAAATGACATGTTTTAGCGGGAATCACCGTGTACTCATTTATAAAAATAAAACCCTTAACAGAATCGACACGTCACAAAAAATTGAAGAATGAAACCTTATTTACAAGTTCATCCGCCATTATTGTGCAGCATTACTTGTCACGGTAGACAAAAAACCTTACAGACAGTCAGACAGAGAATGAATTAAGTGTTAATGTCAATTTTGTTTAACGGTGGATTTTATCAACTGGTGATTGAAGATTTGTTTTTAAAGTTTGTGACTTTGTTGTTCTTGAAACTAAGCAATATAATCAGACATGATTAGCGGATTATACATGTACATTTTAGATTATTGAATTATATTAGACTTTATTTTTGCATGGAAGTTAGAAAAGCAAAACTATTGATTGTCATACGACAAATTAAATTAAACTACTTGTAAACCAACGGAGAACTCTTTTTTATATAGATTACTTCATTATCCGTATAGTGTAACTATGAATTATTTCACTATCCATATAGTGTAACAAATTTTTCATATGTATAAATTACTACACTATCCATATAGTGTAACAAATTTTTCATAAACATGTATATGAATTACTTCACTACCCGTATATAAAGTGTAACAAATTTTCATATAAACATTACTTCACAATCCATATACTAGTAGTGTAATAAATTCTCATATATGTATGACTTCACTATCCATATAGTGTTACAATTTTTTTTATTCCAGTACAATTAGCATGAAATGATGAAGAAGCCCCTTTAATTATTTCTCTTCAATACAAGTTATCTAGCATGATAATGGCTGTCTTTAATACAAAAGGCTGTAATGTGACGCAAATCCTTAAAAATTATGTAATTATGGGATGGAATAATGCATCTGATCAATTTTCTGCAAATCTGCAAATTGTACATGTATGTATATCCCTGACGATTTGTATTTTTTGTGTATTCTATTTATATGTTCCTCCTGTACCAAATTATTTGGTTTGAGCGAATTAACTGAACTTGAACTCGCTCTAGATCTAGTGTGGCCCGCTTTTAATACTTTTAGAAAACAGATAAAAATGAAAAATCGTTTATTTGGAAAATAAGAAACAAATGTCTTCTTTTAAATGTCTAATCTCTTTAAATTAAGGTTGTATTTCCCATAATAATAAATATCCTTAATAGCATAAGTATAATCATAATCCTAAATTATCGACTAATGATACTTTTCAGCTAAAACAAAAAAAACCAAGCTTTATAAGATAAAATAATGAAAGAAGATGAAAGATCCCTATTCAATTAGTTGTCACTTAAAAAAGAAACATTGACCTTTGATTGTGAACTAACAGTACCAGGATCACGTTCGATGCTGTGACCAGCAATGAGAGGGTTTTTTTTTCATAATTTCTTCTTTATATGGCTTGAGACGAGCATTGACTTCTAGTTTTTTCCCGCTATTTGCAGCATTTCTCCAAACCATCATGTCCAACCTCTCTCTCTCTCTCTCTCTCTCTCTCTCTGGGAATAGTTTTTGAAAAACTGAAATAGCTTTTCGTTGTTTATCGGGCGACAAAATCGATGCAATAATCTTGTTGAATTTCGGAATGCTATCCCAAAAGGAAAAATAAATTGCAATGCAGTGTCAAATGTGGGCTTGCAAAACAACTATAACATTTTTTCTTTATTCCTATAAGGAAACACATTAAAACATCTCAGCAGCATTGACACACAAATTCAAGATGAGAAATATTATTGAAGCAGCAATCCTATCATTTTAAGCCTTCTCCGATTTGCATAGTTTAGTGAGGCACGTGTTATGATTCCCCTTTGGTATTAAAAAAGAAGAATATTTGAAAGATTTCCATTCACAGAACGAATCTAGTGCATGTGTTCCGGTATATCTACATGTATTTTGTGTTTGATGATACTGTACTTTTTAAATAAATTTAGATTCTTTAAAATCAAAATCCGTATGTAATTTTTTTTTAATTTAAAAAGTACTAGACTACTATACAGGATAGGACTATAGGATAATAGACGATGTTCACACGTGTAACATAAACATAGGCGTAATCAAACACTCATGATGAAAAAAAAAACATCGCTTGTTTTGTAACAAAATCAGTAAATCAAACATTTTGGCATCGTTATTAAAATCCTTCGAAGATTATTTAACGACTGTCTCTTAATTTATTATGTTCAACAAAAACAACACTTGATTGGTTAATTGTTTTGTTGTTCATACTGCATGAAAAGTATTTACAATGCAAATAAAATTGGATTAGTGAGCAATTCATATAAGACGGTCTTCGTTTAAAGACATATCCATTAATCCGTAAGTGTTATTGCAAATTACTGATTTTGGTCCTATTTAATTGACAATGAATTCTAGATTTACATGAGACGAGTCTTACTTTATCTAGAGCTGTGAGTTTCAGTTAAATAGCCAATTTTGGGGCGATGGAATACTTTTGAAAATTGAATGCTTCAAATTCAAAACTCTTGTAGTTTTGATCTTACATTTTGTAATGTAAGCTAGGCCTGGTTTATCTTCATTGTATACATTCTCATACCTTTTAATTTTGTTTACCATACACTTATTGCCTTTTAAAAATAAGTATTTCAATTGTTATCTGGGTTTTTTTTTCGTAATGGTACTCAACATATTTTAGTGAAAATCCAATCTTAGCGTGATCATCAACGCATCCTTCTTAAATAAATTGAAAGCCTCCCTTTGTGTGAATTTGAAACATTTGTTAATATCATCTAAGTTTGTTGTTTTCGAATCAAGGATTGTACGTTTGCCATTTGCCAAACTGGCTAGCAATAAAAACGATCATAGTACGTTTGATGAAAGTGATAATAAAATTCTAGAATTTAGTGCGCTAAGTTGAATCAATTATTTTATCTTTGGTATTGTGGTAATTAAAGCTAACAGGATATTCCCAGTCACCATAATACGGGTTTCCACTTTTCAAATGTAATGCAAAAAAATAAAAACCACGAGAGATTTTGTATTAAAATGTCGGCCAAATGCAATTGATACACGTAAATACGAATGTTGACTATATCATACAACACTTTCCAGCATTTACCCTATCTATGCCAAATTTAAAGAGTATGATAAATTGCTACTGGAAGCCTTTATAAACAAACGTTTCGGATATCAAGAAAACACAATTTTTTTTTAATTCAAGTTTTGTATATATATTGTATATCTTATGATTTTGTAAAGCTTTGTAAGCCATGAACACAAGGATTAAATCTTTAAAAGGTTTTGCTTTTATTATCATTTAATATATCTAACTGCACTTGTTTTACAATCTATTTTTGAAGATACTAGCATGCCTTGAAGCAATCATAAATTCATTGTTGTAATTATTAGTCTTACCTAATACGGATTAGGGAATGTCCAAACAATAAGTCCTGTAGTTTTTAGCTGCTGTTCAAGTCGTCCAAAAATGATCACATTTAACTTGAGCCATTTTTAAGGCAACGTTTCACAATTGATGTGGTAACGGTGGTAAATCTAAAGAAACACGAAAAACATGAAACACAATAAAAATCAACAATCATTTGAACTGTTTGATTGTTCCTTATTAAATCAATTGATTCGAAAGAGAGAAAAAAAAAAGAAAAAAAGTGAATTTGTAAATTTTATTAAAGATTTTTTCGGAAATAACATTTACCAGAACAAAAAAGCTAAGCCCCAGATGTGTACTCACAATTCTAATGCTCACGTACTCGATAAGGAATACTACACAGCGCGAAGCTGCTCAGAGAGACATTGCTTGTTCCGTGTAATATTGATGCCTAGCATTAATGAATCTCTCTTTTCTAGCGACAGAGATAAGATCTATTGGACAATTCCATTCTACGTTTGCCGTGATGTCAACTGATTTCGATCTCTCTATGCAGATTCAGAGTTCAAGAGCTAAGCTGTGAAAACTCCGTGTTAATATGGATTGAGAACTTTTTTTTTTGTTTACCAGAAAGCTTTTTAACATTCACCATGCAGGCTTCTCAGCAAAGTTTATTTTCATTGTACAACTTGTATATGTATTTGAATATATATATTCAAACAGAGTACGTTTAATCGATATAAGAAAGAAATTGCGACATACGTACATGTATAGAATGTACAATTAATCATAAAATTAACATGTTCTCATGTAGCTTTTAAAAGACTGACTGATTGAGCAACAAACATGATAATTTAATTTTTAATTGATGTTGTATGAGGTTATTTATTTCATGTGTACACATCTACACAAAATAGCACTGAAAACAATTACAAATGAATTGTTTCTAATATGTATCTATGTAATGTTGTAATACGCTTAGAGGGTATCCTGAAACGTTTGTTACAATCATCGTGAAAAAACCCTGCACAATTCAATTATAACGAAGATTGTCTTAGTTGCAAAAGATATTTTCAAATTGATTATTTTGCTCCTTAAATGACTGATATCATTTTCATGTTCATTTGATTATCTGAATGTTACAATTTTTTATGCTTCAATCGGATTTGATCTTCAAAAATGTATAAAAATTTGGAAATAAGAATATTCCCATTAGATTTAGAAACAAAATCAATATCGCAAGCTCACTCTGAAGTATTAATTCAATCTACTTTAAAGCATGTATTTTGTTCTTTGAATATCATATCAAGTCATTAAGGATTTTTCATACTCGTTAGTTCATTAACCTCCTCGCTGACCTCAGTACTAATATGTTTACTCGCAGACATGGACCTGAGGTCCTACTAGACCAGAAATATAGTATATAATGGCGATCAACACAGGTTACGTACGATTTCTTTCGTTTAAGGGTTTAAGGTACGAATTCGTTAGAAATCAATTTCTACTTAGCCTAGCTAATAACTTGACTGGAAATATAAGGTTTTTATTCAAATACATGTTTATGTAACATGCTTCTCAAGAAATGCTACATGTATGTAATGGTATGCAAAGGTGTTAATGAATCAAATACCAGTTTAGGACGACACGTATACTAATCACGTCTTTAAAAACGAAGCAATTTTATGTTTAATGAAATGTTTTATTTTTAAAGAAAAATCAATTTTAGCCAACTTTAAGATAAAACTATATATTTGTAAATATCTGCATTGTGTCTTTGCTAAATCTACACAGTATGTTGTTATTTATTAGTATTCAACTTTCATTTGGAAGGTAATGAGTGGAGTTAAAGGAGAATAGATAGTGATGTTTTCATAACAAAGTCCTAGCGGGTCAATCTTATCTGAATGTTTATCGTCGGTTTTCTTTAAGTCAAGGACCTCTTGTACTTCTATTTAAAACAAAAAACATAAAGACAAATACACGCGCATCGTCCAGTAGGTAGTACAGTGAAACATGGTTACAGCTAACATACATATAACAAATTCATACTTACAGCGAAGGCAGTTTTGGATCAATTCGAAATTTGCCTCTAGATTCTCTTTTCTTTCGTTCACTCTTTGATGGACATACATGTATAACATTATTTTGTCGATAAGGTTAACAATGATACATGGATCTGATTTCTAATCCCTTTATTTAAAAAGACATTTTGTGCGTCAATGAGATAATGACATCATTTTTCTACTGCCATTTCCATATTTTCTTTCTAAGGAGGTCCTTGGTACATGTTATACACTCAAGATGTTTTCCTAGCTCGGTCGAAAACAGTTGCGATTTGCATATATAGAAGGAATAAGGAATAATTCTTTGAGTTTTAATTTCGTTGAGTTTTAATTGAGTGATAATTTCGGTCGGGGGGTGGTCAAATCCAATAAAACCCGAATGGCTTTATGATAGATATGACCACGCTCCAACCGAAATTATCAACTCATAATATTCAAAGGATGATTCCTTCTTACTTATATTTATATTATTTCCAATTTGTACACTTTAAAACAACATTTTAAAACCACTATTTTTTCATGTAGCACTTGCTATGTAGTACTACGCGGCGCGGACAATCGCTCATCTTTTATGAAATTATTAGGCTATATGCTTCAAAATTGATTTGTAAAGTTGACAAAGACAGTTGAAAATGTAAATATTAATGTTAATTTGAGAGTTATTGTATTGTTTTTGATTTATTATGCACATATATAGACATAACAACCATCTATATACAAATATAATTAAAGTTGAGTCATTCAGAAGACTATTTTAAAAGCACTAAATGATATTGAACTCAGGGTATACTAGCGGAAAAAAGAAACTGTGCATTATAAAATTTAGTATAATTTTTCTATATATATTGTTTGTATTTATAAAATTTAAACATTCGATAATGGTATTGTTTTTGACAATATCGGATGGTAACCGTCCGGGTGCACAGACTTTTTCATGGTTAGTGAGCACCTGTTGTTTATTGAAGAATTTGTACGCACGAGTTTTACGGGCCAATACTGTTTGGAATAAGAACTGTAAAGGATTTGTTTAAACTTTTTTTGTCAAGGAAATCACTTTAGTTTCAACAAAATTTACCCCTATGTCATGCCACGACTCAACGAAAACCAACGTAATCGTGCTGTTGGGATGCTGCAAGCTGGAATGGCACAAAATACTTTAGCAAGACACTTTGGAGTTCATCGGAACACCATCCAGTCATTATGGAGACGTTTTCAACAATCTGGCAACTAACAGGATCGACCGCGCTCTGGGCGACCTCGTGTGACGTCACGTCAACAGGACAACCACATTAGACTTGTGCATCTGAGAAATCGTTTCCTGACAGCAAGTTTGACTGCCTGTAGCATTCCAGGGCTTCGACCAATTAGTCCAAGAACTGTGCGTAATCGTCTGCGCGAGCAAAACATCAGACCAAGACGTCCAGCGGTGCGCCCAGTACTGCTTCAACGTCATCGTATCGCCAGACTAGCGTGGTGCACACGACATCTGCGATTCAGAATACAGGACTGGGCCAAAATTCTGTTCACTGATGAATCCAGATTTCATTTGAATAGCAGTGACGGCCGTTGTAGGGTGTATCGTCGCGTTGGGGAGCGTTACCAGGACGCTTGTGTTGTGCAACGTCGACAATTTGGTGGAGGTAGCGTTATGGTGTGGGGTGGAATATCAGCACGTGGAAGGACCCCTCTACAAATTGTCAATGGAAATCTCACCGGCGTACGCTATCGGGAATATTAATTTAACCTAATGAATGAGCTTGTTTTAAATATTTATACGGGGATCCAACAAAAAAAAATGTTTTTTTCAATAATTTGCACATACATGTAAAATAAAACCAACTACACATAAATGTTTCAATTAAACCCATCTGTCACTAATTACAGTCTCCCATTAAAGGTAGGAAAAGAGATAGTATCATTAAACATGAATCGAATATTTAAGTTAAAATTTAAAAATTACTTCTACTTTTTTTTCATGAAAACTGAAGAATTAACTTACTGTTCAGGGGCTTCCAATTTGAAAGTGTATGACGTTACATTACGTCACAGCCAAGTTTGTCCGTACAGAGAATAATGATTCCTAATATACCAGTAAAAGTGCATGACAGGATTGGTTTGAATAGCCATACAATGGCCATAAATCTTATGACCAAAATGAGTTTCCTGGTAACTGACCCATCCTGAAAGCAGTATTATTTATTAAAACATAAACAATGAAGATAAGAACTTCCCGTAGTTTTAATGTCAAATAATCATCACATAGATTAGATGCTAAAAAATAAAATAACATATTTGAAAAATCATCCCATGGTACACGTATGTAACATCACAGGTGCGATAAATCATAAAGGTTGGTAGCAACAAAAAAAGTGTACGCTTCCTTAGCAATAATTTAAAAATTCGAGCGAACCAAAAACCTTAACCAAAACCATTGCTATTGCCGAGCGCTTGCACCGTTACGGTTAATTCTTGACGTTTAATTAGTCGAATGTGGGCTCATTTCTTTCAGGTCTGACTTTTCTGTGTTTTATATGTAGAGTTGTTCAAGTGCACTATGTACACCATCAAACACATAAATGACGTAGTTTAAAATTTCAAAGTTGTAAGCAAAAGGTCAGATTATTGGTTCAAAATATAATGTAAATTTGGGCCATTTTTTTTTATTAGTTGTTTTAGATTTTTTTATGGAAAATGTCCATTGGGTGGCTACAAGAAAAGGAAAAAAAAGCCCCTAAAACAAAACTTCATTTTTCAAACTTTTAATATACAAGTAACACATGCGTCTAAAAACATTGTACATATATATTTCTATGGGGGGATTCCCCACTGATGAAGGCTGATCATCCTAGCAGGAGGAACAAATCACACGAATTTGTGAAGTAATTGGGTCTATATGGACATCAGGATATGATAGCGACCTGAGCTCCTGACTAGAGTTGCAGGGGCCCCAGGTTTGATTCCCAGTCCAGCTTTATATTTTCATTGTATCTATATGCACATTCCTCCTTTCCTACTACACATGCATTATCCATGTATTCGAATGTCCTCTTCCTCTACCACATCTAAGTCACCACAAAAATAACACACATCTGCAAAAAAATAAGTTCAATTTAATAGTGCCTTATCTAAAACAGCAACAGCTAGTTTATACCAAAATACCATGCACATTAAGACACAAATTTATTTTAATTTGAAATAGAAACTGAGAAAAGAGTTAATTATAATTTGAAGTTAGTCTGTCCTGTTCAGAGGTTGTCCTGTTTTCAGGTTGCAACTTCTTTTAAAGTAAACAGCTTTAACGGTTCTAATCCAGGTCCCCCATCAATCAATCTCGATACTCTATCTATAATGCATCATGATTGCATATTAATAACAGATGTAAACATAGTTAACGTTCTCTGACACAATTAATTTTGAAATACAGTTGAACATTTGCTTTTTAAAATAAGGGAGCACGATATAAATTGGAACTAACCTTTAATTATTGTCAAAACTGCAGTAACTGTCAAAAACTTCGTGCTGCGCCAATGGCGCCAAAGGCCCGAAGTAAAGACACGTGTGTGTCAGATGGAGGTACCAGCACCGGATTCACATTCCTTTGAACTGTTCTATATTTACCATTCTTATTCACCCCTGCGAATGTTATTGTCATTTAAATTTCGACCACGTGGTTTTATTTGACCCTTTCAGTTTCGCAGTAAAAATCATGCCTCGTGTTTATAGTCTATTTTCTAGAGTCTATGTACTTGTAACCAATTATAAAATCTAGACGTTTATTGATTTTAAACTTTATCTTTATTAATTGGTGGATAAAATGAGTTCAAGAAATTAATGTGATAGAAAATGTACGGTTTTTAAGCTGTTGCAACAATTAACATGCTTAGTAGCGATCCCCTTAAAGATTAACTAGATGATATCCCGCGCAAGCGCGGGGATTAACAATAATTCACATATTATATTATATTCACATATTGTATTTTAAAACAATGCTTAATATGTTGAACCAGGTTTTTTTGTTCATATTTCTATGTCCGAAAGTTTTCTTCATTGCTTTTCTTAAAATATTCTATAAAATTGAAATAAAAAAGCAACTGCGTGGCTGAAAATTTAGAGGAGAGGACAGGGATGAAAATCTAAGCTGAAATGGAGTATATACACATGAACATGTACATGGCCTTAATTCTTTTTGTTGCAGCTGACTGGAAAAAAATGGACTATTATCTTATTTCAAACCAGAGTGTGGGTGTATAGAACGTGGTATCTCTTTTTAGAACTTTGTTCTTTATGTCAAATTTCACTTATTATTGCCCAAAATAAGAAATTTAGATAAAACACTGTCAACAAATTAATTGTTAAGGTTTATTACCAATCTGTCGTGGTATAAAAAATGTATATGTTATTTAAAAACGTGTACCCACTTTTCGCCATAGTGTTAATTAGTCAACCCCATTTTTGGCATCCCGTTCTGTAAAGTTCTTTCCATCAAAAATAAAATCGCGTATATTGGCCCATTTTATTTATTAACTTTTTTGTATTAACCAGATGTCCGATCTGCCCACAAAGCATGGTGACTCATCCTACATTCTCCAACATGACGTTAATTAGCCAAACCGCGTTCTTGGTTACCCCGTTCTGGAAAGTTCTATTCATCAAAACAAAAATCGCACATTCAAAAAACGAATTGGCTTATTTTATTTATTCAACATTTGTCAAATCTCAATTCTTATGTATACCCGAAATAGGTTCCCAGGATATATATTCACTCTTTACATAATCATTCAATATTATTTCATTGTAAGTATATTTTTTGATGCAAACTCCCACTGACTTGGATCCGCCAAAGCGTATCCACCACTTTACTCACATATTTGCTATTTCGGGCTGGTTTATCGAAAATGAAAGTAGGTTTTTAATTTATCTCACAATAATTACTTATCAGGTAAAATTCAATTATAGCTTACGGACATCAACTCACACATGTTGAAATGCCAAAGGTGTGAGCAGTTACTCGGGTGCAGGCAATTCGAAGTTTATTGGCAAAATGCCTTAATTTATAAGTATAGATTTTCGATCCGCGCCTGACCTAGTAATAGCACCAATAGTGTAACAGACTATATTATTTTATGCACAATGTTACTTGAAAATTGCTCGATATACTAAGTTTTTGTACAAAACAGACACCAATTCATTTTTTAAAAAGCATGGTATTGCAAACCAAAAGCATAAAACATGGCTATGATTTTATCAAGCAACCCAATGTTTACATTTTCAACCATGTGTAGAGTGGTTGAACACGAACGATAGCTCTTTTCTGAATATCGTCGTTTAGTTTAAATAACCGCTAGGTGATGAAATAAGACATATCTTTTAATAGATTTTCATGTTTTAACATAAATCAAAGTAAGATATGATATGAAAAACGGCCAGTACTTACATATTTTGAGAATATTATCCGAACAATTATACTTCCGCTCGAATTTTCACAGGAACTGAACAAATCTTGGCGAAGTCTCGTGAACTTTCATTCGAGCACCTCTGGATTTATTACATATTTAGCAACGATAAAGAAAACATTCCGAGCACATTCGCAGGGGTGTTATTGAAACATTTAAAGATTATGTCCTAAAAAAAACATGATTCACTGTTCCCAGACTGTGTCAGACAGACTATGTGTATATTTAATCTCATTCGATAAGACGTTTGAAATCAGATTCAAGCTTTAAAGTCCCTGCTAAAAGCGTTTACATGATTTTGATCAACAATGTGTAAAATTCAAACCAAGAACAGGCATTTCCGGATTTTTTTTAAATGATCGACCAAAAATGTGGTCGGCGGTAATAAAAAGAGGGTTATATGGAATTTTTATTTTTTTTCCAATATTGCAAAAAAATAGGATCGGTGGATCTGTAAAACAACTTATTAAAAAAAATGGTCTTGAGGGTTTTTTTTTACAATTTTATTTGTGAAATACAAGTCAACACTTCACGTTGATATCTAGTGCCTATATTTATGTGTCCTCCATTGTGGCCTCGATTGCACAATGTTTCCTATGTTAACAATCGAAACGATATTAAGGAGACTGTGCAGTCGACAGACTTACTCATCAGCTCTGCCTTCAACTTATGTACATATAAGACTTTTGGTCTTAATCTATATTATTTTAAAGTAAAAAAAAACCCATATTTTACCTTTAAAAATTGAACATTTCCTTATATGGTCACGACAACTAAGCCCTCTTAAGGTAGACCCAGTGTTTTTACAGTTTTTTGTCAAACCAAACTTTTTTTAATTTGAACAGTAAAAACAACTTATAAACTTACTAAAGATGCTAAAATATTTATACATTTGCGCGATTGTTTTCCTACAGTTCACAAGGTCCAAAAATTCAACAGCCAAATTTTAACACAATGAGGCATGATCTCAAAATTTATTAAACTATGCACCAAAATACATTATTTTAGGTTATAATTTAAGAAATTCTAATGATAGTCGTTAAATGAAAAAGTCTTATTGATTTTCTTCAGAAAATATACTAAAAAATATTTCATTTATTCTTCACACAACGTTCCAAAAAATTCAGAATTATATTTCATATTTTTGGAAATTTCTAAAAAAAAAAAAAAAAAAAAAAAAAATTATTAGCAGGTTACATACTACTACTATTTATATTTAAAATTTATTAAGAGTTTCCATATTTTGCTAAAAACAACATAGTTTATAAAAATTCGGTCGTTCGGAATTTTTTTTATTTTTTCAAATATTTTTTTTCACTTTAATCTTGCAGTATCCATACATGCCGGTTAGATACTGACACTGCTGAATGGTATAAAATGAGAAATACTTTTAATATCATTCCTGACTATTAAGCTGGTCTAAAGAAAACACAAAAATGATATTATCTATCAGAGACTTCCTCTGCCAGCGCCGAGAGCATTATTGCTAGCGCTCTCGAGCGCTAGCAACTACGTTAGTCTTTTTCACTTGAATACGCATGCTCGACTCCATAGTAGGGGATTCTGGGAATACTGTACTACTGTAGATAAACTGTACCATGTGAATTTCGTTTATCATCTTCACACGAAGTTTTGTGTTATATTGTAAATGTCAAAATAGTAACAGTCGCTTAGGTCTTATTATGCAAAGTTATTTTAAATATTATAATAAATAGCTGGCTTTATTTTAACTACCTTCAAGCTCGGAAAACAACCTCTGATATGTTTTCCGAGCTTGACGGAAAGGCCCGAGAAAATACGATTGCTACAAAACGGTACCAATGGTTCTTGAAAATTTTCACCTCGAAGTTGAAATTACAGTAGATACATAATGATTAAGGCACAGTCAATGAGCTATGCCATTGCCGATGCTTATGTGTTTTATGATGGCTACAGCGCTAGCTCACCAATCTTTTTAAAAGATAAGCTTGTTAATATCTACAACACATGGAAACATACAGCCATTTTGAAACCAAACTTTTAAGTTACACTGATTTGAAAAGATTAACTGCTACAAGCGTTTTTGTGACCAAAATTTTGAGTAATTTTTTTTCAAATCGGATAAAAACGGATATAAACGATTTTCCATCAAAAATCCTTTAAAAAAAAGTTTTGAGTCGGGGGGTAAAAGCTAGGGTCGGTCGGGAAAGCGGGAAAAAACCATTTTTTTTTTTAGGCCTTACTACACACCAAATAAGGCCAACGGTCGTCAAACGGATGACAGATACGAAATTTCGTCCGTCTATATTTCGATGGGTTTCATGTCCTTTTTATCATAGATTGAAAATTGAATTACTTTTACTTTCTGAAAATTGCCAGTTGAATTGTTTGATACTTTATGAATCATATTGAATTTATAATTTCAAATTAAGAATTAAATCTTTATAATTATTAAATTTGGAATGTGTTCAGAATACGTCATCGCACAAGAAAACAAACTCTTGAGATAAAATAGCTGCAGGTCTGTAGCTCCCGGTCTGAAAAAAAAAATCGAATGGCCGACCTGGGACCAGAAGCTACAGACCTGCAGCTAGAGATACAAGAAAATATTTCTTTAAAAAATTACATATATCTCTATATCTAAATGAGAATAATGTAGAAGTGGACTCACAGTGCTAGTGCTACATACATGTGAGTATATGCAAGACACTAATTTTGTGACCGGCATTTACAAGTCTAAAACTACATGTATATGCTTGTTTCCTTTTTAAATAGGGTGTGGTTCTGCCTTACACATGTCCCTCCTGCAAAGTAGTAAATTGCTACAGATAACGTATTGTGACAACTTTGTTATAATGTTGCATTAAAAAATATAATATTCCTTAACATACACGTTTATAACGAATATGTTAGCAAAAACAGTAAAAGTTATAAATTTAATTTGATATTGCTCAGAAAATGTTTACAAATACATATCATGTTACGTCTACAATTTTAATAAATGTTATTAAAGGGAAATCCTAAGACTTCATGGGAATCAATAACAACTTGCAACAACACTTAATTACACTAATGACTAATTAAATCAGTCATTGTCCAAATGCTTGTAATTATCTAGATACTTTGGTTTTGAGCCAAGATTGAACAATGCAAAACAATGTCCCTTTTTTATAAAGTCACAAATTACCATCTATTTTTCGAAGACGCGGACAAATTGCAAATGAGGGAAGTGAAATAAACAATTATTTCCACAGGCTAGATAAACTTCTTTTGAAATAAAACCTCATTTCGCTAGAAATACAAGTTCACAAGAATTTCGTTTAAATAATTGTTAATTATTTTATTCTATGGATCTCTCTCTCTATCTCTCTCTCTCTCTCTCTCTCTCTCTCTCTCTCTCTGGGAATAGTTTGAAAATGATTATTTTTTGTCCTTGCAATGAGATTGAAATAACTGTAGATTTTCATTGTGAAATAAAAAAAAAAGGATATGATACAATTTAAAATATCAAAACTGATTTGAGGATACCGAAATGAAGATGCTAACATGCAGTAGAGGTTACCGATTCATGTCCTGAAACAAACCTTAATCATATTAAGCTATGATATAAAGAATAAGGTTATTCGTGTGAAATAACTTTCTTTCCTATATATTTTTTTCGCTTCCTGGTTTAGATAATTGGAACCGTCTACAAATGCAGTACACCACTTAATGAAAATTTCACGCCAATATTGAGTTTAGTTGGGTTTTTTTTTTTTTGCCACAGAAAAGTACGTCCACAATTTTCTCGAAAAATAACATAACATTCCACAGAAATGTTGTTTTTATTCCAATAGTAATTGTCTTTTCTTTCACAATGTTTATATAATAGACTTCCACACATTTAAACGTTGCCTTGATGTATATGAATTACTCGGTGTGACTGGTTTGGATGCAGCGAAATGGGTTTGTTTGGTGTTTAATGGAGTGGCGGTATTAGAGAGGCTTAAACTCTCCAGGTCTTAATTGATATCATGGATCGAGAACAATTGGAGCTCTTGCTCCCTTGCTATTACAACTACAGTGTTCTGCGACCTTGTCATTACTTGTTTTGAAAAGAGTGTACATTTATTTATTTCTATCGCAAAAGCTTTCAATTCATTCTTGTTATCAAGTTTGTATTGTTTAAATATTCACATTAAATTATGTTTTTGAAATTTATAATAGTATTAATTGAAGTTGAATCAAACCAAAGAAAAGGAGACTCTTTGGATATTTTTTTCTAAGTTGAATATATATATTGTATGTATACCATGAGGAGTTTTTCCTTCGTGTAAAAGACAATTGCTTTATATGGATTATTGGAGCACTTTTCATAACGACTACCAGGGGAAATTTCCTTGATGAATTTTTTTTCTTGGTACCTTTTTTGTTCATGACAAAATAATGCTGATAGTTGATCTGTGTGCAGCGTAATAATGGATATATATAGAAAATGATTTACTAAGAAATAATATAGATTTTAAGTTGACGCTATGAACAACGTCTTGGACACTAAGGCAAGTTCTTAGTTTTGATAATCTCGTCATTTGTATAAAACTATTGTTCTTCAATACGGTCACATCTAGTACCCTTTGAATCGTTGTGAATGCATCTCCCAAAGCTGTCGAGAAATATTTTTATAAATTGCTGCAGTTGATGTGTTTCTTGTTCGTCGCAAGCCCAGGGCATTAATAATGGCCATATAATAGCATTGCAATTGAAAACAGTTGCAACTTAAGCAGTTTAACAACTGATTGGTTTCAGGAAATCTCATTTTTTCATATCATTTACACGATTGCATAAACAAATATCCCGATGGAAAAAGAAATTTCCGATTTATTTTTGAGATTTTCGATTACAGTAGAATGCAATTCTTTGAACGATTTATTTTGTTGTTGTAATTTCCATTTTATATATTGCACTTGCATCTCTTTGCTATCATTGTCCCTGAAGATGTTCTGGGCTCCAAATCTTACATCATGAAATGTCCGTTTTCTTTGTCTGAAAATTCGATTACGGTTCGGAAGTGTTTGGATGATGTTACAAGATGCACCCATAATTAATTAGCATTACGAAGAGAAATTTCGCACTATTCTGCTTTGCTCACTTCACTGATAAGGAATACAATAACATGGTCACAGAAAAACAACTCTTAAACCAATAGTTTATACACAGTGAGAGCGTTTCAACCCCAGATCCTCATTAAAAGTGTTTGAGATTTACAGCATATTATTACATATATTGCTGCATGGATGATGCTTTGTGATCTCGCTGAGGAACGTTCGTTTCATTTTAGATTAGAATTGGTGCTGCGGTAGATTTTGTTTGTTATAACAGCTCACACCTTTCAGTCTGTCAGTTATAATTATTCTTTGTTTTCTGAAAGGTTGGTGATGCGCGACCAAACAAAAGGAACCTTCCCCGATTTTGGTCTTTATAACATATAACACTCTCCAACCAAACTTGGTGGTGACGTCTGAATTTAATTTAAAATCATCTAAAGTCATGTTATATAGCATTGAATGATTTATTTTTGACGTCGTCGTGCAAATAACTGCCGTCAGGTGAGCAGACAAAGTAAATAACGCGCGTAAGGAATCAGCTTTATCGTTGAATGATTGTAAAACATTGTGTTTTACAGGGGCATGGTCACGATTTTGGTCAAATTCTATTTTATTTTGAATGCTTTAGGGAAGCATTCCTAATGATCAAATAAAATTTGAAAGTCAGTCGTAGAGTTATAAGCAAGATACAGGGCTCACAATTCTTTGTCATGTCCTGTTTTTGTTTACATAGGTTGAATATACTGTCCTTTCTGATATATTTCATTTTATCAAATAAAATATACAACATGACTACTTTAAAGTAGTCATGTTGTATATTTTATTTGATAAAATGAAATATATCAGAAAGTAGTCATGTTGTATATTTTATTTGATAAAATGAAATATATCAGAAAGGACAATACCAGTAAAAAAAATCTTTAGTTTTTTGCAAGAGTCTATCTTGGAGGTCTATCTCCTTATTCATTCTAAGGATTAATAAACAGTTCCATTCATTTTAGGTCTAAGACTGGAATTTTCACTTCAGCATTCAAAATGTAAACAAAAGCTTTGTTTACATTCAGCAAAGAATTGTAAGCTCTGTAACTCGCATATAACTCAACGAATGGCAAATTTTGGTTGCCTATCAAAAATGCCTTACTGAAGCATTATAAACATAAAAATCGAAAAAATAATTGTTGACCAAAATCGTGACCATGCCCCTTTAAACCCATATTAGAGAAATCAACGTTTGGGAACTACTTATGTACATTTCATGTAAATTCACATGCGGTGATTAGGTTGTTGCATTTAGAGGCATTTAAAGATCACAGAATTTAATGGAAAAAAACACAGCAGAATGTAAATATAAAGGAAAATAGTTTTTAATGTCCTAAAACGCAAATGCGCATCTCTAGGGAGGAAATACAGGTACATATTACGACAGCTTTCGACAAATTTGCTGCAAAAAGTGCATTATGAAAACTTCACATGAAACAACGTTATCTTTTGTAGTGATTTTCTGTGGAATTGAGAGTAATTTCTCTGAAAACATAGTCTAAGCATAGATTGAGTCGGTGATTCTCTCAGAAGCTTAAAACTGGTGTTTAGAGATTTGGATACAATAGCTTCCTTGATACCTATATTCAAATAATATTATCGACCACAATTATTTGACGTGTTCTTTTCTTGTATCTCCAATACGATGGTACCTGCTGACCAAAGGATGACTGCACTTAGCGCCTGGATTTGGGCCCTTTTCGGTCGCTTCTGTTGGGTTTTTTTCTTAGCCTCTTATCACTTTTGTTTATTTTTATTTATTAAAGAGTCTTGTCAATTTCCAACATAAATTAAGATTTTAGACTGTGATACAATAAACTCATTCTTTGTTTTTTCTCCTTACAACTTCCAAAAAAGAGAATTTTTGCTTTCTGCCCTTGATCGAACATAAGATTAATATCAATATGCATGAGAGGTGGAACTGACATAATCGGAATGGGACTAAAATTAGACTAGTATGAATAACAATGCCATGTATAAAAAAATTATGTGATCACTCTTTCACCATATCTTTTTTTAATCTATATGGTAGAAGTATACTATTTACTATGGTTTTAATAATAAGACCATGCCCTTGTAAGTACAGAAGACTTTGAAGCAATGCTTGACAACTTAACGTGTTCGAAAACATTGTCCTTGCTAGCACATAACATGCTACTTTACACGTGACGTGATATAATTTTTGTATTCACAAAATTAATTACCTGAGGTGAGAAATCACGTGGTGAATTGTAAAATTCACCATGTATCAACCCTTGGTTACAACAGAGAAAGCGAAAAAAGAAGCAGTTTTTTTTTCTCATTTAAACCATGAGCGCATATTTGTCTATAAATCTCCCTTTAACACAACTTAGATAATGCAAATATGCAACTACTGTTACACCGGAACATGCGCTGACTTCATAGGAAGTCAGTATAAAAGTGGGCGTCTTCATCATCGTATGGAGACTCAAGAAATCGTGATGACCCCCGCCTGAGAAAACAAATTTGTAATTGGTAACACCATTTTTTTTTTAACCCAATTACGTAAAGTTACAATTTGGATGTTGACTATTTCTGCAATTGAAAGAAAAATTATTATTTTCTTGCAAATATCGATGTTCTTAAGTGCAGTCATCCTTTTTTCTTAGAGGCGAGTTACACATGTATAAAGCACAAGAGACATTTGAACAATTTAAAAGCAACAAGAATGGCTCATCAAGCGCAATATAATATACATATATTACCAAATTTGATTGATCTTGATTTGCTTTTAAATCCAAATGCATTTTAAGAATTTATTCTACATTTATGGCAATGTTTTATGGAATTTGACTTTATAAAACTGATTTCTTAATATATTTCTGTCTGTTTTATGATACATGTTTTATCTTGCAATTTAAAAGATTTTTGAAGCTGATCATGAAATGTCCTTATACATCAGTTTTAAATCATCTATTTATTGGAGAAGGGAGGGGGCACAAAAACTCAACCATGACCCATATATACATTTGTTTTGCCTCCGACTATAATGTCTCGACGTCATTGGACGAAACGCGTCACGTGATTGCCTTACAAATTTCTTTAAAAGGCATGCGTCAAAATTTATAGGGCAACATGGCGCACGTAACGTTATTTGAACTGATTTTTTTTACACAAACGTTTGTTTACATAAACGTTTGCTTCGCCTCGCCTTCTATGGACTTTACTGACCCCACAAATTTTTTTAAACAGTCAGTAACAAACCTAATAAGTAATAGTAACTGTAGTATGTAGAATTCAAGTCATCTCCAGAAAATGTCTCCCCTTGTCTTAATGCTTTTATAAAGAAATTCCATTTGTCAAATGTGATAGACAATTTGGTTGTTTCAATTTAGATTCATTCAATACTTCTCTATTATGTCATCTTTGGTAGCCAAGACAACAATGCGTACCATTGGACCAATATATGAGGAGGCATAACTATCAGTTCTGAGTTTTTGTATTTAAAATATTATGAAAATAGGGTTTATCTGAATCTCACTTGTAATTGAAAATCAAATTATTCTTACTAAACCAACTACATGTACTAAAAACTTTTAACAAGTTTTCAAATACGAAATGTACAATGTATGTATTAATGTTGGTACACATGTACGTAACAATTAAATTTTGCTATTCCTTTTTCTATTGTAACTATCAAATCTGCAACGATAGTTCTCTTCCCTAAACTAAAAATGATTAAAGAAATGTCCTTACATATATTTGCTTAATGAATATTTTTTAAATAATAGTAAAACAATCCAGTGAAAATTTCCTTTCAGAAAATATTCTTACATGTGAGGAGGAAGAAAAAAAAATCAACAACATTGACCTTTTGATACTTATGTGGTCATAAAGCAACGCACTCAAGATTGCTATTTTTCGATTTGGTAAAAATGCCATCAGTCAAGCGGTCTGTTATTAGAGAGAAATATACATCTTAATAAGTACCAGACGACTGTCTGATACATAAATTAAGTCCTGGAAAGGAAGAAAAATCACATTTCACAGCACGTACTAGTAATTGTCGATATTTTTGGTATTTCAATGTCAAGAACAAATATAATCATTTGTGTATAAAACATGTAATAAATGGTAAGTATATTTTGTTCTTTTAAGCTTTGCGACATAAAGTAATGTGTGCTTGATTCTCACACCCTTATCTGCAAAATTGTAGCACTCTGTTGTTTGGTTACCCAGAATTTTTCAAATCTTTTAAATCCGAAGATTTTTCTTCATGTCAAAACATCTGTAAAATGATATCAGCGACAAGACGGCCACCATGGTGACAATAAATTTTGTCGAAAAGTGAGAATTATTAACAGTTCGTCAAAATTTCAAAATTTTGTTCTTTGTGCAAATGCTATAGAACACAAATTTAATTAAATCATTTTTATGCAGACAGACAAGATATTGATCTACTATATTTTATGGTTTAAGAATAAGGTTAAACCTCTTGATCTAATTGTGACCCAACTAATTGTTTGAGCAAATTGATTTTTCTACAGCAATATTTGTTTTTCGGTGCAAAAAAAGGACGTTATCATAAAATAATGAAAACGATGTTGATGAACAACAGTGATAACAAAATGATTGGGAAACATGTTATTAGTTCTTTTAAAACCTTGTATTGGACTATTTAATCTAAAGGTAAGTCTAGAAAAATGTATTCCTACTTAATTAAGATATAGCATTCTAGATGACGCTGAACGGCGTGGTTTAGCTTACCTGAGCTAAAGGTGTCTTTGTCCGCCTTACCGTTAATTTTTCATGTTTTTACTTTTTTCTCCTGAACCATTTAGCTTAAACCTCTAACAAAGCATTTTTTGATAGCTTTAAAATTTATCAAAATGAAAGAGAAGGCTCTCTCCAAAAGGGAAGGTGATAAGGAAAGTAGGAAAATGGAGTGGGGTGCATTACATATCCTCAGCCTAATCACTCTGAACACTGCAGTCCCTTGTTAATTAAGTATTGGGATTATATTAAATAACATAAGTCGGAAGTGCAGCCCCAGAGTAATGTAAGGTTGTCTGAATATCGGATTATCGCAAACGTATTCGTTTTCCCGTCACCCCCTCTCAAAGTTTTTCCGAACGTGTGCCTAAACACAAATCCAGGATCATCAGGAAGGAATTGTATATCATGCGTAAGAAAATTCGATATATCAGACGCTCTATCGCCTGCAAAGAACTGTAGCTTAAACATTGCTTGATCTCTAAGCAGTGTATACTTCTCCCGAGGCGTCAGGAAATCCTTAAAAGAATGTAAACGATTCCGTATATAAGCCGATATCGAGTTCAGCTTTCCAACGAACATTGGTTTTGCTTGTTTTGGTAAGATTCTGGCCATTGCTTGTTCTTCTCTCACGATTTTTAGATGATGTTTTACCAGTAACGAGCAGGCTGCGTTGCCCTCTTGAGTACCTTCATTCCATGATTCCCCTTTTCCCTCCGACATTAGAACATGCTTCAAATTTGTAATCAAACCTGCAAGGGTATTTGATGGCAACCCCTTCCTACATTCACATGGTTTTTCTCCAAGTTCACCTATAAATTTGCATTCAAAGGAATGGATCTGCGTTTTACCTGATGAGTCGCACCAAACAAGAAACCGACGCAGGTCTGTCGGTGTAACATCTTTAATTTTAGGTTGATGAGGAAGTTTAGAAAGGAACAATTCTAATTTCCCGCGCAGACTTGTACACTTCTTGTAGGTTGTGGATTTCATTATCTTCTGATGTAGTTGATTTAATCTGTCATCTATGCCAGGCAGGTCAATTGCATCGGTACACTCATCATTTTGTAAAGAAAGGTGTCGCTGTTTAATCAAATGATAAACGGTACGCCATTAGTCTCCAGCGTAAACCATTTTTGTCTTCAAAATATCCTTTCTTACTCGGAAAACACAAAATTCCCTGTTCACCCTTTTCGCCAACAATAAAAGAATTGATGCAATGGTAATTCAGAAATGGTTGCCAAACAGAAATAGGACTAAATAGCGGTGCAGTGAATGTACATCGTTTGACCTTTTGCTCCTGTAAATATCTTAAAACAGGGAATATCAACGCAAATGGGGGAAAAACATATGGATTGCATTCAAACGATAAATTTTGAGCAAAAACATTAATTCCTGATGACGATGGTGTTTTGTTTTTAGAAAAGTATCTTAAGAGGAACACCGTCAATAGTACGATGCACATTGGACTCGGAAGCCGTTAGATCGACAGAATGAGGGCCAAACATAATGTCAACTTCACGCGCAGATTTCTCGCTTAGAGTAGTTTCCATCATGTCAACTTCCCGAGACGGTCTATCAGCGGGATTTAGTTTGGATGAAATATAATGCATTTGCAGATCAATATTCTTCTCAAAAACTAGTTGAAAAATCAGTTTCATGATTCCGTTCAATTGGTTGTCCTTTCCTCCTTGATTTTGCCACGCACCGCTTGGTTGTCCGTAAGTAAGTCCACGCGGTGGTTTTGAATTTCCGTTCCTAGAGACTGTAGTGCTTTTAAGGCGGCTTCGGCTTCCTTAAGGTGGATAGGTCGAGTGTCGTTTGGTTTCCATTAATCTCCGAAGGAAGCTCCCTCGTTTTTACCTGACAACAATGATACGCCGTATCGGTAGGAGGACGCATCCGTCGCGAGGTAGAGTTGATAATGAGACTCTGGTCTCCATTTTAAATGACCATGCCAATCGTCTACGAATCTCCAATGTTCTATTTCTGTGCGCAATTCTAGTGAGATTTGAACAGATTTGCTTTTTTTTGACATACCGAGATCGCTCGATTGATTTCGCGTGTGTAGAGTTTTGATGCAGGGATAGCTAGGTGCATTGAAATACATTTTCCCGCAAATCGTTGGAGGGTGGTAAGATCTGTAGTTTGCAGGAGAAGAATACTTTCTCTTAAGATTTTTAATTTTCTTTTCTTTTCCGTAGGCAACATGTATGCTTGTTTCTCAGAGTCAGTAATAAATCCTAAATATTTTACACTCGTTGACGGAATCAATTGACATTTTTGTAGAGCCAATGCAACGTATACCCTAGTCTTGTAAGGATTTGAAGGATGTATACATGCTGTGACTTCCCCTAGAAGTGTTAGAGGCATCGTTCGGAGGGCGATATATCAGAAGGTGGTCGTCGGTGCCTAAGATATGTTGTTACTTGCATTCCAATTGTTTGATAAATGAATGGGGATATCTTCCACCCGAACGGAAGTGTAGTAAACGTAAAGACCCAGCCCGCAAATTGTAAGTCAAAATATGTCTGGGACGTACAAGATAAGGACACGTGGTCGTATCCCGACTTCTCGTCACAGCAGATCATGCTAGCGCTCAGATCTACCATGCGATGACCATCCTTTAATGTGTCCAACTTGAAAGGCGTGTCTTTCATCCACAAATTTAAATATCGTTCGTCATGACAAAGACGGGGTTTGGTAGGTTCAACAAGCAGAGGCATGATTACTCGCGGCATTTCACATTCTCCGAGTCTCCCTAGCAAGCGAAGTGAACCGTTTTTTAGTCTTTCGGAGATTTCACTTTTGATGAAATCAGTAAATTTTTTACATACAGCAGAATTCACAAAATGTCGCGTAACTGGGGTATTTGAGTCATATGCATATCCCTTAAAGTTTCCTTTAAAATGTTGCAAAAATTCGCCAACATGCATCGACCTTATTTTTAATCCAGTTTTCTACTTGCACTTTATCATTTGTATCGTTTACATTAAGTATAAACTGCCACTTATCGGAATGATCGTGTAGCTGTCCAACAACAAAATGCTCTGGATCCCTAATATGTAACTGCGAATGTAAGTGAGCAGGACATCCATCACGTGCTTCATCCTCTGCGGGAGGGAAGACTGCGTCTTGAGGCAAGTTTCCCCCGATGGTTATCCATGTGGGATCATGCCGCACCTATCTTAACACAGCTGCTGCGTCAAATTCAACATTCTGTTCCCATGCGGGCAGCTGTCCAATCGACGTTAATTCGACCGTAAGTAAGGCACGAATTCAACGTGAGCCCACAGGACAAGTACGGAGGAAACAAGGCCCCAAGTCACAGTTCTCGTGATTTATTCACTAGAGAATTAGTATCTCCGGACTGATCATAGGAACCTTGCAAGCAATAACATTAACATATCATCAAAATTTAATCTCATTTATTATGCAATCGTTAAGTGATGTTTCCAGTCAAAATAAGACTTATAAAATCAAGAAAACGTTCACAAACAATAAATTTTGTCTCAATAACACAATACTAGATTCTACACTTTGTAACTACTTCATATACACTGCCATTAATTCATTACCGACCCACCCCCTGACTTGCGAAGGAAGGCAATTTTAGAAACACACAAACATGAATGTCATTTTTGTTGTTTCTGTGCAGTCCTTTATAAGGTGCCCCATTCCGTCGCAAAAAAGGCATGGCCCAAGCTGTCAGGGGGAGCTCAGTGAAGACGACTGCCTCCGCCAATAGAGGGGCCTGTTCTGGCGCATTCCACTGTACGCGTATGGATACCCATACGGGGGAAAGAACACGGGCATCTGGTTTGCCTGGTACAGACTGGACAAGGGGGACTGCCATTCATGTTTTTTGTTTTGCGGGGCTTCCTCCTCTTGGTCTTTCTCTTTCATGCATTTTGAGAGAGCCTTAGTAATAATGTCCGACGCTTTGTCACCCAGAACAGTAAGAGCAAGGGACATTATGTTTATTCTGGCCTGGTTCCGGGTTGCCTGTCGTGCTAGTTCCTCGAACGTCTCCGCGTCCTCATGTCCGAGGGACCTAGCTTTTGCGGCTAATTCCTCCAAGGTGAGGAGCAGAAGAGCTTCGCTGGGTTTGTTTTGGGATGCAATTAAGCGTACCTTTAGTTTAAGGTCTTGAATGTCGTCCTCTTTTTCAGTCTTTTTCTTCTTCTTTTTAGGTCCTGTGTCCTCTATTTCATTCTTCTCCTTATCATCTGCCTCTTTATCCTGTAATTCATATATTTTATATCGAAATGAAAAAGAATCAAGATCTATTTGCCTAAAACATGCATGTATATAAATTCATACACACAAGATATAAAGCATTAATTAAAGTATCTTTGATTATTAAGCGATCTTATGTAATGATAACTAAAATAATGAGAATCACAGCAATTCCTTAATCTAAAATTGCTATAATTTTATAATTCTAAACAAAGGTTATATGTACCTTGTTGTCCTCAACTAGTTGTTGCCCTTCCGGTGCACCGGTTTCATTAGCCAACAGGATTGTATAATGGAGGAGTGACTTCAGGTTGACTGTAGACAGGCCCTTGTCGGACATTTCCAAAATGTCTTCTGCAGACTCGTTGGTTAATTCTTTGAATTTGCTGGCTAGTTCTGCATTGGACAATTCCTTCAATCCCATATTCGATTTTAGTTTGCACCAGTTTAGTCTCTGGCCTGCAGAGGACTTCCATTTTTTTTACTACTGGTAGGATATTTCTTCCTACTAAGGAGTGCCTCCTTTTCAATATGGGCGGTGGTGGCATTCTTGGTTTATTGTTTCTAAAATTAAAATAATTAAATTTACAAAAAGAAAACACGTTCACACCAGCAAACTTGATGAAATGACCACACATAATTAATATTGTAAAATAAATATTTTAACAACTTAACTGCCTTTTATTTTTCCTGATAACTAGAAAGGCATTGATATAAAAGCCTTTGCATCAGCTTACTTATAAATAATAAATTTAAGTTTGTTCAAACCATGACCCCCTTGACAAAAAGGTTCCAATGGGCCCTATCTACATATAAAAAATAAAAAGAACTCGAAGGCTATCACCTCTTAAAAATACTCAGGTGCATAGCATTGATTTTAAGGTTGAGGGAAGGCGCCCTACCCACACATGTTGAGAAGCAAAAAAAAAACTATAAAAAAATATCATGTTATCTCACCAAACCTCAAATGCCTCAAATTCCTAATCTATGGAATGCAGAACTCCTGGAGTAAGAGAAAATTCCCTTTTTAGGGCGGATTTTGAGGTGGATTGTATTAGCCACTTTGAGGCGGATTTCGAGGGGGATTGTTTTAGCCACTTTGAGGCGGATTTTAAGGTGGGTTGTATTAGCCACTTTGAGGCGGATTTTGAGGTGGAATGTATTAGCCACTTTAAAGCTTGTTGTCCACTTTTTGAAGTGTTAAACATTGTTGCTAAGGTGAGCGATTTGGTTTAAAGGGACCTGGACACGATTTTAGATCAAAATTTTATTTTATATTTTTTATATATAAAATGGTTTACTTGCACATTTTGAATGATTGACCAAAATTTGAATGTTGGAATTCAAGTTATATAAGAGATACAGAGGTAAGAATTCATTGTTATGTAAACAAAGCTCGAGTCTTATATTTGTTTACAAATAATGTAAAGTATGGAATTACCATTTCTTTGACAAAATGACTCGTGGAAAACAAGGTAAACATATTAAATGTGTTTATAAATAATATTATCAACAGAAGAAAACAACATTAGATTGAAAATAATACCAATAAAACACAGATGTAAAAAATAACATGGCTCGAGCTTTGTTTACAAAACAACGAATTTCAAACTCTGTATCTTGCTTATAACTCAATATTTGACTTTCAAATTTTGACAATGCATTACAAATACCCATATTAACCATTCTAAACATTAAAAATGGAAAAATAAAATTCAAAATTTTGAGCTCAAATCGTGTCCAAGTCCCTTTAATGGGTCTTTCCACGGCACCTGAGTTATATATTTCCCATAATAAAAATAAATACCCTATATCTAATAATACACAAGTGTATTATTAGATATAGGGTATTTATTCTTAGTTTGAGAAAAATATATGACGTCAGGTGCCTGTGGGTCTTTCGTTAAAAAGATTATATGATGTTCTTTGTCGACATTGCCAATATATAGTTAATTAAGTTCGGTTCGAAACCAGCACCTTTTTTTAATTAGGGAGGATGTGTGAATTATGATGCGATACTTCTTGCTGTTAGGAACCAATGAATTTCTCTGGCTAATAAGGCTTCTTCCGTTGACGCAAGCAGCATTTGTTAATTAGAGGGCCTCAGAGTGGGTATAGAATTTTTGAGGTGGTGATGTGCCTCAATGATAATGTGATTAAATAGTGAAATAATGAACCGATACAAAAAAAAACCCCAAAAATGTATGAGTTTGGTTTGAAAACAAATGTGAGATAACATTGTAGTTCTGATGGATTTCCAATAATATCCTTAAGAGTTTCAATAGAAAATCAGTGAAAACCACATTAGAACAAAATTGTTATATCCCCCGCAACGATGTTTGAAGGGTATAGAGTTCACCGTCTCAAATGCCTTTCTTATCTTTCCACTTTCTTTTCCAGTCAAATAGATACATGTATTTAAAAGATAAACCCGGATTATTGTATTTCTCTACTTAGGCTTACTATAGTATTAATTATTTTGGCGAAAAGTTGGTCACGACCTGGAAGCGTGGCATGGCCCAGACTCAATGTCGCTTGATAACCTTTAAGTCCTACTGGGGGTGAAGGGGGCGAGGTTACATCTTCCTACTGGGGTTGAAGGGCCGGGTGTCCTTCTTGGACACCTCTAGTTTTGATGTAACTCATTATTTCATCCCACAAAACAGTGAATTAATCAATGTAAGATATTCATATACTGCATGTGTATTTTAAATTCGTATATATGGTCCAACTTGAAATGCAAAAATCCAATAATTTTGTTCATCCATGCTTAATGAATAAATGGGAGATTAAAAAGTCAATCTGCAAATTAACAAAAAAATAAACCCTGGTTAGAGGAGCGTTGTTCCGAACTTGTACTATATATCTTAATAAAGTTTTGTTTACATTTTTATACTATTGCTTTGTTGATTTGTTCTCAAGCAAAACCTCAGACGACAGAAACCAATACCGTTACAAACAAACAAGGTATCATTGGGGAAATAAATGTTGTTTGAAATCGTTTTTACTGAAAAGACTGTCTCGGTGTTCATGCATCAGACATAGAAAGAAATCAAACCCCTTAACTGAACAGTAAACAATAAAATAATATTATTAAAACTCAGGTTCAATTTGAAATCGTGGCTTTGTGGCAATCTATTGGGAATGTGCTATCCAGCTTCAATTGCAATATATACGCTCTTTTGTTTTGTTTCCTTTTTATATCAAGAAGTGAACTCGTTTTAAAAATTATGAAAACGAGTTCTATGCTATGGAAGACATTTGGATAGAAAAAAAATATAGAATATTTATAAAAATGAAATTTTAAAGTGAAATGAAGGGGCAGGTCAATATTTTATACAAAGATAGATATCCTCAGCAGTCACGAATACAAATAGTGTACTATATTGTATTGGGGAATACCAATATATGTATAAAATTGTTTAGGTCCGTGTTAGTAAGGGGTCGAAAATTGTTTGATATTTTTCCTTCATAAAATTGTATGAGGCTTATATACAGTACTGCTTTTAAAACATGATTTCCTTTCAATTTCAGTAATTGATTTTGGTGATATACTGGTAACAGAATAACTGTATTTGTGATACCGATGCTGAGCTCGTGTACATTGGACTGCCAAAGATGCGAGAACAGAAGAAATTACGTTATGTACAGAAATGTGATAGTTTTATGTTTTACTTAAAGGGGTATGGTCACGAATTTGGTCAAATTCTGTTTCTCTGTTTTTATTATTTACAAAGCTTTAAAGATGCATTTTTGATGATTTAACCAAAATTTTAGAGTCAATCGTAAAGATATGAGCAAGATACAAGGCTCACAGTTCTTTGTTAAGTAAACAAGGCTCGCGTCCTGTTTTTTGTTTACATAAGTTCAATATACCGGTAAAAAATCTTTTTCAACCTACATGCATAAATAAACAGTTCCTAACGTTAACACATTCATTTTCGGTCTAAAACTGGAATTTTTACTTCAACATTCAAAATGTAAACAAAAGCTTTGTTTACAAATCAAAGAATTGTAAGATCTGTAACTCGCTTATAACTCAACGAATGACATTCAAATTTTGGTTGCCTATTAAAAATGCCTTACTGAAACATTAAAATCAGAAAATAATTTTAACCAAATTCTTGACCATGCCCCTTTAAAAGAAAATGTCAATCAAACGTTTTTTAAAGAATTGTTTATCGTACTTTTTCACTTCTGTGGTAATCAATTAAGTCAAAACTAATTTTTCGATAATATTTTTCGATAATATTTGGAAATAGGAAAATAAACCTCAGAAATATAATAATTTCGCATCTTTTAAGAGACAAGCTTGTAATCATCGTATTGATTTAATAATTGAAACTATCCCATGTGGAAATATCTTCTTCACGTGTTTTCGCATGATTGATAGATGCCCCCCAAAAAGACGGAGAAAATAAGGTACACACCCCGTGGCTCTTTGGAATTCAATTGGATAATAAATTTGTAAGCTTGCTCTCGTGTAATTACATGTTATGCTCTCAAAGTTGTCAATGACTTCCTACACGGAAATCAACAAGATACAACGCTAATGTCGGAGCTTTTCGCTTATTCGCAAAAATGTAGCGGCCTTATTTTCGTATTTACAATTATGGACCATAGTCTCGTTATATAAAGATGATTTCGCTTCAAATTGATTCTTCCTTTCTATTTTCAAAACGCGAAAAAAAATATAATTACTACTGATTAAACACATATACTATAACATACCCCTAAGTGTGAGTGTGTGCGTGTGTGTGTGTGTGTTGGTTTGGGGTGGGGGGGGGGGGGGGGGGGTAAATGATGTCCTGTGCTGTATTCAAGATCGTAGTAGCTAGCCTAGTCGCTACTCGCTAGGTAGTAGATATCTAGGTTTATTGAACTGACCGCTAGTTTAGCAGCTAGTTTAACCTTTAGGTCTCTAATTTGAAGTTGAAAATATTCAACTTAAAGAGGTTCGTTCCTCTGTTTTTGGGTAGCCATTTTGGGTCACCTCAAGTCTGGAAATTATGCATCATTTATTAATTCTTCTTGTAAATTCATATTTTATAATGCTAAATAAACTATTTTGAATGAAATTGTTAAGGGAAAATTTCATATTTATAGACTTTAGTAAGTGACTATATTTTGTGGCGGAAGGTTTTTAAGAAGAAAATGAACATTTTTCATAACTTAGTTGTTTTAGAGAACCGTAACTTAAGCTTCCTTATTTTCAGTGCAGATCAAATTTCCAGATAGTTTTTGCATTGGTTTATATTCGAGTTGTTCCCAAAAACATATTTTAACAATTTTTCAAAATTTCTATCGACATATAATGGCTTATTGAACTGATATATCATAAAAGTCAAGAAAAAATTAACTCCAATTTTTGCCTAAAATCAGCTTATTTCATGCCATATCTCAAATTTTACATCATAGACCCATACTTTTGGTTTTATTTTCTGAATTTAAAAGATTTTTCTGACAAGTCTAATGTAATTTGAGAAAAAGTTTGAGACTTTTAAATAATTTCATTGCATGTTGAATTGTTAATGGCTAAAAATAGCGTTTTATCAGTGCAAAAAGGTCAACATATCAATTAGGTGATGGAATTTCAATTTTTTTGTTTATTTCAATTTTAATTTTATTTATTTTAAATACTGTAAAATTGTATTTGATGGTATGGTTCATTTCGATAAAAAGTTACAGAGGGGAAAGCGATTTATGTGCAATTTGCACTTTCAGTGCAAAAAGGTCACATTAAATACACCGTAGCACCGAAAGAAGCATATAGACCCCAAAATTTTATTTTGAATTTTGGTTAATCTATGTGTGTACATTTTTAAAAAATACTTTAGAAAAAAACTTAAAGACTTTTGATAGCAGGATCCAACGTTCTTAAGACTTCTTATATAGGCATAATTTGTTACATAATTTGTTAATTTCAAAATAACCTATAGAATGAACAAAACACCACTAAATTAGATAAATTTCATGTATTTTACAAAGTAGTAACTAATGTAGCCATCTTGAATTTGATGCTGAGCATTAAAAATAGGCGACTAATATCTATCTACGTATCGGCTACGATCTTGAACGCACCCCTGGTGAGTTGGAATAGGCAATGATGGGAGACCATGTGTACACATGTATTGTAGTTGTGTGTAAAACTTTATTAATTAATGTATCTTTTAAAGATTTTGATCATTTCTTAATAATTTAATTTCATTTGTAACAAGCATTTTGATTGGCTAAACACACAGAATTTTTTTTTATTTCTTTTGTATAACCTGGTTAGCTCTGTAGCCGCGCCCCCTTGACAACCCGATATTCATGCGCGTGTTACAGTTTTTATTTATAATCAAATTCTATGCAAAATAAATAATTTCTTTCTTAAATAATTGATTCTTTTTTTAACTTTTAATTAAATTTTGAGGAATGTTTTTAATTTTTGTCTAGATTATCCGATATAACCTGGTTCGAGGCAGTGCGCGCTTTTTTATAATCAAACAAAACATTCCTTAAATGTTAATAAAATACCGGTAGTCGTCATGTTTCGACGTTAAAATAAGCAAGCAAAATCAGTTCCAAATTTTCTTATTTCGCAGAAATGTGATGTTGTTAATTTTGAATTTACCGGCTGGCAGTAAATGCACAATTTACATGACACGTTGTACTTACTGCCACCCAGTAAATTACAAATTTACAACATGACAGAAATATGCGGTAGGGCAGTAGGAAGCATGAACCAAATTGTTTTGGATGTTTTTTTTTTGTTTTTTTTAGAACGAAGGCAACTAACTCCAAGTAGTTAATTAGCAATTTAATATTTTATAAGCAGATTGATAATTTTCTAAAACTTGATGGATAGGATGGGGTTTCTCTGCTTTTAATCAAATATTTTTTTTTGTAACGTGGAAGGAAAAGAATATCTTTGAACCTCCCTTGGCAATTACAATCTTATGGATCTTCTTAGAAATCATTATATTAACTAATCAATAAAATTAAGATTTTGATCTCAACCTTTTCATGGGTTTCCGTTGAAAATGCAAATTTTTGCTTTTGATGTTAATTAAATGTAATGTTTAGAACCAAATCTGCAATATGAATATACACAAATTTTACAAACTACAAAGAGTTAAAAGTCAGTGATGGAGTATAACTCTGATTCTTAATCTTAATCTAAATGATCAAAAGGGGTTTTATATACCGGTGCTTATGAATATTTCAACTTTTTGGGAACACCCCCATCCCCAATTATATTCCGATTTGAAAGACTCTGATAACAAGGGGGTTAATCTTGTAATTGATTAATCTCAATTGAAGTAAAAACATATGTTCGTGAGTTAGTCTTATTCTTTGAAAGGACTGACCACAGGGGCCCATCTTATCCGCTCTGCTCTCTATGACATATATAAATAGCCTAATACATTATTATTTATTTTTGTATTATATATGAGTCATAGAGAGCAGAGCGGATAAGATGCCCTTGGGGACTGACTTCTTTCTTTCTTGTGACAGTGAGCACGTTAGCGAGAAGTTCTTGAGTACAATTAACCCAATAAATATTTGATGCAACGGGAGCATCTGAAGCTATACCGGAAATCAAAAACGTGATCTGACATTTTAGCAAAGTCACTGTCAACTGTATGCAATCCCGTTCTCTTTATTTTTTATTACGTCCATGCGCGGATCTAGAGGGGGGGGGGGGGGTCCGGACCCCCCCCCCCCCCTGGAAAATGAGAAGTTATTAAATTAACATATAGTGAAATTATCGCAAATATGACTCGGACCCCCCCCCCCCCCCCCCCCCCTGGAAAACACATATATGTTTTGGAAAGGCGTCGTAAGCGGAAATATTAAGAGTGATATTGAAAAAATTGCAGTTATAGGCATTATAGGCATATTCGGCCCCCTCTAACCCCCCCCCCCCCCCACGGATTAGGAATACTACGTTACCCCCCCCCCCCCCCCCAACACACACACACACACACACACACACATGGATTAGGAATTTCATGATTTTGGGAAATTAGGTTTTTTGGGGTTTTTTTTTTGTTTTTTGTTTTTTTATTTTGCTTGTCAACATTTCTGATGAATAGTGTAGCCCCCCTACTTTCAATTCGGACCCCCCCCCCCCTGGAAAAATTTTCTGGATCCGCGCATGACGTCAGTCACCATACTTATGAAATTTGCTTTTTGGGCGTAAATGTAACATTTTCCCTGGCCAAACAAATTTAATTTTAATTAAACGACTTTAATAGTTTGCGTCTAAATCTGTGCGAAGTGCCTTAAGGAAAAGGTGCAATCAACTAGTATATATACAATGTATATGTTGTACGTTTCTTCTTCTTCTTCTTCAATCATATATAAGGTTTTATTAAAAGAATCCGTATTTTGTGCTTGATATAGAGAGGAACTTCCAAGTCGTCGTCCTCCCCCTTCTTCTTCTTCTTCTTTTTCAGGAGCAGCAACGGTAACGGCTGTTAATTTATTTTGTTTAACCCCACCCCACCCCCCGCCCCCGTTTAAAGAAAATATTTTGCCGGAAATTTTAGAGTCACTCAAAAACGTTGGATACAATCGTGTACAAACAAATTTCCGGTGTTGAGTGCATCCAACCACCACAGTCACAGTGCCCACATTTACAATATACATCTTTATCTTACAGTGTTAACAATGGATTTGTTTGGCGACTTGCCTGAGCCAGGTTAATTAATTAAAATTGGTTTTCGCTTATTTGTATTCCTATTGTTTAATATCATTACAAGATTACAACATTATATTCCACACGTTGCAAATTCTATTTGACGATTACCAAGATTAGAAATACATGTAATTTGGTTAAGTTTTTCCAGGGACCTATATACGTCCCTGAGTTTTTCAAACATAATAAAATTATAATTTTAATATTTCTCCACTCAAATTCATTTTGAATTATTTTTATCATGGTAAAATAACTGTAACATTTAATAAGTAATTTGAAATCTGTTTATAGCGACATCCAACAGTACAAGTGAATCTGCAAGTCTTTACGATGACATTCCTATTAAAAATGACACAAGTGCCTCCAAAGCCCAAGAGAGTGAGAAGATCCAGATAAACTGTAAACGGAAAGCAGAGGAAGGCGATAACAAGAAATCCACAAAGTTAAAAACATCTGGTAATGCACAAACCAACTAACCAGAACTGAAACATGATAAATATGTGTGTAGAATTCTTTAATTATACACTGTAAAAAGTATATCATCACACTCCTACTCAAGTTAGCAGGTTTGTAAAAAAAATTATGCTCCCCTTCAAAGAAGGGAGGGCATATTGCTTTGCTGCTGCCGGTCTGTCAGTCAGTTGGTGAACCAACAGTTTCTGTTTATTTTATTTGCAGAGATTGCACATACTGAAATGAAATTTAGTATACAGATTTATCATAATAATATCTAAGTCAAGTTTGATTTTTGGTACAATCAAGCAATTTTTGACAGAGTTATGCCCCTTGGACTTAAAAAATTCCAATTTAATATTTGCAGTTTCTGTTTATTTTCTTTGCAGAGGTTGCACATTCTAAATGAGATTTGATATGCAGATTTATCATAAGAATATCAATAGGAACCTATAATTCTAAAACTTTTTAGCTTAGACATGTCTTACTTGATAGGTTGATGCATCTCAGATACAGTACCGATCAGACCCAACTTTACACCAGAGTAAACCCCGACTAAACCCTGGGTTTACTTTCTGGGTTAACTTGGGTTTTACTCTGGGTTTATTTTTTGAAAAGTTGTGTCCAGTTTGGGTTTACTTTGGGTCCACTCGGGGTTTACTTTGGGTTTACTCGTGGTTTGCTTTTGGGGTCCTCTTTAAACATTGAAATGTGAAGCAGACCCCTCTTTTATCCAATTATCTTACTGCCTGTAATACCCACCCCTTGTATATTCCAAATACGTACACATGTAGCATCTGCCTCAGGGGTCTACATCTGATTAGGATTTGCTCTCTGGGTTTACTTTGGGTTCACTCTGGGTTACTTGGGGTTTACTCTGGGTCTGCTCTAGTAAACCTAGAGTATAAACCCCGGAAGTAAACCCAAGGTTTAGTCTGGGTTTACTTTCTTTTAGGATGGGTCTGATTGGTACTGTAGTACCAATAAATGACTGATATTGATTTGAAGTTCAAAAGGTCAATTGCATTTCCAAGTATACTGCCCATAATGTATAATGCCCATAATAAAAGCTTGTGCTCCCTATAATGTATGTCCAAGGGAGGGGGCATACGTGTTTCACAAGCATCTCTTGTTGATCTTGTATCAGTTGAAGTTCATTAGTTCTGAAACTTTAGACTCTCTTGAGGCTTAATTTCTCTGTTTCTATCTTTCTAGGAGCATTGAATGTTTTTAAAAAAATCAGATTTTATTCAATCATGGTTTCTTGATTGCCATGCAGATATAAAAGGCAAAATATTTTGTGCTAATGGTGGAGAAGCAAACCTTTTAATCTAGTGAATTAAATTACCAGTACAGGAAGGAGCTGGAACACTTTAATCAATAGACTAGTCCACATATAGTACAGCAAAGATTAACACCCGGTACATTAAATCATTTGAAGTAACAAATTGAGGTTATAGACTAATGTGAGACTTTATTGCAGTAAAGTACAGGTTGTCTCCATTCTGTGCTGAGCGACAAGGAGAGAGGGATGAAATGCAGGATGAGCATATTCTAATGGAGGACATCACACAGCAGATTCCAAACCTCCATCCATCTGTGTAAGTCTGTCGGTTCCAGCATGGCCCCAGTATTGTAGATTCCTCATTAAAAATGTGAGGAATTCATATCCACATAAAATCACTAAAAGCACCCCTTACGAATTTTGTATTGTATTGTATTGTTTATTTGCTAAAATTCATATGAATTATAAGCAGTTGAAACATATGTACATAATTATAAATATATAACGCTACACTCTATCCAATCAGAAGCAAACAGTTCGCTATTGACGTTATACAATATTCTAAAAAATTATTATTCATACATGTACATTCATAGGAGGAGAGACCCTATAATAAATCAATAAATCAAATGGTTATGTAAATAATAATAATAATAATATTAATAATAATAATAATACTACATCAGTTGGATGTACTAGTTATCCGACATCCCGTTTTTTACCTGCCTCACGCAGATACATTGCAAGATGGCACAGTTGTTTGCGATTATGAATGGCAAGGAGTTGAACTAACTTAAACATTGAAGGACGAGACCAGTAATATTTTTTTAAATACAATACTCGTAGACATTTATAAAATGGACAGATAAGTATAAAATGGAATTTTAAAATCTTAATCAGTTTCATTTTTCTGACAGTCATGTTAGATATGAAATTATAACAAGAGTTCAGAGCTCACAACATTAGCTAAAATTAGACTTGCGATTTGATACAAAATAGGAGAATCACAGAAATAAGAACTAAAGTTAAAAAAAAAAGAAGGAAATTACAGTAAGCGCAGAAAAAGATGACTTTTATTTAATCAAATAACAAAATATCTACAATCAGCATTGTTTTATTTGAATCCATTATTATAATAAAATAAAGGACAATGGAATTGGGCTTTTGATTTGCTGTACAAGCTTGATGATTTAAGGTGGCTCACTACACCTTGAAATATTTTCTCAAATCAGCAGAAATTACTTGTCTAATGATTATGATAGATATCAAAATGGATAAGAAGTATTTAAGTCAAATAGGCAAAAAAATGTGCAATTTTGGATAAAAATTACATTTTCGAAAATTTAGTTCAGTAAACATGAACAAAAGCTCCAGGCGGGTTCGAACTCATGATCTGCGGTTCAGAAGCCCAATACTTCAACCACTAAGCTATGACAATATACAACCCAATCAAATGATATAAACAGTTTAACAAAACATTTAAATCGCCATCTTATGACGTAGTGTTTTAAAAAGTATAAGTCTAGATGTAGTGAGGTACCTTAATTGGTAAAATTTTAAAAGATTTGACTCTTTCTTTTTTATAATCAATTCCTTTTCCATGATGTTTTTCATCTGAACATGACTGGTTTTGGGACTTTCTTATTGAATTATTACTTGATTTCTATCATGCATACACATACAAATATATTACTGGTACATACAAGATGAATTTGACAGTATGTAAATCAACTTAATGAACAATTTCTGTCTCAACAGGTACCGTGTTTCCTTTTTCGCTGTCTATGATGGACATGGTGGAGCAAGGGCTTCTAGGTTTGCATCCAAGCATTTGCATAAATTTCTCCTGGATAAGTTCCCAAAGGGTAATGTACCCCACCCACCCATTTCATCTCATATCAAGCAAGAAAGGTTTTCGTGTTTGAAACAATTAAAAGCCATTTCCTTTGTATGAATGTTTAGTTTTACCAATCTCTTGTATATGGTGTAGTCGGTGGTTAGATAAATGTACTAGATGAGTGGTGCCATACTTGAAATCATTTCAAGTGTAAACATTTTTTTTTTACAAATATATAGGTGAAGTGTCTACTGTTGAGAAAGAAATGAAGAAAACCTTAGTAGAAACTTTTAAAAAGACAGATGAAGAATTTCTGAAAGAAGCAACAAAAATGTGAGTTAGAGTTATACATGTACCTGTATATGTTTGCATGCATGATCTATTACTGTTAAATGTCAAGATCTCCTATTGGTCTATAAAATGATATTATCTCTATTTTTATAAGTATTAACATGTTAAATTTCATTTATTTCAAAATCTAAAAGTCGTTACTTATTTAATTAACTCATGTTCCATGATATTAAAATTGATTGTTCAGCATTTCATATGAATACCAATCTATAGCTATAAATATCCCCCTACATATATCTTATATAAAAAGCAAAGATGTTACATCAACAGAGATGTCTTTCTGAGATATATATATTGTTTTTGGTTTACAGCAATATGGAAATGTAAAAAAAAAAATTATTAAATTTTCAGAAAACCATCTTGGAAGGATGGAACAACAGCAACAGTAATGGTGGTTATAAATGAAACAGTGTTCATAGCTTGGCTTGGAGACAGCCAGGTAAATAAGTGCAAGCGGATTTTGTAACAATGAGGAAAAAAAGAAACCAACTCATTTTCATTTTGAAATATACTCTCCCTCTCATGCTTGAAGCTCCTTTCCATCCCTCTTCAAAGAGAGTTGCATTTCTGTCAAGTCAATAAATTTGTTGTATAGAAAGTTGGATACTTGCACATTGATAATAAATCCTATTATATCAATTAGAATTTATCAACCTAATTGTGTACATATTCATGATTTGTGTTTCTTTTAATAGGCAGTTTTATGTCGACAGAGGGAAGATAACTCTTGCATTCCAATCCCACTGACAATGGAACACAGTCCCTCTGTGTATGAGGAGAGGATCAGAATTCAGAAAGCAGGCGGCCATGTCAAGTAAGCAAGCATTAATTCCTTCATGTTGAAACACCAAATTATTCAGTAGTCTGCATAAAGACAGTTGCAGGGGTTTTTGTATTAATGGTGTAATGTATAAATCCTTCAGCATTTTACTGTAGTTTATATGATACCTACATTCACTGAAATGTAACGAACTCACTGACTTTTCAAAGCTAGGATTCATGAACACTTTCTATTAGAAATGGTTTTAATTTTAAATCTTTATAAGATAATTACATACCAGTATATTTAGAGTTTATATGCAATAATTATGTTAACCAATTACCACACCCAAACTTCTTCAGATAATTTCTTACTTTTTGAATAATAAAATCAGTTTCTATTAATTGTAGAGGTATATGAATTTGATGATTTTTGTTTCAGGGATGGTCGAGTGCTGGGAGTCTTGGAGGTGTCAAGGTCAATCGGAGATGGCCAGTATAAGAAGCTCGGTGTGTCTTGTGTACCTGACGTCAAAAAATGTCAGCTGACTGATCAAGACAGGTATAAATTATAATAGCTCTGAGGTCTTCATAACTTTTGTGAACAAATAGAAAATAGAAATATTGTATACATTTAGCATTTACTTGTCAGTTTCCTACTAGTGAAATCAGTGTAATGTAATTATCTCCTTGTCTGTGTGTTTGTAAAGTTTGACCCACTTTATAGTTTTCCAGATACTATTTGCTTCGAGAATTTATAGAAGATTTAAAAAGAAATTTATTTTTAGGTATATTGTATTGGCTTGCGACGGTTTGTGGAAGCGATTCTCTTTTAGTGAATGCATCAGCTTCACAAACAACCTTTTAGAGGTATGGAAAATCTTTAAAAAAATTATGGTTTTTTTTAATGGACATTATTCCCACTATAAAGTAATATAATCTTATATTTTGATAAAGAATTAATAAATTAAAATGGCGAAGAATTCTAAGAATATTCACACTTTTCCAAATAAAGATCAGAAAAAATTCTTGTATGTATATTGTTCAAGATAGATACTAGTAGATATATAAGTACTGGTACCTAGAATTTTATTTTAAATATCTGACAAAAGAATGTTTAAAAATTCAGGTATTTGGGAGTTTTAACCATATAATTTTGTTGCTTTGTCAGAATTTTATTTTTCGTTACATCTTAACTGTCATTCTGTCCTAACTTAATTTAGTTTATGTCCAGTGTAAACATGACCCGAAGTCAAATGAAGAAAACATCAAAAGCTGACCATTGTTCTTTAAACTGACAAGTAGTGGTACAGGGTGTAACAAAATCTGTCTTGATCAAGTTTTGGTTACCAAACATTTTACATTGATGGCAATTTGACATACATTTATTAAGATATATGTCAAGCTAAAAAATGAACCAATCCACAAAACTTGAGAAGAAAAATAAACATGTTCTTTGATCCTGAGGGATAATTTGTTTCATGATTTATTATTTTATTTGTTCAAAAGTACTATACTTTTAAAAGTTGTTGTCTATAATATAACCATCATATACATGTATTATACAGTTAGAATTTTAGAATTTACATGTATATATACTTTCAGAATCAATGTAGAATAATGTTAAATATAATAAGTTTTTGTAAGGTAAATTTGAAAATAAAAATTCTTTCTGAGCAGCAGAAAATATTTTTTTTCATCAAGAAAATGGGGGGGGGGGGTGAAATTTTCTTTTTTTAAAAAGTGTCTTCATTGTTAAACAACAAAAAAAACCATCGAAAAATAGAAAATCTTTGTGGATATGCATGTATGTGTGTTTTCTATTTCTTGAAAATTTTTCTGGCCTCATTACAATTTTTTTTTACGGTTTTATAACCCATAAACCACCTGCGAGTGGCCGTCCCTTTCACAACTGACAACTTATGTGCACTGTCAGGTGACCAAGCTCAAAACGGTTGGTAGATTTATGTTTGTTACCAAGACACATTTAATGGTACACCTGGATACACCTGAGCAGACAAAGTTTTGAGTTTTTATTCGACTTAAAAAATTCAATGGTATCTGACTTGCCCCCCCCCTTTTTTTTTGCTGGGAAAGGTGGGGGGGGGGGAGTAGTTCTAGGATTTGTCTTATTTAGGGGACTTAACCCTGAATATCTGAAATTTTATTTGCAAATTAAGAAAAAATGGAATTATCAAGTTTATTTATTTGATATTTGTTTACAAAGTTTCTATCATTTATACTATAACTAACTTACGGCTAGATTTCCTGTAGACTATTTTTGACTGCTATTGCCACCCATAGACAACTGAAACAGTTACGCTGACTTTCATTTGCGCACGAATTTACATTTGATTTATGAGGCGACATTATTTTCTGTGCAATTCTGTATAGTATAGTACATATATTTTTCTTTTTTGCAAGTTATGGATATTTCTTTCCATTTTTCCATATGATGTATAGGATGCAGGCATACCGGAATCTAATGATAAAACAGCAATGGAGATGCGTTGTCAGAACGTCTGCCAAAAATTAGCAAATGAAGCGGTTCTTCGACTCAGCGCAGACAATGTGACTGTGATACTAATATCCGTCAACAAAACGTGACCTTAGATTAGACCAAATCCTTCATATACTGCGGCTGTTTACTGAACCTAATAGTCGAAAACCACGGAGCTTTCTTAGAGACTCTTATGTTGGTATTATTGATGGGAAAAAAACTTGGAATGTGAATAAGATTTATGAATCTTTATTTAAAAGACTCAATTGTTTGAGAAATGAAGAGCATTAAAATAATCAAAGTACCGTCTGTAATTTAAAAAAAAAATAAGATTTCCATTTGTGTGTACGTGTACCTTATTATGAAATGCACACGCTGTAGCTTTCAGGATGTATGAAATTCAAGTCGAATGAACGTGTAATTTACCATTCAAACCTTGTCAATAAAATATACACGACACCCTTTCATTTTACTCAGGAATTAAACACGTTCATAATAATACTAAGTCTTGTGTATCTTTTCTCTGCTTGTAAAATGTTGGAAAAAATAAACCAAGAAATGAATTTTTCTATTCGTATTGTTCTAAAACTCATAGCTTCATAATGCAATCGTGCTTCGTCTGTGACTGATAAGCCAACAGTTCAAAAAACCTGTGTTTGGAATATAAGAGAGCTGACAGTTATATTTTTGATGCAGTGCCACCTTTTTACACCTTTGATAAGAAACAGGTCTTGACCGCAAAGACTTGCTATGGCCTTCTTGTCATGTTTATGGGGCGGCCTTATGAGTAATGATGAATACATGCATTAATGGCAAACATTCAGGAAATTGTTCTTGAACATGTACAAATGTTTTTGCACGTTTTATTGAATTCTATAATATGTTTTTTGTTTTCCCTTTTTTTCAGAGAAATTAATGGGAATTTCTGAACTATGTCAGCTCGTTTTTTGTAATTATTGAGAACCAGTCAACATTTAGCAATCATTTCAGAAGCAAAATAATCTTAACAAACATGTTGTGTACATATCGAAAATAGGTTTTGTTCCTCTGTTGTGTCAAAAAAAGGACTTCTTTGATGATTTGAAACCGTATTAGGCCCAATTGTTTAACCATTCGAGTTTTACAAAAATTATGCTCTTACAATTTTTAAAAAAGATAAATTCTTTTAAAACGATTTCAATATATACGATTATAACGGATATATACGAGTTGGTCTTGAACTATTCGGTCTGATATTATAATGTAGTTAATTTTTTTTCATTTTCTTGAATTGTGAAATTATTATCTAAATATGTTTATCACAGAATGCGAAGGTCTTAAAGTTTTCCGAGGAAAATGAATGGCATTTAATTGAAGAAATTCTTCTTCTTTGATTAAATTTTTGTCCCAAATACTTATTATATGCGCTCCATAAGATATATTTTACTCATGATAAAAACTGTAGTTGAATCGTTTACACTACTTGGTAAGATGTTTTTTAGAAGTTAAAAAAATATATATTGACATCTTGTCGTAAATTGCGATGTACGTTATTCAGCATGCCCTGTTTTCAATCACATGAAGTATCATGTTTAATACTTAAAATCTGATTGGTTTAGACGCAGTTTATAATCCATTCTATTATCCTCAGCGTTAGCAACACACTTGCCAACGGGTAACACTATATAAATAGTGCCTGTTTGGGAGAGTAACAGTTGAAATTGACACCCCGAGAAAACCATTGTCAACCGAAGCGAAGCGGAGGTTGACTATGGTTTTCGAGGGGTGTCAATTTCAACTGGAACCCTCCCAAACAGGCACTATTTATTTTATTATAATGAATGTCTTAATTTTATAGCAAATTTTACTGCTTTTATATAGAAAAGACGTGAGTTCTACGGCGAATCGTACGCGCATAATTTTCGCGCATGTAACAATTCGTTCTATCGGCCCGTTGCCAAGTGTGTTGCTACGCTGAGGGTATATGAGAACGGATTGTCAACTGCGTCTAAACCAATCAGATTTCAGTATTTAACATGAAGTATAATAAAATGAATTGTTACCTGCGCATAAGTTATGCGCTTACTGTTCGATATGAATTTGTTGAAGTTTATTTGGTGATCAATTTCGAGGGGTGTCAATTTCATCTGTTGCCCTCCAAAACAGGCACTATTTATTTTATTATACTGAATGTCTTAATTTTAAAGAAAACTTTACTGCCTTTAATTTTTTTTTATATTAAAAATGATTTCAAAAGCAGTAAAGTTTTCTTTAAAACTTTATCCATTGTCAAAATGATTCTTAATACATGTAGTTTCCAATTTCTCCTGTAGTAAGTTTTCTTTGCTGAATAATTTTGGACGTGAATTTAACTTTATACCAAACCCACACCTCTTAATAAAGGTATATATGCCGTTTGAAATGAAAATTTTGAAAGAAAAAATGTTTGCTTTTTTCCATTAAGCTACAAAGTTATACACTTTCTGCAAATTATAGTTTAAATCAAACGCATTTAAAAGTATTAAATATAAATTCTTATTAATTTATTAACTGACCGGGTCGGTCGTGATGTAACAAGCTAATTTTAGAACGTACACAAGATGTTGACGCGAAAACGTGGTCGGTCCGTTGGCAGTGGAATAACGCGTTCGAAGAGAAAAGAAGGAAAGAAACACTTGACAGAAAACGTTGTTAAATTAGAATCTATATTGAAGACCGCTTTGAGCGGTGGACACGTGTTAGAAACTTTATGTTTTACTATGGGCTTGCCGGGTTCTTGCTATAGACAGGTGGGTCACAGAGCGGGAAAGAAGGAAATGAAGCTTATGTGTATGGTACGATATTCATTGTCTGAATATGATAAAACTTGTACAACTATCACTCGAATACTTAAAATATATAAATTGTATATGTTGTGAGTCGAGGGGCGCCAGAAGGGATAATTTTGACGTTCTATTTTATAAAAATACATGTTGTCAATATATGTACATTATGGTAACTTGCAATAAAGCTCTCATCGATTGTCTTCGACACCGATACGCAACTATCCTTAAAATGCAGATGACATTATCTGATATTTTTTCTGTTAAGAGCACACAACATGTTTAAAAGAATTTAAACAACTGTAAACAAACTTGTCATATTATTTCGTTCTGCATGCTGCTTTTCTAAATTACTATTCCCGCGCACATGCGCAAATCCACCTTAAACGTTAATCGTTTAAGAATATGCATAGGTAAATCGCCGTTATTCATTTTCAAATTATGGCTAGTACCTCGTTAATATTTATCAAAAAATTGCAAAATTTTCTGTAAACTTCTTTTTTATATATCTAGTCATGCTGAAAAAATTTGGGTCTGGTTTTCAACATCGCAAAAATGCCTTAAAAAACGGCATATATACCTTTAAACTGTTTTGGACTGCATGAACTGGAGTTTTCATTTTATTAAACTGATTGAGATAACTATAGCTTTTCTACAATTTGATTTACATTGGTATTACGGAGTTTCCAAATCGGCAGAAAAGTTCGTCTTGTGCGAAAGAAGCTTGTTCGGAGTAGATGAACGAAGAAACCTGAAATAACTGGTCTCGGGCCTTTTCATAAATTTTGCTAGGCTATTACATTGGAATTTCATTTTCGTAAGGGTCAACAAAGAAATGAAATCAAAATACCCCTTTTGAAAAATTGAATTAACTGGTTAAGTGAAAACTCAATTTTTGCGAAATGACCGTAAACTTTTTTATTTACACTCGAACAAAATCTAGTAAATTCAAAATTTAACATAACTTAAAAGTAATGGAAATATAAAGAAGAAAGTAAGAGGTTATACTAAGATTAAAATATCGCAAAATTTTAGAAATCTTGACCACTGATAAATAGATATATATGTAGAGAAAACAGAAAATGGTATTTATGCAGTTGTTTTGGGCTTGAAACGACATTCTCTGTAATAGATGCAGGGTTGTTTTTTGGCTTCCGTGGTAAAATGAGGAAGAATGTTTAGTTATGGTTGAACAAACATTAAGTGGTACTACCAAAAACGCTAAGACGGACTCACACAATGACATTACTTTATTGTAATACATCATTTTTTTGTTTTGTGGAGAAAAGCCCGTATTCCATTTTCGCTCTATTTAGAAGACACAGCTCACAGAGACCATTCATAAAAAAGCGAGATCTTTACAAATACAATGTATTAGTAAAACATTACTTTGTTTAAGAGGGCTGGATGGTCGTGAGACCATTTTTAGACTGTATTAATCTCCCCAAGAAAAAGAGCTATATATAAAGATATAGCAAAATGTCCAAATTTCAAAGATAAAATATATGGATTTTTTCTTTACTTAATGTTTATTGCTATACATATTATATCTAAAATGTTAAGGTAGATCTGATGGTTAATTGGTTGACCACCCAGCCTCCTTAATATGTAACCTTAACCTTTGTGTTTGTCCTGATTCAGTTTATCTCTCGATTCAACATGAGATTACGGTATCCGTGTTGACACATATCGCACTGGTCTGCATAATAGTATATTGCATCACTGGACGTTATTCAATTAAAAACAGGAGGTTGTTTATCCATACTTGCACACACATACTCGTTTTGGACAGAACCCTTTCCTGCAGTTCTCCGTGCACCAGCCTTTGATTGCGCTCTGTTGGCCGTATTGGTCTGCACCATGGCAAATAATCGACTTTTTGGGACTCCCTTTACCAGATGACGTTTGAACACTCGATGTCCTTAAAGAGGGACTTTGAATCATGGTATCTCTTGGAAGAACTTTGTTTTGTGGTCCATCGTATTTGATTTTTTGTTCAGAATTTTTGTTTTGTGGTACATTGTCTTTGATATTCTGTCCAAGATTTTTATTTTGTGGTGTATTATATTTTATTTTCTGTCCAAATATTTTGGGATTTTTCTTGTAGAGATCAAGATACGCTTCTTTCGACAGAAAATTAACGTTCGTTGGAGGTTTGGAAACTTTTTCGACTTTGAGTTCGTCACGGTTAAATTCTGAGAGAATCGGTAATATCGGGGGCTTTGTGGGGTCAATGGGTTTCGAGGTGGTGGTTTCAATATCTAATACAGAGCTCGTGGTTACTTGAACTCTTTTGTTTACACATCTGCACATGTGTTGCGGGCAATTTCCTGCTTTGCAATTTCTCGTGCACCATGTGTTGATTCCTTTTACATACAGAAAGCTGCTTGCCCCAGAGCAGACCAATGTCTTTAAAGTTGCCATTTCCTCAGTGGTGGTCATTTTGTCTCTTTTCTGTTTCAGCTCAAATAATCTTGAATCGAGATTGTGAGTGTGATGTCGATATTTATCAAATTCGCCCATTCTCCCATTAAAGGCTGATCTAAACTTACTCATTGGACCTTTGAGATACTCTTTCGGAGAAATTTCACTCAGAACTATAGGGTTGCCTTCGATGATGTCATCAATGCCGTAGTCGGCTTGAACGATCATTGGTCGAGTCGGGGGCCAGGGTGACTTGAGCTCAAATTTGTAGCGGTTTTTCATGTCTGTATTTGGAACTGGAGATTTTCCTAAAGACCTCAATGGATCCCATTTTACTGACGCCATGTTCTGACCGTTTCTTTTGTTGGATTCTACAAGGAGCGATTTCATCATCGACCATAACATATCGGAGAGTTTTTCCAGAACTGCCACTTTTTGTCCGTTGTGCTGCGTTGTCTTGATATCAAGAGCATCGATGTTCAAAGGTGGCCGCGTTTTAAGTTTTAATGTCTGCTCAGCATTTAGCAGTGATTTCATTGCGGATTTTACTGTTACGGGTTGAATCACATTCGGTGTCGTTCGTGATCTAGCTATCGCTGGATTTGATTCAAGAAGACTGTTGATAACTGATTTTAAAGTAACTGGCTTGATAAAACTGGATGGCGTTTGATATTTTATTTCTTTTGCCCCTAACAGGAATGGAGGAATTTCAGTGGATTTCGACAAGTTTCTTGAAGCGGAAACCGAATTTTCCGTTACCGGAGATCTCGTAATCACTTCTGGATACGCACTGGTAACAATAGAAGTTTGGTAATTATCAGTTGAGTAAGTTTTCTGATCTTCAGAATAAGGTAACTCATCCATTGAAATGCTTCTGAAGTTTTGCAATGTCTGTTGGAATTGTATTTCCAATGGCTCGAAAGGTTTTATTGGTGATTCTCTAAAACCACTCGTAGAATCTGGGTTTTCTATAATAGAAATGTCTGCACACCCGTAAAACTCTTCTTGTGGACCCATTCCATGGCCACAATGGTCGTTGATATCACAGTTCCATCGATTACCTTGATTAAAAAAAAACAAATCGGAATTTAAACAAATCAATATCGAAACAGCTTTTTGATCATTCGATTAAATTACATTCGAGAAAATTTCATCGAATTTTGAAAATTTTATGCGTGTTTTAATAATAATCGTTGGTCAGAATTGGAAATTTTGCTTTGATAAATCAATTTATTTTTGTCTGCATATGCATGGCTACCTGTATTATAACGCCACTGCAACACGCAGTGATCGCATGACATGTTTGCAGGCAGACGACCCTTCATGAAAATCACTCCGTTTTCGGATGCATTCACGTGGTATCGTCCATCTTGAGTCTCCGTTATGTAAACAGGATGTTTATCCAAACAATCCTGTGTTATTGGGACATTCGGGTCCTCAACAGGGCAGACTCTATACTCAAAATACCCAAGGTGGTTCGCCGAGAGGTCTGCTGCTAGGTCTATGACGTCACCAGTTTTGTAGTTCCGAGTGATGACTCCTGATGCGTATCTGCCTCCTGCTTCATTTGGTCTGGGAATGTCTTGGACAGGATCACCACAGACCCCGCATCGCCCCCTGTTGTGAATCCATTGGTTCTGAAAGTATTTGTGGATGTCTTTTACTTGTACATGTTATATAGGCAATAGCGTCCATTGCGTTGTTTTGGATTTTTAAATTGTCATATTTAGCACAAGAGAATTCTTTTTCATTGTTGTAAAATTAGGTTTTCAAAAAAAATTATTGTGACAGTCCAGAAAGTCTTGTGTTGCGCCCAACAACTTTGATGTACATCCCCTGATTTAGTTGATTTGAATATCAACTTGTAATCAATTTTTTTAAAAACTGCGCGAAAACCACAGCAAAATATGTAGATGCCATTGAATAAATATGATTATGTACAGATTTCTTTTCTTAAACAAATATACATGTATCCATCAGTATCAAATAGCAGAAAAAGCCAATCTCTCTAATTACAATGCAAGTCGAGTTGCCATGGACTGGTCACGGTCCATCTGTACATTGACCAGCTTAGAGAAATCATTGCTTTATCGGGGTGTAAATCCTGCGGTCTGACAGACATCACCCGCGCAAAAGCTAAAATTGTTGATAAATAGTAACAACTGCATCGTAAAAGTCACTTCGCGCGCGTGGTTGTTATAATTCTTGGTTGTTAACTGCATACCGAATTTCTCGGCAAGTACATGTAGTATATTTTTCTATTTCTCAATACAATGATGGCCAAGCTTTTTGATTGATTGGTTGATTGATATCTGAATTATTTATTAATGTAGACCCACTAGTAACTGATACAACATGCTGTGTTCAGGTAAAAAAATCACCTGGATTGATGACTTTTTGGTATAGATTACTGGCTGGGATTAGCTGTTAATGTAAGTTGAAATACCAGACCCTTTGTCGTGAATGGTAACCCACAATGCGGGCACTGATGTCTTGTTGCATACATTGATCTATGCTTCCATAATTAGTGGTCTGGTGGTCTAAACAAATGACTTTTATCTTGTATTGAGCAGAGGTCTCCTTGTGTTAGTAATAATCAACTCTTGGTACGATGATTTTGAAGCTCATTTAGAAACAACAACTAAATGCATTCGTTGTACTGACCATAAGTACACCTTTTCATCTATAAGGGGCAGCATTCTATAGGTAACTATTTTTTGTGTTTTGCTAATTAAGGTACATTGCGGGGATTGACCATGCAGTAATAAATACTTTCAGACCAAATGAGCTCCTCCCAATGATAAGATATTCCTTACACAATGTATGGTAATAAATTGACTGCACTTTGCAATTTATTTCGTGTTTTATTGTATATTCTGTATTTTGCTCCTTATTGAATTTGTCATAAATGAAAAATTTACTGTTTTTGGAGAAGTGCTGTTTCAGATCAATCTCCTCTTTCATATATCGCTTTCTCAACTTAGATAAAATAAGCATATTTATGAAGTTGTTTTTTTTTTTAAATTTTTTTTTTATATTTTTACGAATTATGGATAGTTGGCAAAATCCGATGACAGCTTTTTAAAGTTTTGACCCGTACCGTACCCACTTCCTTCATTTTGCAAGTTTAGAAAAATGAAAAAGCTTCAACGAGCTGTGCACATTTCAACATTTTCTCTCAAACTGATTTTTCTTTATGCAAACCCTTCCAATGATATTGCATTAATCGGGACATGTTAATTTGTGGTGATGGACCGTCGACTTTGATTCTTACATGTAGTATTAACTTCTAACGTTGTCAAAAATAAGCATAGCTTAGATATAAAGGTTAGCGACCCTCATACCACCTCTTTAAACTCTTCATTTTAACACAACCCTTGAATAATGTTTAACACATCACAATAGTTTCATTTGTCACGTCATAAAAGCTTCACAACCATAATTTTGTTAATTAATTACCGGGGTTTTAAATCATACGCGGTTAAAGGGATAGAGGAGAGGGTTGGGTTACTGACTTCTTGTAAAACAGAAGAATGTTTCAACAAACTATAGCTAAGTCAAACAACTTTTGATTTATGCTATAAATTCCTAAATTAAATGAGACTTCTGTCGTTTTATTTAGTTATAATCAACATGTGTTTCTAAGCAATTAGTATACATGTACATGCATTGACATAAAATAATTCGATTTTTTTTCTCAAAAAGCGGCTCTATTGCATGTGTACAAAGAAATGTTAAGCAATCAATTTCAATCTAACCTTCGACCATTATTGTAAAGAAATCCGTAATTTTCAATTATGGTTAAATACTGCCATTAAACCAAACAACCAAAAATTATACTGACTATTATCCCACTCTTTACAGACTATCTACTTCTCTATTTGTTTTTTTATATATTCTCTCTCTCTCTTTCTCTTTCTCTCTCTTCAAAATAAAAAACCGATCTTACCTCGTACCCACCACAGTTCAACTCGTTATCATTCGCATTCATAGGGGTGTGGAATCCCCGTCTCCACATGGAAGAGCGACTGGGCGGCTCCCAGAGTTTTCCATGTCCGAAAATCCCCTCAATGTGTAAGCACACAAAAATCCAATGCAAAAACATGGTATAAAACTGATATTTTTAATACTTTTTTTCAATCAAAATATGAGTTTGCCAAACCGCATACAAAATCCCATGTCTTTTAAAACAAGAATATAACTGATTTTTTTAAACACTCTTTAAAAATCCCTCACAGAAAAATGGATGAGTGGGTTTTTGGATCATTCTTAGTACAGAAAGGAAAACCAAATTCATGTCCGTGCTATTATTTACATCGTTTTACAGGTTCCCCGTGTAGAAGTTCACCAAACATGCCAGTTCTGCAATTATCAGGACACAATATTCCAATTTTGTCCCCAATTGCAATGCATACGGGCGCTTCTAACGGGTCTCGCCTCTTCCATTCAACCAGCACGCGCTCTCGAGGGACGTTGGTGATACACGCGCTCGTAAAACGCTCTTGTCTGACAAGTTGACCATTACGTGTGAGGGGAGGCCCTATTTATTTGACTGAGGGCCAGACCGAACGACGAATTATGTACTATGTCGTGTGCTTCACTAAAATAGAAAAGTAGACAAAATTCTAAAGCGTCAGTTTATTTTTCTAAGAGACTTTATACAAAAAATCCACCGGTTGCACCAGATAAAAGCTTGTTCAAGCTCTGGTTGTGGTTTAGTGATGGCACAGAATTCATTTGTTTGACCCCATTGTAATAAAAAAAAATCTTTCTTTCTGTTTATTAAAAGTAAGTGATATCAAGTGCACAAATGTCAAATGGCCTGGTGAATTTGAAGAAATCCACATTATGTATAGATGTTTTAATATTTTAAATCAAGCGACTCGTTCGTAAGTTTAACTTTATAATCGAATTTATTTATTAAAATGTGTTTCAATGTTAATTATACAAACTTTTTTCCACATTTTTGGCTTGGACGCAGGTCACCTAATGAGAAACAACCATTAATCAAGTCACCGGGACCATGACTGGGAAATTTAAGGACAAAATTTTAGCAAATATTTCAATCAATTGTAATACTAAATACACATTATGCATTCAATATCAAACCTATATATAGATCTTACAAGTATTACAGCTTAAAGAAAAAGAATATAATCGGTACTGATGACGATAGGATGTAACGACGAACGCTCTGATGTGTTAAATCAGTCCGTAAAAATAACAGTAATATGTATTATTATACTTTCATGTTAAATACTGAAATCTGATTGGTTTAGACGCAGTTGACAATCCGTTCTCATACCCTCAGCGCTAGCAACACACTTAGCAACGGGCCGATAGAACGAATTGTTACATGCGCGTAAATCATGCGCGTACGGTTCGCCGTAGAACTCACGTCTTTTCTATATTAAAGCAGTAAAATTTGCTATACAATTAAGACATTCAGTATAATAAAATAAATAGTGCCTGTTTGGGAGAGTACCAGTTGAAATTGACACCCCGAGAAAACCATTGTCAACCGACGCGAAGCGGAGGTTGACAATGGTTTTCTCGGGGTGTCAATTTCAACTGGTACCCTCCCAAACAGGCACTATTTATATAATGGATATATGCCGAAAACAGTTCTGTATAAAAAAAAATATCAGACAGTTTCGAGGCCCGTTAGGGCCGAGAACTGTCTGATATTTTTTCATACAGAACTGTTTTCGGCATATATCGTATTTAAAACACTGTCATTGAATTTCATTGTTGATTTACTGTACTATAACCACTGGTAACGGTCTAATATTAAGAAGCTCACTAATATCGGACTGTCACAGGTAAAATTTTAGACTGCTGGAACAAAGGAATGACATCACAGCAGTGTTTTAATAATATATAATACCGGGAAAAAACCCTGAAACACTGAAAAATCGAATATATTTTGATTATTGTTCCCGAGTCAGGCACGTACGTAGCTTGGAGGGGGGGCTGTCCCACGTTTTGGCGCATATTTTACTTAAATTTACATATAACAAAATTGGATTGAAAATAAGGAAATGAACAGTAAACAGGTAAACTACGACCCCACCCCCTCCACGAATTAGGATTTTCACGATTCTGGAAAGTTTTTTTTTTCTTTTGCTTGTAAAGATTTTTTGGATGGTATGCCCCCCCCCCCGCACCTTTTCCCTTTCAAAAACTATGCTACGTGCCTGTTCGTTCAATCTAATGTGAATTCATACGAAACAAGAATTAAAAATAAAATGACTATTCATTTAATTTCGAATTTCGCACATATGCGCATAATTGCATTTGTAAGTCCAAAATGTTACATAAATAATTGTTATCAAATCTTATTTATGAACAAAGAATATCTATTGCCCACTTTGATTAAAACCATTTTATTAATGTCATTTTTTATCTACTTGTAGGTACATTGTAATACAAACTTCAGAATATCAATTATCTTGCCTCGATGAAAATTGGTTAAGGTCTTCACACAATATTACGGCATGAGCGAACCTTCTGTTCTTCTAAAATTCTCTAAAACAGGGGTTTAGCCTGGACAAAATTGCATAGGCTGTTAAATTTATTTAAAGATTCTCAAACATTTTTCATTTACAAATTCAGAACACAAAGTTATGCATATGGGTATACAAGTATATCTTGACAAACCAGGTAATTTATCAAATACACTGTATTTACCTAAATTATAAGTTATACGTATTCCTTGATACGTATGTTCAATTTTCAACAATGTCTAAAAAAAAAATACTAAATCGACAAAATGAAATCAACCTGTACTGTGGAATGCAAATATATATATGTTACCTGGGGGTGTACAAACATTGATTTTAATCATTAATGGGTTTCCATTAATAAATTTTATAAATCTGAACCAAAAACGTGAGGGAGAAACCTTAATATCATGGGGAGAAAACTACTACATGTATATAGTAGCCCCCCCCCCCCCCCCCCCGAGGGAAAGGCTACTACATGTATATAGCAGGTTTTCCGGGGGGAAGCTACTATGGGGGAAATCTGCTATACAACCCCGGGGTTTTTTTCCCACGAGCTAAAATATATTTTTTCAAACAGGGATTGCTTTGAAATACGTTTTCTTTTTAAAGACGTTTTAAATCTTTCACCTCCATTTTTTGCCATAATTTCCGTGACGGAAGCATACTAGTACCTTTGAATTAATTGTGAGACTGTCAATTTCAAGCAGAGATGATGAAATTATTTCCGACATTAGTAGGAATACTACGATAAAAAATAATATCAAAACTTCTTTTTTATCATATGTACACACAATACCCATATTTAAGGTAACTCCAGTGTTTAAGAAATCCGTGTCAAACCAAACATTTTTTAATTTTAATAGTTAAAACAACTTATAAACTTACTACAGAGACCAAAATATTTATACCTTTGCACGTTTGTTTTCCTACAGTGAGCTTCAGCTCACAAGGTCCAAAAACTTGACAGCTAAAATTTAACACCATGATGCATGCTCTCATAATTTATTAAATTATGCACCAAAATACATCATGTTAGGTTATAATTTAAGCAAATCAATTGTTTATCATTAAATCATAAAAATTTTATTGATTTTCTACAGAAAATATAGAAAATATTACATTTTTTCTTGCCACGACATTCCCCAAAGAATCACAAAATTGCATATTTTTGAAAAATTCTAAAAAATTATTCAGTTTACATACATTTTTTAAAGAATATTTATTAAGAGTTACATATTGTGTTAACAAAAAAAACATAGTTTATCAAAATTGACCATTTAGTTTTTGCTTGATAGTCTCTTGAACATGTGTACCCCCATATTGAAAATGTAAATTTTACAAGTTGTTTTTTTCAAACTTTGGAAAAAAATGAAATGTACCAAAAAGACACAATCTAACAGTCACTGAAATTGATATACTCAATGAAACTGTATTATACATATAAAATTAAGGTCGACACTGCCAAAAAACTAATATAATTGAGTGCAGTAGTACCCCCTTCCCCTTTCTGTCAAATACTTTCTATCGCAGTTTTTTAACTTATTTATATGTAGATTAAACACCAATCAGTGTTATGTAGTTTTAATTACACAAGTACTTACTTATCCTCTCCTTGTCCCGGAGGACACATGAGGTCGTCAAGCTACATAAACGCAGTGTAATTGCTGGAGGAGAATGCATACAATACGTACAATTATATTACACACTCATTTACCTTTTTACATTTCGCTGCTTTCCTTGCTTTTTCCGATCCCTCTAAACGACGGAGATGCTATATTTTAACAAATTTTCCACTTTTTGACCAAACCATAATTATTTTAAAACACTTGTTGTCTGCCAAAATTATAACCGGAAATTTAGTACGCCGTGTAAAAAAAGAACCGGATCCGAAAGACACTGGAGTTACCTTAATGAGGTAATAATAATGAAATAATGTTTATAATGCTGTCAAAATTTAATGTACATGTACTTTTTTATGGATTTTATTATCCTTTTTAAACGACGTACGGAATTTGTAAAGTTATCGACAGGTTCTCTATATGTGGTTCTAAGTATGTACATTAAAAGAAATAGGAATGCTATTTGAGGACAACAAAAGTACTCACCAAACGAATTTATTGTTTAAAAAAGTCCATAAAAATTACAATGTTCAATAGTATCTTGAATTACACTGTTGTTAATGTATATGTAAGTACCCCAGCGTGCCATTGCTAACAGTCAGCTGATGATAATACTGACCAAATGCGAGACAGCATGCAAGCATTTTCATTTCAGCTTAACCATTTAAGGAAGTTCTCTATTTCTTAATTAGCATCTTACATAGACTTTGCCTGTTACCCAATCCATTTGAATTTTCAATAAAATATGTTTAAATTAAATTGAAGACCAATACAGACTTTTTCATTCAATGTATTAACATCATATTTTGTAACATTCTGAAACTGAGGATTTAATTCTTGAAAAAGAATATGTATAGACATATAACGTCATGTAGTCTTAAACAGGTCTGAATTTATATGTCTCTATACTTTATTAAATATGTGATTTGGAAATTGCAATACACCTTATTACACCTTTTAAAAATTTCCAGATCCACGTAATAGGATTCTTAAATATTGTATAATAACAAGTTCAAGCTCAAGTTCAAGTTCAGTTTATTCGCTCAACCAAATCATTTGGTACAAGAGGAACATATATATACAATACACATAAATATAAATCGTCAGAGGTACATACATAATGGTAAATTTTCATACAGGAAAAATATATGAAAAAAAAGACAAACTATATAAAGAATCACTACTTATTTAAGACTATGGTATAAAGGATAAAAATAGGAAAACAGCTAAGGGGAACAGACAGCATCGAAAATATTTGAAATAAACACACACAGTTTTCTTAGCGATTTACAGTTGCTGTTGGTCATGAGATCAGAGAACTTAAAAAAGTTTGGTCTTTTCCAATATTTTTTGTCATAGTAGATATTTTTTCCTTATTTCTTCTAGGGCCGAACATTCTAAAATATAATGAAATTCATCGCCAATGAGACCTTTATTACACAAAAGACATAGCCTCTCATTCCGAGGAATGTTATACCATCTGCCTGTCTCTACAGGGAGGCGATGGTTTGATGTACGAAATTTAATTAGTTTTTTTCTTAGTTTTACAGGTAAAATATAGAGATACTTCTCGAAGCTAAAATTGGGTTTTAAAATTTTATACACATGACCTCTGGAAGAACAATTTATATATATAACCAGATGCATTTTTAGATTGGTAAATTTGCGGCGAGAAATTTTTGAGAGATTGGTAAATTCGCGGCAAGAAATCTTTGCGATGATGTTCTCGGGGACATTGTGAAATTTTCTAACACGCGAACGAAGGTTGGTTTACAGTAAGTAAATTATGTTAGAGCTTCAATTTATTTGCCATCAAATCGTTACTATAATATTTCTTACTACATTGACAAAAAGAGGCTGCGCATGCGAATGCCAAATAACTCGTCTTTTTAGATCTAGCTTTATTTTCTATTAACTGATTTGTCATTTATATTTTCTGGGGTTTTTTTAAGGAAATATCAATGGATTTATGGATCATGATTTATCAGTTTGAACAAGATGGCTAAATATGTATTAACATACACCAATAAAAGAAATTGCCATACTTTATCATATCGTATCAATATACATGCATTTACATTCATTAAGCTAAGCCGATTGTCATTATTTCTATCCCATGATGTTTTGACAACTCTCTTCAGCTCTGATTTATCTGACTGTATACCGCGTGGAATTGTGGGTAATGTCTGTTCCCGGTACTGCTTTGGCTGGCACTGAGTATTATCGACACAGTGGCATAATTCTGACAGACACCTCAAACCAAATTGCAAATGTATTCGGTAACAAAAGCGAGTGCAAAAAACAACAAAATCAATATGTATTGTTTTAATTTCCTCCATAGCAAACATTAACGCAATTGATTACTCCAATCTATTCTTTTTTTATATAATTATATAGAAAAAACTGTATAGTTTGGTGTATTGGATATTTTTGTTGAATTAGTTGTCAAAAGTATTCGTCAATTGAAAGCAATTGCAATGGATTTGAAGAGGCGGTGATGTTTGTAACCTTTGTCTGTTACGAGTCTTACAAATCAATTCCCAGCAAAAAGCCAGCTTTTGTCCTATTTTTACCCAATAAAGGATGTCTGTCATTCGAAAATCTATGTGCAGTTACATTAAATATATGCTGCCTAGTAAATGCGCTAAGCAATTAATTTTTAATTAAACCAGCACCTTACAAAAGAAAAATTAAAACCTAGAGGAAATCAAATTACAGATGTACTCTTGTGGGTGAAACTTTCAAACCAATCAAAGAAGAAAACGTTTAATTAAAACATCGAATCGATTTAATCGCTTTTATTATGTTCTTATTACAATTACATGTGTAGTAGACTTTGGTAACAGAATTACTGTCTAGGTTTCAATTTGCGAGGGTCATAAATTGATGTTAACCAAATTCTAATTTGCATAAACCTCGAAGACCGTGACGATTCATTTTTATTTAACTTTGACAAATTGTTTTATTTGACGTATTTTTTCATATTTAGTTCATATATTCCTGTACAAAATCATGTCTATAAATATACAAAATTAAATCAATGATTGTTAAACACTGCCACTTATCTAGATAATTCTGCATTTTTATTCGAAAATAAAAATCCCGAAATCTCTAAGATTTCTAAACAAAACACGTGTGAATTGTTTAAATCATCAACGTCTATCGTTTGAACTCTCTCATTGCATGGCTAGAACAACTATTGTTTTAAACAAGCAAATCAATTAATAGATCGTGGGGGTCATTGGAATATTTAAATAGATAATCTAGATTTGTTTTGAAATGATGCAGAGAATATACGGGATCCACAGGCCACGGCGCTTGCCGGATTTAAACATTTAAAGTTAAATTTAGTAGCCTTTAATTTTTTTATTTTAAGTTACTGAATTTTTTTTTATGTTGTTTTGTTTTTTGGGGTTTTTTTTTTTGGATTGATGTTACCTGAAGACACACACACACACACACACACACACACACACACACACACACACATATATATATATATATATATATATATATATATATATATATATATATATATATATATATATATATATATATATATATATATATATATATATATAATATACAAAGGGTTCGAACACAAGTTCTTGCAACTTACTAGGTTCTCACCCTAATACAAATAATTTACAATTGTCATAAAACATGATATATGTATATATAAAATTGGCAAAAAACAATCATATCAAAACAAAATATTATATTTATGTCAATCTTCGAGAATTGGTTATATATATATATATATATATATATATATATATATATATATATATATATATATATATATATACACACACACACACACACTGAATAGGAGATCCCCCCCCCCCCATGTTGCTCCATTATTTCTCTGTTATATTATAAACGAACTATAATCTTCTTTTTATAAGGATGCCTACAACTGTCATACTATTATTCCAATTGTGGCACTTCTAAAAGCATTAGAAAAAAAATTAATTTCGAAGATTTCTCCCTATATATTCCGTTGTTTAACTTAGCACGAGTTTGAATAACTTTTGAAATTACTGGCCAATTTTTATTTTAAACATGATTAATCTAATCAATATTTTAGTTCAATTATTTAGAGCGTTTAGCATCAATTCAATTTCTTTATTGCAGAAATCATACATCTTGCAGCATAATTATATCGTAGTCGTCACAAAGAGAGAACAAAAGGACGACCAGACGATGTAACGCTTTAGTTATTATATTTAATAAAACATACCTAAATTATTTGTTGATAAACAACAATACATTGTAAGGAATTGGGAGTTCAGATGACATATACAGGGAATTTTTTTCTAAACATTGAAGCAAACTGGGTTCGCATACTATTGCTCAAAATAAATATACGTTATTAGACGTTATTAGAATTCAAAAACGGTGAACACAGCATTGTTTAAAATTTGTTTTAATTAAAGCTTTGATTAATGCAGGAAATTCTTATTTTTTTCTATGCCCACCGTCTTCTTTGGAACATAAGCCGCCAAAAACCCCATTTTATTGTTCAAATATTTGAATACTGAAAATACCTTGTTGCTACGTTCTGCCATTTAAGTTATAAAAAAAACCATGGGTAAATATCGACATTTCGATGCATTAAACAGATTTTCAAAGCTTAATTCATCACCTAATAATGTCGGACATCCCTATCTGTGCATTGCAGCACAATTTAAAAGTCTACTGGCATATGATACCACTCAAGTTTTAATGGGTTTCAAGAGGAAGAAAATGTATTTATTTTAGAGATGTTATACACGATAAAATCAATATATAGAACATAGAATGTAAAAAAAAATGTTTCAGTTCAAAAGTAAACAGTATCCCCGCGTGAGAGCAAGTTAGGTTTTCAGTTGCTGAATTATTTTCTTCTACATGGTTAATCTAGCTACACTTGAAAGTTGTTGCAAAACTACTTCTGGATGCAAATAACGGCTATAAATTATATTTATTAAGGTAAGTGATCGACAAATTAAATACATGTAAAGAAGATAGGAATCCATAGTAATGAGATAAAAGTTGATTACCATCTCTGACAGTTAACTGAAAGATGACTGAATATAACTTAAAATTGACTGAACGTCATAGCTCTTTCATTCAGTAACCTTTCCGGACCGTTCAGTAAACTTTCATTTGACTAAATGGCAGAGTATCATCCTGTGATTTGATTTCATGAATTGACTATACAACAGAGTCTTGAAAATGATTTATTGTTCGACGAATATTGCTTAAACAGTTTTTTCAGTCTCGCGTAATAAAATTTACAATTTATGAAAAAAAGACAAAAAGATGTTACCAAGTAATCATGGAAAATACTTCTGCAGCTAACAATAATATAAATTGATTGCTACATTATAACTAATTACAAAAAGATTATTTTAGGGGAAGATAATAAAAAATCAGTATTAGTTTACAATTAAATAAAGTTGATGAATCTCATTCATAAATCATACGCAGAACTGCCATCTTTTACGATATATCATTATAATTTTGATTCCTTTTATTCATTTCTATTTCTTTCTCTTTTTTCAGATGAATGCAGTTTTGTTATTTGCTATTTTATCTGTAAAAATTGGTATGTGTTTTTTTATAACTATTTCTAGGCGAAATTAAGTACTAAAGTATTGTCCTTAATACCAAGTTTTAATGAAATTCAATGTAAAGTTTAAAATCATTACTTGACAAATTATAATTTGTCATGTAATGATTTTTCACTTTGATAATTAGTGAAGAACAGTACCACGAGAACTTATTATTTTTTATATGTAATGTAGCTTTTCACATAGTCAATACAATGTACCCAATACTGGTATTCCATTACATGTACAAGTACTTAAAATATACCACATTGTATACACTTTACCTGTTTTAGCATTAAACTAAATGTAAACATTTTAAAGACGATTGTCTGCATCTGGATGTAAATATGACACATAACGTTCGATCTTAATAAATAAACCAATCAATAATTTTGTTTTTGAAGAGCAGAAAGATTTTAATTGCAGCTCCGACCTACCAGCAGAACGATTCCCTGTGCAGTGCCCACAGTCCCTCGGCAAAGCACTACGCCTCTTCGAACTACTGCTACTGGCTAACGCCATCTTCACAGACCGCGGATGGAGGAGCCGTTACCTGTGAGGCAGCAGGGGGGTACATGGGTTATATCGATTCTACGACTGATCTGCTGAACTTTATTAACGATGGACTGGATAATCATTGGAGGTAAACCATAAACCTAAATAAAGTATATCTTTTATGTTAGTACATTATTAACCAATCAAGGCAACGTTAAAGCTTGAAATGTTTGTTTAAATAATATAAACAATATGTGGGGATGTATTCGAATAGCTCTACGCGATATTTTTCATTTCATCATTACGCAATACTTTAATTTGTTTAATGTCATCATTACGAAAATAAAATTCTCAACAACATCGTTATTAATTAGTAAAACAATATTATTAAACCTTAATTTTTTTTCATATGTGTCAAATGCCTAGGTACAAAACTGTTCTATTGATTCAAATCAAAATATATAATTTAAATGTATGAAAGCCTATTAAATCTAAAATTAGCTGCAGGTCTGTAGCTCCTTCGGATGGACGTCCCAGGTCATCCATCCGGATATTTTCAGACCGGGAGCTACAGACCTGCAGCTAATTGAAGCTGGTCTTTGAATTATACTTAAAACATAAAAAAACAATTTCAGCTTTCATAACCAGAGTGTCTTCGTGGGGCTTCGATCGTGGACAGAGAACAATGCTTTCACTCACTGGGACTCGTCGCCTATCTATACATTTAAATGGGATTACACCAATGGACAGCCAGAAGCAATAGCATTCCTTAAATTTTGCGTTACCCTGTATCCTGATCCGCCACATCTTTGGCACAACGCTCGCTGTGACAGCTTGTTCCAATCTCTTTGTTACTGTCGTTTAAGTGAGTGGAATTATTCTTAATTCATTTTTTTTATATAAATGATAATAATTTTATTAATTTTTATAAATAATTAATAGGAAACAAATAATACATATTTTAAAACAATTTTATAAATTATTTATAAAATTAAAAATAAATAATTTATCTATCGTTGATGTATGGGAAATCGTATGATTACCCCCCACCCCCTTACAAAGGTGTATGATTTTAATCGGAGTTTATCAGGCTGCATGGGAACGTAAAGCTTATATGTGAGAATCTGAACATAATCATGCGGAACAATTATGACTTCTATGAACTATACATGCCTTATGATACGTTGACAATTTTATGCATACACAATTTTTAAGTTCGCATTCAGCGCAAGACAGTTTACCTCGTAACTTCCCGTTACGTATGCAACGTTCGCAAGAGTGTTGCCCATTTTCCTACACTGGTGTTATGCTTCGCAGTTTGAATGACTTTACCGAACCCCGTGTCTTGGATCAAGATAGTGAGACACGGAACCTCATTTTCGCGGCTTCGTTAAAATTCCTTCCTGTCCTTTTGCAGGGCTTTACATATTTACTATAAAGCTGCAAAGTCTGTCGTTAAAATCGCAAGAAAACTCGAAACAAATGAAGAAATGATCATTTGCTTAAAAAAACTTACTCGGAACTTCCCTTTTCAATAGGTGGCGTACAACATACCTGTTCTGTACCATTAAATGCCAGTGTGACTTCACCTATATTGTCAACAATGTCGACATCTTTTCTTGTGACGTCACCAGCGGGAACATCCCTCACTCCTTCTTCCCCCTCAGACTCGTCCATTGTACCCTGGTCAATTCCAGTGTCTTCAAATTCGGACTATGAAACTACATATTTGTGTCCGTCTTCAACTTCCTGGACGCATCTAACCGTGACGTCAACTGTTTTCGTCACAAGCTACGTCAATGCGTCATCTACAATGCCGTCTTTGTCGTCGCAATTCTCATTGTACAGCCCTACTTCGAGCACACACAACGTTAATTCGACGATGAATGCAACTTCCCCCAGTGTAGACTTGAGAATTGATAAGACTTCAACCAGTCGCTATCAACGAACGAAATATAGCGCTGGCGACGAACGACCCCTGAGTCAATTCCTAGGAACAACGGCCATCATCATCATCGTAGCGATCATCGGAACTATCATTGCCTGGGATATGACCATCATAGCACAGCAGGTTAAAGCCAAACTCACCCAGTGGAAGAGGAAACTGGAAAAGGAACCAGTCAAGTTAGAAAACGAAGCATGTGTTGAAATGGAAGATCATACATGGGTTGGATAAAAGTCATACCCTCTCGTCTATAAAACATTGACAAGAGAATTCATGATGGGAACTATTTCTACTTTGGTCAAAATTAGTTCACTTTAACCTATTCCTAGCTGCAGGTCTGTAGCTCCCGGTCAGAAAAAATTCGGATGGACGACCTGGGGTCGTCCATCCGAATTTTTTTCAGACCGGGAGCTACAGACCTGCAGCTATCCTATTCCCTGAATGGAGTCTGGTGGTCAACAATGGGATTTTTAAAAGTTATTGTGTGTGAATTATCGATCTATACGGAAAGAATAGAGAAAGGTGTATCTCATTTTTTTCATTGTAAAATTAAACGTTAAATGACTAAGAATGCAAGTTAATAGTTGAGGTTGTTAGTTATACAGGGTCACTACATTGTTACTAGAAGAGTCTTCCTTACTTATTTTCCTCGTTTTCCCCTATAAATTGTTTTATTCGATTAAAACAATTGCTAGTGAAAGCAAGTTGCTTTCCATTTTGTTGAGGTTATTTTGGTTTAGAGTTCATAGTCACGTGCCACATTTAGAAAATAGTGACAGGACGCGTGTTCTAACATACTGTACCTTTAGATCATATGGCAAAGTTTTATTGTCAGACCTTTTGTGAGTATCCCAAACGACAACGACTGTCCATGAAGCCATAGGCTCCTGATCTCAGGGAGATATGTCGAGACTAATAAACTTGGTTCTGACGTCTTTTCATAGTGGGCTCCAGACGACGACGCTGTTGGGGTGGGGGTGGGGGTGATATCTATCCAACTTTCCCATTTTTAAGCGCTAAGCGTACGCAGTACGCAAAGCGCTTATTGGCATTGCTTTTCGGGGATGTCACTTCCGAATAAGTGCCACCTATAATCATCTAAAATAACCTGATGACTCGATGTCTATATAATAGAATGCAGAGAAGTACTCGGCTGCGGTATCGGTATTAAGGCAAAATAAGTCTAACTATTTGCAGCAGCGCACAAATTATCGCAATATTTTTTTCTTAACCATCAAAGAATATTTGTCAGTGCATTGAAAGGTCAAAGAGCATACGTAGTTTTGTAAACAGTATGTTGTAATGGGGTTTCATACTTTCATACATAAGTATACGGGCTGTGATGTCGGTAAAAAGGCAAAATAATTCCTAGAACAGAACTGACGATACAAGATGGATAGCATAGTGTTTTATGTATTTCAAAAGTAGTACAAGTACTAATGGGAAATATGAACAGAATTCCAGACTTTCATTTTTTTATAATATAAAGTCGATCAACAGTAAAGCATTTCATAAGGAAATAAACTGAAACTTAGTGTCGGAAGAAAAAAGATTTGTTTCAAGTGTATGGTATAGGCATAAACAAAACTTTTCTGTTATTTGTTTACATTTCACATGTGGAAAGACTATGGTGTTATGATTAAACGCAAATTCTGAAGCTCCACCTTGCATATGACAATGACAAATTCTGTTGCATGAAATTTTACACTATTCAATCTTTTATTTCATATAAAGTTGGATTGTTTCGTCTGTTATTGCACTAGTAGTTAACTGTTTTCAATTAACGCTTTAGTCTAGTGGCTATAAGATTGTGAAACACAGATCCTAGATTTCAAATCTCGCTTTATTCTGCGTTCATGATTGTAGTGGTTAGGTAGCAACTAGTTTGTACAACGATTAGCTAGCTAGCCGCTAGGTACATGTAGACATACCTAGCCTAAAATTTTATGACTAAGCATCAAATTCAAGATGGCTGCCTTAGTTACCAAGTTGCAACAAACACAAAATTTATATTATTTAAAGATATTTCCTTCGTTTGATAAGTTATTATGAATTTTAAAGGGACCTGGACACGATTTCAGATGAAAATTTTATTTTTGATTTTTTATGTATTAAATAGTTTACTTGTGTATTTTGAATGATTTACCAAAATTTGAATTTTAAAATTCATGTTACAAGCGAGATACAGAGGAAAGAAGTCGTTGTTATGTAAACAAAGCTCGAGTCTTATATTTGTTTACAAATAATGTAAAGTAAAGAAATTACCATTTCTTTGACAAAATAACTTGTGGTAACAAGATAAACTTATTAAATGTGTTCATAAATAAGTTTATCAACAACAAAATGCAATATTAGATTGAAACTTTTAACAATTCAAGACATATGTAAACAATAACAGGACTCGAGCTTTGTTTACTAAACAAAGAATTTTAACCTCTGTAACTCGCTTTTTTCTCGATATTTGACTTTCAAATTTTGACAGAGCATTAAAAACATCCATATTGACCATTCTAGACATTAAAAATGAAAAAATAAATTTTGACAAAATTGAGCTCAAATCGTGTCCAAGTCCCTTTAACACATATATTTCTGCATGCAATTACCAAATCATGTCGGTGAACTTATTTATCTGTTGATAATTTAAACTTCAAATCAATGAACTAGAGGCTAGGCTAGCTTATCATTCAATAGACCTAGATATGATCTATAACCTAGCGGCTATGCACGCATCTCGGTTATTGAACACAAACCTGGATATTGTTTGTAGTTCAATTTATACAAAAATGCAAAATCTTGGCTATATAGATGATGTATGTAAACTTTTAAATTCATTCATCATGATACATGTATAATGCAATTAATTTTTTGCTCATGTAGGGACAGCTTAGCGCTTCTCAGTACTTTCGGTACTTTGATTAAGACTGTACATGCTGCAACTTATTTTTCCAAGAATCGGTGAGAAAACTATTAGAAACAAGAATAGAATTCCTGGGTCCCCCGCCGTTCAAGCAGTATACTAGTATACTGTACTGTGGAATCATTAAATTTCGTGGGGGCCAATTTTCGTGGATTGCTTAAATTTTACAGGTTCGTGGGGACGCGACCAAGGCTGATTTAAGAACTTAACCAAGGTATTAGTGGTACATGTATAAACATTTGGTATAAATTTCATGTAAATCCATCAAAATTTGTAGGCATGAGAGCGCTTACAAGGTCAATTTTTGGATAAAACGGAGTCATTATTGTGGTCAAAGTCCCATAACTCCAGCAAAAAGTATCGACCAATGCTAATTTTCGAACTTGACCAAGGTAATAGGTGTATAAACATTTGGTATAAATTTAATGAAAATCAGACAAAATTTGTAGGCATGAGAGCGCTTACAAGGTCAATTTTTGGATAAAACGGAGTCATTATTGTGGTCAGAGTCCCATAACTCCAGCAAAAAGTATCGACCAATGCTGATTTTCGAACTTGACCAAGGTAATAGGTGTATAAACATTTGGTATAAATTTAATGAAAATCTGTCAAAATTTGTAGGCATGAGAGCGCTTACAAGGTCAATTTTTGGATAACACAGAGTCATTATTGTGGTCAGAGTCCCATAACGCCAACAAAAAGTATCGACCAATGCTGATTTTCGAACTTGACCAAGGTAATAAGTGTATAAACATTTGGTATAAATGTAATGAAAATCTGTCAAAATTTGTAGGCATGAGAACGCTTACAAAAAAGTGTGACGGACGGACGCACGGACACACGGACCCACGGACACACAGACCCACGGACACACGGACCCACGGACACACGGACCCACGGACGGACGCCCGGCATTTCTATGTCCCCGCTCTGCGTTGCGGCGGGGGACAACAAGTTTCGAGAATTCGGCATCAGAATCATGCGCGGATCCAGAAAAATTTTCTAGGTGGGGTCCAAAGGTTCTTTGAGTTTGCCAGGGGGGTGGGCGGTCCGAGGCATATTTTTGGTAATTTTATAATGTTATTTAAAGAAATTTGAATTTTACATAGATCCGCGCGTGAGAATCAATGATCATACATGGAACAGAAGACAGGGGGTGCGAACATCTTGGTTGCAGCAACATACACCATTTTGCGAGCTTTTGAAGTTATGTACATTTTTCTGGTACTGAAATAATAGAACTACTACCTGCTATATCTTATATTTGGGGGGGGGGGGTATGTATGTGCACAGTTTCGCCACAGAAGTGTAGAAAAATTATCTGACACCAAGATTCTGTACTGTATATGTAGGCTTTGTATAATCTTTAATAAAATCGCCCTTGGTTAAATTGCGCGTTTCTTTTCCCTTTCAATTCACTGTGTTTGACATCTAAGTGGGAATTGTTGGTAATCAATTTGGGTTTTTTTCTTCAAATTACAGAGTCAATAATTTTACATGTCATTTAAAAAAAAACAACTCTTTAAAATAGAAAATATGACTTGATGTGCATCTCTGACCACGGAATAGTTTAAACATTTGGTACAATATGATCTATTCAGTTTAATAATACTTTGGATACCAGTCCCTTAGTATGACAAAAATCATTGTTCATCAGGGTTTTTGTGTTATGTAGATTAAAATCATTAATATACAAGCAGCTTTTCAAAAAAATAATTTTTCCACTTTCCATGGAATACTTGATGCTTGTTGATTTTTACTCTCGAGTAATTTTTTTATTCAGTATCAAATTTCAGTGTTTTAAGCTTTGTTGTAAAGGAGGCTACATGGTCACCAAATTAACCAAGCAGACCTTCCTTAAAATAGATAAGATTTTTCCGACTGTAAACTACTATAGCATTGGTTAATAAGGAAAAATAATTCCTTTTAGTATAGCTTAAAAATTTGACTACTTTCCTATATCTGTAAACTAAGCTTTCCTTGTAAAGATAAATATAGTCTAAGAATAGCCACAACCATCCACTCCTCTTTTAAAAGCTCCAAAGGTTCAAACGAGATGTGAATGTTTTCTTTTCAGCATGAGTTTTCTCTCTTACTCTGAGACCACTGTGTGTAAATCTTGCAGTATGCAACCAGAGACATAAATAACATTGTTATCTATGTCTCTGATGCAACTTATTAAGAGGGCTGGATGGTCATGGCAATTTTTAGACTATATTGATCTCCTTTAGAAGAAGAACTCCATATAACGATAAATGGAAAACTCAAATTAAAAAAGTTATAATCAATGGAATTTTTCTTTACTAAGTAATGGTTTATAGCTTAAAGCTGAATGCCGCTCGTAAAAAGGCACTGTTCGCCATATTTCTCTCTCACATCTGTTATCCCCTACAACCCCTATATAAGCTGCAGACCTCTTAGCAGTTTAAAGTATTCTCACCGGTGTGGACGTACATCTTGCCTCGCCGTGTTACTCTATCACGATGAAATTATCAAGTTTTACACACTTTTTTCAAGCCAGGAAAATACTAACATAAAATAAACTGGTCAAAATATAATTTACAAACAGAATATGCACATAAAATAAGAATCAAATGCATAACATCCAAAGACCACGAAAGGAATACTACACGTCGGCCAGGAGTTTCAGGTGTGCAATCTGGTGTAACGAAATCGAAGGGTTTATATACCAGGTACTTGTGTGACGGTGCCTATTTACGAGCGGTGTTCAGCTTTAATAAATCATATTTAAAAATTCAAGGAAGATCTGATGGGTAATTTGTTAACCATCCATCCTCCTTAACATCCAAATCAACTCTAACATGTCAGGGAGTTTTGCGTTAATGAGTGATTTGTACGTACATGTTCACTTACGCCAATCTCTACAAAATGATTAACGCAGAACACATAATCAATACTAACAATAAACAGATTCTTTATTCAAAGAAAAAAAACAAAATATGCTATTACCGGATAATTAAGTATAAATAATATAAAATCTACGATATAAATGTGTGAAACACAACTAAATTGCCAGATATCACATTTATGCTACCAATATCTCCTCAACAGTTCCAGAAATCTACATACAATCAAAAATAGAACAGAAAACTGTGTGTTTGAAGAGAACACATTTAGAATATAATAAAATGTACTTGGTCAACAGAAGAGCTTAGCAATTGAAACATTTTGCTTTTGACTTTGTTAAAAAAAAATAATTTTAATAGAAATGACGACTTATTAAATACATGATGAAATCTTTCATGGCTTATATGTAAACAAACACTTTTAGCTATTATTCAAAATTAATCAAAAAATTTGAGATTCATTTTTAAAAATGTTTATAAAAAATCTAAAACACCAAAACTTATGATATGAGAAACAATACACATGTCCAATGAAAAAAAAAAGAGCCATGTTACATTCTGAGTGTGTCAAATCTGTAACATGCAAGAATTCAATCATGCAAAATATGTACATATTGCAAATTTAGAGTTTAAAAAATAAGATCATCCTGAATATTAAAAATATTTGTTGATAGACATCCATATAAAAATGAGAAATGAAAAATAGAAACATGTTTTGAACACATTGGAAGAATATTTTTGGAGCATGTAAAAAACTACAAGTCATTGTTAAAGCCATTTCAGCAATAAAAAAACAGCACATATATAATAAATGTTCAAAACAATGCCAATGTGAAGAGGAAAAAAAATAAATGAAAAAATTTGTGTTTGCAGTGATAGAGAACACAGATTTCTCACCAGAAGTTTCCATATAAAGTCAAGTTAACCAGCAAACAACATATCTCTGAACAAAACAATCATTGCTTGGAAATTTACAAGCTGCTTGGTTTTTTTTTAATTGCAAGAACCATATTAGCAATTTACAACAAAGAAGCTGCAAATACTTGTATTTCTTTGAATTATTTGGTTAATTTATAAATCTCACTTTCCTATATCGATTCCAACTCAAGGATCACTTATTTACAGTCCAACATAAGAATAACTATGCTAAATCATTACATCTATAAAAATCTCCTCCTTTATTTTTGTCACAGCAGTTGAATTCACTTTAGTACATAAAGAACTGGAAAAATTTGAGGTAATTGATGAGTATGAATAATTTCATTTGTTTGACTACTTTTCTCTTTGAAATTCTACACATCGGTTAATCAGCAAGTTACCCTTAAGCTTATAAGAACAATCATCAAGTCTGTATCTTGCTCTTTATGACGTCTTTGTCCATTCTCTGTTTAGCTGCCTCTCTCCCTTTCTTTTTCTCCTCTTCTAATGCTTTCTGCATGTCTGTGTAGTACTCCAGGGCTGCTCTTACAGGTTCAATAATGTCTTTCTACAAAATAATACACAACAAATTCTTCTTTTATAATACTCATAAAAATTTCAGCATCCTATTATAACAGATTACAGTTCTTGTCCCAGATCAGGTAAAAAAGCATTTGATTAAATGTGTATACATGCAAAAAAAAATTTAATATTTTCCGGCCGGGAGGAGGGAGAGAGAAAGGGGCATCGATTGCTATTACTAAACAAGTTTGACTGTTTATAAATTCTAGATTCTAGGATAAGGATATTTTAATCATAGTTCCCCAATTTGACGATACCTCAATCACAGGAAAGAGCTCTCTCAGAGCCTCAAACAAGGGAAGCAATGCAAACTTGATAAAGCCTATCTGCGAAGAAGACTTGGTCACTTTATCTCTGTCCATGAATGGCGCCACGGGTAAGCCTTCCAGCTTCTCCATGTCACTCTGCAAAATCACACCACATGTTCCCTGTAGCACTCATTACAGATTGATTCATACATGACATTGTACTAATCGTTCATTTATGGAAAAAACAGAATTAAGTATATATTGGCACATTTAATAACAGTTTAAAGTATCATCAAAAGTTTAATTGAAACTTCAGAACTGCAGAAAAATGTTTTTATAATATGGAATAACACAACACACATAACAAAACATTTAAACACAAATTTGCTACTTACTAAATTTAAAAGAAAATGTGACACTCAGGTGTTTTACTTTAAACATGACATGAAAGGAAAAATCTAAATTAATATAAATCAAATACCAGTAAGAACAATTTCTAGCTAGCAGTCTTTTTGTCTTTCTGAAACTTCCAGCATGATTACTCAAGACAAGGACGTGACTATTCAGTGTTGGTTTTAATCAGTTTGATTTGGATTAAAAAAACATTGATTCAATTTTTCCCTGATTCCAGTAAAAACAGTACCAATTTATCATAAGTATTTCATAGAAATATAGTCTTGTAAGTCTATGATAAAATTCTTCAGATAATCAAATTGCACAATGGGCAAAGTGTATATATACTGGTATATAAAGCTGCAAAACTGACACAAACTTGTCTTTTTGTCTTCTTTTTCATCATTAATTAGAAGTATTCTGATAAACTGATCCCCTAAATGCCATTAATTTAGTGGTTTAGGCCTAAAATAAATTTTGAACAAAACTGAACCAAAATCTAAAATTATTTTTTATGATTAGTTTGAAAATAAATGAAGATGTATTCCAATACAGCCTACAGTATCTCCTACTTGCTGTCATTTAAGTGGTTTATGTGTAAGATGAATTTCGAATGGAACTGAATGAAAATCTAGAATTTGAAATCAGCGCACTGAATAAAACATCATAAATCAGCGGGCATCTCAATTTGTTGTCTACTGCATAGCCGTAACTTGTGATTACTTGGATAGTATAATGCTTCTGACAGTGAATTAAAAATGTCTTTTTATCGAGTGATTTTATTAGTGTAATATTATTAATATTATACCTGGTTAAAAAATTCTTGAAGAAGGCATTCAAGCCATGGCTCCGCTACATCCATTGGTCGACATTCATTTGAAATGTCTGCCACTTTTAACAATATCATCAAAAGCTGGGAAAGGAAAATAGGCAAAAACAAATAACAAAAAACCAAAGATAACAGAAGGAAAAAAAATCTAAAGAAAAAAAGTTGGATGTATCTGTAAGAAATGAATAGGGATGACAATTTACAGTAAAGAAGAAAAATACACCTAATGAAAATTTGATCAGAGGTAATTCTCTCTATAGAGGAAATGAGATACAAGGAATATGGATGCATCAAAGAGAGACAAAACAAACATGTTGACAGCTAAAGCTATAATCAAAATACAGGGGCAAGAAAAAAAAATAATCAGATGACAACACAAGACTGGACTGTAAAAAATAAAATTTCCGAACACTAAGAATCAGGATACTGTATGAATTATGAGATACTGTTTTCAGTTTTTAAATCTAACCAAACATTTGCCTAGAATATTTGATTACAGTCTAAGTAAGGAGACTCAAGATTTTCCAAATGTTGCCATGATTTTCACTTTTTTTTTTTTCATGCATATTTCAGATTTTGTGAATGCATGAACACAGAGCTTCATACATGATTATTTTTAATATTAATCTTTCACTCACAGGTTTCAAACTTATGAAGGGCATTTTTTTTAAATTTCAGACAGTTATCGTTGATCAGAAGTTAGAATATTAAATCAACATAAAACTGCCTTACATACTTTGTTTATATAAATTCAAGTTTACTGGTTGAGAAATGAAGACAGTGATTCACTAAAACGCTTCGGATGATTACCGGACATATCTTCTAGCATTATCTCTGATCTTCAGCAAAACATAAAAACAAAAAATAAAAACCACCACAAAAAATAAACCAAAACACAGTCAATTCTACACAGACAGAATATGGGGTGCTTCCGCCAACCTGATTAAAAAATTCTGAAAGCAAACAATCCAACCAAGGTTCAGCTACTCCTAAAGGTCGAGCCTCGTTTGAAATGTCAGCCACTTTCATGAGTATCATCATCAGCTATAGGTGGACAGAGGGGAAACTAAGTAAACCACCGTCATTTAATCCTGCAAGCCTAGCATAGCATTGGTACTTTCTAATGAACCCGAAAAATCATGTCTTACATAGGCTATATTTTTTTTATCATAAATTGTTTGTGAATGATTTTGCAATGATATAATTTCATGTCAGATACATACCAAAGATTTGTGTTCCTGACTCTTGAAGTCAAAGTTTTTCATGACTGATTTGAAATTATTGAGTATTTCGTTATGTTTGGCCATATCTGTTGCTAAAATACACCTGCAAAAGAAATTTTTTTTTTACCAATTCTCAACAAGCATCAATCTCCTAATAATGCAATTGGAGACCCACAATTTTTTCTTGTCCTCTAATGCTTGCATACCTCTCTATGTGTCTCATTACATTATGAACATGCTATTGCTGTGTATATCAGTCAAATGTAAACAACCATTATTTCAAGTCAGAACACCTAAAACAACTTACTAGACCGTTTTCTTAAAAATGTCAGAACTAAAATCAATATTTTTAAATTATCCTCATAATAAAAACTAAAATCATTTTTAAATATCTATTGCCTTTCAATCTCCTAAGGTCGGAAGGGAAGGGTGAACAACCATTTGTTTCTAAAATAAGAATTTTCAAGCTAAACAAAATTCTCATAGCTTTGATCATGATAATTTTACTTAATTATTAAAAAATTGACACTACAGGAGAGAGTTTCATTAAGGTTTTATTAAATTTCTCCTCTATGTATCAAGGGTTATCGCTTTACCGGATCATTCCTTCTCGTATCCTTTTGTAATCTTCTTTGGAGACGTTGCGTAGAATATTACAATGGCTTTTCTGGAGAATTTCAAAAGCGACAGAGCAGTGGTGGTTTTCCAGAGGAGAAATATCATTGTATCTCAGCGCTAGCTCCGTCTTGGCATTTATCTAATGAAAAAAAACATTAAAAAAAGGGGTTGATGTCGCAAAGATATTACGGGACTCATCGAGCTGATCCCCACAGGGGAAATATAATATCAATATTCTCAACCATCTTTTTCTGTCATATAGCTTTATATCTAATTAAAAAAAACAGTGTACCAAGGAAAAGAGTAGATTAGAAATAGAATATGAAACTATAGTTTACCGAGATATTAAAGGTTTTATTAAATTTCCACACCAACGCACCATAGGATTATATTGAATTTCCAGTCTATAAGCATTTTAAGCTTATTCAAAACGGAACCATAGCGATACATGTACTTACTTGATATGCATTGTTGTACCCTGGATGATCCAAATCATGACATATTGCAGAGGTGAGTAGTATGAAAATATCAACATCATCGAGCACTGATCTGAGGTCAATAAGCCAGGTCAACCCATACATCTATAATCACACAAAATAAACAAAATTCAACTCAAAAGATGAACTATAATCAACCCATAATCTACTATCACAAAAAAAATAATAAACTGATCTGAGGTCAATATTAGCCAGGTCAACCTGATTATCTGATATCACAACAAATAAATCAACAACAACAACCCATAAGTCAACTTATACAGCTACAATCACAAAAAATCAACGACATGTACATGTCTATGGGTTGATATTTAAAAGGGCTGGACGTGTCATTTTTATACTGTATCAATCACCTTAAGAAGAAAAGTTCTGTATAAAGATATAGCAAAATATTCAAATTTCAAAGCTAAAATAAACGGATTTTTTCTTTGCTTAATTCAATGGTATTTTATAGCTAAACAAATCATTTCTGAAAATTTAAGAAAGATCTGAAGGTTAATTTGTTAACGATCCAGCCTCCTTAGGCAAAAGATATAGGTATTGCTGTGTATTATCATCAAGTTACTGGTACTGAAACAACTTTTTTCAACTCTTTTTTTCAACTTACCATTTGGGCAACCATAAAACAGTGTTTGAAATTATGAAAAGGCACTTGATTGTAGTTCTTGTATATCTCATACAGCCATTGGTGTAAAACATTCATCTACAAAAAAAGGGAAAGATTTTTTGTGAAAAGTGCATTTGATATTTATAAATCACATTTTATAACAACAATTAATATATTCTTAAAGAAATACACAAATATGTAATTTCTATGCAAAAAGTGTCGTTTTTTTTTTTTTAAATAAACTAACAAAGATATAGAAATTTTCAAATAATGGAATTCAATAATGTACGTCACAGAAATAAATTAATCATGCCTCAAATCACCAAATCAATCAAGTTTCTACATGCAAGCATGCAGTATAAAAAATGCACAAGACACATTACTTTTTTAAAAAATCCAGAAGTTTTCTATCATTATTAATCAAGTATATTTTAGATCACTATTTGACTTTCATGAGGTGAAAAAAATAAGTCGATATACTATGACGTCAATAGCAGAAAGTAACTGTATAAAACATAAAAAATATTAATTTGTTTGTCCCCAAGCAGAAAGAGACGCAATCAATTTCCAGTTAAATCTTCTGAGCTTCCTACACCATCAGTGCATTCCCCTTTTTCTGGCTAATTGATTAAAGGAGAAATTTGAAGAAGAAAAAAATCCAATCAAATAATACGTTTCAAGACAAAAGCAAAGAAAACTAGCCTTTAATCTGCCTACAAACAACTATAAATATTGTGATTGGATGCTAGAACAGTCATTAACTAAAATGCTGGTTTCTCCCTTTTATTACAGTACAGTTTAATTAAGTCAAAACAAGCACCTGCACAACTTTATAGTAACAGTATCCAAGTATACTGTATTTTAGTTGGGAGTAATTTTCTTCTCTTAACAATCTATAAAAGCTTATATATGTATTTTCTAACATCCAGTGGATAACAATTGCTTGCAACAATTACAAAGATCAACAATATATATGCCAATTTTAACCACCCCCCCCCCCAAAAAAAAACCACCTTCTCCCCTCCATCTTTAATCCAAAATATCTTTAAAAAACCTTTTACACTTTTGATAAATTCCTTTTTTCCATTTCACTGCCAATTCAACTAGCAACGTGAGTTACAAAGTCATTGATTCATTTAATTCATAAAAGTGGCCAACCTGACAACTTTTCAATTTTTACACAATATGTGTACATGTTCCATTTCTGTTTCTAAGCAATACGCAATTTAAACAAACTACCGTAAGTTTCACTGTGAAATTATAAAATTTTTAATTTTTATATAATCATATATAATTTGTATACAACTAAATCATAACAATATAGTGAAAAATTTTATCTCTATAATTACCTCTATGTTAAACTTGGAGACGAGATTTAGGTCTATGTACATTTGTCGCAACAAGATAATCATTTCTGGATCGTCCCATTGCCAGTTATCAAAGGTGGGCTTCCGTAGATACTCCCTAACCTCATCTGTTACCTGGACTTGACTGAAACCAAACAAAAAACAACAATGATATTTATTTCCACAGGAATAATTTCATTCACAATTATCCTCCCATACATGCTGCAATTCATTATAAAGTAATTTATATATACACATCATTTACAATTTTACATGTATGTGTAGTTCTAAACAAAATTTGGATGGGAATGGGAATAGCATGTAATCATTAAAGGAATTAAACTAGAAATATGTCCATAGGACATGAATGCTAGTCATTAGGCCCTTGTGGTACATATGCATGTATTTGAACATATGAAAAGAAATAATCCTTTTGAAACAGTCATAGTTAAAAGGTAAAATATGATGAAAGAGGGAATATATATACAAGTTTATGGTTTGTTTGTTGTTAGGTTTTTTCTTGCCAATCAGTAAAGTTAAATTTGATGAAAACGTACTGAACAATCCGAGACACAATAAGAATCACAGAGTCAAGGTAATAGGAAAGTTCAATTTCAGAGAATCAAAACAATTAAAGATTATTAATTGCCATCACCCATACAAGTGTTTGATAAAAAAAAATATCATGAATAGAACAGTTTATATGAAACTAAGCTGTTAAATGCAAAGTGTGATGACTATACTTTAAAAGGTGGCTATACACACGTCAGGCATACAAATTAGTAAATAATTTAATTTTATAATTATACATGTACTTATTACACTTATAAACATGTGTACCATGGTACATGTAATGTGTATTATAGAAGCCAGCCATTGTCTCTGTGAACAAACCATTCTGTTGTCTGCTCAATAAAATTCAATATGATAATGTGCATGTTCTTTAACTGAAAAAGCCCTCTAATCACACCCTTTCCTTGTAATGCATGTCCTTAAGTCACTGTTTCTTTGTGTAATCAGGATTAACAACAAAGCCCTATTACATGTATATCCTTGTTTATAATGCTTACTAGGTAAACCCGCTAATATCTAAACCACCTGTTGTCCATTTAAAAATTATTTTGATCATGTGTACATAGAACAAATGTGATTATTAATTCACTAGCGTCCAACCTTTCAATATTTCAAGCATCACAATTTGATAGAGTAGCTTGCAACACTTTAGTCTTAATTTGATTGATTGATGATGTCATGATGCCTTAATTGATGCCTTAATTATTGCTTTAGAATGAAACTAGGAGACAATACTGGCACTAGCTTATGAACTATGTCAGAGCAATCACTGGGTGCATTATTCACGAAAATATTCAAAAAACTGTACTACAGTTTGTTATGTCTCACTGAGTCACTGAGTCAAATCTTCCTAGTGTACAAATTTCTAGTACAGTCTTAAATATTGTGTTCCAACGACAAGAATATATCTTTAATATATATCAAGAGAAGGGTGTGTTCTATTTTCATGACCTAGCTGGCGCTTCCTAGCTTGTTTAATCATTTACATTTTTTTTTTCTATGAAAAAATAGACACTGAAATGAAATTAATTAAAAAATATAATTAATTCAGTCTGGAACAGCTGCCTCCAGTCTGTACACAAAAGGCCGGCCCAATATTAATGAGAAGTAACTTTATCTGCAATCTAATATTTCACCTAAAATTCTATGGCATGCTATACCTAAATAATTAATCTTCTGTCATTCGTAATGCCCACTATCGGAGAGATTTTTGCAACAATTTCTGACCTCTTGTTTGTATTTTGATAAATTTTATTTAGAGGGGGGTGGGGGGGGGAGGGGGATGGTGGTTAGGATTCTCATTTCATATACATTTGTGACACTGCCTATAAAACACGTTTGATAATTTTTATGTTCCTTTTATATTCAATTGAGGACTTATGCAACTGTGAAGTACGGTGTATTTTTATTTAATAAATGAAGGTTCCATCTATATGAAAAAGTATTAATATATTACCAGTAATGTGGCCCATAAGAAACCCTGACTAAACTTCCATTAAATGCTCATCTAATTAACAAAAACATACATTATACCTATAACGGTATTTTCAGCATTGTTTATATTCATTAAACACTGATGCGTTACAATAGAGCGGAGATTCTTCGGAACACATCTTAATTAGTGATAACATTAAGGATTCCATTAACGATCAGGAAGTGCTTACAAATTGCTTCTCTGGCCAATTCACTTCAATTATTGGATTTACAAGAGAAATCTATTACTTTCTTGGTGAATCGCCTTCTCTAGAAGCCCGAGGTGCATCTTTTTTTGTCGCATTAATTCATCAGCCTCGACCCATTAGAGCTCAGCTTGTCAATAGATTAAAGGAGACCCTTTTTGATGAGGCCTATAAGCTTCCCCACCATTAACAGGCTCAATACTCTCTGTATCACCACCCAAGTCTTTATCTCCATCCAAGTCTCAGCTGCTTGAAGTTTCACTATCAAAGCCAGTCCCTCATTTACATGCTAACAAAAAAAACCATGCAACCCTGACATGTTTTGGACAAATACTCTAGACTATATTTTTCTTTCATATATATAGGAGTCTAGTTTTTCCAGGAAAAATGTACGATATCAATCCATCAGGATCAGACCATCAGATAATAAAACTGTTATTAGTATCTAAAAAGCACCATTACATGACAGAAAGACATCTTGCCTGACCTGTAATTTCCATGTCAACTATATCTGGCCAATAAACTTGGACACTATAAAGTAGGACAAAGTACTGGTACCAAACAAATAGTGTCTGACTGTTTACATGCCCCCCCCCCCAAAAAAAAAACCCTCCACACAGAATCATAAATGGTGTGGTTGTCTGTAAACTTGTATAAAAACCTATAACGTGTGCATTAATCAACAACACAACACTATTTAATTAACAACACTAACTAATAATATTCAAAACTGGATTTAACTGTATCATCTATTAATAAACAACATTATTCATTTCTTTTCTAAGAATGGTATATTTGTAGTAATATTTAAGAAGCATGATTTTGTTTCTGTTCACCAAAATGCCATACCACTGTCACTGAATACTCCATACAAAACAACCATGTCTCTGTCCTGGTACTTTAATACATGTAGTACCGAGCCTTTCATTTGTTTCCACAAGCTAGCCTCATTGTTCTCTCATCTAACACATCAATTTCATGGTCATTAGTTTTTTCTTGCATAATCTTTGTCAGCTTATTTTCACACATCCTATTCACAGTTATTGAATAAAAGGATGAAATCTGATACATTTAATCTGATCATAAAACCATTCACAATGTGATTCACACGAAATACTATTCTTCGATCTTCAAAACGAAATGAATGACATTTTCCGTGACACATTGTCTGTGAAATATTGATTTTTATGTTGGAGTCAATATTTAGTGAATTGTGAAATTTAAAGATTTCTGCCATTGAAATTTTTTGGAAAGACTCTTATTACAAAATATAACTGAAATATAAGCAGAGCGGCAAAGTTTGTGAGGATACTAATAAATAGGTAGTCCATCAAACTATCTATTTAAAAGGAGAGAATGCATTTAAGTTTACATTATTTAATATAAAGTTATACAGAGATCCAAACATTTCTCATGTGTGGATCAAGAAAATATTTCTAGGGGGGCAGGAGGGGGGGGGGGGTTCTGATGCTTAGAGAATTCGAGAATTTTCCTATGTGAATTTTATTAACTTGAATTTTCAAGGGAAGAGGGGTCCAGACCCTGTGCCCCCGACATCTATAGATTCACAGATGTTTCTTTTATCTCAACATTCTTAAAATTGCCCCCTAAAAATGTATGGCAGGCCAAATTCACAAAATTGAGCTAAACATAGTTTCACATTTGATAAATTAGCTTTATCGACTGTTAACTATAGTTTACGAACCGCAAACTATAGTTAATGATTCGTTAACTATAGTTTTCATCTGTAAAACTATAACGGTTGTAAACTATAGTTAACGAATGATAATCTAAGTTTATCTGTCTGCAAATAACGTTAACAATAGATTTTGCTAATAAATATAGATTCACATCTGTAAACTATAATTCACATTCGTTAACTATAGTTTAGAGTTGTTAATCATAGTTTCACAATCGTGAAACTATATTTATCAGATAAATTATGTTTTGCAATCGCAAATGGTTGTTTTCAGTGTTAATTATAGTTTTACACTTCTGAAACATAGATGATCGTGTTAACTATGTTTTACAGATGTGAAATATAGATAAACGGCGTTAAATATAGTTTCACAGATGATAAACTAGGTTAATCGACTGTTAACTATAGTTTACAGACGTTCAAATATAGTGGACAATAGTTTATTGTTAACTATAGTTTACAAACCGTAAACTATAGTTAACAATTCATTAACTATAATTAACGATCCGTTAACTATAATTTTCATCTGTAAAACCATATTTAACGGTTGTAAACTATAGTTTACGAATGATAATCTAAGTTTATCTGTCTGCAAATAACGTTAACGATAGATTTTGTTGATAAATATAGATTCACGTCTGTAAACTATAATTTACATTCGATAACTATAGTTTAAAGTAGTTAATCATAGTTTCACAATCATGACACTATATTTATCAGATAAACTATGTATTGCAATCGCAAATGGTTGTTTTCAGTGTTAATTTTAGTTTTACACTTCTGAAACATAGTTTATCGCGTTAACTATGGTTTACAGATTATCGTCGTTAACTATAGTTTTCTGTCCGTAAACTATAGTTTACAACCATTAAACCTAGTTTATCGACTGTGAAATTATGATTAGCTCATTTTTGTGAATTTGGCGTGCCATAAAAATGAGTTTTCTTAAATGATTTTGCTTTCACAAGCTGAACAGCTTCTTTAGTCTTAATTGATTCCTACCTGATCTTCTTGAACTTTTCAAAGACCATTCTGTTGTGTTCGTCGGTTTTCTTTATGGACTGGGTTTTGTCCCAGAAAGGTTTCAGTGATGTCCCGCAGGAGATATCTTTGAAGAGTCCTAACCAGCTCAAATGGTCCACACCCTGTAAAACCATTGGCAGTGATTACAAGAGCTTGTGGGTGCTCTTAGGAGAGAGAGGATCAGTTTTAACTGTCTATCGACTTTATTATACCTCTAGCATTAATTATATTTTATGGGCCCTTATATGTACTTGTTCCACCATATTTGGGCAAAACATATATTTAATCAAACATTAATTTTGTGAATATATAACTTCACTATTAAACTATTATGATGACCATGAAGTTTGCATGGAACCATGGTACACATATGAACAAAATATGTTGCTCTCAGATCAATATATAGTTTTATTTTTTTATAAAATGTGAACAGTACCAATTTATATGCATAGAAAAATCAATTCTAAAACTAGAATAAAATGACGTGAAAAAAATGTTGAAATACGGTTCATGTAACAATGCAAATACTCTGCCCTAGCTCCTAAACTTAACATCAAGTGGAGGTTCCTTAGTACTTGCATGTTGATTAACATCTTTCATACCAGTAATTCCAGGAAAACAAAAACAAACAGAAAAGCTGGCAGTGACATAACTGTAGTTTTTCAAAGAAAAATGTTTAATAATTTACACTGATGACATGTAGGCCTACTGTATAATTTAAAAATTCTGTAAAGGGAATTCAATTGATTGTTTGTTCCATGCAAAACATGTATGATACATTGAGAGAAGCTTTATGCAGAAAAGAATAAATATACCAGTATGGTGTATAAAAACAAAGATCTGTTATATACCGAACACTAGTATGCTACCTAAAATGTCCTTTTCACTATGAAATATTCATTATAATATTAAATATGATAATAAAAACAAATATTTGAATAAAGTACTGCATAAAATTATATTTCCTCATTGAATTAAATTTTTCATGATTTGAAAAAGAATGTTTATCTGTATTGTCAGAATTCATCCAATTTTTCACTGTCTACAAATATTTATGAAAGAAATATGTTGCCATCTTACTTCCAGTTTCTCTCGCAAGTGCTCCACTTTGTGTTTAAGCTCTCCTACCACAGGAGGAATTTCGCCATTTTCCATAAAGACTTTCTTCTCCAACATTTCTATTCTGTAATACAAAATTATGAGAAAAAAATCTTTTTACAGAAAAATTCAGAAAAGGTGTATCAGTACCTGTAAAAAAGGAGAGAGAGAGAGAGAGAGAGAGAGAGAGTTACATTTCATTCACAACATATACTTTGCCATGCATGTACAGTTACACACATATTGATATTTGCCTTATCATTATTCAATATCCATATATTACAAAACGCTTAAAAAACAAGATGAGGCAATATTTGTAAATTAATTCTATAAAAAGTTTATAAATGTTTGTACTAAGTTTATTACAGGGACTGGTCATATGAATGGATACCTGGTAATCTCTAAATTAACACAAATAAAACTGTAGTAAGGGTATCAAAAACATAACAATGGTCAAGCCAGCTCGCGATTCTCATTGTCAGTTAAGCCTCTATTTTCCTACATCATATGTACATGTATTACATATCAATTATTTCTTCTGTACAATTGCATATGAATGTCTTAACCTTTCTTTGGTATTCTCCAAAAGCTGTATAAATTGTACGGTACATACATGTATATCATCTAACAGGAAAAAATTAATTTTACAGATGCTGCGAAAAATATGAAATGATGTTTTTGATATCCTTCCAAACAGGTTGTTTGATTGTTGAGTCTGCCTTTCACTCAGTATATTATTGTAAAGTTCTTGATAAAAATAGGTTACCTGGATTCCAAATCCTTGATCACTACCCCAAACTGCGTTGCCAAGACATTGTCTAAAACCAGATAAACAGATAAACTCACTCAGTATCAGAAAAAAAACGCATTTAACCTGGTATCACATAAACACACAAATTCAAATGCATGGATACAATTTTCCCTTTCAAGATACCACCAGATACCACCAGAAAATCTACCGGCACCTTAATAGTAACCAAAATTTAAATTTTTCAATTCATAAAATTCATTTATCTGGGCTCAATATTTTTAATCTATGAAATTGAGTGCACATATAGTTCTGTTTATCAAAATTAAACTTTTCATTGAGGTGAGGACCCCAATACATGCCTGCCGCCATAATAATTTACCTACACATATCTTTTCCTGTTAATTTGAACGAAACATTTATAGTTTTCAGCACACACTAGGCATAAGCATGGAAAAATTTGAGTACATTTTTAAAATATGGTATTTAACTTTGTAATTTTTATTGTCTAACTTGCTCTTTTAAACTACGGTAATTTTGATGTGATCCCTGAATTTAATAAGACTGTTTGTTGCAATAGCAATGTACATGTAACAAATAATCATAAGGAAGCATGCAGAAGTGCACCAACTGCATATTGATTAATGTTAATATTGCACTCTGCAAGGTATATTGGGTGAGGTTCAGACAAGTGGGTGGCAAGCATGCTCAAGACTCCAGCATCTCCTGCCTTGGATCATGAATTTTATTGCTCTTGTCTGCAAATTTAGATGTTGTATAGGCATTTGAAACATTGATACCACTGTATATTTATTAAATTACTGCTTAAACCAATAATCTACAGAATTCCCGAGTGCAGCATATTACATTAATCACCATATATAAAAGCTTGCATCTTCTTGTGCCACTATATGAAATAATTATTCTGTGCAACAAAATTTATCCTTCCAACCACTCCTTTCTGTATAAACTATCGTTACTGACTTTTGTATCCTATATAGTTTGTGTCAGTACTCAGGCCGGATATTTAAAACCAATTAAAAAATATAAAGCCATTCATTAAAGCCCACCACAACTGTTTGAAAAAAAAAATTCATTTAAAAATTTATGACAAACCTATTTGCATCAGGTAGTATGAGAGACCTTTAGATATCAACATCATATTCAAAAAATAATCACTGTTATAGTAATTAAATACTACTCATATGTATTATTTATTTATTTCAAATTAAAGTCTATTAGTATATGGAGGTGTTCCCCATCTCTTCAGGCATTCAATGACACAATTAAATTCACCACCTAGATTTGATATCCTTACCATTACAGTGGAGGGCGACCACTTCCAGTTTGTATCTAGTGTCGGGGGTGTTCTCGGGTAACTTGGGCGAGATGTTAATCAGGTTGCCCTTGGTGTTATACAACTTTAGAATGTCATCACCGTTCGCCTCAGCAGCTGCCCGAAATGTGTCTGTCAAATAAACCAAAAAATTCTCCGTATGGTTTTCTTGACAGACCATACACCGTATATCCAGTAATTTTAAAGAAAATCAACAATAAAAAAAACGATATACGGTATACTGGTGGTCATTACATTTTCTTTAGGAATACTTTAATAAGATTAACATATGATTTGTTTGAAATTAAGACAGATATGTTGCCCATGATCAAAGGCCAAGGGCAACATTTCTGTCTTCAAGTCCAACGAATCACATGTTGCCCCTGTACCCAGTCAATAACTTTAATAATATGTATTGTATGTGTCATATTCTTCAATAATATAATCAATGTTGAATAAATTAATAGAGTATAGGTCATGTTATTGAATAATGTTGAATTGGTTTTATTTGTGAATATTTGTGAATGACAACCAATGTTTTGGAGGGTCATATTCTAGGTTCATGAATCAACATGAATGGTTGCATGGTACCCATAGTGAACTTTACGTGATTTATAAAGTCAGTTCCATGCATCCTCATTTCTGGTGCATGTACTTAAGCCTTGAACTCTTTTGTTTATACAATATCAGAATCATGAGACCTTTCTCATTGATCATGCTGTACAGCTTGGAGAGTTTGAACATAAAACCAATATTATGACTTTACTACAGTACACTCAAACACTTTAAATAACTATATACCTATGTCATTGTCATTTCTTTCAGACTCTAACAATCAATAATTTCTAAAGTCAATATTGACCTTATAAACTAAAATAAACATGTTCAAATACTGCGAGAGAGGCATACATGAACATTTGGAAAGGCATTAAAACATCAATTACCTGAATAACTTTATAACCCAGCAAACTGCTTCATGACCGAGGCTAAATTTTGGTAACTATTTAAACTTGTTGAATATTGAATAACGGTGTAAAAGTCCCTGAAATATCCGTACTATGCATAGGACTATATTAAATTTCCTTCAAATAGTATGTTTATCAAATTACAAGTCTCTATTTTTTTCCCTTCATTTTCGTCCTTCTACACTTGGAAAAAGGTTCGCCCCGTCTTTAATTCGCCCAGAAACAGTTGTGTTTTAAGAGAGATAATTTGAGACATTGGGATTCGCCTAATCCTAAATTCGCCCGTTGACGAGGGCGAAAATAAAACGGGGGCGAATATTCCCCTGTGTATACAGTATATAGAAAACATGAAACATAATTTTCTAAGCATTCCATTAGAAATCATACAAAAAGTAATAGTTACCTTCACTCCATTTACAATACTTATAATTTTTTGATCATAGACAATGATGGGAACATAGAAATACCGCTAAACTTTGTCATTAAAAAATTCAGTTCAAAATACTATATTTTTTTATTTCATTTACCTTAAAATTATGGTAACTAAATATGATAAAACTTTTTCTAACTATTAAGCTAAAATATTTGTTATGGTATTCATCATTCAATGTCTAGAGAATTAATATCCTAGTTTTGAGAATTCTGTTGGTTTCTGCATTCACTTCTTCATTAATTATATGCCATCATAAAAATCAATAAATCTGAGTGATATATGTATATTATAGATTATCTTTATTTCATGGGGAACCAAAAAATGTTTTCCTACAAATATGTCCTTCACTGATGAAATGAATGACTATTTCTTTGCTTTTCTCTCAATGACCCTTACTATTTCCCAAAGTGAAGTCAATACTATGCAGGGGAGATTTTTTCTCCCCCTTCGTTGTTCACATTGATTATCAAGATTGGGGGGGGGGGGGGGGGAATCTCTCTAAGTTAGCCAAGATACCAAGGTTAAGACTGGGTGTCCTGAGGACTTGTACTGATTATAGTGTTTTCACAACCCCACAAGAAGCACTTATCAAGGACATTTTTCACTCCCCCTGAATTAATTAAAGAACAAAAGATAGTGGATTACTGTTAATGTTTACCCACACATCAAGCATTTGTCTGATTATGACATGCTACACTTGAAATAGAAAGAAATGTGCCCACCTACAAGACCCCCATCAATAAATCAAGATCATATCCACAATATCTTGGGAAATTAAAAACTCTTGCTGTTGTTTTTTTTTTTAGAGATGAGTTGAATGTCAGATAATCTCTACAAAAAAGATACAATGGTCATTTCCACTAAATCTAAAAAAAAAAAATTAATATTTTACCCTGCTTTTTTTTAAATTATTTATCTAGATGACAAAACAGAAATTAAAAACTCTTGCTGTTGTTTTTTTTTTTTTTAGAGTTGAATGTCAGATGATCTCTACAAAAAAGATACAATGGTCATTTCCACTAAATCTAAAAAAAAAAAAAATTAATATTATACCCTGCTTTTTTAAAATTATTTATCTAGAGGACAAAACAGAAATTAAAGTATAAAATTAAAATGGGTAACCCGAATTACCGAAATGACAGTATTTACCGAAATGACACCTGAAATTACCAGAATGACACTAAAATCTACAGAAATGATACTTAATGGGGTAACCCGAATTACCGAAATGACAGGATTTACAGAAATGACACCTGAAATTACAGGAATGACACAATATTACGTTAGTACGATATTTAATACGCATTTAAGTGTCATTCTGGTAATATTTTCATTTCGGTAATTCGATGTACCAAAAACAATGTTGAAAATTGCAATATGAGCTATCATCTATTATTAACGGTGTAAAAAAATATGATAATGAATAAGCTTATTATAAAATAAAATATAGGCCTATATTTTAAAATTTGTGGTTATAAATATTATATTCTTAATTTACAAAAACAATATTTTTTCTCTGTTTAATTCAATTTGACACGAGCGTTACTTGTTATTTTTGTTCAATGTTTTTTTTTTGTTTTTTTGTAAATCTTGCCCTATGCCCCAAAACAATGTCTATTGTGCGAAATTTGAGAGCATAAGATTCGATTTTTGACATGTTGGTATGTGTCTACAGTAATATCTTAGCTCGTACAGGTCACTGTCAACAAAAAATCAAAGCAGAAATATGCATTGACAGTGGTATTTATTCTACGTGCAAACTTTCTCCCTCATTTTGACAAGTATACATAAATATACAGCTTACCACGCGAGAGCAATTTACCTTTCAATTCATCTGCCGTGTCGTCCGACCTGAATTCAGCCTGTTCGGGCTTTCCATCCACGGTAAAATATACAACCTTCGTAGCCATATTCCTGTGCAAAGTTAATATCAATTAATGACGAGCATATCGATACACGGATGCTGCCGATCATCACATCTTACGATAAAATGTACGTTGTCAGTGAAGGCTGTAAGTGTGAAGTGAAAGAGAACCGAACGGATAGATAAAACCTAATCCGAATTTTCTCGCGACTATGATTATCACATTTATTTACTTTAAAAGTTTTTATTCGTTTGGCAATAAGATTAAAGATAAAATACAATATTTATTTATTTTATCTTTTAATTCGTCATTGTAGAGAGATGTACCGATAATATCGATAAAGTTTAAACAGATATGTTTTGTTTACGGAATCGAGATAAAAAAAGTATCCCATTCTGCTCGATTGACGTCATATGATAATAAGAGCCTTTCTTGACATATATATATCTGTGTGATGAACACAGAAAGTTTTTAAATGACCAGAGCCGTCGACAAATAGAGTTTTTAATTGTGTTCAATATTTTCACGGTCTGTGTATAGTACGAAATATAATGAAAATACGTACATTGTTCGAGCGTTTCAGTAAAAGGTACTATATATGCCAAAGATCACAGAAAATCTTGAATTCTTTTCCTTTTGATAAATTAACAATTAAGACTTATGGTTACTGATGCAAATATTTACATAATGAAAAGGAATTCTGTTTTAAAAAGTTGAATTGAAAATGTAGGTCGAAATTATTGAATAACCTATTTTAATTCAAAAGCCAAGAACGCATTCTTAATTTTAAAAAAATAATTGCCAGCGTTTATCATGTTATGAGTGCATCAGGCCTATAAGATATATGTACGTCATGTATATGTTATTTTTTGATTATGATCATATTATCATTGGGGATTCAAAACTATTACTTGATACATTAATTAAAGTAATAAGGAATCATTCTTTGAGTATTATGAGGTGATCATTTCGGTCGGGGCGTGATCAAATCCAATAAAGCCCGAAGGGCTTTATGATAGATTTAATCATGCCCCGACCGAAATTATCATCTCATAATATTCAAAGAATGATTCCTTATTACTTATATTTATATAATTTTCAGCAGTTGTACGATTAAATATTATAATATTAATTAAATACAAACCCGATTGCGTCCCTACCAATACGTCTTTTAAATTTATTAGGCTATATAGTACAAAATCGATTCGTAGTGTTATCACAGACAGAGACACTGGAAAATGCAAATATATTATGTTAGATCTATTTGCTCAAGGTTATAGGTAGGGAAAAATGTAGACCCACAAAAATGTCGTATTTGTCTGAAAAGATGTAACAGAATAAGAATAATATAAACCATTCAAATTGAATAGAGTTCAATGAGTATACGACAGATCGATTTAAACATACATTGTATGTCGCTCTATTATTCCCTTTTTTAAATTCCGTTTGCAATTTTTTAAAATTAATTCAAGTGCATTAAAAAAGCAGAAACCAATTTTAAAATCATATCATAACTATAGAATATCGTCGTTAATAGCACAGACACACGGTGAAGCACATGCAGTTTGAGGTTTGAGGTTTAAAAATTCTTCATGAAGTTGAAATTACATGGTTTAATTATTTCCAACCCCGAACGAATACGAAACTGAGATCATTGGTAAACCAACTGTATAATGTTTTTTGTGGCACATCGTACATCATTTAGGTCCAAAAATCTCTGACTACGCAGTTTCAACTTTAGATATTAAGGAAAAAAGCAAAATCCATAGGTGCAAGATCCGGGATGTATGGGGGGCTGCAAGAGCTAAAAAAATCAGTTATTCCATCTTTAACCTCTGTGGTTCTAATTGTAAACCTTTGTCCTAATAAAATAGCAGCATCTAAGAGTCCTTTTGGTCTCCATCGGAGATTTTCCTGCCTGCAGACAAAACATTTGACGGCCCGGTGTTTCAAGATGTCCATTGACGTCAGCGTTTTTTACTTATTTTCAAGCGTTGTTTGTCCAAATTCTGCGATAAAACGGTCAGAAATTCTTCAATTTAATTGAAACTTTCACAAAATGACCTTCACAAGTTATTATGATGTTATATGAATATATATAATATAATAATATAAATATCGTTTTTTTATGCACTTAAACGGTACATTTAAGAAAAATTGCGTACAAAATAAAAAAATAAAAAATAAAAATAAAAAAACTGACATGCTCCATTAAGCATATCTTATCAAAATAATTAAGCTGTATATATATTTTTTATGGTGCATTTTTAAAATCAAGCAAATGTTAACATATTTCTTAGAAAATACGTCAAGATTAAATCTGGATAATTTCGCTGGTATCACGTGAATAGTCCGCTCATGCGAACTTTTCTAACAACCCTCGTATATGCTCGAAAGTTGATTTTTATTCAATGACTGTGATACATGTATTGTTCCTAAGCGGACTTCAGTACATGAATATCATTAATTAAGATTTATTCAATGAAAAATTAGATACGCCCAAAATTAAAATTATTTATGTTTCCCCTAACGCGACCGACCCAATTAAATCTCGCCGACTGAATTATTTTTTTAACCAAATTGAATAGAGATTTTTTTTTTAAAGAAACTTAATTTTACCCAAATTCGTTTTTAGGAGACCCACATTTTTTTCGTTTTACAATCATTTTGTTAGCCTTGATCATCAACATGGGCGGAATATTAGCTTTATGATCGGTAACTTTAATTGCCAGAATTTTCTCCGAAAGAGAAGTTGAAGTCGCCTTGTATTCTGAGTTCAAGATCGTGTAAATTAACCCCAAATACATTAAAATGATAATCATTTAATTCAAAAGACGTTTCCATAGCCTCAGTTAACCACTGTTGTGATTAAAAATTTGCGATTGTCTTATCTTTTATGGGTTACAATATGAATACTGGTGCTGCAACATATAGCCTACTGTGCATTGAAAATTTTAACTAATGTTTATTACTTTTAGTGTTGATATGACAATTAGTTGGTAACTTTTAATTAGTTAATAACTTTGCCAAATTTGCCAAATTGTTTCAAATTTCGGTTAATATTTCTTTGTACAGACACCTTTTTCCTTGTCAAAGAAGGATATTGTCTGCAAGTAGTGAGTGAGTTTGTGTAAACTTGATATTATAGTAACTAGAATCATTAAATATGACTTAACAAACATTTACATTTATTACATTACGTTAATTTGTCAAATATTATTGTTTTAATATGCTTTTAGACATTGTATAAACCAAATTTTGAAAAACTAATTGATACTTTGAAGTATGTACATTATCATTAAAATGATATTTAAATATATATTAACATGTACATCAACATACAAATGATAATGAATCTATTCTTGCACATATAGTCATTGAATCAAACATGTTAAAATTTAAGATAAACAATATCAAATTGTGAATTCGATATTAAATTTGTTTTACATTCCATTAGTACAAGTATTACAATTTCCTTTACAACTGATCAAATATTTTTAGTTTTGCAATTAATTAAAGAATTGATTGTTTTTCCATTTTTAATTTATAATGTAATTTTAATTATGCCCTGGCAGAAAAAAATTATTTACCTACCTACCTACCCAACTTCAAAATTTAGGGTCGGGTTAGGGGAAACGAAGATATTTTTAATGATGGCCTACGGTCGATATTTTCTTTCAGATAACCTAATATAGGCTAAGTGAGTAATTCAAAAAAAAATTTCACGTTACGAAGAACAGCGTATAGCGAAAAATAATTGTCCTGACGACATGTAAAATTTTACGAATGTGTGGGGTTATTATTTATTAAGTTTTATTTATTTAAAAAAAAATACATATATATATATATATATATATATATATATATATATATATATATATATATATATATATATATATATATATATATATATATACAGGGATTTCACTATATTGGAGCTCCACCTCCGCCCCGGCCGGGGCTTGAACTCACGACCTCTGGATTCCACTCTCCTAGCAGTGAGCGACCACTGCGCTAGCTGAGTGGTTAGCGCGGTGGCTCACTGCAGGAGAGTGGGTTTCAGATGTCGTGAGTTCAAGTCCCGGCCGGGGCGGAGGTAGAGCTCCAATATAGTATCTATCTATCTATCTATCTATCTATCTATCTATCTATCTATCAGTTATATAAATATTTCAAATTGTCTTAATATGAGTGAGGTTCTGCCACTCACATGTTTGGCATTGTTTGCTGACTCGATCCGCATTTGGCCGCTGATACACAGGTTTCCATAGGATTTTATAGGATTTTCAAAATATGTATCTATCTGTTATATTAATATTTCAAATTGTCTTAATATAAGTGAGGTTCTGCCACTCACTTGTTTGGCATTGTTTGCTGACTCCGCATTTGGCCGCTGATACACAGGTTTCCATAGGATTTTATAGGATTTTCATAATATTTTGTTTTTTATCTATGGCTTTTCCTGGGCGGCGGCGGGGCCTTAAATCATGTTATACTATAGTATTATGGATGCACATACGGCAACTTTTTTGTTACTAATATTAGTGCTTTGTCCAATGGTTTGTTTATGTGTTTGAAAAATAAACCTGGTGTCAGCTTGCTCTGTGCGCTGCAATGCAGTTATAGGGTGTTTTTATTATGTGTAAATGAATGAAATGAAGTGTGAACGTAAATACCTTATAAGCTATAAACCATACCACTGTTTAGCAGAATGCAAGGATTATCGCTCTTTGAAAAGACAAACATGTGATCTGCCTCTCATTTACAGTTTTAGAATTTTAAACTGTATCTATACCAAGCTAAATTTGTATGTAGATGTTACCGAGAAAAAAGAAATTCACAAAGGTTAAATGGTTTTTTAGATGTTTGAACGTATTCATGCTATTAATTAGCGAAATGGAAAATTCATAATGTTTTTAATCGGGATGAGTTCAAATTTGATAAATTGCAATATTTCTAAAATTTTGCATTTTTGTTTCAATTTCTTTGCAATATATAATTATTTTGATAAGTGCTGTATGTTACTATTTGATATTCTTTAAATTTTATCCATAGATTTTAAAATGTTAAAGAATAACAATTTTAATTTTCAATTTTTTTTTAATAGAAAAATTAAAAACTTAACTATAGACCAATTTTTGGCATGTATTTATTCATTAATATATCAATTGAGAACAAGTTGTTTTTAGCTCTAAATACACTCTTTACAATCAAAACAATTTTTCCCATTTCACTGAAAAAATACAGAAAAAACATCTTTAAAAGTAATTGAAAGCCGATATTGGTCTGTTTTGTGAAATCATATTTCGAAAAAAATCTTTATCGATCCAGCAGATAACATTTTGGTGTGTCGAGTAACCTTAGATTAATTGTACTCCTCTGACCTTATTCATAGTTATATGTATGTATGATTGTTTAATGTACATTTGTACCTCATATACATGGTCTGAACGAATAAATGAACTTGAACTTGGAGATATCTTTTCTATATCTGTTTTTAAAGGGACTGTGTTAATTCAATTTCAGTTTTTGTTTTTAAAATAAAAATTCTTTATTCTGATTTTATAAAAATATAGCCATGGAAAGAAAGTATTTTGTGGAATGAATCAGATTTTCAACAGATTTTGAAAAAGATAGTTTGAACATAAAACGACGAAGCATTGTATTTGAAAAACCATTGTAGATGACTTAAGATTTTATATGCACGAAGGTTCAGTGAATGACAAATTTAAATGCCTCAATGTGATATGTTTTTAATAAAGAAATATAAAGGAAACAATAAAAAGGGCGTTGACATCAAATTTTAATGCTGCATTTAAAGATATTTTATACGAAATAAATAAATTAAGTAGTTAAATTAAACCAATCACATGAGATCGCTTCTTTTTTCTTACAAGAGTACTGCAAAATGTAAATCAAACAAGAGGCCCACGGGCCACATCGCTCACCTGACAAGCAATATCCAAAACAGCTTTATGGAGTCATATACAACATATCTGAACAATATATAGTAGAACAGATCCCATATAAAAAAAATCGAATATTTTCTCTATATATATATTCTTATGTAAAGCATTGAGCCCCTTTTGTAACAGAGTGATTTCATAGTAATATCACATATTGAGCATTGCAGTTCTTAAGATTTTAAACATAAAACCTACATCAAACTTCGAACCACTTGTGGCCCCAAGAATTGTCCAGGGACCCACGTCTTAACAATTAAGAATCGAATGTATGTTACGATGTTTGCATCACATATCATAACATTTGAGTTTTTAAAAATACTTTAAATCATTTCCTATGTAAAATTGGAACTCCCCCCCTTAGTGGCCCCACCATACCCACGCAGATCATGATTTTGCTTCAATCTACAATATCTAATGTTGCTTTCGCTAAAGTTAAAACTTTTCTGGTTGATTAGTTTTGAGAAGAAGATTTTTAAAAGTTTATTTTTAAATATAATCCTATTTAAAAATTGGACCCCCCCCCCACTCTGGCCCCACCCTTCCCCCGAAGATCATGATCTTGACAAACGAATTTTACTATATGAGGCTGCTTTCACTAAAGTTACAGCTTTTCTGACCAATTATTTTTTCAAAGTTTTAAAAGATTTTTCTTTATATATTCCTAGGTAAATGTTGACCCCCCCCCCCAATTGTGACCAAATCCTATCCTTGGGGATCATGTTTTGAACAAACTTGAATCTACCCTACCCAAGTATGTTTTTACACAAGTGATAGCTTTTCTGGCCAGATGATTTTTAAGAACAAAAATTAAAATATGTAATTTTCTCTATACTTTCCTATGTAAAAATTCGACCCCACCGCAACCCAACCCCCGGGGATCATGATTTGAACAAACTTAATGGATGCTTACACATAAGGTTTAACATTTCTAACCAAATTGTTTTTTTAGAAGAAGATTTTAGAAATGCCAAGAAATTTTGAATCCCCTTCACCCAGTGATGCTTTGTGCCAAGGTTGTAATCGGCCGAGTGGTTCTGGAGAAGAAGTCGAAAATGTAAAAAAAAATTACGGATAGATGGACAGACGGAAGACAGACAGACGGACGCTGGACAAAACGTGATCAGAAAAGCTCCTTTGAGCTTTCAGCTAAGGTAAGCTAAAACCCCAAAAAATAAATACATGTAAATAAACAAAAAATAAGATGATGCATTTTTAACACAGCCACTTGCCGCTAAAACATATTTTTGATGGGTAAATAATTTCCTGAGAGTACTATAATAGGCATATACCATTTATTTTTAAAGTAGATAAAATTATCTATTTAAAATATATTCTTAACGTCAAGTGCTTGTGGGTTATAAATACATTTGTAGTTTCTTTGCAAGCCCATGCGGGGTTTTGACACATACTATCTTTTTCTAATGTCCAATGGTCATATTGTATATTTTATTTGTTAAAATAAATTATGTAAGAAAGGACACTAAGAAATGCTTTCAGACTCTCGCCCATTTCATTGAACTGGTTTCGTGTGTCGCGCATAATCGATAGGTTTTGACTGGTTCCCTAATATTTTTCTGAAGAAAATATCAGCTATCGCATGAACGCTATCACAGGTATTTGTATGACAACATATCAGTACATATGTAATACCCTTTATTCAATACCTGTAACAAGAGAACTTTGATTTTTCATTGGTTGAATGAAAATCATAAAAATTCATGAAAACAAAAATAGTTCGTTGTAACCACTGAGTTGCGAGCATTTCCTTAAGTTTCTGATGAATCGGAAACTGTTGTAACCTGATATATATATATATACACACACACCGCTGCATCCTAAAACAAATCCATGAGTATTATCAGTTATAGATCAGAACAAAAATAAATAACAGTTAGGTTATGGAATTTGATCGTTTTTTGGTTTCTGACTTTTGCCCTTTGTCCAGACTTTGGACATATTTCATTTCCCTGTAAGCTTCATCTAACAAATCATCGTCTTTTCCTGACGAACTTTCATATTCCGACTCAGATATTTTGTGCCCTCGTGTCTGTTTTTCAACGACGTTGCTTTCACGTCTTTCTTTATCCCTTTCCAGATCTAAATCACTCTCTGATTCTGACTCGGAATTATAATGCCGTGTATTGCTTCTTATTGCCGATTTTGACGTCACTTCCTCTTCCCCTTCGGAACTGGATACATCCGCTTCCGCTCCTTCTTGAAGCACCGGAGGCAGATTGATCGGACCCGTAGAATGTTTAATCGAGTCCACTTTATCAACTAAAATGGTTTCTTGGGAATTGTCGGGGATACTTAGTTCATCCTCTGGAAGATCCCACTTCACACTTTTGGGCGACATAGGATCCCCAAAACTAGATCTGCTTATGCCACTATATCTACGTTCTTCACTTTTAATATCCAGACTTTCATTCTTAGAATTTTGTAAGTCCTCCATCTCCATCGAAACTTTGTTATGTTTGATTTTCATTTCCGGTAGTTTAAACTTGGACTTCTTCTCTTTATCATCATTTGGAGTTTTCTCACTGTCTGACACACCATTACTACGTAACTCTAAATTGTGTTTCTGTAGTAATTTGGAAAAGTCTCTCTTAGAGAGTTTCTCTGCGACACTATGGGCTCTCTTACTTCGGGACGAATTGACGTGTCCGTTAGGAGATGAGGATGGAACAAACGTTGATTTTCGTCTTATTTTGCTATTTTGTGCAAGTTTTACAATATTCAAAAGAGATGGCTTTTCCGACTTGCCCATTTTCAATAGTTCCGTTAATTTTGTCCACCTTGCTTGGCGGTATTTCCGTTTCCGTTGTTTTAATTTAGAACGCGATTGCGCATGCGTGTAGTACAACGTAAAGTTTTGAACAATGGCGGGAACCGAAAGGGCAATGACCAAGACGCCACTGATGGCACACATAGAACCGACGGTGTATCCCAGGCCCGTACTAGGAGTCATGTCACCGTACCCGACGGTTGTCATGGTGATAAGAGCCCACCAAAATGCAAGTGGAATGTGTTCAAAATCAGATTTTTCGTCGGAGAAAATTTCCATGTAATACACTAAGCAAGCAAATATGACCACCCCGAGGATTACAACAAGCAGAAGCAAAAACAGTTCGTTTGTACTTGCTTTCATTGTGTACATCAGTACTTTTAGCGCCATAAAATGTTTCATAAGAATAAAAATGCGAAATATTCGCAGTACGCGTAAAGCAATCAACAATCGAACAACATCGAAAATTTCGATCGGGTTCGGATGCGTGAAGACAAGAGTCACAGCAATATAGTAAGGAATCAAGCAAACAAACTCGATCATTGTAAACGGAGTAATGAGGAAGCGCCTTTTGTATGGAGCTGCGATGAACTTAATCACCAGCTCAAACAGGAAGAACAAGTTACAGCAGTTGTCAACGATGAGTAATATGGAAAGGGGCGTGGTTTTACTGAAGATGTTGATTTCATCCTTAAGCTCTTTACTAGTGAAGTTCCGGCGGTCGGCTTTTGAATGTGCATAGATGGAGCCAAAGTACGGAAGCGTTTCAATCATTAGTACGGAAATGGACAGAATGACAACCAGGAGCGAGATGACGGCGTACACCTGGAAAGAGAAGAAGATTTTATAACATTACAAGCTTTAACTAATTTTACATTATTATTTTTCTTTCACAAAAAAGTTCATTTTTCCATAAATTAAGAAAGAATGTGTTGCAAAACAGCGGGACTATTCCTTAACGTGGAAAGGACCTTTAAATATCCGTATCGCTTAAGAGCCATATCTAAATATAGACACATTACGAAGACGACTATATTTAAATAGCGCGTATGTAGGCAAAATAAACAAATATTTTACGCGCAATTCTATCGAACACGGCAACCACCAATTACAATTAGAAAGATAACCATATATTCTGTATTCGGATGTTTACATATATAAATTTGATTTCTACTGTCCAGCGTGTTTAAAATATCATTCTTGAGATACATGAATAAATCTGATTCTGGCTCTTCAAAACCGTCAGAGTTGTAATTATAATAATCCCATGTTTCTATAGTATCTAAATAAACGCTGTCAAGATAAAAATGTAGAACAAATTTATCCGTACATATTTTCATTAACCTATTGCTTCATCACCGATTCAATTTTTTAAAAATAATTTTGTTTGCTTTTAACAACCTCTACATGTATCTTTGAAATCAGCATAACCGGTTATTTCATAAAAAGGGTAAAAATCAACTTTCTACATTGATGCATACTTAGTACATTGTTTTAAAATCTCTTGTTCAGAAGAAAATGTTTATCGAGTTTATAAGGGGGACTTCACACAGTAATGTTGAAAAAAATAAGCATGCATGCAAATATTACATTAATAAGAGTTTAAATAACTTTATTCTGACATTCTTAAATTATCTTTATACATTATCTTTCCATGCGGTTAAAAGAAATAAAATGTTTTTAAAATTACAACTTTTTGGGGGATTCGAACTTAGTTAAAAATGTAAGACACGGTAATCATCTGTTCTAACTGCGTTACCACTCGACCACTCTAGAAATGAATTTAAGAGGGGAAATTTAAAACATCGTTTTTAGATTTCAAAGGTATTAATGATTTTTGTTTCCAAAAGTCATATTTATTTAAAATATGCCTCTTGGAAACAAAATTCGGAAATAACAGTTTTCGAGAAAAGGTATTACTCTGAACGTTAAGATTAAAATAATTTTGTTTCAAGGAGGCAGTTTTTCACAATGATGACGATTCCCCTTTTATATAGCGTGAATTCTGCCACATTTGTCTGTGTAACCATTTTCAAATTTATTTCATGGTCTTAAGTAAGTTAGTACAAACTTTCAAAATAAAATTCTACACTTCTTTATGTACAACGTTGCATGAAAAAAAGATTTACATCGAATTCTGTAACTATGATTTATCCATTTTACCTGCAATTCCTTTAGGGAAATTTAGGGAAATTTAGCATAGGAACTGCAACACATTCTTTAATTTTTAAAAAATGACAATTTTATTAATCATAAAATTATTTCATATTTTGTTATGTCCGTATCTGTTGTTACTTAAAAGCTACACTTACATTATTGTTATCGATCAGTACGTTTATGTTACACAGAAGGAAAAGCCACTTGGCCACGGCATGAAATTTGCATATTGCATATCAACTAGTGGCTTTGACAGTTTTTAAAGTTAGAATATGCTTGATTTGTTAGGCGTTAATATTTTTTTAGGGGTGGGAGTTGGATTTTGTTGTTGTTGTTGGTGGTGGTGGTAGTGGTGGTGGTGGTATTGTTGTTGGGTGGTGGTGGTGGTGGTGGTATTGTTGTTGATAGTAGTGGTGGTGTTGTTGGTGGTGGTGGTATTGGTTGATAGTAGTGGTGGGGTTGTTGGTGGTGGTATTGTTGTTGGTAGTGATGGTGGTGGTGGTGGTGGTATTGTTGTTGTTGGTGGTGGTGTTGTTAGTGGTGGTGGTGGTATTGTTGTTGTTTTTGGTGGTGGTGGTATTGTTGTTGATAGTGGTGGTGGTATTGTTGTTGGTAGTAATGGTGGTGGTGGTGTTGTTGTTGTTGATAAAAGTGGTGGTGGTGGTGGTGGTTTTGTTGTTGTTGGTGTTGTTGTTGGTGGTGGTGGTGGTATTGGTGGAGGTGGTATTGTTGTTGATAGTGGTGGTGGGTTTATTTTGTTGATAGTGGTGGTGGTGGTATTGTTGTTGGTAGTGGTGGTGGTATTGATGTTAGTAGTGGTGGTGGTGGTATTTGTATTTTTTTTTTCATGGCAAAGGAATGGTTTGTGTTACATATTTTACACGTACCGAAATGTGCACTCTTAAAAATACCGGAAGTAAAGTGTACAACATACCGACGTTTTGAGACTTTTGATACGGAAAATTATATCCCCATGGCGAAATCTATCGATCACATGTTTTCGATATGGGTATTATGCTTCTTATCGAAGAAATCCAAGTCTTTGGCAGAAATGCAATAGCAATACTTATCTGCGTTTGTGTGTTTAATTATTTATTTTAACAGGCCAAAATCGTAACTGTATCTGAACAATGAAACAAATTAACAAAATATGACACATTAAAAATACATTGGATACACGTATCAGATTTTTTTCTTTTTTGCAAAATCTGGAGCGTTATTTCGAAACTTAAATTTATTGAAGTTAATATCTGCATTAATTACGAAATAATCACCTTGACTTTGAAAAGAATCAAATTAATCTGATTTTCGCAATCAAGGTTCTAGCATAATTAATAGAGCGTTGTGGCTTTTGGTTATCGACGCAAACACGTTTTAATAATCTGCTATGAGATCATTTTTTCCCCTCAAAATATGCATTCTATCTTTTTTTAATTTTTGAATATTCGAAAGTTAAGTACATTTCATTCAAAATTCACGGAATTTCATGGCATCTTGGGTCAATGTGTAAACAGTAAACCAATAGGAAAAGAAGTTCTTTTTTGAAATAAATCTAATTTACAAAAACATTTTATCGTACAAATAGTGTATTATCTAATAATTTTGCAACCTCGAGAAAAACTACAATTTTTCCCCCAAAACAACCATGTAATCATAGTTCTTAAACCCTTACATATACAGTATATACATGTACACGAAATTAAGGTCACAAATAAATTATTTTATCAAAATATGTAAATTTATTCCTAAATCTTTTAAAGTATTCATAAACAAATAAGTGTACGATACATAACACACAATGAATCATTAGAAAACAATCGGATCGTATAAATAAAATTTACGATACTATAGGAATATCATAAGAAAACAATCGGATCGTGTAAATAAAATTTACGATACTATAGGATTATCATAAGAAAACAATCGGATCGTGTAAATAAATTTACGATACTATAGGATTATCTTATCTGAAAAAAAATAGCGATAAGATTATGAAGGCCGATAAACATGAATCATAAAAATTATCTTCAGACATTTGTCATTCTTCTTTTAATCGTTACATCTCGTCATCTAGACGTGTAACAGTTTTAAACCATGTTTTAATTAACTTGGCTGGTTAACCTTGCAGACGACAATGTAGCTTTGATATATCGACACATCAAAGTGTAAACAGAACACTGGATTTCAATCAAGATGTTAAACCTCCTGTTCAAAAACTCTAGAAATCATGTCTAGATTAAGATATATATTGTTCAAGTAAGTGTGGTGTATGGTTAATAATACACACACTTTGCTGATAATATTTACCTGCATGACATGCAGTGCCAAAATAAAAACAGAAAAATAAACTTCTCCAAAGTTCTGTTTTAACCAAACGTATCAAGGTCATTTGTGGACAAACTTTAATAGTAAACAAAATATTTTGTTATGAAAATTACTACATTTTTCGTTTCTTTTATTTAAATCATCGTTAAAAGAGGTGGGTTGTTTTTTCATCTTTAGGTGTCAAATAATGTAATGGAGTGATTTCTTTCCTCTTTGTCATTATCATAATAAATTCAATTTCATTGATAAGATATGAGTTGAAAACCATTATAATGAAGAGAGCAGAACAGATCGAGAGTAGTTTGCATTATTCTAAATCCACCCTTCATATAAATGTATAGCCGAACTCTGCATTGTGATTTTAAATCAACACCCTTTGCCAAATGGAAAGTGTGTATACAGACAATAGAAAAAATTTCTCACGGGGGGTTCTAGAGCTGTTTTAAACTCACCGTGGCTCCTCGCGAGGAGTAAGGGTCTTGCAAGAACCTCCAAAGTTTTGGTCGAATTCGTTCGAATCGAGACGCATCCGCTTTGATTCGTTTGGTGGCCAGACGGTTGTGTTTTTCGTCTCGATCGAACATGTCCAACATTTCATGAGTTTCCTCATACTTTATGTAATGCACCCAGCAACATTGCTCGATATCTTTATCGTCTATCATCCAGTACTTCAGTTCATCCCTCATGATCATGCCGCAGAGATTCAGGGGCAAGTGAAGCTTGCCCTGGCGGTAAAAATTGAGGATGTAAGGGAAAAAGTCTGGCTGACGATCAAAATAAAACTCCTTTTTACCCGTTTTTTCGGCAATGTCCGCCACTTCTGACAATCTCGTTGTTTTTCGCGTGTACTTTCTCAATGTCTGAATTCTGGTTTCATGTCGAACACCGCCTATGTTTAGCGTGATGACGTCTTCCGGATTGTCGTAAATATCGCCTTCTTCATCTGTTTCGTCGTTAGTTTCATCCTCGTCGTCGTCCGACAGTTCCTTCGTTTGCTGGTTTTCCACCGTTTTTAACATATTTTCGGATAATAACACAATTTGAAGAGAGAAAAAAAATTAAATACAGGAAGTTTGCTTTTCCCTTTGATCTTCACGTCAAGGTCTTAACAATCTGAACTTAAATAGCAGGACGGTATCACTAATTCCGAACGAATAACTCCAACTATACGGGGTGATCTAAAACAAGATCTCTTATTTGTTTAATTGTCACATTATTCACAGATTGGGCATTCGGTAATTAAATCCTACCCATGCCTCGTCGAGTGGCACTACGCTTTACATATGGTTTTGCATTTTAATACAGTCATCAACCGTTATCAAAGAACAATCTTTGTCAGCCATTGTGTTTTTGAGATAATCCCCAAACACGTTATTAAAGAGACATTTGCCCCCTTACGCTTGGTCCAGTACCCTTCAATTTTCCAGCGTTTAATTTTGGTCCGTGTGTGTTCTTCTGTAGGAACAAAAGAAAAGGACACCGGTTTTTTCCCCAACGGACTCAACCAAAGACTGATAAAAAGTACCAATTAAACAGCTGTTAAAAAAAGACTCCCAGAATAAAACAAAAATTCCACCACGAATAAAGTAATGATATCCAAAAAATGATCCACACTGTGTTTTTATTATCCCAGGCTATAACTTTGATGGTGTATTTCCTATCAGTTCATGAAGCCTCACGTCGACTCGTTTTAAATGTAATACGTACAGAGCTAATGTCCTATTTGATATGTACAATGGATGTATAATAGGGGAATCATTTAAACATTTTTTTTGCTTCGAGAATTTGGAATATTAATCAGCTGTAAATACAGGTACTCTATTAACTGTCCACCAAACTACGAATGCAAACATGGAGGAACTGCCAAGAGATTTGAACCAAACGTAATGAGTTTAAAGTTATTAATCGGAATTAAAAGTAAATTTGACAGGACGAGAATTGAAACGAAAACAACTCTGTTGAACTTTTAAAATAGATATTCAATAGGTTTATTTGTGTTATACTGAAAGAAAGTTTAACAATAGATATATTCAATGCAAAATGGATATAGATACAATTGTACATATTCGTTATGTGTGTAGCAGAAAGTTAAATCTGAGGATGAAATGATATGTCAAATAAAGTCATTTTTTTCTGACGAACCAACGAAATAAATTAATTCTATTCGAATTATCATTGATAAACGAAACTACATTGTCGAAGAATACCTTTAAATCATGAATGACTATATCTTATTTTGATCAAGAACGCCCTGAAAAAAAAATCATGCTTTATATTACATGTACATATAAAAGATGTTTGCAATACATTTTCGTACCATAAATGAATGCTTATTTCATTAAAAGAATGCGTGTTGTTAAACATCCAATTGAAATTAGTGCACACTTATTCAGTAATGAAATACACGTACCGTAGGAAAGTTCAAAGGCGCTATATGACGCAACTTTTTGCGCGAAGGACTCGTAACATCCTTGTTACAAAGCGAAACTTTTATTTACATGTATATCGCATACATGTTACTATAGTGAAGCTATCTGTCATTTTGATCTGTATATTGTCCAATATATATACACTGAAGAGTTCAATAACTTACTCTTGGATGAAATTAGGTCATCTATCTTTGTTTCTTCCTCAACATTGAGCGAATTTATATGGCTCATTTGGCAAAGGTTCTGCATTTATGTTGTGTACATGTATAAAGCAATTCTTTAAACAGTAAATATATTTATCTGTATTCCTGATTGATTACGGGTGATACTTAAAAGGGATATATTTTAAATTAAAAAAGCAGATTTGCTGTTAGCTTCCGTTATGAGAATCTATGTAATTTGATGAAATATATTGGTATTAATAATTCAAACATTTTTGTAAACAGACCTATGAAACAATATCATTATCATGCTTATGTTATTTAATAATTCATTTTTGTGTTCATGAGGTAATGACGCATGCACGTTATTTTAAACAGCACTGTTACAACCACCGAGAGACGTTTAACATAGACAGTATAGTACACTTCTATATTGCCAATAAAGCCGATTCTATTTATAAATTTTCTAAACATATATAAAAATAAGAGTATTCCATAAAGGTAAATAAACCAAAGTTTTTGTCAAAACCCTCCTTAAATTGAATGCATATTCTGTGCACTGTGGCAACGCACTTTGAAAAAATTACGCACTTTGAAATTTTTTTCAAAGTGTGTTAAACTTGGGACCAAGTTAACCCACCTTAAATTTTTTTTTCAAAGTGCGTTATGAAATTACATCAACATTTCTTCTTATCGAGACTCTTAACGCACTTTGATAAAATATGTATAAATCACAACTTCTGGAATTGAATTTCTAATTTTTTGATAGTATGATGATTTGTTAACACTAGTGAATCTAATTTACCGTATTTGAGAACGAGGGTGGGGGAGGGGGTTAACCAAAGGTTATAGGTCAATAGGTCAATTCCCAGTGCATCATTTAATTGATTACAAGAAGAGGGTCCCAACCCTTCATTTTTCCTTCCAAAACATATTATATTCAGCAACCTGGAGTAAACGTTTAAGATCGGAAAAAGAAATATGCTCTGTGGTAATTTAAGTACTTGCAGTGATTTTGAAGAAAACGAGCTGGCCAAACAATAATTTCTCCATTGGTATGTTAAAGAACCTATGTGTTTCAACATTAACCCTCCTTTCATATTCTAATCAAATTAATCACTTCAATATAAAAAAAAAATAGGGTGTGGTTTTTTTTCCTCGCACTGATCTTCTAAAAGATCATATTGTTTTTTATAAACATAACTTGCGTATCCTTTTTTCACATCATGTTTGTTTACAAACACATGCAATAAGCTAGACGTGGAAATATGTTATACATTGATCTCCATTATCAATATATATATAATCATATTCGTTCTGGCATAGCCCAATTGCAAGATAAGAAGTAAATTTGCAGACTCAAAATAGGAAAATACAGTTGATAAGCGATATATTTTATGTCATATTTGGATAATTCAAATCTCCCGAATTGTTCTTTGTATGTTAATTGTCAATATTGTCTTATGAGAAAAGAAAAAAGAATTCTCATCTAGAAACTGTTTATCCAGATAGCTGAGAATATATCACATTAAGCTAAACAAGGTTAATACAATCATTTATTGTGTATAAAAGTATTAATTATTTTGACTATACCCTGAACATTTCTTTTCAAAATGCGTTAATATTGACGATATCAATGCACTTTGAACAAAAATTATTTGTTCAAAGTGCGTTGACTTAGTAAAAAAATTAACGCACTTTGAAAAAAAATTTCAAAGTGCGTAATTTTTCAAAGTGCGTTGTAACAGTGCACAATGATTTTCACTTGTCGCTCATGTCCACTCACATACATTGTATGTTATCTCAAAATGTCATTTTGGAATTATGAGGCGGTGTGCATGTGAAATCCAAGTCATATTGCAAGAGTACTGCGTTACAATAATAAAAATGTCAGCTATTAATGGTTTTAATTCTAAACACTTTTAATCCTAAATTTATAACTTTTTTCCGTTGCAATATGTTATCTCTAACTTATACACAGATCTAGACACGTGAATTACTGTCTCCACGACATGAAAAAGTGACAATGCTTTTTTTAATGTCTTTATAAAACACAAAAGTCAACTTTACAAAACTTAAATTGCATTTGGCTAGTGTGTGACGCATCGACTGAATTAACAGTTTTTAGACAGTCCCTGTAGTTATCAATGCAATAGGACTCCCAAAAATGCGAATGCATATGATCTTGAGGTGAATGATAAGGGATATATTTGGGAATAGACGGCACAAATCAATGTATATGTGACACCGGCTGTCTGCATGTAATGAATGCAAAGTGTGCATGTCAATTGTCTTGGTGCATGTACATTGTTCAATGGCTCAAATGAAATGATACTAGTACTTGTTCATTTAGAATATTTGGCAACGACAAAATGAAATGATTTGCATTATTCACTTATTGGATGATTTTACGATGAAGATTCAAGTTCCCTTGGACGCCTGTTACTATATTACGAAATATAACCTAATTTACATTAAAAAGGTCACACACAAATCCCTCTTTTGGTACAGGTGGATTGAGGAGATTAATTAAAACAATGCACATGTATATATCCGATGAAAGAGGATATTTAGTTTTATACGAACAAAGTAATACAATATGTTTTTAAAGTACAAAGAATGAAAGGGCAACTGCCCAATGCAGTGTCATTTTAACATAAGCCTCTCAGTGGTCGAGATTAATATACATGAACCAGTTTTACGCTTAACCCGCTACTCAGAACTGACGTATTAATTAAGTCAATTATTCATCAGGTCAATGTGACAAAATAACTATGAAAGAGAGATAGAGAGAGAGAGAGAGAGAGAGAGAGAGTATAAATCCATTTTACTTACTATAATTTTAACAGACCATATAGATAATGATTTAGTCTTGGTGAACAAATTTAAGGAAAATACCGTTTGAAAACGAATGTTTGATGTATGAAGTTATCATTCCGGAAAAAAATATTCCCCTCTTTCCGATTTTGCCATTTCTAATTATTTTGCGGGAAAATGGAAAATGAAGAAAAAAAAGGTTTTCTGCGATCTCGGATCAGTCTATCAAAATGTTCTAATTTGTAACAATTTATAGATAAATTATATATTAGATGATAAGTGCATTATTGTGACATTATGTCTCATTGTACACGACTACATAATTATGATTGCAGGTAAACTACTTCAGTGTAAAGTTTAATTCGAATTTTCTCCGAAAACCATATCAGCATATCATTTCTTCGACCGTTAATGAATATGATGGAATTCGAAGACAGTGAAGGTTTTCATCATCTTATCTCAGAGGAGAATATGCTTATGACACCACCCAGGGAATCAGACTCGGGTAAGTGTTGATAATTAATTGATGTATAGTAGCAGGGACGTATATACTAGTATATACGTCCCTGATAGTAGAAAGGACAGTGAAGGAGGAATGAACATATAGCCTATATAGATACAATGAGAATATATCATGTATATGGCTGGACGAAACCGGGATCCTCACAACTCTAGCAGGTCCAGTACAATCTCTTTATTTAGCTATATCGCTGGAATAAAAGCTATATACATGTAGCTGTATATAGCTATTCAGAGTAGCTTGATTTAGCTATTTTGTCATACATTTTTCATAATTCGTAAATTTTTCAGCATGTACATAAAAAATCGCACTCTAATGCAGTGATAGTTTTCAACTTTGAACTGTTCTGTAAACAATGCATGTAAAGATTACTCATCAAATTGTACGTGTCTCTTTAAGAGACTTTTCACTTAAAGTTCTAAAAATTTTGGGGGCAATTAATTCATGACCACACAGTTACTTCTTGAATGAAATGTAAAGGCCAGTTATGGTAAACAAGATAATTGATTGGTAATAATTCAGCACAATGAGAAGAAATCATTCACAACCACGCCTCAATGCATGCAATGTGGTGGACAGTTACCCAAACAATGGAAATATATTTTTTGCTTAAAGTACCTCACTACACATAGACTTATACTTTTTAAGACACTACGTCACCAGATGGCAATTTAAATGTTTTGTTAAAGTGTTTATATCGTTCGATTGGGTTGTATAACATCGTAGCTCGGTGGTTAAAGTATTGGGCTTCTGAACCGGGCTACTGAATTAAATTTTCGAAAATGTAATTTTTCATCAAAATTGTACATTTTTTTGTCTATTTGACTTAAGTACTTCTTATCCATTATGATATCTATCATAATCAAGTAATTTTCGGCTGATTTGAGAAAATATTTCAAGGTGTAGTGAGCCACCTTAATAGTGTTTAAAAGCTGCAATGTTAAAACTATCTTTAAATGGGTTACTTTTTTAATGCGCAATTGTACAAATATGAGTAGATAGTTAATTGAGATTTTTGTCTATTTCTTATAAAAAACATTTTAGTGAAAAACTGCATATAAATAGCTTATTCAAGCTATTCTGAATAACTTTATAAAGCTATATAGCTTATTCAAGCTATATAGCTAAATAAAGAGATTGTAGTGGACCTGTCTAGTCAGGATCTGTCTACCACTGAGCTATCCAGGCAGATATCCACAGTCCATATAGCCCCAACTAGTTTTACTACTACAGTAAGAATGTGAGTACAGCCGATGTGGACAGAAACATATATATAGATTCTACTTTGTACCACCAGAACTTCAGTACTTCAGTCATGCACTAATTTACACTCCAATAATATTACGTACTCAGTACATTTTCACTCCCAGCAGTGGCATGTACTGCAGACACTGCCGTGTACAACCAGGAACATTTGGCCCTGACTCCCTGGTGCCATTACACAATTCCAGACAGCACCACCTAATATTCATCTGCCTGGGCAGGGTCACTGGGTCCATAATGACTTGTATGAATTTAACTTTGTTCCACTTGAACTTCAGTTCTATCAGTCATGTTCTCTGAATTAATCTCCACAGCTCCAAGCAATGTCGATCCTGTTCCATTACCCTCCAAGCAAGAACCACTTCTGTACATATGCTGGGTCCATGTCCACATGTAACCGAGTTCTTTACATACAGTACATTCATCCTTCTTTTTATAATCTTTTTTTTTGAAAGCACAGCACAGCTGTTTATATGCTGCTCAAGTTTATCCCTGACTTTTGAAAATTTTGTGTATAAACACTCGCTAAGTTTCTTGCAATATGTCATTAGCACAGAGTTGAGTTTGAGGATTGATTCTCATTGTAAATTGACGGAAATGAAATGTTGCAGATTGGTGCATATATAATATGATATACAATGTATGCAAATAGTGACGGGTAGGTAATTATATGTGACTGTCTGGACTTGCTGGAATCTAACTTTTGACAGGATTGTGCGAGTTCTTGGTGATATTCTTTGTGCAGCCACATTTTTTTCAAATCACTTAAAAATGCCATGGAGTAAAATTTTAGTGACCAAGGTTTCCCCCACTTTATTTCAAGTACATGTATTGCTATATGTGTCTGAAGGTCCATATACCTTATCTCAATTTACTCTCTGAACCCCCCTCCCCCTCCCTTCCCCATTAAACACTTCAAAATTTTTAATGACCTTGGTACTAAATTTTTTTCCATTTTTTTCGGTAATATTTCATTTGCAAAGAAATATTTTTACATATCAAAAATTATAAATGTGTCTTAAATATTGAGAAAGGAAGCTTTCTGATCAGTAGTTGGTTATCACATTTAAGATATCATATAACCTTTATATTATTTTTTTTCAGATGTGTTAATGGACATTGAATTTTCAGAGCCTTATGAATGTTCTACTTGTAAAAATAACACAGGTGAATTGAGGAGGTGGGTTGTTAAGGTCTTTCATTCATGTTATTAAGTTATTAAGAAAATGCATGGTATATGTAGGTTAAACATAAAATTAATATTTGATTAAGTGTTAGTGACTGATCCTAAATTTTGTTTACCAATTTATCTGTTTATAATTCTTTAAACTTAAGAAAAATAAATATTTCAGATACTTGAAGAGTGTGACCAATGAGAGTTTTCCACTGATTCCACACACCATTGAATTGTTTGACCAGGTCTTTGTTAAGGGTCACTTAAAGCAAATGAACAGGATAAATGCTTTTATGATGATGAGGTAAAAAGTTAACTTGTACCATGTGATCTCCATTCTATTTAATCGCCAGTAATGATCTATCTTCAGTTATGACAGTTCATTGTTTAATTGATGGGGTTTGTGTATTTAGTAAATTTGAATTTGAATTTTTTTTTTCCTGAAAGAAAATTACCGGTATGTCTATTTAATGATAAAAAAATGCTAAGACTAGAAAACATAAGAAAACATAAGCAAATGTGGAATCTAATTAGATCACGAGCGAAGTGGCTAAGTTAAGGCGAAAAACCTACTAGCTATTTTTTAAATTTGGAAAACAGAAATTATGTAAATAAAACCATACCTAAGCTTATAAAACAGGACAACAATATACATATAGAAATAAATAAACAGGAAGACATTTTAAAAGAAGTAGCGACTTTTTATAAAAATTTGTATAATGCAAAAACAGATGTAGTTACAGCAGAATTTGATTTGGGTAGAACAACTTTCACAGACGTTATGAAATTAAATGATTCAGAACGTGAAAAATTAGAGGGCAAAATTACATATGATGAAGCATTAGCAGTATTAAAAAATATGTCAAATAACAAAAGCCCTGGAAGTGATGGCTTTACAGCTGAATTTTTTAAAATGTTTTGGAACAAGTTAGGATATTTTATTATAAGATCTCTAAATTGGGGTTATGAATTTGGTGAATTATCATCAACACAGAAGCAGGGGATAATAACATGTGTACCAAAAGAGGGTAAAAGTAAATTTAACATAGCAAACTGGAGACCTATAACTCCACTTAATACAGTTTATAAAATTGGATCAGGATGTATAGCTAGAAGAATTAAAAACACTTTAAACAAAATAATAAGTTCTGACCAATCCGGATTCATTTCAGGTAGATATATTGGAGAAAACACGAGATTAATTTATGACCTAATGAATTACACTGAAATATGTAATATTCCTGGAGTCTTAGCTATGATTGATTTCGAAAAAGCCTTTGACTCTGTGTCTTGGAAATTCATTCATGAAGTCCTATCCTACTTCAATTTTTGTCCGTCAATTTCAAACTGGGTTAAAACTTTTCAAAATAAGTCTGTGTCATGTGTAACTCAAGCAGGCATCTTATCTAATTTTTTTAATTTAGAAAGAGGCTGTAGACAAGGAGACCCTATTTCTCCATACATTTTTTTGCTATGTGCTGAAATACTGTCAATAAATATAAAACATAACAAAGATATTAAAGGTATAAGAATTAATGACAATGAATATATAATATCACAGTATGCTGATGATACAGTTATAATCCTTGATGGATCAGAAAAGTCACTTAAGGCAACAATGGAAGAGTTACAAAAATTTTATAATATGTCAGGGCTTAAAATGAATAATTCAAAAACCCAGATTGTTTGGATAGGGAGTAAAAAATACTCAGAAGATAAAATCTGTTCAGAAGTTAATTTCGAATGGAGAACAAACTTTAAACTTTTGGGCATTCACTATGATGTGGACTTAACAAAAATAAATAAACTCAATTATGACAAAAAACTGGTTAAAATAAAAAGTATTATAGAACAATGGAAAAAGCGTAACTTGACACCAATTGGAAGAATAACTCTTATAAAATCTTTAATCATATCTCAACTTAACCATTTATTTATAACGTTACCAAATCCCCAACCTGTAATAATGAAAGAACTAAATAGTATTATTTTTAGATTTTTATGGAACTCTGATGTTGATAAAGTAAAAAGAAAGATTGTTACACAAAAATATTCTCAGGGAGGGCTAAAAATGCTTGATTTAGAAAATTATATAAAAGGATTAAAATCTACATGGATAAGAAGAATTCTTTTTAATAACAATTCTAAGTGGAAAATCTTGTTACAAAATGTAGTAGATATCGAACTTTTATTAAGCACAGGAACTGAATACTTAGTTTACCTAAAAGAGAATATGAAAAATGATTTTTGGAAAGAGGTTTTTATAGCGTTCAAAGAAATTCAAGATAAAAACCAAATTAGTAATTGGAAAGAATATATAAGCCAGCCTTTGTGGCATAATAAAAGATTTAAGATAGGGAAAGAAACAGTTTTTTACAGATCTTGGTATAAAAATAATATCATATATGTCAATGACCTATTGAATGAACAGGGAAATTTCATATCTTTAGATACACTTCAAATGAAGTATAATATAAAAACAAACCATGTAACCTTTTTAGGACTCAAGAATGCTATAATATCTGATATGAGAAAGTGTAATATATGTAGAGAGGTATGTCTAGATAAACCTTTTATTCCAATAAATATCCAGATTTTTGTCACAACAAAAAAAGGATCAAAAGCCATGTATGATGTATTAAATAGAACAGAAATCAAGCCAGGTGCTCAGGAAAAGTGGGGGAAAATCTTTGAAATTACTGACTTACAATGGAAAAAGATATATTCTATCCCATTTCTTACTACCAATAGTGCCAAGTTACAATGGCTACAATATCGAATCAATCATAACATTTTAACAACAAATAGTATTATGTTTAAAATTGGGAAAGTTGAGTCAAAATTATGTAATCTATGTCATAATGAAGAAGAAACAATATGCCACCTAATGTGGAATTGCCCAACTGTACAGCAGCTTCTTATTAACTTCATAAATTTATGTCAAACAAAAAATATAGATATTGAACTGAATCAAGATACTTTCATGTTTGGGGAATATAAATCTGGAGAAAATATTAGACAGAGCAATGTAATATTTATGCTAGTTAAGCAATACATATGCAGAAGCAGATGCTATAAAAGTAACTTATCAGTCCTTGGAGTATTATACGAGATAGAATCTTATATTAAGGCAATAAAATACACTGCAAATGGGGAAAACAAAATGAATGAATTTATTAACACATGGGAAAGATGGCAAAATTTGTTTATATAATTTCTTCTCTCTCTCCTCTCTCTCTCTCTCTCTCTCTCTCTCTCTCTCTCTCTCTCTCTCATAGATAAGTTTCAATTTATGTCATTTATCTAAAACTTTCATGTTTTTTGTCATTATAAATGTTGTTCTTGTATGAAATAAATAATAAAAAAATGCTAAACTTCACCCCCTCCCCATTTAAATGATAAAATAAAATTGTGTTAAAGTATATCCTGTGTTGTCTATTTATAGTAATTTTAATAAATTTACTGGTATACTAAAAGCAAGTTCATGTCAAAACTGATTCCAATATTTAAATGTATATTAATAGATACATTGCAGCTTTGCTGGCAGACATTTTTAAAAAATAACAAACACTCTGTTTTCTTTCAGACAATGGATGAATGTCATTAGTAGTACTGATAACATGAGTTGTAGGTATTTTTTTATTTGATATAAACACAATTATTTTGTAATTACTGTTTCATTAAAAATTACTTATACCGGTACTTTAAAATATTAAAAAAAAAAACTAACCATACAATTGTGTGTGTGTTTTTTCGCGATGATCATTTTTCACAATTTTCACAACAAATTTTTATATCGCAGAAAGTAAACTGTCAGTTACATGTGATTTGAACATATTTTCTCGTATATATGTAAGATACATATACAAATGGTTCGGAAACAAGTTCTGACAACTTACTAGGTCTTTACCATAAATAGAAAAATTATACAAAACTTACAACTGTTATAACATGATATAAAATTGTTATTACAATAAATGAAAAGTGATATATACAAAAATAAGAAACATGCACATAAACTATATTAAACAAGTTACATGTATGTTATTAATTGTGTGCTGTAAAAAAAGTTTTCAAACTGGGAAAATGACCTATGTAGATGAAAACATCACTAATTGACTACAATTATTAAAAACTTGCAGTAAGAAAATGCTCACATATATACAGTGCTTTTTTTTCAGTGATAAAGCTGAGGTTTTTAAATAGTATAAAAAATTTTTTTTAGATGGAAAGAGCAAGCTTGAATTCCGTCAAGACATTGTAAAATTTTTGGAGATTATCAAATACGTCATTGTAAGGTAATGTCGCTGGCCATATTTCATTTGTTTCATAATGGACAAGGTATCATTCTCCGTATAAGTGAAATGAAATAACTAGGAGACTTTTTGTATCTGGTTTTAGTGATGGTGCAGACGGAGAGACCTGTGAAGACCTAATGAACGAAGCGTATGGTGTTCTTCTCTACACTGATAGGTTATCGGACCTGGACCGAGACATAGTATGTCAAAGACTTAAACAATCCTAAGACAAGATGCAGGGTATTATATGAGTAATTGCTAAGTACTCCTGCAAAGGTTAAAGTATATTAAGAGCTTGAATAATTTGAGATTGACAAAAAGTACTCTTTTGGAAAAATTTTTTTATTTATTCCAAACACTTATTGATGTCACATACAACCTTTTCATAGCTTTGTCTGTATTATTAATGATTTTATTTTCAGTCTGATCCTGATGGATTTGAGAGTTGTTGTTTTCATAATCGACTAGATATTTATGTTGGCATTCTTAAAATTCTGCATGCTGTAGAGGTCAAATCAATAGGTAGGTAGGATACATACATGTATATACACATACAGTGTAAATACATTGATATCAAATGTATAGTAATGCATACATTGATATAATGTATTTCATGTTTCAGTTAGTCTTAATTAGTGTTGATTTTTATTTCTGCCTGATAGAAAATAAGCAAAACTGGGATTGGTCTTTATGATAGAGCATTTCTTCTTTACTTATATATTTTTGATATGCTGTATTTCATCAGTTTTCAGTATAGTATCGTATGTAACAGTATTCAGTGTTTTGAATGATGTACATGAGCCATTATATACTGCTGAGGTTTTTATGAACAAATTTGAGAAATTCTTTTGTGCACAGATTCCCCAGAGAGCAGCTTCCAGAGGAAATGTGTTCCACAGAACCAGTACAGGGACTCTGGCTCCAGTTTCCTGTCCATGGTCCACTTGATGGTTTGGGAGCTGGTGACACTGGCCAAGAAGATGTATACGCTGGTAAACAGTTTCATTACTGGTAGCATGATAGACACACTTATTCATGGGTCAACAAATACAAATTGTTCTTGTGTTTCATACTTTCATGAACATTTAATTTCATAGATTTAGTCTACAAGTTTGTGCTCAGTGAATATTGAAAAATGAAATCACAGTATTATCTCCAAAAGATTAATTTGGGCCCCGAAAGTGATCAGACTCTCCATCCTTTCTCTCCCCTTAGTCCAATCTGGCTCATACTTCACTCATGGAGTGTCTATGGTCAAAGGGTGTGCAGTGACCTTTAATGAAGTTTGAAGGTCAAGGTCATATCAGACCATCCAAAAAAAATTTTCAGAGCATATATAATTTTCTTTAAGCCCTATTTGGCTCATAATTCACAAAAACAGCTTTTGAGTAAAGGATGTGTAGTGACCTTGAACCAATTTTCAAAGTCAAATGTGAAGGTCATGGCAGAATTATATAAAAAGTCCTTGTCTGGAGCATATCTTCTCTCCTTTTGCTCCAATCTGGCTCACTTCACCCACATGGTGCCTTTGATCAAAGGGTATGCAGTGACCTTGAATGATGTTTGTAGGTCATGTATCAAGGTCATATCGGATCACACAAAAATCCTTTTTTAAGAGCATATATATATATATTCTCCACTTAGCCCTATTTTGCTAATACTTAAACAGAGCTTTTTAGCTCACCTGAGCTGAAAGCTCAAGTGAGCTTTTCTGATCACATTTCTGTCGTCCGTCTGTCTGTCTGTCCGTCTGTCTGTCCGTAAACTTTTCACATTTTCAACATCTTCTCCAGAACCACTGGGCCGATTTCAACCAAACTTGGCACAAAGCACCCTTAGGCAAAGGGGATTCAAAGTTGTGAAAATTAAGGACCACGCTCTCTTTAAAGGGGAGATAATTGGCAATTATTGGAAAATTTTGAGAAATTTTCAAAAATCTTCTTCTCAAGAACCATTTGACCAGGAAAGCTGAAACTTATGTGGAAGCATCCTCAGCTAGTGTAGATTCAAAATTGTGAAAATCATGACCCCCGGGGGTAGGGTGGGGCCACAATGGGGGGTCAAATTTTTACAAAGGAATATATAGAGTAAATCTTTTAAAAATCTTCTTTTCAGAAACTAATCAGCCAGGAAAGCTGAAACTTATGTGGAAGCATCTTCTGCTAGTGAAGATTCAAAGTTGTGAAAATCATGACCCCCGGGAGTAAGGTGGGGCCACAATGGGGGGTCAAATTTTTACATAGGAATATATAGAGTAAATCTTTTAAAATCTTCTTCTAAGAAACTAATCAGCAAGGAAAGCTGAAACTTATGTGGAAGCATCTTCTGCTAGTGTAGATTCAAAGTTGTGAAAATCATGACCCCCGGGGGTTGGATGGGGCCACAATGGGGGGTTGAATTTTTACATAGGAATATATAGAGTAAATCTTTAAAATCTTCTTCTAAGAAACTAATCAGCCAGGAAAGCTGAAACTTATGTGGAAGCATCCTCTGCTAGTGTAGATTCAAAGTTTGTTCAAATCATGACCCCCAGGGTAGGGTGGGGCCACAATGGGGGGTTGAATTTTTACATAGGAATATATAGAGTAAATCTTTTAAAATCTTCTTCTCAGAAACTAATCAGCCAGGAAAGCTGAAACTTTTGTGGAAGCATCCTCAGCTAGTGTAGAATCAAAGTTGTGAAAATCATGACCCCCGGGGGTTGGATGGGGCCACAATGGGGGGTTTAATTTTTACATAGGAATATATAGAGTAAATCTTTAAAAATCTTCTTCTAAGAAAGTAATCAGCCAGGAAAGCTGAAACTTATGTGGAAGCATCCTCTGCTAGTGTAGATTCAAAGTTTGTTCAAATCATGACCCCCGGGAGTAGGGTGGTGCCACAATGGGGGGTTGAATTTTTAAATAGGAATATGTAGAGTAAATCTTTAAAAATCTTCTTCTCAAAAACTAATCAGCCAGGAAAGCTGAAACTTATGTGGAAGCACCCTCAGCTAGTGTAGAATCAAAGTTGTGAAAATCATGACCCCTGGGGGTAGGATGGGGCCACAATGGGGGGTTGAATTTTTACATAGGAATATATAGAGTAAATCTTTAAAAATCTTCTTCTCAGTAACTAATCAGCCAGGAAAGCTGAAACTTATGTGGAAGCATCCTCAGCTAGTGAAGAATCAAAGTTTGTTCAAATCATGACCCCCGGGAGTAGGGTGGGGCCACAATGGGGGGTCAAATTTTTACATAGGAATATATAGAGTAAATCTTTTAAAATCTTCTTCTAAGAAACTAATCAGCCAGGAAAGCTGAAACTTATGTGGAAGCATCCTCAGCTAGTGTAGAATCAAAGTTGTGAAAATCATGACCCCCGGGGGTTGGATGGGGCCACAATGGGGGGTTTCATTTTTACATAGGAATATGTAGAGTAAATCTTTAAAAATCTTCTTCTCAAAAACTAATCAGCCAGGAAAGCGGAAACTTACATGGAAGCATCCTCAGGTAGTGTAGATTCAAAGTTGTGAAAATCATGACCCCCAGGGTAGGGTGGGGCCACAATGGGGGGGGGTGAAATTTTTACATAGGAATATATAGAGTAAATCTTTTAAAATCTTCTTCTCAGAAACTAATCAGCAAGGAAAGCCGAAACTTTTGTGGAAGCATCCTCAGCTAGTGTAGAATCAAAGTTGTGAAAATCATGACCCCCGGGGGTTGGATGGGGCCACAATGCGGGGTTGAATTTTTACAAAGGAATATATAGAGTAAATCTTTAAAAATCTTCTTCTCAGAAACTAAACAGCCAGGAAAGCTGAAACTTATGTGGAAGCACCCTCAGCTAGTGTTCATGTAGAATCACAGTTTGTTCAAATCATGAACCCCGGGAGTAGGGTGGTGCCACAATGGGGGGTTGAATTTTTACATAGGAATATATAGAGTAAATCTTCAGAAATCTTCTTCTCAGAAAGTAATCAGCCAGGAAAGGTGAAACTTATGTGGAAGCATCCTCAGCTAGTGTAGATTCAAAGTTTGTTCAAATCATGACCCCCGGGAGTAGGGTGGGGCCACAATGGGGGAGGTCAAATTTTTACAAAGGAATTTATAGTGTAAATCTTTAAAAATCTTCTTTTCAGAAACTAATCAGCCAGGAAAGCTGAAACTTATGTGGAAGCATTCTCAATAAGTGTAGATTCAAAGATGTGAAAATCATGACCCCTGGGGGTAGGGTGGGGCCACAATGGGGATCAAATTTTTACATAGGAATAGAGTAAATCTTTAAAATCTCTAAAACTAAGTAGCTAGGAAAGGTGAAACTTATGTGGAAGTATCCTCAGGTAAGGACTAGGTAGATTTAAGTTTGTTCAAATCATGATCCCCGGGGGTAGGATGGGGTCACAACGGGGAGGGGGGAGGGAGACATAGGAATATATGGAGAAAAATCTTCTACAAAACCATTTGTCTAGAAAATCTGTAACTTTAGTAAAAGCAACCTTGGGTAGTGTAGATTCAAATTCGTTAAAATAAAAATCTTGAGGAGTAGGGTGGGGCCACATTCGGGATCCAATTTTACAAAGGAAAACATTTTTAATTCACAAAAACTGAAATGTTATAATATATATGGTTTTACTTATATGCAAACATTTTGCCAATTTGTGATTCTTTAAAATTGTTAAGACTTTTGCCCCTGGACAATTCTTGGGCCTCACAAGGGGTTCAGCGTTTGATGTAGGTTTATATCCCATGTATAAACAATTGTCTAGGATCTTGTTGAGAACTGCGATGCTCAACATGTGATATGAATATAAAATCATCCTGTTAGAAAAGGGACTTGATTATAAACACAAGAATATCTACATGTATTACTACATTGTCCAGATATTTTGTATTATGTCGATCTCCATTAAGCTGATTTTATCATGCCTATTGTTGCTCAGGTGAGCGATGTGGCCCATGGGCCTCTTGTTGGTTAATGGCTTGCAGTGACCTTGAACCAAGTCACTGTAAAGGTCATAGTGGATCTCTTTGTTATCGGTTTTAGACGGTAGATTATTTCCCATTTGCTTAATCTTGCTCAAATTGAACAAAAATGCCTGTATGTAAGGGTAATGAGATTGAATTAGAAGTTCTATGCTAGCTGGAAAATTTCTAAGTTATGAAGGTCAAAGCAAAATTCTCTGAAATTGTTTATATCTTATTGTCCATTATTTAAGCGGGGCCCTTTGAGATGGTCATCATTTCAATGCTGTCTAGTTTGAACTGAAATTAATTTCATAACATTACAACCATAACCTTGGTTGTTTGGTCACAAATGAAGATACTATCATCGGATAAATTGATATTTTTGATTCAGCGAATAGTAGCATTACTTCTTACAATGTGCATAACACCACTCACCCTGAACTAATGTAAAAGGAAAGAAAACGTACATTGAAAGTGATTGCATTGACTCAAATTATTATAATAAGATTGTTGATTTCTTGATAGTCTTCTCTCCATGAACTGCTTACTAAGTCTCCATTTCCCTGTCCCTGTGTGTTAGAGGTGTGGAAGCATGTCAAGATGTTGGTGGACCACGCCCATCAGAGGAGCCGGGGGGAAGAGGTCAGTCTAGACAAGCTGCATTCAAGACTGTAGCAGCTACCTACTACATTGTATGTACTGTAGCTCTTTATAACCGCTATTCTTGAACAATATGCTAGCTTATAGCAATAACAATTGTATATTCATACAGTGCAAATACAAATTACCTGTGAAGATATCTAACATAACATCTAGGGTAAGTGCTAGATCTTTGAATGCAGCCTTATAGTCAAATGGTTGTAGTCTGACATTTTTAAGAGAAAAAACTAGGAAATGGTTTAAGGTGGTATGGGACACTTCCATATTGTGACATACTTCCTATCAAAATAAACAATAAAATCAAGTATAATTTTTAAAAAAATTTTCTTTCCCATATTAGTTATGTAACAGTGTGGCGCAATGGGTTAGAGCGTAAACTACGAATCTGTAAGTCACGAGTTTGAATCCCGCAGGGCCTTTTATAATTTTTACAAAAAAAATTTTCAGCTCTTTATGGAATATTGAAAAATATTGAAAAAGAAAATTATAAACTTGTGAAGGTATTTTGATTATACATGTACATGTAATTTACTTTTATCCACATTAATATTGACAGGTGTCCCATCCCACCTTAAGGAAAACTTAATAATTTGGAGTTTGAACACATATTACAGGTTACATGTGTACATAATAATTAAACAGAGAAATGGTGATCTGTGTTTACTAAATAGATAGGATATATTGTTTCAGTTGTTCTACGTGCTGCTGTTTGACATTATCAAGAGGCTTCTTCAAGAACCAGACCCTTCAGATGGTAAGACCTTAAATTACTACATGCACTTCATTGCAAAGAAATTACTGTAGACTCCTTATTTTACAGGAGTACTTAATCCTGCGATCCAACTGTTTTCCATCAAATTGCAAGGGTATAAAATAGCGAATTTTCACCATAGTTTCATGTAGTTTACATCGGTCCGAAAAATAAAGGCAAGATTTAAAATTTGCGAGATGTGTTTCTTGCAATTTTACGCGGATATTAATTCCTTGCGTTCAATTAGGAATCTACAGTAAATAAAAAGATTGAAAAAGTGATAGATCATGTACACGTACATGTTCAATCAAATATTAGCATGAACTCCTTAGATGTTTGAGAACAATTGTAGAACCACATTTCCTATTCTTTCCAGAGGAGATGGATTCTGATGTTTTTGAATGCCCGCCTGGGGATCTCTTTGTAGAGGACAATGCGGAATTCTGTCTGTGGATTCTGGTTCACATCTCAAAAATGGCTACAGCTCACAACACACAGCAGGTTTTTGCTTTGAAAAAATATTGAATTGATTAAGGAAAATAATGACAAAAGTAAAATTTATTTGTATTGTATGTTTTACTTGTAGTTATGCTAAGTTCTATTGAGGACTGGTTCGCTACGAAAAATATTCGTGAATACGAGGCTCTCGCGAACCTTTCATAAAATTTCTCAAATGCCAATAAAAAGTTGGTGTACAGTATATGATAAGTACAGTATATGATAAAGATTTTAAAAATTGATTAGGATCTTTGTAGTACATATGTGTATTGATTTTATTTTTCAGAATTTTGGTCAAAAAGTTGTGGAGATAATATCAACTGTCCTTAAATCGTGTTTGTCAAAAGTAAGTTTCCTTCTTTTCAGACAAAAAAAACCTAGGTATTAAAATAAACAAAACTAGGTACATGTAAAATAAACAAAGAAACAAGACCTGTTTGGGATTGTTGATTCATGTATTGCTTATACAATGTATTATTAAACAGGTTTCATGTCTCCCTATTTTAGGAGAGTATTACCGAGGGCCAGCTTCGTTTTTTGGTCAGTATGTGTCATGATCTGCCCACAGATACAAGGGCAGGCATTCTGATTCTTCTGTGGGAGTTCTTCTACAAGAAGATGGTGGGTACATCATTTTACATCATTGTTAAACATGTAAACTTGTGTAATAATAAATTTAAAAATTCGCTATGTGTGAAATTATTGAAATAAAAAATGATTTGTACATTTTAAATGTTGGTACATGTGAACCTCTCATTCAAGAAAAATATAAAATGTATGACTGAAAAGTAGAAGTTGTCTTTTTTATTTAGCCTTATGTTTTGTTTTTAGAACAGCAGTTTTTCTTTGAATACCAAGAGCATTGAACCAGTCCGAAGACTTTGGTATGTTTGAATTACATACTGTAAACCAACTTTAATTCGCAAGCGCGAAAATTTCGAGAGGTTCACGAGAGCCTCATTGTCGCGAAAATTTATTGCTTTTTCGTATGGTTGTAATAACAACACAAATTTTACTTGCAAAAATTAGTTGTCGTGAACCAGATTCACGCCCGTAAATTGCAAAATAATGTCGTCGGAAATAAAAGTTGGTTTACAGTATCTACATGAATATGAATGTTATGAATTATTGCTCCATCATTTCATATGTTGCTCTATTTGACTTCACGTTGCAGATGATTGGATACTTATATTCTCTATGTGAAAAAAAAGAATTCAACTACATGTGCATTCTTATGCAAGATATAACTTATTATGATTTGTATTGTTTAGATCTTTCTAATGATTTTTCAAAACCCCCTTAAATATGATTCAATAATTTAGATGGATCAGATGTAAATACATGAACATGTATTGCAATGAAGCAGGTGCTTTGCTAAAAATATCTTCATTCAGAGCTAAATAAATTCATCCTTGATAGTTGTTTTCATTGTTGTGTGAAAATTTGTTTTCTACTCCTGTTTCAATGAACTTGTTTACAGTATATCATTTCTAAAACTGGAAGGTACATTTATATTTGTTTTTTTTTCTCTCTCTCTCTTTCCGCGACAGTAAAAGTGCAGGTCAACAGTTAGAATTGTGTTGCAGAATCAGCAATGGTGAATGGTGAGTATAATTACCCCATCTTATCACCTGATTTCTCTTGCGTCACAGTGATTATCCCCTAGTTTTTCACAGTCATACTGAAAGCAGATTCTATTCATTACTTGTTATCGTATTTGCAGTGAATTATGTGTCCTAGTTGGTACTGTAATTTTCAAGGCTGCTGTTTTGCATATGAAGCAAGAAGCAGAATTTGTGAAGCAAGATTTTTTCAGATTTTAGCAGTTGTGACCATGTTTTTAGTTTGTTTTGCAGTTAAAAGCTGTAAAAACATCAATCGTAGTGCATGTATGTGACTTGTAGCTGCTATTAAAGCTATTGCTAATTTAGAGGATGTAGAGTTACTATTCTTTTTATACATTGTACCAATATGAACATTTTCCATTGATACAGCCTTTGCATGGTTTTGAAATACAGAATAAGATAAAAACTTGAATATGATTTTGTGAAAAAGATAGTGAGAAATAAACTAAAATATAAATAAATTCAAAGCAGCCAAAAACATACATGTAAGAAGTTAGAAGAAAGAAAGCAAGAGCCCTCCATTATATACAGTAATGAGATTTCTTATTAAATACAAAGAATATCTGCGTAAAGTCGCGAGAAGCAACCCTGGCGGATTTTAAAATCTGCTCTTTTTTTTTCAGTTTAGAACTACAGTAAAACTCGGTTTTAGCGAAGTCCTAGGGACCAATGGGTTATCTTTGTTAAATTCGTTATACCTGTATAACGAACTCATAACAATAACTATAGCGAATTCACTACATACATGTTTTCCTTCACCAGACTATTTTTGCTAATTGAGGGTTAGAATGAAAATACATTCTCTTGATACCTTTAATAATCGTACTGTGAATTGAAGAATTTATGTGAAAATGAATTCATTCAAACTATTATGTTAAATAGCAGTGCAAACTTTTTAAACTGTAAAGAAATTTGTTATAAAAGTGTTAAATTTCGTTATTTTTCAACTCTCCAGGACTCAAAATCAGTTCACTATATCCGAATTTGTTTTAAAATATTGTTCTCAAAATTTTTTCGCTATGTCCGAGATTTCGCTATATCTGTGTTTGTACTAAACGAGTTTTACTGTATATGAAATTATATAAAAAATTGTTGCTCATGATCTTATATTCTCGCCATTTGATACAGAACAGCAGATTGAGTACTCACGTATACGTAAAAAAAAGGAATTTGCAATATCTTTCTAAAATTCACAGGAGTTGTATGTGTTATCTTTCATTTTGTTGCAGTAAAGTGGATGACAATAGTTACACCCAGTTTCTATGTATTCTCTGTCAAACTCTGCAGGAGAAAGGGAGTCAATCATCAGAATGGAAACAGATGAAAGGGAGGTAATGAATGATGAAAAGTAAAATGCATACATCAGAGGCATGTTCAGCAGATCTAGAGTGAGTGTTCCTGAGTGCTTGCCAAATTTTTTATTGCAGGTACAGGATTTTGGCGAGCACTCATGAGCACCCGCTCTGTTGAACACGCCTCTGGTTGAACTTGCTTTAGAATTTGTGAGTTGTGAACAAACAAGTGATACATGTACATGTACTAGGATAACCAGTTATGATTTTGATATAAGGCTATTAGGCCCATGTATCAACAAAACTGCATTATAAATGGTTGAGTTTGTCAGAAAGGTGGTCTGTAGAAAATTAATAAGCTTGTAGAAAATCTATTTCATAGAAGGCATGTTTTGAGTTATTCGATGTCAGATGGGAGGAGGTGTGTACATAGATAAATATGATCTGGGCCTAATTCAATTGCGAAATTAAAAGGAATTGAATTTTAAAAATTTTAATAACTAGTAGATTTGAAAACATTGGACATTTTCAGAGCTTTTAGAGACCACAGAGCTTTTAGGTGAAGACTGCAGTTATTGGTATTTGTTTGACTATGTTTCTTTTATCTCAGGATATTTTCAAAATTCCATGTCCGTCGTATGCAAGAACTTACAGACACAGGATTACATAACTTCTTCTCCCTCTTTTTGAGCTTGGCTATTACAGCAGACACAGAAGAAATAGTTAGTACCTTTGTTGATGCAAAAAGTTCATAAAACCTGAAGAAAATAATCTTATAGCCTCTATTTATCAGCCAGAATTACTTCATTGGTTTGGGTCTTTCTGCTGTTACAGATTTCAAGGATGTGCAAGTTCAGTGATGCGATCCTGGGTAGTGAAGTCTCGACTGTCAGGGTGTGTCTCCTGAGGGGACTCTTTGCTGCTGTCTTATTGTACATACAGAGAAACATCAGTCTGGAAACTTTGTCAGAAAAGTTGGTCAGCATCTTCAATATGGCCTCCATGTGAGTCTCTTCCTCTATGTATGTTTTGTCAATACCATTTAAGCATTGAATCATTATTTTTTAAAAGATGTGGTCTCATAATTGCAATGGTGTGTGCATGCAAATTGCAAACGTGCGCTAGCGCGTTATGAAAATTTGCTTTCACACACTGTTGCAGTTATGAGACCACATCTTTCAAAAAATAAGGATTCAATGCTTATATTTACGTTTTTTAACATTTATTCTCTTTCCGTAAATATGATTTATTTTTAAAAATCTCGGCCTTATTCAACGAGTAATGCCCAATTAACAGAAGAGCCATTGGAACAGCCGAATTATGCTGACAAAAATAGTGCACAGTGTTTTAAATTCTAATAACACAATTTTATTTTTCATTTTGTAATTTGATGAATTTACTTTTGGTTAACTAAGAAATTAATCAATTGAATTCATTTAACTCTAAAAAAAATATTTATATGGACATTAATGAAATATTAATCAGCATAAGTATGACATCAGGTCGTGATCCGGTTTGAGGTCGCCAGGAGAGTCAGTCATGTTCTTCGAGAAATACTAAAGGAAGACTAAATGCATTCATACGCACCAGATTTGGTGATTGGGTCTTCTGTGTTATGTGTAAATATCAATCAAGTCAATCAATGCAATAGGGGAAAGAAAGTGAATGTAAATACATGTACAGGTATTAGTCTTATATCTGTTGTATTTTACCGGTATCCAAAATAATTGGGGTTTATGGTATCAGAAGCTTTTATTTTCATTAATGCATTATGTGAAAATGTGTGTTATCGTGATTTCGAATTTTTTATGGTACTACACTTTGATTTGTTTAGTTTGTCTACATTGTTTTCGAACTTGTTCTTTTGTAGAGACCTGAGTCAGGATGAATTGAGGCGTTACAATCACTGGACCGTGGTTTGTGCTTACATAGAGCATGTTGCAGAAGTTTTTGAAAGAAGTATTGATGTGGAACTCTCTCAGCATTTATTTATTGGTAACGATATTCTTTAATTCATTTACTAGACTAAGTGAGACAGTATATTATACATGAACATGTACATGAAGATTAGGATCATGTTGAGTTATTTCTCAGATAATGGATAAGTTTTACCAGTACTGTAAATAGAGAACACTTTATGAAATGTAAAAAAAACATTCCCATTTATGCAAAAAATCAAGAAAGTGATGAGTTTTCTCAAATTTAAATTGATGATTAGCAGATTACTACTTTTTAATATGTATTATGTTAATAATTATTATTTGTGATTTATTTAGGGGACGGATTTGGAAAACTGATGGACACCTGTAAAACTTCTGAAGTCTGTGGCTTAGTCATCACATTGCAGGAAATTCTCTCCAAGTTTAGGTAAATATTGTATTTCAATCAAATTCTGGACTACCGGTACATCTTACAACTTTGAGGCCTATTTCAAAGATCTATAGATAATTTACTTAAACTTTAGACTATTTGCATAAGTTTTCATTTTAATTTTAGAGATATTATAAACAGAGGCTTCATCATGACAGCAGGAAATTCAGGTATGTATAATTTTTCTATATGTAATTCTTTTTCAAAAAATTGCAGTATAAATTCAGAATACCTGTTTATACTAATCATCACACGTGAACGTGTACAGTACATGTATATAGTCCCATATTTATCGCTTCATTTATTATCAGTCAAAGTGCTTGTGTGCATTACTTTTCTCTGCTTATTTCAGCTAGTTTTTGTGTGTGTTTTTATATGACTTCAAAGCTAGTTTTTGATTGCGTTGTTTTTCCCTATTTCAGCGATGTACTCTGCAGTGATGTCCAACATTGCCCCACCCCTGAAGAATCTGTGTTGCAGTCAGACAGCCCCGGAACCATGTGCTGACCTCCTGGCAGCTCTTTGCTTAGTGTCGATGGAATGGTAAGATAGCTAGAGAAGAGACCAAATAAAAATATCGAACTGTCTTCAAATGTAGTAGGTGGATCTTTCATTTTCTTCAGAATATTTAAAATGTGTATTAAATATTTACAGAGCATATATGAAATAAATATAAATATTTGCTTTTAACTTAAACCAATAGTTTGTTTATTTGGAACAGTAAAGCAGAAGATTTTGTCAGCATCTTTAACTACTCCACCAGTGATTCAGTAAACAAGAGGTATTTACATAAAATTAAATATCTTATAATTCTATATTTGAAAAGTATGGCAGAAGCTCTTGATCATGCATTAAAACTTTTGTTAATGAAGTGAGTGATGTTGCTTTATGATTTTAGCATCGCCAGCCGCTTCCTGTCCCAAGTTCTTTCTGTGGACGGATTCGTACAGAGGTTGTCTGAGCACTGCCTGTCTTATGATGTTGCCTTGATTCAGGCCTGGGTTGCATCCTCCATACTAGTCCCCCAAACTCCCCTCAGACTCAGGTAATTGTTCACTTCTGATGTTCTTATACAGATTTTTTAACTGAAGTAAAACAATAAAATGCCTTCTTTGGTGTTTCATGCAGATATGAAGGTAGTTAGCAATGCTGAAAAGTTAGAGAGAGAGAGAGAGAGAGAGTAAATTAATAACATCTTGACATTTGCTATTGAAAGGCATTTTATGGAGTTGTAGGCTGATGCCTTATTTTACATGTAATTGTATTCATTGTGTAATAAACTGTATGATCTATGTGACAGAGATTTCCTCCAAGTCCCGGCCGTGAGCGAGATGTTTACAAACAGTGGTCTGGAACCTCCAGAAGATGGACAGATCATTCACTTTATACAGGCAATCAAGAAAACTTATGATAAAACCACAGTGAGTATCGTATTTTTCGGACGAATCGTCGATGCGGACGACTAGTCGAATTGCTCATTTTTAGCCTAAATTTTAAAAAAATCCTACGATACGTCGATTCAGACGATACGTCGATCTTATCGCTTTAAAATGGCGTTATCAAACTGCAAGTAACATTATCAGTGTATGATGCACAGATCTCCATGATATTACTACCAATTATTATTAATGATTAACATTTAAACATTTACGCTTTATACTTATGCATCATATTTTCAAATACCGGTAGCATCTATAAAGTCGCTTGCATTGTATACAATTCCCGATATCGCGTGTTATGTAAGTTGTATGAGTGAAAACTAAACTTACTTCGTCAGAAATATTTTATTTCCATGTATTAAAATGATTATCCACTCTGACCATTGCCAGTGTATTCGCCATTACGTAACCTGTTGACTCGGCGCGTGGTCAATGTTTGTTTAACAATTTCCGGTGTCAGAAGCATGCACCTGTCTCGTATCGAACGTCAATGGGGGATCTCAAGTGGAGGAAGATTTTGCAATTATTTTCATTTGATTTAACTTGTTTACTTTGTGTCCAGAAATGCAGTTAAACATTATTGCTTTACATAGACAAAAATGTAGAAAAAAAAAAAAAGTAAAAAATAGATCGATCATTTGTACGACTTGATAATGACGATATACGACATACATACGTTTCTTCACAATGGCTATTTAACAACAATCAAAGAATGTATTACAATTTATTAACCCTTATAACGGTACGCTGTATATACACAGGGAGTGAACACGTACATGTATAGATCTCAGCCTTAGGGCACGATAATTAGCACAACCGGTGTCTAAACTCCAGCATTTTTTGTTCCATTCGAATTTGGTTTTAATTTTACTGTGCAATGTTATCTTCCCACTAGTAATGTATGGATGCCATGTGACGACGTGTTTATAAAATGTGTTTATAAAAACGGAATGGTAACATTTTAAAATTGATTAAAGACATGTACCATTTTTAATTACCGTTATTAGTATGTATACTAGTGCTTACAAATGAGTGAAAACGATAATTAATAAAGATGAACAAGGAATTCAACAAGGTAATTTCCAATCACACAACCAACTATAGGTGATTAAAACCAAGATTTTTAATGCTATTTTTGACAATTTTCCGACCTCAAGCCTAAGATAAGTCGATCTTGACGATAAGTCGGGTGCTCTGCTTCAGAGAAAAAAAATACCGACTAATCGTCGGAAAAATACGGTATATCACTGTGAGAGAGCTGTAACTTTAGTTATTTAAAAACTAGGACACTGAGGGCTGTTACCATTAACCTCCTACATGTAGCTAGGACCAGTTATAGGGAAGGGGGGATCATAGTTGTCTATCGAAGCTTCATTTTGCTGTATCCCATCTACTGTCTTGGACTTATCATGTTATTGGAATATTTTTGTACAAAGAAATAATATAGGGGTAGGGGGGGGGAGAATTTGATTTCCCATAGAAGCTTCATTTGGAATTTTTCATACAGGGCTGGAAGGAGAGGATTTGTCTGAGGGATAAAGTGATGCAGTATTTTGTGGACATTCACAAACAGATAGCTCCTGTGGTGCAGGCCCTCCAACCAACCGATGTCCTACAGAATGTATATGCTGTACTGGGGTACCTAGTCAAACACTGTGCTCCTGTCTTATTTGTTCAGGTGATTCTATATTGCGGATACTTTTGTTCATGCTTGATATTTTACTTTCAACCTAAGGTACTGTGGAATCATTAGATTTCATGGTGGCTCAATTTTTGTTGAATTCTCATCCATGAATTACCATCCTCCACAAATTAATAAAGGGTTTCAAAGTCGTATTTCCTTTTGTAGGAATAAGAGAATAGATAAAATTACATCCCCACGAACCTGTAAATTTTAAGCAATCCATGAAAATTGGCTTCCACGAATTTTAATGATTCCACAGTATTCAAATTATATGGTGACCTGAAGTCTTGCTGTTAATTTGCATTTAATCAAGATATGTATGTGTAATTTTTCTTAAGAATGATCCATCTCTATTCTTTTTGAAACTATTTTATTGTGAGTTAATTGTTACACTTACTGTTCAACAAGGCCTTGTGCCATGTGACTATAGCCATTATAAAAATAGTGCCTGTTTGGGAGGGTACCAGTTGAAATTGACACCCCGAGAAAACCATTGTCAACCGACGCGAAGCGGAGGTTGACAATGGTTTTCGAGGGGTGTCAATTTCGACTGGTACCCTCCCAAACAGGCACTATTTATTTTATTATACTGAATGTCTCAATTTTATAGCAAATTACTGCTTTTATATAGAAAAGACGCAAGTTCTACGGCGAACCGTACGCGCATAATTTACGCGCATGTAACAATTCGTTCTATCGGCCCGTTGCTAAGTGTGTTGCTAACGCCGAGGGTATTAGAACGGATTGTCAACTGCGTCTAAACCAATCAGATTTCAGTATTTAACATGAAAGTATAATAATATCAATTATGCTAGTGCAGCAGCCCTGGTTATAATTATTGTCTGATTTACATTACAGTCCAAGCCAGACTGCCCCCTCCCCAACATACTGACAGCTCTAGTCGTCCCACACTTCATGTTCAATGCAGACAAACCTCCCAAATCAGTCTTCCTCAACACTGTGGGTGCATACCTGCACCAGGTAAGAAGAATTGACTTTTAATTATGTGATTTAAATTATAAAAAAACTGCCAATCTTGCTCCATGACCTTTGCTCCTTGACCTTTGCATTCTTTTTACCTCATTCGTCTTGTTATCACAAATGGTAGAAAACTCAAGCTTTCATTTACCGGGGTATGTGAGAAATAAATGATTACCATCTTTTTCAAGGTCACTGAAGGTATTTTTGGGGGTTAACAGTCTTGATATATGTTGAAGTAGCTTTGTTCGATATATATCAGTGCTGTTCTTTCATAGTGTGATAAGAGAGCATTGTTTTGATTGCAGTTTGTGATCGGGCTCTCCAAGCTTGAATACAGGCGGGCCACTTATGTCAACAGAAAGCTGGGAGATATTGTTTCCATTTATCTACCAAAGCTCTGGGTAGATTCTTTTCTTATTAACTTTGTCAATTCTTTAAAGTAAACCAAAAACTAATGATTTAATCATTGTGTTTGTTGTTAAAATAGTTGAACAAACTTGCAGCTGAATTTTTTTTTCTGTGGCAAGAAAAGAATCTAAAGTTGCTAACTAACTATTTATACCCATTGTGATGCTATTTCATTTTCATACTTGACTTCATCGTTTTCAGAGTTCCTCCATGGGTCCTTCAAGGCAACATCCACTTGTGGTAAATAAATGGTCATAAACTACTTTTTTCCAAAAATCTGTTTTCTCACATATACATGTATTTGTGAAAACTAATAACCAAACACACACATGCACCTGCATTATAAAAGCAAAATGATTTAAGTATATGCATGTACATACAAAGTTGGGGGGTTGGGGTAAAGAGGAATCACCTTGTCTGTTTGCCTTTCTGCAATCGTGTCCGGTCCATATCTTTCTTTTGGAGGAACATTGGAATTTCCTAATTCACAAAAAAAAATTGCTTATGACCTGAGGGTGTATTTTGATTATGATCCAAGGTCATTGGGACAAATTCAATGTCTCTGGAAGAAAAGTGCAAAATTTGTGTCTGGTCCATAAAACATCAGAAGTTCCTACTTCACACAAAAATTGCTTATAACCTGAGGGTCAAAAAATTCATTTGACCCCCTCCCTTTGGATCTATGCTAATGGATAAGTTAATTCAAACCCCCATCTCTGCTGTTGCGTGAATGGTAAACATGGTAAAGCATAATTAAATGTTCTGTTTAATTATGAATTTATGATCAGCAGTGAAACTTAATATTCATTTCTTATAAGATAGCCTAATTGATACATGCATGCTTTCATTGAATAATTTTGTTTAGTCAGGCAAGCTTTTGGGAAAGCTATTACTTGTTTCGATTACAGGGCTGCGTTCAAGATCGTAGCTGCTACGTAGGGCTACGTAGTTGAACGGTAAGCTAGCTTAGCTGCTACGTAGATATCCGTAGCCACAATATTTTATGTTAAGCATCAAAATCAAGATGGCCACCTTAGTTACCACTATGTAACAAACATGAAATCTATTTATTTACTGATATTTTGTTCATCCTTTAAGCTATAATGAATTTTAACATGTATATTTCGGCTTGAAATTATTAAATTATGTTGATGTAATTAGTCTTTAGTTGAATATTTCCAACTTCAAATCTGAGACCTAGTGGTCTGTTCAATAGACCTAGATATCTACGACCTAGCGGCTAGCCTAGTTGCTACGATCTTGAACGCAACCCTGATACATAATGCATTGTAGAGTTTGATGGCGTCAATTCTTTTTTAAAATATTACACAACATGATTTATATGGTGTTTTCTGTCTATAGCTTGGAATTCTTGTCGGAATAGCCCAATGATATATATTAGAAAGAAATGTGCGTAATTATTCAAATTCACCTAAGAATCTACTTGCCATGCGATATTACGTATTATTGATTTTAAAATAAATAATAATCAATAAAATCAACTCCCGTCAGTACTTCGGTACTTTTTTTTTTCAGTTGTCTTTAAAATCCACTTTCATAAAGAACCCTCCAGATACAGACGTTGCCTTCAGACATTTTATGCTGGAACTTGTGTGTGAAAAATTCTTGCAGTTTGATTATCAGGCATACAACCCTCACCAGCAATATGTAAGTTGATGGGATTTCCAGGGATGTGAATTTTCAGCGGATCCACTGATTTCAGTGGATTAGGAAATCAAAATGTTCACTTTAGATATCAGTACAGACCTACAATTGAATGATTTCTTCCTTTTTCTTCTGCCATTCACTTTTCATACAAATTTAGATAAAATATTTTTTTCAATGTAATGGTAAATGTGATTTTAACAATGTTTTCTAGATGTTACTCTCATTTAAAAATGATTCTGTACTTTGTGTTAGATTTAGAAACAAAATCAGTGTTGAACTATGGACCAGTATTTCTTTGGAGTATTTAAAAAAAATTATCTTGAGGTGACTAGTACAGTGGCAGTGCAGTATTTTATAAATGAAGGAGTTTGGTAAAAACTGAATCAGTGAATTGACAAAGGCATACATGTATGTTGAACAGTTTAGACTACAGGTGCTAAAAAGGGAATTTGCTGTTGGCACTTGATAAAAAATTGCAAACATGGGCAATTTAATCTGTTTCATTATTTCCGAGTGTCAGTATTGGTCTCATTGGAGTACATGTATTAGTATTACCTGTATGAGGCAGCTCTTGTATTAAACATATTACTTTGCATAAAATTATTTTTGCTTTTTGCTTTCATCCTATTAAGGCCATCAAATATCTGGTGGAAGTGGTCAAACACACAACAGACCCAAAAGTTATTGAGAGGTAAATTCAAAACTAACTGGTACATGTATTACCATTCTTCAATTTTATAAATTCAGACAGTTTCCTGTAGTTGAGCCCCTCTCTTTATGAATGGTTTTTACAGTGACTGTAGAATTGTTCTGTACCCTATCCTGAAAGTGGAGCTACTGATGTCTTCCCAGCAGTCCGAGCTTCTACTCCGCAGTGTGATGGAGGCTGTCTGCCTAAGTCAGAGAGACTCAGACATGTATGTACAAATATACTGATCGTGTAATGTTTTGGAGGTTGTTGACTATCCTGAGCAATAGGAAAGGTACATGTATCTGTAATAAGCCAAAAAAAAAAATGAATTTAGCTACTGCCGCTTTGAATTAATGTAGAATTTTGTAAAATATTATACTTCTTGTAAAAAAAAAAAAAGTAGGATATATCACAATTGTTGTTTCTATTAAAATCATTAATTTTCATGGAAAACAATACATTTATGTACATGTATGTATATACATGTTTAGATTAAGTTACAGTATTTACCTCTGGTGTACTTTCAAAAAACCTCTAGCAACCAATCCAGTATTCCTGTTCCATCTGAAGTATTGAAGAAGTGTTGTTTTACATTGAAATGAACATGTATTTTTTTAACAACATTCAAAATTTTCAAAGAAATTTTTGTGCTTCTTGATTTCATGGAGTCATCTTGTCAATTTTTAAGTATTCTTGTTCTTGAATAATGAATCCGACACTTGACTAGCGAAGATGTCATGGAGTAGGCATTGAAAATTTTATTTTATTAATAAGTGTGTCTACTTGAGTATTATAAATGCACTCCTGATTATACCCTTTTTATATCTAGATAAACTTATCTTTCTTGGCAGTTTTTTCATTACGTAATGTAATATGTTTTACTTGTCAAAAAAGATAACATAAATGGTTTCTGGTGGACAATTTAAGGTGATTTGAAAAAAGTGAATAGTATCAAAGCATGAATTTCAGTTCACATGTCATTACTGCATACTTACTGCCCTCATGATGACACCAGGGATGTCCCTGATGACTCTAATCAAAGTACGTTCTAGTATTTTAATCTCAAATCTAACATGCAATATCAACAGTGCAAATAAAACCAGAAATAAGATGCATTGTTGGTAAGTCTTTAACAAAAATAAGTGCATGGTCACTTATTTAAAATGCTGTAATCATTTTTTTTCAGAATATATCAAAGGAACAAAAATACACATGAAATTTTTTTGACTCTTTTCTTGTTTCTTAAATATATGAAGATGCGTATAACCATTATAGGGATGTTTTTGTAATGGTTTTACCTGTAATATAGCTCAGCTTTTTTTTTTTTTAAAGAAACTGTTTATATTTTATAATAATCTTACAGATCAAACATTTGTACAATTTTGTCCAAATTCATTGCTGATCACAAGAAGGGTCATCTGGAGGCTTTATTCAATCTGCTACAGAAATTACCCCCTAGGTGTGGCCCCTACATTTCACAGATTAGCTCTCAACTACAGCACTGTTTGATAGAAAACGAATCATTTAGAGGTGTGGGGAGGGATAACACTGTCAGGTATGTATGAAATTAGAAAGTGAATTAATTTTTGCTTGAAAATTAAATTTCAGAAAACAAAGAGACTGCAGAAATTTTATAAATGTGAGCAAATCATGAATATAGTATCACCATATTTTCATTGTAAGAAGGTTTGTTGCAATAACAATTAACTGGCTATAGTTTCATTTTTTATTATAATTTCAGGTCCAAGTATTATAATTTGATGAAGCATTTCAATGTGGGATCCTGATTGTGACAAAGAGTGAGTTACTCAAATTAAGACTGCTTGGTGTGATGGAGAATGTCAGGGTCATTTATATTTGGCATGGCTATGTAATTGTGCATACCAGGTATTCCTTTCATGGCAATATTGAAACTTTCCTATGAAAACTTTTATTAGAATGTCACTGTATATGTAGGTAAATCCACACAGTTGAATACCAAGTGAATGTACTAACCTAATTATGGGATATTCTGAGTTTAGTAATGTACCTAGGTCTTTGAAAAACTGTGACCAATGAATATAACTTGTTACATGGATATAATCTTTGTTGGAAGGAGTGACATGTTGATTATACGTGAAGTCTTAGCTTGTTTGCCTTGTCATCAAAGATGCACTCAAAAATGCAACACTAGTATTGTACATGTATGTGTGATATTGTTTTATATGAATATTTATATTTTATTAAATCAAGCAAGACTAGTTTGTTTCTTCTTACTTGATTTTGGATTGATAATTTAAATTTAGTTAAGGGTTTTGGTACTTTTTCTTGAGCCATGGTCTGGATTCCGCATAGCCAGATGGAAGAGTATCGTACATACTGGTCGTGGTTTGCAATGATGTTTGTTTTCAAAATCCCAGGAAAGAACATCTTCCCTCTTTGACCCAAGAACTTTTTTAATTTAATACATGTACATGTATATAGAAATTAAGCCAAATGTGATGAAATCAAAAAAGGAGAAGTTACTTTACATTGCTTTTATGGTGCTCTCGGCCCATTATTGTCTCTTTGATATTTTTAAAGATCTTATGAAATAGAGTGTAAACTATCCTTTTAAAACATACCATTGATTGAATTAAAAAAAATGCCCATAATTTAACATCTGTATACCAGGTGTTTCTCTGTTGAATATTTATTGTTGCCACAAAAATACATTTACGAAAAAAAATGAAACAGTTTGATTTCAATGCAAGACTGTTTTTATTTTTAAAAATGGTATTTTTAATAAAATGTGTTACGGAAAATTGAGTTTAATGGCAAGGTATTGTACGAATTCTCCAAAGTGTAAAATTTGTTTTGATTTTCTGGTCTGGTTTCCTAACTTTCAATTTTTACATGTTTGCAATGGAAATGCATGAACGGACAAAAACCTTTCGGTTACATTGCTTCCCTTATATGCAATGCTGCTTTGAATTTTTCCATTCTAAAATATTTCAGTAAGTACATGTAAAAGTTCTTTACTTCTTTGTACATTTTAATTAATGTTAGCCTAGTACTTTCAGGGGGAGCTTAAATATATGCGTGAAAAATAAAGCATCATAAATCCTTCAGAGGAAATTTTTTTAACATTTGTGGAATTACCCCCCCCCCTCCCCTTGTGGTTAACAGACAGACGACAGGTGATCAGGAAAGCTCAGTTTTGACTTGCTGTGTAGATAACTCAATCCCTGTGTCAATAAGTGACGAAATGGGCTAAAAACCTAACTATCCCCAAAGAATTCTAGCGACTACATTGCGTCCTTATTGTTTTATCCAACCATTTATTTTCCAATTATTCCAATTTTTCAAAGCAATGAGTTAAAACATTAATGCGATCAGAGAATCAAACGTTTGCTTCAAACGTGATGCAAATCGAACTATTTAATCAAGCTCGCTAAACATGTAATTTTGTTTCATGTGAATTTTCACATAAACTGAATCCATGCAGTGTTTCGAAAGACATATACAGTTGTTTATATGACATTTAGTCTTGTTTGTTTTGGTTGCACTATAATGAAATTAAAACCACACCCTGTAGAAAACAACACATCAAGCTGTAACCCGACCCTTGTCTCCATTGTTGGGAGGATTTTCAATAGTTACTTTTGGTCGACTTTTTGTTGTGCGCCCTGGACATGATTGGCAGGTAAAGCAAAGAGCAAGTGTTAAATGGTCTCGTGGAGATATTAGTCTTTTCTAAAATTCTCTATCACTGATCAAGCTTATCAGTAGAAGTACAAATTCTTTGTTCGCAACTGACAAAAAATTTCAGTTTTCACAACAAACATGACAAAAACAATCAGACGAAGAGTCCTCACTGTTTGTCTTTCTCCATGCAGTGCTAGTGACTGAAAAAAGCACGACATATTTAAAACATTAGTTCAAGCATTCTTTTGTTTAACGGGTCTGTAATTATGATTCATTCGGTGTGTGGTAATTATTACATGAATGAAATTTTTTTTTACGTAGACAATCTTCTGTTGTTAACCAATTCTTTTAAGCATAACAGCTATATATAATTACCTACAGCCGATAAGACAAGTATGATAGGGTTAACAATCCTAGAACATGAAACTTCAGGAGTACGAAAGTTTAAGACATTAGCAATGCCAAAGGTTGACACACCGGTATTATAATGTGTTCCTAAATTTGAAACAACAGCAGTTAGTGTGATACCAAAGATTGAAACTCAAGTGAAACATTTTCCAAATTGCTAAAGCATTAGCAATACCATAGGCTGAAATCAACGTGTTTCGAAATCTTAAAACAACAGCAGCGCCAAAGTTGGAACATACGGAAGTGAAACATGTACCATTATTAATACGAAAGAAAGACACGAAAGGAATACAAAAGACTGAAACAACATGCAATTAAGCGTACCAACTATTGAACGACAAAACTTTAGGGTTTTTTTCTTAATCTAAACTTTAGTAAATCATGCTGAAACATGCATGAGAGAAACTAAAGGTTAAAAATCTAAGGATTGAACTAATGGGATATTGGTTTTTTTTAAACGTACTGTCTCAGAATACAAAATATTAAAACACACGAAAATACATGCAATTACATCATTTCTGGCACAGGATAAATCATTAATAGCATCATCGAACACTGAAACAGAAACGTTGTCAAAAGTGTGTTATGAAATCAGGTCAAATATTAAAACATGAAGGAATACCAATGGTTATTAGCAATTCCGAATGATAAATCCAACAAAACTATATATTTAAGGCTGAAAACAACAACAGTAAAATCTGAGATACTTGCAACACAAAGGGTTGAAAATGAAGCAGCCTCAAGTGGTACATCATTTTAAAACAGATTCGATACGGTAACTTTGAATGCATTTCACAATACCACATGCACAGATTGAAATCACTATTATTAAATATAACGACATATATCAGTATGACAAAACAGAAAGGAAAGAATACCAGAACAAAACACTTCGTGGCATAGTGTTTAAACATCAGCACTATTAAAGTTATAAACACCAGACGATACTAAATTGTACAGAGACTGAGACCAGTAATGTCCAAATGGGATATAGCGTACCAAATTGTATAAATTTACAATGAAAATATATTCCAGAAAAAAGTTAAGCTATGAATATAAGAATACATAAAAAAGGCAACAACTTTTGGTACTAAAGCTTATCTATAACGTCTTTTAAACAAATAGTAATTTAAAGATGAAAAGGTGATTTTTAAACGTTGTTTATTTATGCGGATTTGTTGAAAAACCGAAAAGAATTACTCCCATGAACAATGTACCATTCAGCAATTTTCAGACGTTATTCTGGACATAAAAATGTCAAGTTTCTAATTAGACGTATGTTGCAAACGATTTCGATTTTTAAACCTGTTTCTTGGCCTTCAAAAGAATATAATGAATACAAATTGATTTTCCGAACTTTTCTTCAGGTAAGTAATTGTCTATACTTTTAGCAACAGCATGAAGAAAATGACTTAAGTTTACGTGTCATGAATTTATATATCGATTTTTTTTTAAGAAAGAAGGCATAAAAGTTTTTATTAACAGCTTTGATGGTTGGCCGTACCATAGTGGATGAAATTCACATAATTTCACTGCTGCATAGATAATCACAATGGAGTCGAAATCGGTTTGTACCCAATCTTACATTTTTACTTTTAATTATTGTCTCATTTTGGATGTGTTTTGTTACGTTTGCCACATACTTTTGCAACCAATATGTCACGTAGAAACAATTACATGTAATTGAAATGTCGTCATGCTGAATGCAAATTACAAGTAAAAGGGAAGTGTGTAAATAAGTTGTTGTAGTGACCCAGTTATTTTTAGTCTTTTTTGATGACAAGTAAAGTAAGCACAACCGTTAGTTGAAATGTTGGTAGATGGTTAAATAGCTTATTGGTTGGTTACATGTATAGATCTATAGATGCCGTTAATAGGAAACTTATCGTAAATTCGTTTTGTACTTGTTGATCAACATGCGAACAACTCCGGGTATGGGTACCAATTTTCACGAATTTTTATCCTGACTTTTAGCATTCGTATTTCAGCAAAATCGCAATTGTTTGTACCCAAGGACGTTAAAAATATTGTAACTAAGCAAAACTTTCTTCCGATCTCTCGGAGCGATTTCTCTTGACGTATCGTTTGTTGTTTACAGTTGTATGGCTGTACAAGTGAACGGTTGTTTACAGTTGTATGGCTGTACAAGTGAACGGTTGTTTACAGTTGTATAACTGTACAAGTGAACGGTTGTTTACAGTTGTATGGCTGTACAAGTGAACGGTTGTTTACAGCTGTATGGCTGTACAAGTGAACGGTTGTTTACAGTAGTATGGCTGTACAAGTGAACGGTTGTTTACAGCTGTATGACTGTACAAGTGAACGGTTGTTTACAGTTGTATGACTGGACAAGTGAACGGTTGTTTTTTTGGTTTGATTGTTGGTTCTGATGAGATTGTTGATTTTTATTTTGTAGTCGTGCATAGTCGTGTGTTCTTTATTACTTTGGTACTTTGTTGGTGATGGTAGTTTTTATCGTTTTGAATAGTTACTGATGGTTTCACAAGTTATCGCTATTTTCAGTACTAACCAAAATGAACTATCGCCCATCGTTGTATATTAGTCGTAAACTTTTGAACACTTTTAGATTTTTGTCATAAACTATGGGACTAATCGTGGACAAATTTTATTGTGTAGCATCATTAGAAAACGGGGAACATATAATGTGAAATTGCTGCTTTCCATTTCTATGGGGTCATAAGTTATATGCTGTGAAAATTGATGCAATATAGGGGGTAAAATAAGTTTATGACCATATTCTTGGTGTTAGGGCAGGGTTACATTGATCTCATGGTGCATATGCAGTAAATCTTAAGAAATCCTTTCTATTTCTGGACATCTAGCAGGCAAACAGAGAATTTTCAAAAATGAGCAAAAATTATGAAATTCATTGACTGGGTGTCGGATTCTGATGCCAAGGGGGAGGGGGACTGTATAGATTTGTTGGATATTCGATGTTAGTTGTTTTTAGGACGATTGTAGTGTGTTGTTCGATTTTTCACTTGTTAGGATGCTTGATTTGGTTGGATAATTGTTGGGGGGGGGGTCATTTGGTTGGTTGTTCGACGTGCGTGATACGTTTGGTTAGTTGTTGTTTGTCGGTCAGTTGGTTGGTTTTTGATGGTTGGACGTAACGTTTGTTTGGATATTTGCTAAAAGTAGGTTTGTTTCGTCGTTAGTTAGTCGTGGTGATTTTCATCCCTCATTTTCTAAAAAAAAATATATATACCTGGTAGTTTAAAAAATCTAACTCATTTTTATTCATAGCTACTGGTATTACATAAATTTAGATCACCCAGTAAAAAAGAGAGAAAAACCTAGACGATTATATTTTGTTTTCACCTTTTGATCGTTATGATTAACATAACATGTTGATTGGAACACTAAATTCTCAAAAGTCACTCATTGTCTCGATACTTAAAGCCCCATAATTGTGTATTAAATGGCTTATGACTTAACACAAAGAATTAATCGTTATCTCACAACGTTTTATAGAAACCTGGGTTGAAGGCTTTTACCTTTCAATGGAAGATTAACTGCTAACAAAATAGAAACCATGTACCCCGGTGTTGCTGAACTTAAAAAAAATCTTTTAAAGTAGAAAGACATTTAATAAGAAGAAAGAGGTTTATGCTAATGATAGCTCTTGTAGTTTACGTTTTAAAATGGAGCCTATCTTCCCAAAGAAGTGAATGACATATTCATGGTTTAAACTCATTTTTATTTTTGTGATCGGAAAGTTATGATTGGAATGGGTTGTGGATCTTCCAAGATTACTGTAAGGGTCTCTCTCTCTCTCTCTCTCTCTCTCTCTCTCTCTCTCTCTGTGTGTGTGTGTGTGTGATATGTATTATTAATATCATTGACATGAATTAACAAATACTGGAACCCATTCTACGCATTGTGTTCAAGTAATGAAATAAACACAAACACCCCATTTTAGTTATTTTATAATATCTGAACAATAAAGTAAGTCGTATGCATATTCTTTAAGTATATAATATTTAATATATTGTATAAGTTAAGTATAAGTTTACTCTTTCATGTCATTAAAAACTTAATTTAATACAAATATTTGTCGTTTATTTTGATTTTTTCCCCATTTAAATCTCACGTGACGTGACTAATTTTTCCCCCATATAATCGTAATTAAACTTTGAGCTCTGGGTCATAGGTCCAGACACAGTATTTAATACTCTCTTCTATACAACTATACAACCCAGCAAATCCGATCAAGTCGTAATTCTACGAGAATTACACTGTCTTTAAATTCACTGGTGAAAGAACCGGGTGGAATTTAAATTTATTCATTATTATGGCATTTCATTACACACTGCGGTTTGAATTCGGTTTTACGGACTGGAAAATCTGAAGGATTTTCTTTTTTACATTTTTTTTCTCACTTAACTCTGATATACTAGTATATTGTTTGTCATCAACGGAATGACAACGGAAAAAAGTTGTTCTTTTAATCTAAAACCATGTGTCAAACTGGGTGTTTGCTAGCCAAGAAAGTCAACAGGCAAACCACAAAGTTTGGTTAAATAAATTGATTCGACACGTTCCAATAAGAAAATTCACTTAAAATAAATTAATGCTTCCGTTACTTATTGACATTTAAAGAAATAATTGAACCAGGTTCCATATTTGTACATCAAATATTTTTTTCATTTTAGGGGCGGAAAATCGTTGTATATCAAGGGTCTTTTAAGAAATACATGTACACATCCTGTCATTCAAGACAAGCGAAGCCTGTGATATAAATGTGCATAGAAATGAAAACACGAACTTTTCCTTACTGAATAAAATCGATGCATTGATAGGGCGACTATCGTGAACCAGGGTGGTTAAAATAATCTTTAGAAGCATAATCATGATCTCCTGCAGTTTGGTTTAAAGCTGGGTATTGACGTTTTGTGTTTGTGTATTTTTTTAAAAATAGGGTAGAAATTCTTCTTTAACCAATCTAAAATAGTTTTCTGCTGCTTGGGACTTTTTTGTCATTTATCATTGACACTATATAATGACACTATGCAAAAGCAAAGAGATAGGTCTGCCAGCAAAGCGGAAGAAACATCACGGCTTGCCTACCCAATCGCTGTTCGGCTGTACAGAAATATTTTAATCCCACTTTGTTTATAACTCTTTTGACATCTATATTTAGAACATTGTCCGAATAGAAGAGAACTTATTTACTGAATAAATGTAGGCCTAAGATCAAGGAACAAACTACTTTTATTTACGTTTATAAAATAGAATTTTGAAATCACGTTGCTATTCTTTAGGTTTTAGCCAAGGTTTTCTCTCGCACAATCATCATTTGTGTCGTTTACATTCAAACAAAAATATATAAATCTAATTACAAGAGGATTTAAAGGGTGGATTTTCATGATTAACAAAAAAAAAAAACCCAGACCCAATTACCTTTTTGGACTTTCCGAAGACTATTAAAATATTTGTTAGATAAAAACCTGTTGCTCTTCTTTTAGATACATTTCATATGTACTACCTGTCTACTTTCACCATTTTATAAGTAAACGAAATTGGAAACGAAATTGTTATATTAATTTACTCTCTCTCTCTCTCTCTCTCTCTCTCTCTCTCTCTCTCTCTCTCTCTCTCTCTCTCTCTCTCTCTTTCCATTGTTTCTTATTTTATTTTAAAAATGAATTTACGTATATTGTGTTGTTATTTTTGATACACACATAACTTTTTTTCTTTCGAACGGATCATGAATTAATTGTATGTATTAAAATGTAACGTATGCGAGTGCAGACTTTAGCAAACAGAAAAGGTGTAGTGATGTGATGATAAATCAAGAATTCAATTGTTCATTTGTTTAAGTTAGATGGTTTTATGAATATATTTTCTTAATTCAAGATAAACAATTCAATATAAGTGCATGTTTACAAAATATTTGTCCCGGTTATTTCTTCACAGAAATACTTTTCAATTTTTTTCCGCAGGAGCATGATGTAGAAGGCCAGAAACAAAATGGAGAGAAACCGAGAGAAAATAAGGTATTTTTTTTGACAGTTTTATAAATCCAACACCATACGATTAAAAACCAATTCGCGGTCATTAATTTTGGCGAGCAAGTACTAGAGGTCTTTATCGGTCACAAACTGCACTAGTTCGCAACGATATATATCCGCGAACTAAGGTTGCTCGCAAATCTTGCGAATGTTTATCGCACGCGTACATTTCTTGGTTTAGAGTTTTTCAGTGTGTTCTTCTCCAAGCTTCCAGATACAGGACTTTTAGTCATTTTAACCAATCATTACATGACTCCTTTTTACGTTATGTACAAGTATGAGTTATTATTGGTTATTATTATCATTGATGTGATCTATAACAGATCTTATATATCACGAATCACCATTAAGTCCTATACCATAGAATTGTTTTGAATGCATTGAATTTAATGCCATTTGATTATATATATGAATATATTACAAATTCGTCATTTTAAATGGAAAAGGTGGGGGAAAATTTTTATTTGGTGAGTTAAGAGTAATTCGAATACTAGTAGGTCATAAAACTTTATAAAGTATTAAAGTTGAACAAGTCATGGAACAACAGATTTTGGCGTAAGAAAGGAAGAGGTAGACGTTAAAATTCTCTCTCTCTCTCTCTCTCTCTCTCTCTCTCTCTCTCTCTCTCTCTCTCTCTCTCTCTCATTGATGATCTTCTTTTGACTTGATTTTATGTTAAAACACAGAGTTTACTCCACGAATTTCTTTGCAAGTTTTCGCCAAGTAATTTTCTTTATTATTACAAAAAAATCAGAAAAATTACTTCTTGAAAGTTGGAGATTTAAATAAGTTTAATGGAATGATATTTTATTGATGCATCGAACAGAGACCTTGAAATGAATAGATATACAGATCAAAGGTGTGTGTAATGTTCCAAAATATATGTTCGATTCAGATTTCTACTTAAATATGTCACATAAATTCAAATGATAATCGAATGTTTTCCATCTTTGCATTCAAATATAGGTCACAATGACCTACCGAGGCTTATTTAAGTTTATGGTTTGAAAAATATGTGTATTCTGTGACGTCACTGACGTGTAACGGTACAAAGCAGTAATTTTAAAATCACAGGGGCTTGTTTCTGTGATATATAGTATATACCCCTTAGTACAATACTAGTTATACTGTGGGGTAAGCTTTATCGTAGAAACAAGTGCCTGTTATGTAATACATGCATGATAGTATTGAAAAGAAAAGGATCTCTGAAAAAAAAATCTTCCTTCCTCTATAGTCTACTTGTGCAAACATTTTTCTTGTATTTAAAAAAAAGACTAAAGAAACCAGATAAAGTAAATCTCGTCTTAAAATCATTTATATTGAAGAACAAACTGTATATCATAATTCATAAACATCTAATAAATGGATAAAAGGGCAATGAAGAGCCCATAATTTGTAGAATTATCAGTGTTTTATGAATAAACGAAAGGTAAAGGAAAGTGTTTTGTTATTAATGACACTTGATCTAGATAATGTATGGATTCAATTGGTTAAGCGGTGTTTTGCAGGTTGGCTACCCAAAGCTCCTCTAAATAGTCTCGAAAACTGCATGTGTCTTTTAAATGTAGGTTAAAGTAAATCTTTTTAGAGGTATTCTATAATTTAAATGTTTGACATCTTTATGGAAAGTGTTGAAATTTATGTTCATCTCCGGTAAACAATTTCGCTAGTTGGTGTTTGTGACTATTCTTGTGTAATTTTGAAGAGTGTTTTATAGTGTTGTAAAATATAAAGGTATCGTTTAACTACACTTTGAAATTGGTTGTAAATTAGAATAAAAGTAAAGGGGGTGACCGAAATCTCTCTCTCTCTCTCTCTCTCTCTCTCTCTCTCTCTCTTGTTAGATGAAAAGGGATAAAGAGGAGTTTGACCCAGAAACATCCAAAGACGAATATATATTTGTCTCTCTTTTTCTGTCTCTCATCCCAAAATCTCAAATTCAATGTTTTTCAAGAAATTCAAAAGAATTACTGAAAGGGTTTTATGATAGATTTAATTACGCCCGACCGTATTTGATCACTTCATAATATTAAAAGAATGATTCTTTATTACTTATATTTTCAGCAATTGTACGATTAAATATTAAAATAGTCTTTGATGAAATGTATTGAACTATACATTAGATAATAGAATTTTAGTGTTACCGCAGACAAAAACACTTAAAAATGTAAATTGGCGCATCATCACACAGAGACATTGCTGTGGTATGATACACCTTTAAGTTAGTTCTTTATAAACGAAACAGCTTTTTAAATTGTCTTGGCAAGGGTGATGAAAAATCAACGGAAGACTTAAAATATGTATAACAATTCGTTTTATTAACTTTCAAGGTGATTGCAGTGCAGTGCAAATTTAGCGCGTATTACATTTTCACTGTCATTTTAAGTTGTATAAAATCAAGTTGTTTTGGTATTTAGATTAAAATTTAAAAGAGAAAATTAGTTTCGGGAAAACTTTATCTTGATATATTTATGTGCCTGTGTATTAGACATTGAATGTTTTATGAAGTTCTTCAAAGAATATGCGAGTGCTTGGGTTTATGTATAAGCACATAGTCGATTGTTTTCTGGGGTGGCTAAAGTACAATTGAATAAATGATCCTAACACATGAATAAATACCCGTATAAATCAATAACTTATTATCCAACATGAGAAAGTTTCGTGCAGTAATAAATTGCTTCACATGCCAAAGCGAAAAGGTTGCTAGATATGACTTCCGTATCGCCTTTGTAAATATGAACAGTCCAATGGTCTCTTAGTTTACTTATAGGAAGTTCTTTAAAAAGTTTGAGATAAGTTTTAACTTTATCAGATACTCTGAAAACTTCATCCATAAAACATGACCGTAGCTGGTTAAAACTTGTGCTCGGACTGAATTATGGGCAAGAAAACTAAGGTAATGTAATAATTTTGTTTTCTTGTTTATAGGTGATCAAAAAGATGATCTTTAAAATATGAAATGTAAAGTCAAGTATCCCTATGTAAGATTAAAAATAAAATATGAATCATGACCTGTAGATTTTACATAGGTGAATATCTTATCCCTGTTTCAGACATGGTATGGACTGATTGCGTTTTATCGTTTGAATTAACTTGATTAATTTCGTAATATTCCTGGAACAATTTTTACAACTATCTCATAAAAAATTTCAATAAATTGATTGGAATTGATTCAAACGGACACAAACACACGCACAATTTAAATTTAGTGAGTTCTAGTAGTATACTTTTTATACATGAATTCCTCATTGATTGGAATTTAGATTTGAAATAAATAAAAAAAAAAACTAAACCAAGGGACTTCCCCTCTCAGGAATATCCCGTGGTTTTTAAAGAGTACCTTCGTGAGTTCCCCTTACTCATTTGATCACGGACGACATTTAAAATATCGATTCAAAGGTCTATTGATATATTGTTTACATGGAGGCACACTTGCATTTTAACAACTACACATTATGGCTTTAAACAGTTTTGGAATAGGGTTGTAACACACATTGAGATGTGTTAGGAAGTAGACTTGTGTGGTTTGTTGGAGTTGATGGGAACAAAAGTTAAATATATTTGTTGACAATGGGAATAATATCGTCCAAAAAAAATCCCGACCCCGAGGCGCCGTCATCCACGGAACCTTCGTTTGGAAAACCTAAGGTAAACTGCGGAATATTCCGTGGGTTCATTAACGTATTATTTATATGTTATATGAATAACTAGTATTGTAATAAAAGTTTTTAAATTCCCACTTAGAATGATAATGGCGAACGATTGGAAAATGAAATTGAAACTGCACTATCGTAGAGGTCGACACTTTGTATTGCTCAGAGTTATCGTCCTTAAACTAAATATGATTTGCTATAAGAATTTTTTAAAAACTCATTTAATAAAAACCCAAAGGTATTCCATTTGAGACAAAAGCTATTCTCTAGAGAGTATACATTTTCATTCAAAGCGTTGTAAAATAAAAAAACAACAACTAAGAATTGCTTCTCTATTATTAAAAATCAAATTATTGCGAAGTCGATTACAGAACCCTTTGTGTATTCATTTACAACGTTACATAAGTAATTGTTGTTCGTGATCGTTTTATAATGTTTGACAAAAAACCACGCAACACTCTCACTTGATTAATGTGGATTTACAGCTTAAAAGTTAAAAAGGTCATATAGCGATATATATCCAGTCCGAGAGATTTTCTAAAGGGTGTTAATCGCCTTTGACCACTGCTAATACACTGAGGCCTAATAATAGTAATTCTATTTATCCATGTAGCATTCATTTATTCCTAAGCGGCCAATGTTGTGAAATGTTAACTTTAACGTTTGTCAAACACAGTGTAGGGGGGCTTTATGAAAGCGTTTCAAGAAAAGTTTGTTCCTGTGTACTGTACTTTACTATTTGGGGGCGACCGTGTAATCATCCTTAATCTCCACAACGGTCAGCTAACTATTGTTCATATTATATCCATGCATCAGTTCCCCGTGTAAAAAGTAAGAACTTGATTTGGATAAGTAACATGTATAGCACTTAGCTTTTTGTACTTGAGGGATAAGGGAATTTTTTGGATGTTTCGTTATGATTTCTCTTCGAGTTTTGCGTGAAACGCAAGCGGCAGCAAGTAAAAAGGTTAGTGTGTTCGGTTGTTTGTGGTTGATAGACATTTTGTAAACGTAATTTTAAGGATTATCTAAGTTGGGTTTTTTCTACAGTACCGTTATAATTTTCGTGTACCATGACCACAGCGATTATTTTCGTATTCGCCCTAAACTAATTAAGCTTAAGTATCCATCAAATTGATTCATCGGAAGATTTTTTACAGAATATACAGTTTAAACAGAGTTGTTTAAAGGTATATGTGGCGTATTTGGAGTAAAATTTTTGACATGAGTTTGAGTAAAAATATACATTATGCGTCTTATAATTAGACGTTTCACAAACTTTAGGCCCATAAAACATGTTCTGTCTTTAGTTATTTGTCTCTAAACTTTGCTACACGTCTGATGAATATTAACGCTATTCGCCATTTATAACGCCACTGCGCATGAGTGCGGGAAAACCTAGCATTGAAAACACGATGGAAGAAGAGTTTGTTTACAAATTAGAATCACGTTTTTCATGTCTTAAACTAGATAATTCTTATATCAGATGATACTCGAAGCATTAATATTCCGATATTCATTAATGTAGAACGATATAAATTGTAAATTACGTGTAATAAAGACGAAACACGATTTTAGCATCATCGACACGGTAAACGGAGTAAATACCCCTCTCCCTGAGGGATGCATGTACTGAGAGTGTTAATTTATTCTTTATTAAAAAATTCCTCTAAACGAAAATCCACTTGTGGTTTAAAACTTATAAAGTAAAGACACGGAACACATGGAACACGAACCTGACTTGCAAAACCCCTACAACTTCATCATGGAAACTTAAGTTTAATTTGGCTTTAATTCCTGTTCCATCAATCTACATGGTCTCCGATAACAATTTCCCCTTTGTTCCTATCCTTGTCAGTCTGTCTCTTTTTTCTTTCATTGCCAAATCTGTCAAACTTAACGGTATACCTATCATTCTCGTCGTCGCCATTCTTGTTGATAGACCAAGATTGATGTCACGTGACCCATTTAAGGCGGGGTTATTCAAATCTTTTGTATTTTTTACCGTGCTGGTAAAAAATAAAAAATATTTTTTTGATTTCTTGTATCTTTGTTATGCGATTGACTTATGAAGCGTAATTTGTTTGAAAGTCCTATCTTTAAGTGAAGAAATGAAGCAAATAATCAGATCTTATTATTGTTATTCACTAAAAATACGCCACATATACCTTTAAGTTAATTTTTTTTTTGCAAAAAGATAACAGACATGGAATATATGATTTAAAACTTGATGATATAGCTTCATGTTTTTAAATCACACATTGATTGTTATCATGTACAAGTATAATCATTGTAAACAAAAAATTTCAGCCTAAGTGAACAAAATATTTTATGATGTGTTATGCAGAATCTTTACAATGATACAATTAACTGATCATAAAGTAAGACTCCGTTAGGCCTAAATGTTTTTTATGTGATTTTTTAACATTTGTGTAGTATTGAAACAGTTGTTCTCTTCGCCAGAACTAAATCACTAATTACTGATGTATTATCGGTGTCACTTTCAAACATTTTAGCAGTCATAAAATAGGACTCAATCTTACTCCCTTTAAACCAATAAAAAAAATCAATCGCCATGCGAAAGAAAAATCCTTTCATGTCGTAATTTTACTATCTCAACCGCTATTCGTTCCAAAGATATATACACGAGAATAATTGAGTAAACTTTGGAATGTCTATAATTGTCAAAGAACAAGCACGAATGTTCAATAACTAATCCTGGCAGATAAACATTCACAATGCCACTGTTGTCACCCGAACGGGAACGCAGACGGTTTGGAGATGACACTTGTAAAACATGCCTTCCGATTTTTGCCAGTATTATAAACAGACATTTTGAGATAGAGTTGTTTGAATAAGTTTTCTTGTCTATTTTCTTCTGAAGGTTGCACCCGAACTGGGCCGTCTGCTCTCCACTTACCAGTTGATCCCGTCTTTCAAAGAATGTGCGGAGTTACACTGTTTTGCAGACGATGTGGAAAAGGCCAAACTTCTCCCACCACCTGTTCCACCCCCTACAAAGAAGCATGAGATCTTTGACATCAGCAAGTACAGGAAAGTGGATGAGCGGGCCGTCAAGGTATGGAAAGACTTTCTTTGCATTCGATGACTTGATCGATGTTTTTTGGTTTGTTGTTGTTGTTTTTTTTTTTGGGGGGGGGGTATATTCTAATATCATAACTTCCCATATCATCATATAATTTAAATTTTATAACATTGTTGTATTTCTGTCGAGTTTCGTTTCACCTTTTTCTTTGCGTGGTTCAAATATGCCAGTTGATATCAAAACATCAATATAATGCTTAAAAACTTTATTATCTTGTATCATTTCTTCTGAGTTTTGTGTCACCATTTGTTTTGTTGCGTGGAAAATCATATTTAATATGATAAATATAGCTTTGTATCTTATAACATTTCTTTTGATTTTTGTCGATTCTCTTTGTGTTTTCAGGCCCCTTCCAAGTTACTTAAGCAGCCCCTCAGTAACCTGGTGGAGTACCTGACCGAGGGCCTGGAGGATGATTTGTCCAAGGTGCGCGCCATTTACCGCTGGGTCACATGTCAGCCCGTGGACAGCATGAAGATTCCTAACAAGGAGCCTTCCCAGTCCCACACAATGTTTCAGCTGTGGCGGATCAAACATCGGAAAGGAAACTATGCCCAGCTGATCAGTCTTCTATGTCGGTATGTTGACTTTTTTTTATGTTTATTCTTCATCATCTTGCAGAAAACATTTCAAAAAATTTTATATACAAATAAGATTATATATTTTTTAAACGTAATTAGGCATTGAATTGCAATTCAGGTTTTACTCGTTGTTTTGTTTTAAAAATGAACAATGCCAGAACTTTGGATTATAATAGCATTTTGCAAAGGTAACGGTAATCACAACGATTGCTTTGCAGATTTGCTCAGCTGCCTTGCATAATAATCCATGGAAAATTAAAAGGATCTACATACGAAGTAGGCGAGAAGTTGGACGAGGAGCAACATTATGGCGAATGGAATGCTGTTCTGGTTGACGGAAACTGGCGTTTCGTCAACGCATACTGGGGCACATGCGCAGAGGGTGGAACGGAAGAAGAGATGTGGGAGGTTGTAGACAAGGGGGATGGAGAATTAAAGGGTGACCAACAAAGCAGACAGTTGTTTTATTCCTGTGACGAAAACTATTTTCTGACTGACCCGGAGCAGATGGTCAGTACACACTTGCCGAGTCAGCCATCATGGCAGCTTCTGGCAAATCCGGTTACAGAGGATGACTTCACGGAAAATGCATTTTTGAAAGACAGATTTTTCAACATGAATCTGAAATTAAAGAAACCAAAGAAATGTGTGGTTATGTGTGAAAGTGAAATAGAACTAGTTTTCGAAATACCGAAAGAGCGATCACTGAACCTTGATTTTCAGCATTTGTTGTTCAGAATGAAATCAACACACGGGAACCTTCCACGGTATGTGGAGAAATACTTGTACTTTTGAGTATAAACTGAAGATAATTGATTAGATTTTATTTTTCAATTGTAAGACATATTATTCCAATTTATCTTTTCTATAGGTACGATCGATATGTATTTCTACAAAGAACAAATGATGAAACGCTGAGTATTAGAGTTCGATCCCCGGTTGCCGACACGTTCCGTTTCGAACTTGTTGGGAAGGATGTGACTGTTAGAGATAAGACATACGACTATGACTGGATCGCCATATACAAACTAGTGTTCGGAAAAGACGATGATTCGATTGATCCATTCCCAGAATGTCCGATCATAGGCTGGGGGCCTGGTCGGGCGATGATGGAATTCGGCTTGGCACCGATGAGTCATTTCGGAGGAGAAATAAAAAACAAAGACGATGGAAAGATTGAGGTTAAGTTCGGAACAACCAGTGACAAAGACTTGAGCAAAGTAAAAATCCATGGAGAGTTAGTCAAGGGAGATGGTGAAAGCGAGGTTCTACCTGATCACGTGATACACCGCGTGGAAAACGGTGACGTCATATTCAATGTTAACACACCCAAAACCGGTGAGTACGCACTGAAGCTGTACGCTAAGGGTGAACGGGATAAAGAGGCTAAGAACATATGCAATTACATGATTACTTCGGAGCAGAAGGGAGAGAACTATGCGTTTCCTCGTGGATTTCAAGGCGGTCTTGGGCCAAAAGAAGCATTCAATTCTCTTGGTCTTCGGGCGCTTTCGCACGAATCTGGCATGATCGAGACTGACGAAGAAGTGCTAGAAATTTCTTTCGAGAAAACTAAAGAGAATATTGAATTGTCTTTAAGCCTTACGGGAAATACAATTCGACCAGAAATGGCTAAACGATTGATAGAGGAAACAGTGGAAGGCAATATAGTAACATACAAAGTAAGACTGCCCCAGACTGGTAATTACGGAATTAAAGTAATGGGAAATCGTGGGAGAGGAAACGAGAACGTCTATGATTACGTGGTACAGTACAAGAAATCCCACAAAAAGAAATCCAAGCCTTCGCAAAATGTGGCTCCAGAAATGCCTAAACCTCCGCCAGAACCACAAGTACAGAGAGATCGTAAGCATTTCGTATGCTCTTTGATTGCTATATTTGACTGTGCTATATTTGACTGTGCTATATTTGACCGTCACCATAGACAATGTACATTGTATTCGAAAAAAATTAATTTAAAATAATGAATATTATTATAAGTTTTTGTTTTCTTTTCACGTTTACAGCAAGATTAACTGAATATATTCAAACCATGAAGAAAGCCATTCAGGAGCAAAACGAGACTGACCTGGAGCTAGCTCTTGACGACCTCAAGAATCTTGGTCTACCAACCGTGAAGGATGAAATCCAATATGGCGAGACCGAGCTTGACGTGATGCGGTGTCGACGAGGTACGCTGATGCAATATCTTAATGTTGCTTCAAATGTAAATTGTTATGTCAAAATTATTTTTTACTAAAATTGGGACAGGAGAAGTGATTATAAGGGCTATAAGATTTAAGGACCTTTAAAGTACACTTTAATATGTATCATCATTTACTTTGAAAAGGCACCTCCATATTAATAGACTTGTCCGTCCCATAGTTAAAAAAAATGAAATATAGAGGGTTCTTCTCCCATCGTGTTTGATGTTGCGAATTGCAACTCAATTTTGTTCTACCACCGAGTCTTAAATAGGAATTAAAGTTTTCTTTTTAAAAGAATTATACTTCTTTTAAATTACTAGAAGACTACTTTAAATACTAGTAAACTGTTTGTTAACATTGATGGTACCTAATTATTTCAATTTTATAAATTTTTGCTATCATCGACTGTTTGACTACAACTTTTTACCCAACCATCATGTTTTATCATAACGCTCAAAATGGCAAATCTCTTAGAAAGAACGACAACTTGAATAAATATATTTTGATGAAAAAATAAAATACATGGATATTCGCTTCTGTGTGATAAACTATTTCATATTTCAATTTTCAAATGTGAAAGCCAATTTGTTTCAGGTTTGACCGCAAACATTTGATTGATGTTGCTTAATATATCTATAAATAGATGAGCATTGTACTGTTGTTGCTGTATATAGCAACATTGTTGAATACCGGTAGTTGGACTAAAATCTTTATATCTCTGATTGTTGTAACCGGTTACCATCGTTCCGACCGAGTAACCGGTTAACCGATTAGCGATAACCACCCCTAGTTCTTTTCTGATTAGTCGTACCAAAAAGGCGATTGTGGGGATGCAAAGTTGAATTTTCTGTTAAATTATTGTTAATAGACACAAGTAGTTTTTTACACCTTGCACAGTCTATGTCTGTCGTTCAAATCTTGCACAAGGTATCCGAGTACTAGTGTTTCCTTTTTATTCAAAACCTTATCAGTCCGTATAGCTGTTGAAAAGTTGCCAGTCTGCAATTGTGCATTGATTTTTAACATATTGATTTACACACACGATGAACCATTCCTTTTTTTAATTTAATATAGAACTAAACGAAGCTACAGAACTGAAGGACATGGACGCGTTAAAGAGTGCTCTGCAGCTGACCAAGAATAAGAATGTGGAAAACAGACTGACCGAAGAAGTCGTTCGCGCCAAAGCGATGCTGGATCGTTTGCGAAACATCGCCAAACTCATGCACGCCGTTCTGGGTTTGGATCAGAAAACGATTGCAGAAATCAGAGGTAGAAAACATACTTTATATTATATCACTATATATTATACCACTATATATTATATCAGAAGCGTTATATTCGAAGCTGGTGAAGAAAAAAAAACCCAGAGTGCAACTGAGTGCAGCAGAGTGCAACTAGACTATAAGTGATTTGTTTGTTAGGCTTTAAGCTAGCTAATACATAGCGAACACTAGTTCCCAGTGTTTAAAAAAAAGATAAATTTTGAAAATTGTTTTCATTATTTGATTCAATAAATTACGAATATAAATTGGTTTAATTTAGAAAGTTTATTATAGCAACGATTTATTTCTAACCTGATCCTCTGATATTCCAGGATATCAACATCCGCCTCCGGCTGTACATCACGTGATGATGGCGTCACTGCTGTTACTAGGACATTGGGAGGAGGAAACTGAGGTAAGGGCTTGCTTTTGAAAACAGTCTTTTTAAATAATAGTTTGTGTGTTTGTGTAGTACAAATAGAAACATTCTTTTAGAAGTAGTATATAGGTACATTTAGTGGGGTATTTTTGTAGTGATGTTTTTGTATGTGTAATAAGCATAAATAATTAGGTTGTAGTAAGTTTGTTTTAAACAATACATAAATGTAGATATATAGTTCTATGTATACATTTACATGGGTTTTTTTTGGACAAGATGATATTACTTAACAATATCTTTAAGAGCAATTTCATTGCATTTATCTATTCAAAACATAACTTAAATTTAAAATGTAAAGAAATTACTGAAATAAAATTTATTACTATAGCTAATATAAAGACTTGTTATAATATATAACATTTTTGCTGATGTTTAAAGAAAATCGTGAAGCGTTACAAGGACCCAGAGTACCATAATTCAAGTGTGAGGGCTTCAAGCATATTAATTTTACAAACCCTGCATTAACCCAGCTGTATGCGCAAACATTTGACCGAATTGTACGCTTTAACCTTGTGCAAAAGAAATACTAGTAAAAAGGCATACATGTACCTGCAATGTAATTGCGTGTAGGACGACAATTGGACGTTTATAACTTTTATATCTACGTCCTATGAAACATATTTATATTCATTTTTTGCAAAGAATTGTGATGTATGCATGTACCTTATATAATTGCTTTTTATATAGATTTAAACAAGTGGTAAACCCAGATTTATAAATTTTGGTTTTTACCTCTTTTTACACTATTCGTGAACATGAGAAAAACTTAATTGAAAAGAATTTTAAAAAAATAATAAATCGTAAACAATTATATTTAAAGGACCTCATTATATAAACAATGCTTACCTTATTACTGCATTTTATTGTTTTTTGACTGATGTTGTTTTTGTTGTTGCTTTTGATCTAATAAAATTTTCAGTGGTTATTACATGTATAATATTTAAATTTAAAAACTTTTGGGGAAAAATAATAAAATTTAAACATTAATTTATTCAGATAGATTTATCAATAATTTCGAAACAAAATGATCTCAAATCAAATAGTTTACATCGTACTTTTTTCTTATTTCTGTAGGACTGGAAGAACGTTCAAATCGCTCTTGGAAAGCTGGGAAAAGACTCTATCAAGCGGAAAATTCAAGAATTGAAAGTAAATGACATACCACTAGATGTTGCTTTGGGAGCACGTGACTTGATTCGAGATTTCACTTTAGATCAAGTGCGCATGGTCAGTGCTGGTGGAGCAACGTTTTATATTTGGGTATGTTCACAACTGAAACTCTTCCATTTTACCTTTTCGATCTAGAATACCTTTGCTTTGACTTAAAGTCGCATGCAGTTGGCTAATTTCTCTTTCTATGGATCGTTCATCATAGTTTTTAAAACTCGTGACGTTCACATTTTGAATATTTTTATTTGTTAGGTCAGAGGCCTGACAGAGGAAATAGAAAAGCGAAATGCAGAGATAGTGCATACAGTTCGTCCACGAACAAGTCAACGAAGAAAAGAGAAAACTTCACTCGGATAAAAGGAAGCAATAAATCAAATAACCCTCAATCATCTCTGTTGCCAAATAGTTGCCTTTCATTTATGTATGAAATCCATCCATTGTATATACAATTATTATCCTATAATGCACTTTTAAAGATCCATTCTATTTATTTTAATTCAAAATATAAAATGTCAATCAGTTAACCTTACATGGAGCATGTACCTATTGCACAAAAAGAATGTCGTACTTTTTGGCCATATGATTTCAAGTATGGTATTTTTCAAAGCAATTATATATGTACTGTAACTTAGGAGAGTTTGTGAACCTAGTGTGTGTTTGAGTGACTGAAATCGATCCTATAGCTATTCCAGATAGAGTCAGGTTTCCTTGCTTTTATTTGAATTCCAAGTATTTCGTTATCCGTCCGTCAATATTTTTTTCTCTGTGAACTGTGATGTTTTTGTGATGTGTAAATAAACCCCCGTCCAAACAGCGTTTTTTTTGTGAGACTATTGCGTCACCCATCCTGCTTGTTAATTTACCAGAAACCAATAGTATTGTGTACAGATTCAATATAAAGTTATTTTGTTTAATTTTGAGTAATAAAATTATTCGATATACTATTTTTGTCTTGTTTTTAAACTGGTTATAGAATCAAAGTACTGAAGTACGGACGGGAGTTGATTTTATGGATTTTTTATATATTTTTTTAAACCAATGATATTTAATTTCGCATTAGGCAATAAGTTTCATAACTATATTAGAATAATAACGCACATTTTTTTCTAATATGAATTATCAGGTTTTTCTGACAAGAATTCCGAGCTATAGACGGAAAACCCCTTTATGAATCATGTTGTATAATATTTAAAATCATTCAACTTCGTACATTGTTTAGTAAAACTGATCAGTAGATTGCAACGTTACATTTATTTAGCATGAATTAATTCCATTCCTTCAGACACTTTTTTCTTCTACACCTAAATCAGATAAGTAAAACTTACTGTTTGTGTATTCGCCCAACTTTAATCATTATGATACATATTTTTGGTCGTAGTAAGCATAAGCAGTTGATTATGCAATGAAAACTTCACCCGACAGTACAATAATAACAACAGACATTATCGTATTGTGTTGTTTTATTATTGTTCTATGGGGTAAACTTTATCCCTGAAACAAGTCTCTGTGGCACTTGTAATTAGTTGGTGATAACTCTTAACGATTTTGGGTCTAAAGGTCTCTAAGTTTTCTCTTTGCAAACCACCATTATCAAATATTGTTGGAATGTTGTAAACTACGTACTCTAGTTAATTTTATGCTCTCATTCGACGTTTAAGGTGCGTTGTTTTGAATATTGTTTACGGTCAAAGGTGTCTGCAATCATTAGATTAAGTTAGATGAGTCGCATGCTGACTGACGTTTTTCGTACTAATTGTTAGACCATAATTAAGTACCTAATTGTCTACGGACTTTTGCGGTTTTTATTTTCCCGATTACGACAAAGAGCACACGGCGAGTGTGACCGGTCAGCAGAGGATGCTCACTCCTCGTTGGCACCTGGTCCTGCCTCTGAGGTTTTCCAGAGGTCCGTGATTGCTCTGCTCTGAACTGTTGATTGAATACTGAGTTGTCAACGGATTTTTCTCCGTTTTTCCTGACCATGATGTTTTCCCCAACTTGCTACATTTTTCTCGATGGTGACCGATTTGACATTGGACGCACGGCGGGTGTGACCGGTCAGCAGAGGATGCTTACTCCTCCATGGCACCTGATCCTACCTCTATCTTGGAGGTCCGTGTTGCTCTGCTTTGAGTTTGTATTTCGTTTTATGGATTTTTGAGATGGTTGACGGTTTGTTATTGTCATTTTTTTCATACTCTACATGTAATTGAACATTAATGTCAGAGTGGGCGGCGGGAGGGGGTGTGGATGCATACTTATTTAACTGTGTCTTATTTTAATCCTCTAAGGGAGGGGGCAAAGGGGATGGGAGTTGTTTTAATTCCACTTATAATTTTTTTGGAAAAAAAACCCACCAAAACATAAGCTTTTTATTAATGAAATTTGACATATTTTTTTTTTAACAATTGACAGGTAATAAGGTAGATGTAATACGAAGAAGCAGGAAAAATCATTCTAATGTATTGGGATATATAATGATAATGTTTGAATGAAACATACCATGCTATGTAAAATACTTCGTTGCTCAGGTGAGGTCAGTGGCCCATGGGCCTTTATTGGAAGGAGGTGTGGGGAGGGGGAGAGGGGGTGACGAAGTAACGACGAAAAGTGACCCCCGTAGAATATTGACCCGGGGGTCAAATTTCTACGGAGAAAACTGACCTAGGGTCAGTATTTAATGACAAGTAGGGTCCTTTTTCTACAGTAGAAAACCATTCCAGACCTGTAGATCTACGACCTCCCACACGTTGAAAACTGACCCTCATAAAATTTTGAGCTCGCTTATAAACTACATAGAAATTATAGAAATTTAAGGCGATACGTGTTGCATTCATGTTTGGCGAGTGTCCCGGGGGTGGGGGTGGATGGGACAGCGAAATCATATGACAGATTAGACAGAACATCTATTAGAACAGAAGTACATCTATGCGCCTTCCGTTTTACCATTTTACATATATAACATCAGTTTGAACAAAGCGATGTCTGTTTTTATCTTGAAGTACTTGTCAGCTTGCCTTGTGGAACCCCTTCGCTAAGCCTTTTTAAGGGTTGTGTCCACCTCCCCCCCCCCTCCCGGAGGTACATGTATTTGCATTTTGATGTGCTCGCATGCTCTCCCATTTTGCATTATGCATGCTCGCTTTGCTAAATAGGCCCTATTATTATAGTAGATAATTTCATATACAAACCTAAGTATTTCATATTTTTAGAAGAAAAAACCCATAAGACAGATGTGAAATTAAAGCGGATTTTTTAGTATATTTTCTATTCAGCTACACTGAATGTCTAATAACCAAACAAAACACCGTCACACCAACAGACTTATGTTACAGGTACACATAAGACAGCGAATCGCGTGTAAATATTATTGTTATATTATATGCTCACTAAAGTTGTGTAAGTACAGGCACGCAGCATCGTTTTTTAGCTCACCTGAGCTGTAAGCTCAAGTGAGCTATTCTGATCACATTTTGTCTGTCGTCCGTCTGTCCGTCTGTCTGTAAACTTTTCACATTTTCAACATCTTCTCAAGAACCACTGGGCCAATTTCAACCAAACTTGGCACATAGCATCCTTAGCCTACGGGGATTCAAAGTTGTGAAAATTAAGGACCAAGCCCTCTTACAAGGGGAGATAATTAGGAATTAATGAAAATTTTCAAGAAATTTTCAAAAATCTTCTTCTCAAGAACCATTTGGCCAGGAAAGCTGAAACTTATGTGGAAGCATCCTCAGGTAGTGTAGATTCAAAGTTGTGAAAATCATGACCCCCGGGGATAGGATGGAGCCATAATGGGGGGTCGACTTTTTACATAGGAATATATAGAGTTAATCTTTAAAAATCTTCTTCTCAAAAACCGTTAGGCCAGAAAAGCTGAAACTTATGTGGAAGCATCCTCAAGTAGTGTTGATTCAAAGTTGTGAAAATCATGACCCCCGGGGGTAGGGTGGGGCCAAAATGGGGGGGGGGGTCGACTTTTCACATAGGAATATATAGAGTAAATCTTTAAAAATCTTCTTCTCAAAAACCGTTAGGCCAGGAAAGCTGAAACTTATGTGGAAGCATCCTCAAGTAGTGTTGATTCAAAGTTGTGAAAATCATGACCCCCGGGGGTAGGGTGGGGCCACAATGGGGGGTCGACTTTTTAAAAAGGAATATATAGAGTACATCTTTAAAAATCTTCTTCTAAAAAACCATTTGGCCAGAAAAGCTGAAACTTGTGTGGAAGCATCCTCAGGTAGTGTAGATTCAAAGTTGTGAAAATCGTTTCCCCCAGGGGTAGAGTGGAGCCACAATTGGGGATCGAATCTCTACATAGGAATATATAGAGTAAATCTTTAAAAATCGTCTTCTCAGAAACTAATAAGCTAGGAAAGCTGAAACTTGTTTGGAAGCATCCTCAGGTAGTGTAGATTCAAAGCTGTAAAAATCCTGATTCCTGGGGGTAGAGTGGGGCCACAATGGGGGTGGAATTTTTAAATAGGAATATTAATAGTAAATCTTTAAAAATCTTCTTCTCAGAAACTAATCAGCTAGGTGATTATTTAATTATGTTTAGAATTTGGCTTCTGGATGATTCCTGGACAATTGGGTCTCACAAGGGGTTCAGAGTTTGATGTAGGTTTATATCCCATTTATAAACAATTGTTTAGGATCTTTTTGAGAGCTGCAATGCTCAACATGTGATATTACTATAAAATCATCCTGTTAGAAAAGGGACTAATGATAATAAACATAAGAATATCCAGTGGAAAAAATTGATTTTTATTTATACAGGATCTACATGTATTATACTACATTGTCCAGATAGTTTGTATTATGACTCCATTAAGCTGATTTTATCATAGCTATTGTTCCTCAGGTGAGCGATGTGGCCCATGGACCTCTTGTTTTAAAGGGGATGGGACAGACTATTATCAATAATCTGAAATAAGGACAAGCGAAAAGAAAAAAAGAATAAAAAAAAAATATCGCCAGTTTTCAAAATCCTAATGCGTGAGGGGTTGGGGATTTAGGAATTTTTTTCTATAATTTTTTATCTGCTTCCAAAGACGTGAACGGAAGGGGCTCATTATAAATTCAATTTTCTACTTGTAAACTTTATAATTTTCCCATGGGAGGAGAGGTTTGGAATTCGAATGCGTTGTTTTAACAATAAACAAATTGGCCAGCTCTTGTAATTAAAAGATATCAAACAAATAAACAAAAACCAACACTTTTTTGGAAGAGGACTTTTGGTCTCAAATTTGGCTTGACCCAAAAATTTTGGCCTGGCCTCAAATTTGGCCTCTACAAAAATTTTTGGCCTCAATTTTATTTTCATATTTTATTTACATTTGATGATTTTATTGATTTTTACTGATTTAAGTGCAATACAAATGAAACATCACACAAGATGCCTTTTAGTGTCTTATAGTAATAGTTTTATTGAAACATATTTATAACTACAGGTATGAGTGATTGATTCTAATAGATTTTGATCAAGTCTGCTTTTAAATTCCAAAGTGATTTAAGAATGCAATGCTGCCATTATTTTTTTTCAGTGTACATAGTACTTTAACTCAAACTGCTCTCAGGATCGGACAATACCTATATCAAATACTTGTTTGAGAAAAAATAATTTCAGAGACCAATTTGTTTATTCCAACCAACATTAAAGGTCACAAAACGTTTTGCGTTGTTGAAGTTCCTAAATTGTTTCCTAAATATACAAACAACACATGCATGTAACTCTACTCTAATCAAAAGGTAATGATTAATGGCATCGCTGAATCAAGTTATTGGAGGATGCAATGTTGCAGTCATTCACAAATAACATTATATTAGACCGAATGCTGTTTACCTGACAAATGCATTTTGTCTAAAATAAACTTTATAACTAATCAGATCTATAACGAACCGCCAAGTACACTGCAATACTGTAAAGGACCCCCCTTCTCGACTTTTTGTATGCAGTATGCAACACGTTGATGATGACTTCGTTATTTACTTTTTTCTTTGTTTTTTTTTATTGAATATTCCACTTTCACAACATATACATGTACATACGTGACATATCTCGTACATTAGTTTCAACAATCATATTGGAAAACTTTTGACTTTTTGAATATTTTATACTGTACGGTCCTTATATAGTGAAAGAAAATGTTGAGAGAGAGAGAGAGAGAGAGAGAGAGAGAGAGAGAGAGAGAGAGAGAGAGCGGGGTAAAGGGGTAGGGGCATTGTTTACATATATATGTATATGAAATATAAACCATATTCACGTGATAGGTCACTGTTGTACAGGGATACTTGAAAGAGGATAAAGAAATGAAAAAAACCCATCGCAGTTCAAAACAAAATAGAAAAGAAACACAATAAAGAAAAATTTAACCATATGTACTGCAGAACTACAGCTTACCACATATTTTTTACCAATGGCTTTCATACTCCTTATATCTATAATTTTTCATTAGCACATATTTTTCGGTCAAAAGCCTATCTATTGTAACGTTTTTTTAATTTATGTATATTTGGATTCGCCTTGCTTTTATATTTACCCTACAAGAAAAAACATCAGTCCGTATTTGTCTACTACAGTACATTCATAGAATACAGGAGACACTGCTTTTTTTAAAATAAAGATATTTATTTGTCGGAAAAATTTTATGAAAAATTTGGAACTGTAACCAATGTAGTTTTGATTCTTGTGTAGATTTAAAAGGGAGTTTTTTTTTGTTTTTTGTTCCAGATGTGCATAGTTATGACCCTTTTATGACCATTTTAATATAGTTGTACATGTTTCTTTCTCTTTATCTAATAATAAGTTGTACATAAGTTTGCAACCTTTACAATTATTAGTAAACAGTAGGATATGATTTGGGATAACAGGTCCATATTCTTTTATAATTTGTAAGTTTTGGTATGTATAAATCTTGTGTATGCAATCTGGTTCTTACAGCAGTTCTTATACTTCGTTTTTTACTTATCAACCAATATATCTCAATAGATGGTATACATTATTAACATTCAGTTAAAGAGATCACTTTTTCGAGAATGGTAATAAAAAAACCGGCTGTTGTTTCTACTTTTAAAAACTGCTAAAGATGAGTATGATTGCCAGGCACATTTAGATGGGAAATCCAAGTAAAGTTTAAAGTTATGTAAGAATATGCACGTATTAATCACTAGATTCAAATGTCGTTTTTAAATACCAGAGTTATATTCAAATGGATTCAAAGTCAATGCCAAAGCTCTTTCTAGTGTCATTAATTCTTTGCAATTGGCTTTCACTGTCATATACCGAAGTTTTCAAGTACATTTTTAATGTCAATTTGATTACAATATATATCGATTTTAAATTCATGCAAAATCATATGAAAAGTATTCTGTTTCTTGTATTCAATTCTAAATTCGAAGTTTGGGATTTGTGATATGTATATGGTTTTAAAATCAAGCATTGTATTTGTTTAAAATACATTCTTTTTAAACCTGATGTAACAATAAAGAATTGATTGATTGTTAAAAATATATAAAAGTGATGACGCATGCGATCGATTGCGGATCTAAGGGATTCAAACTTATTAAGGGCACTTATTAAATTTACCTATAATAGGGGCCTCGACCTCCCTTCTCAAAAATACCCATCTGACCCCGCCCCCCCCCCCCCCCCCGGGGATAAAATTTTCTGATTTCACGCATGTGATGAGTTGTGCCTATTTCAGACCAATGGTTATTAATAAATTCCTCGTTGTGATAGAAACCATGATGAATTATGTTCTCTTCCCCTGTAAATTTACTGGTATCATTACCTGTTTACAATTTGTACGAGGTTTTTTTTCCCATTAAGATTGATATCATTCCTATTCAGTCAAGGTTGGACAAAGTACTTTAATAAAAGAAATATATATCTTTTCCTTTTTTGGAAAAATAAAAAAACAGACTGAAATGATGATGAAAGGCAATGACAGGTGATCAGAAAAGCGAATTCAAGCTGGTTATTCGTACAAGGTTATACGTTAAAAAAATCTAAGTACCAAGCAGGCAATGTAAATCCCCCCCCCCCCAATCAACACTATCCCTGTATCCACCTTAAACACGTAGACATAGAACATGTAATACAATTTGGTCAATATTCTACGGGGTCATTTTTCTACAACCCACACGGAGAAAAATGACCCTAAGGCCATAATTTCTACGATGTAATCCAAGTATTCTACAACTGAGTGGGTCATTTTTCTACGTAGAAAAATGACACCCGGTCAATATTCTACGGCGGTCACTTTTCATCGTTACAACGGTCACATGTGATTTTAATTTTGTTTGAATGTTGGTTAGTTATGACCCATTCAGATATTTTCGCACAATGTCACAGTGACTATCATTATCAATGGACACAGCTAATTGTCCGTGGGGATTCTTTATAGTGTCAACGCCTACCGTTAAACGACACGGGATTCTCTCTTTGAAGATCTTTTGCAAATATCATGCATACAGGAATTTTCATGCATCTGTATTTCTTTGAGTCATGAAAAGCTCATAATCAAAGCAAGGAAAATGTCCGTTTCCAAAAAGGTAAGGAAATAATCCACTCGTTGCTACGTGTCTATAATCATATTAATATCCACTGAGTACTTTGTATTGTATATAAAGCTACTGGCAACATGGCGTTTGAAGCAAGTGTTCTTTGAACTTTTTAAAACAAAATCAAACTGAAAGAATTTTTCAGTGCATTTAGTAAAAAGAATTTAAATCTATAATACATGATGTTTACATTCATTTGTTAAATTATGTCTTATTTCGTACTTTTGATGGGTTTTTTTTTTTGCTTGGTTCATTTCGTGAACGATCAAAACTTTCATCTAAAAGTACAATGAAAACATGTAGTGCACGGTTCCTTTCTTTTTGTTACAAATTGCCACGACTTTACATTTCAAGAAGTCACGACCACCCCGAACATGTTTGTAGGTGCTATTGAGATAAAATTGCACCCTGGCGAGGTCTCTGAGTTGTAGTTCAAGATTCTGTAACGATTGCACTAAGATCCAAAAAGTTTTTGTACAACTCTACGTGCGGTCTTCTATAACATTCATTTCTGCATGACGATGCGAACACGATGAGTTTACGATTACAATAGGGATTTACTACGACCTAAAACAATAAAACAATGCTACGATCCTCAAAGACTATATATTGTTTTATCGTTTAAATGAGTAGCGTTATCCCGACAGAATGACGACATTCTACGAACCAGATGTAAACTAAACAAGGTTATCTATGTATAATAAAAGTCGAGACATAAATTCACTTCATTAAAATATCACATTATGATAAAAAGGAGGTCTGCCTCAGGGCAACTCACTTTTTATTTGATAAAAAAAACTATTACAGTACAAAATTGTGATTAGTTCAGGACTTAGTTAAGACTTTGTCAAGACCTTGAATAAATTAAGCTCGTATACCGGGATTGTAACGGAGAGTGATGACAGGGAAATATTGTAGAAGAAAAGATAATGTTGTGTTTGCCACGTACCGTTTTTTTTATGGAAAAAAACCCCAGAGAATCGGGCCAACTTTGTTTGATAAATTCATGATTTATATAGAATTGTTTGTACTTATTTATCAAGAATTGTTAAATAGTCTGGAAATAAATCCAAAATATGGTTCATGCCAAGCCCGCGGTTAATAATCAGTTAGAAAACTTCAAAAATTATATGAATAATTCAAATTTGAACGACAACATAGTAAACAAGAAAAGACTGGGTGCTTCATTTGATTTATCATGCACATACCCAATTGAGACTATCTAAAAATATATGTGAATGCTTTCACGACCTGGAATTATAAAACAAAAACAAAATGGCGATTATTATGCTCCTTAATTGCAATGGTTTAGTTTCATAACCATATGCATTTGTCTGAATATATAGAATTTCCTGTGGCTTAGATTCATGAAATTAGTCAAAACCGTAAGCTAGTGAAAAGTTTATCAGACAAATACACAGACATGTACTTAAAAATGAAGATTTTTTAAAAATTACGTCCCATCTTGTCCATCATGTTTACAACTATTTTCGGGTTTCTGTAATGTAAACCTCTGGCAACAAGAGTCCTTTGATACTTTTTCATCCTGATACTTACATTTAGTTATGTAATGTAAACTTCCTGAAGCACTGAAGCCGTGCATCGTCTTAAGTCTGACTACTGAATCAATTAATTCTTCAAACGAATGAAATTGTTTATAGAATAATAATAAACATGTCAAGTACATGATATTTTATTTCATTGTGAGTTTCTATTACGCATGTATTAGGTTTCTTTTCATATTTGTGATTGTAAATGGTCGTAAATTACATTTTTAGCTCGAAATTGAAAATTATAGAGAGATGAGGTAAAGGTTTACCGCCTTAATTTCAATCGATTCAATATATGATATTTCCAACAAGAGTATAGTAAGCAGTTTAGATAGTTTTTTTCCGTTAATTATTATTAACATTCTTCGTCATGCTGACGATTTAACACAGAAGTGCCCTTTTCTATTTGGAGTTAGAGTTTTTTCATCCTGTCCTAAAAAAAACTTTATAAAGTGCAGTTTTTGTCACTGGAAATAATTCAATAAATTGGTGTGTGTGTGGTTATTTATAAGTGATTTAATTGTTACAGCTGCAAATGTATCTTGAGAAAAGAAACCACCGCCTGGATTCTATATATAACCTCCTACGCTATTAGTCGTCCCCCATTTCTGCATTTCAGCTCGATCAGAATCGAGTCGCCAGCATAGATTCAATTAGATGTACGTTGAGGGGTTGACATTATCCGAGGCTCTAGATTTCACACTATGATATTGCACACGAGGTGCCTTGTTAATTAGATTTCAATTGTCTATTTTATTAATCATTTCTAATTGTTTTTCCCTTTATTCCTTTGAACTTAGATTTGGCGACCATAATCAATATTCAAACAAGAAGGAAGAAGACAATATGTTTTATCCTGCTTCCGACGTGTTCCTTATTTCCCTGAGCACTTTATCGTCTGCCCTACCATCGTATAGATATCGCGAGAAAACACGCGATTTTCATGATCTTTATACACCATCTTAGTACCTTTGTTTGAGGGAAACTTTATTATAGGTCTACATTAACTTTGTTAGTTTCTCCCCATTGAATTGTTAAAAAACCCAAAGAAATTGGTTATTCAATCACTTTAAACCATAAAATGTGGTTTTATTTCAAGTCGCCCAGACTTAATTTTTATTTCATCATTTGGGGCGTTTTTTATTCGGTTTAGTAAAACATGGAATCGTGTTAACGTACTTGCACATTACAATGACAGGGTGTAATATGGGTTTATAAAATAGCAACGTTTTTTTTAGAAAGAAGTTAACGTGTTGCAATAGACACAATTGTTTCCCATCTTTCAGTACGATGTCCCATAATGATATGTTCTGAGTGCATTTGAAAGAAAAAGGGTTGTCAAAGAAAACCGCACCAAAATACACCAGTAACAATCTATTGCCCACAAAACAGACATGCATGTACATCCCTATTTTTCATGAGTAATCAAGGTTAGATCCCCGTTCACGAGATGTTAAACCTTAGTCACGACTGGTCATACGTGCTTCTATGGGTGAATTTCAATGAAAATCTTGCGAGACACAAAAGTGCATCTTACGATTTGGAAGGACATACGATTCCCGTAAGGGGCACGGGGGCTGTTGGACTTGCACAACAACCACAAGTTTACTTGCGAGCTCTGAAAACGAACGCTGCACTTGCGCTTCACTGAAGGAACCCGTAAGATAACCAGACGATTTGACTTGCACGAACTCACTTGTCCCTTGCGTTACACGTACGTTGACTGCAGGTCGCTCTTGTTAACCATCAACATATTAATTGAACGCACAGTAAACGTACGTCATACTTACGTCATGCGTACACCAATTGCTCGTGGTACGTGCGAATCGCCCAAAATCAAGATTTTTTTTAAAAATGGTAATGAAAAAATCCACATAATGATAAGAGAATCGACAGTTTTACCATTCATCAAAATCTAATCCAAGATTATTGTAACTAAAAAAAAACCCACCAAAATCAAACAAATATGTTCTTTTTGACAAAAAGATGGAAGGAATAGAAGAAAAACAAGACAAGAGGGAAGTGGATAATAAAGTAGAGAAAAGGCATAAGATTTCCCAATCACTTGCACGCGTGCTAAGATAGAATCATATACATTGAACATATTCGGAGTAGGGAGAAGACAAATGATATTAAGCGCAGAACAATATTTTTATCTGAAACCAACCACTAGTATACAAGTATACAAAAATTCCAATACATCCTACCAACCACTAGCTTACAAAAACTCTAACAACTAGTATACAAAAACTCCAACACATCCTACCAACCACTAGTATACAAAAACTCCAACACATCCTACCAACCACTAGTATACAAAAACTCCAACACATCCTACCAACCACTAGTATACAAAAACTCCAACACATCCTACCAACCACTAGTATACAAAAACTCTAACAACTAGTATACAAAAACTCCAACACATCCTACTGGAGGAAGTTATTTTCGTAAGTATTACAATTTCAGTTGTTTTCGTGAGTATGACTATTTTTGTTTGTAAACAGAGTACTTTCTACATTTTGAAAATATTGATTATCATCTCATATGACCATTAAAACTTTATAAAATTGTTTTCATAGTTGTATCAAAATCAGAAAAGCAGAAAAGAATTTTTAGACTTTGATCTTTAAAATGAATGAAATGTAAATGTTGTCACTCTTTTAATAATAACATTTGTAAAAGCAAATTAAGTAATTCGATGTGGCTTTTTACTTTCTATTGAAAGTTTCGTCCAAATGCTTTTTCTAAGATATTGTAAAATTCAACCAATAGTTAACAAAATTGTAAAATCGTTTAAAGATTAGCGCGGAAAATTATCAGTTGATAATTATTTCGCTGAAATTAAATTTTTACTCAGACTTTCTTCTAGATTTCAGAGAAGTTTTCAATATATTATGGTATTAGATGCGAAAAATAAACTATTTTTGCAAAACATTCTTCATTTGTGTCGTCCAGTTTTGCTAGTCTAATCACCAAAGCAGCAATTACAGAACATAAAGTCTTCTTTTTTCCAAGAGTTCTTTTGACTTTCCAATATTTATTTGCTTACAGTAGATATATTTCATTTTTACATTTTAAAAATCAAAGTCTACAAATTCTTCTTTGATATTCTGATTCTGATACAATTATGAAGACATTTTATAAAGTTTTAATGGTCATGTGAGATGATTATCAATATTTTCAAAATAGAGAAAGTACAGTAACTCTAATTAAAATTACCATACTCACGAAAACATTGTGTTGAAGTTTTTTGTGTAGTTGGTTTTTAATTAGTGAAAAATATCGTTCTGTGCGTAAAGATCATTTTTGGGAGTTGATTTTAATCAACTCTCCTATGCAGTTACTCTGGCAAACCGAAAGTGAAACAGTGTTTGGACCTAAGCACAAATCATCACCGCTGACAAGAGTTAGTTCTTGAAATAATAGATAAATTCGGTTTAATGTATGCTGAACCATTGTTTTTCAAGAAAACGTATTTATGAATACCTTGAAAATAGTCAGATTTTAAATAGTACGAACAATTTAGATATTTTTTGTAGTCGTATGTATTCCTACGCCAGAGCGTTCAACCAGACGCTCGGCTGTCTCCGTAAATCTCCGACAAACAGAGAGTCTCTCTTGGTAGTCGGAGATTAACGGGGACAACCGAGCGTCTGGTTGAACGAAACTAGAGTTCAATATTGCTTGAATCCAGAAATGTGTACGATTTTTAGAAATATTTCGATTACACTGATACATAGTTTGATGGAATTAATTATATCTTTAAATATTACACAACATGATTCATATGGGGTTTTCTCGAAATTCTTGTCGGAAAAGTCCGAGAATTCATGTTATAAAAATGTACGTAATTTAAATAGAGATTAGAAATTACTTGTCATGCTAAATAACATATCGTTAATTCTAAAATAAATTATAATCGATAAAATCAACTCCCGTCAGTACTTCAGTACTTTGATTCTTCTCCTAAAGCCTCGTTCACAACTGGCCGTACGTGATTGCTGATCGAGCGTGTGCTACAGGTTTTGTCAGTCGTGGCTCCCGTGGCTGATCGTTGAGTTAAAAATCGTGTTGAAGTGATTGAGAGTGCAACGTAAGACAAACGGACGTTTGACGTGCGGGTCGTAAGCGTCACGTAAACATTTGTTTAAAGACGAGTTGGCACTCGCAACGTGCGATGCCCGTAGGCACCCTACTGCCGTCTTACAATTATTGTGCACCAGACGTACGTTTGCCTTGCGAACGGGAGTAATAACATTCGCGTCGTGGGTCACTTGCAAGTCAATCGTACCGACGTCTTTCTGTGCCTCACGACAGCTGCACGGACAATTACATGTATCATTGTTTTCATATAAATAAAGAACATATTGTCTTTGGGCATGTCCTGAAATATATCTACTATAAGCAAGTAAATATTGAAACGTCAAAAGCTCGTAGAAAAAGACGACTATTATTATGTAATTGCTGATTTGGTGATTAGACTAGCGTAATACTGGATGACAAAAAATGAAAAATGTTTTAAAAACATTATTCATCTTTCATATCCAATACTATAAAATATTGAAAACTTCTCTGAAATCTAGAAGAAAGTCTGCGCAAAAATCTAATTTTAGCGAATTAATTTTAACTGATGGTTTTCCTGGCCAATGTAATATTTTAAAAAGATTTTACAATTTTGTTAACTATTTGTTGAATTAACAATATTTTTGAAAAAGGTTTGACAAAACTTTCAATTGAAACTAAAAAACCACAACGAATTACTTGTACTTTACCTTTACGAATGTTATTATTAAAAGAGGGACACCAGTTACACTTCATTCATTTAGAAATCAAAGTCTACAAATTCTTTTCTGGTATACTGATTTTGATACAATTATGAAAACAGTTTTATAAAGTTTTAATGGTCATATGAGATGATAATCAATATTTTCAAAACGGAAAAAATACTATGTTTACAAAGGAAAATTATCATACTCACGAAAACAATAACTTTCTTCAGTAGGATTTGTGTAGTTGGTGTTAGTTAGAAATATCGTTATGCGAGCAAATATCATTTTTCTTATTTTTACTCCGAAAATGTGTATGATTCTACCCTAGCACGCTTGCAAGTCAAAGTGATCGGGAAATATTTTGCCTTTTCTCTAAATCTACTTCAATATCCAGTTCCTTCTTGTCCTTTTTTACTTCTTTGCATTACATTTTTTTTTTGGTCAAAAAGAAGTATTTGTTTGTTTGACTTTGGTTTTTAGAAGGAGGCTATTAGAATATTTGATTTGATTTTGATGAATGGTAAAACTGTCGATTCTCTTATCCTTATCGTGATTTTTTAAAAAATTTTACATAATCATTTTTTTTTTATAAAAATCTTGTTTACGGGCGATTCGCACGCACCGTGAGCAATTGGTGTACGCATGACGTAAGTGTGACGTACGTTTACTGTGTGTTCAATTTATATGTTGATGATGTGTACAAGCGACTTGCAGTCAACTTACTTGTAACGCAAGGGTCAAGTAAGATCCTCTTACGTCATCGGTGCAAGTCAAATCGAACGGCCATCTTACGGTTTCCTTGAGTAAAGCGCAAGTGCAGCGTACGTTTTCAGATCTCGTAAGGAAACCGTGGTGATTGTTGTGCATGTTCAACAGTCACCGTGTGTGCTTACGGGAAGCGTACGTCCTTCCAAAATCGTAAGATGCGCTTTCGTGTCTCGCAAGATTTTCATTAAAATCCGCCCGTAGACCACCCGCAGAAACACGTGCGACCAAGGGGCACAGAAAGACGTCGATACGGTTGATTAACTTGCTGGTGACCTACGACGCGAAAGTTAGAACCGTTTTAACAAGAGCTTTGACTTTAGGTTGTACGTGACAAACTCCGATTTGATGAAGGCGGGTCTACTCATGGTTGACTGTATAGTCATTAGCTAATAGATATGAATGCATTTAACGCAATGACACTCGTCCGACTTCATCCAGGGATGTATACTTCGCTGAAACAGCGTCAATTTCACACAGCAGAGCAGATCCTGGCAAACAACTTTCTGGTTTTGACAGTCTATGAATAGTAATGAGCTTATCTTAGCGAATTAGAAAAAAGGAGGTCAACTATTTGAAAGCTTGTTTTGATGAGCAAACTAGATAGTAACATCCCACTGAAAGTCCAAGCTCTTGTTAAAACGGTTCTATTACTGCCGTTCGCAAATAAAACGTACGTCTAGTGCACGATAATCGTAAGACGGAAGTACGGTTTCTACGGGTATCCCACGTTGCGAGTGGCAACCCGTCTTTAATTTAACAAAACTGTACATGACACCTACGGCTGGCAGTCAAACGTCTGTTTGTCTTACATTGCACTCGCAATAACCTTAACGCGATTTTTAACGCTACGATCAGCCACGGGAGCCACGACTGGCAAATCCCTTAGCACACGCACGATTATAAAACACGAACGACCAGTTATGACTGAGGCTTTACGGGATGCTGGATGGTTAACAAACTAACCATGATCTATCTTAATATCTTAGAAATTATTTTTCAGCTATTAACCTTTGCTTGTTAAAAAAAATCCATACATTTTAGATTTTAAAATTTGAATACTTTCTTTTATCGTTATATAGCAATAAACATTTACATGTATTTGGTTTGAAAAAAAAATCCATATATTTTAGCTTTAAACAATTGAATATTTTCTTTCATCGTTTTAAACGAGCACTTCTTTTTTAATGTGATCAATATGCTAGTCTAAAATGACCACAACTATTCAGTCCTCTAAAGGTGATTTAAATTGTGTGGGTGATTCTGTTGATTGCTGGCTCCTTTTGTTGTTACATGCCGCGTTTTCTAACTGTTTAAAATATTAACCATATACATGTATTTGAATAAAGAATAACAGAGGGTAGCATTAATCGTTTGTGAAATATTTTGACTCTAGTTGAATTAAGCTAGAAATGTTTATTTTATGATAAACAGTTTTTTTGTATCTTCAAAGAGAATAAATGATACTCTTAACGTATAAAAAAACGAGGTAGTAAATGTTCATATACATGAATATAATAACAATTTTTTCTCTCAAATATTCATATTTCCACAGATGTTGCACTAAAATAATATGAATTTTTAAAATTTTTGTTTTTCTTTGATAACACAAAAACCAATATTTTATGCTCCTATTTGTTCTGGTTTGCCTTAAGGCGTCTGTTCAATTAGTTATATTATTAGAACTGTGCCAATACAGGAGACGTAATGTTCTCAAAATGACGATGCATTTAAAGCTACCTCCTTAAATCTTCTCTTTTTCTTTTCATTTGGACGGAAATCCTAAGGTGAATCTATCAAAAAACACACAAGATAGTTGTTTATTACAAAACCTAATTCCACCAAGAATTTATATATTATTAGGTTTTCTCGAAATAACATCGACAATTAGGTTCAATCAATCCAGTAAAAAAAAATGATAAAGTGATAAAATGAATATACTTTTCTATTAGGTATAAAATGTGAATTTTCATTATTATCAATATTTATGTGTTGTTTAACGTCTTTAATGTATTTATCATAGATAAATGAAAAGTTGTGATCAAATTTAAAAAAAAAAATTAAACAGGTATATCGAAAGACTATGATATTTACTCAGTTTTTCACAAAACAAGAAACAAATCAAATTCATTCATTTGCCTCTTTGAACGTCCTTTTTTTAAATTTGAGTTTGTTATTTTAAAAAGATAACTTTTTCCAATCAAAAGTGGTTTAGATTTATTTTAGTTTTTTTTACAACAAAGAGACAAACTTGTAATTATCAATTAACTTCTTTTATACAGCAGACAGTTTTGCGATAGTTCAGTAAGTTATACGAAAATAAAACACCCGGAAAAAAGGTTACCAACCATTATCGTCAGTGTTGATTTCTGTGATAGTTTCACTCCATTGAGAGTTCGTAAAGATCTATTTTCCCCTTCTTTTTTATTTTCGTTGTGTTAATCTTCTTATTCTCGATTGGGGGGGGGGGGGGGGGGAGTGTGATCAGATTGTATTTTTATTCATACATGTGTAGTTTTTTGTTTTTTGATTGGTTTAATATTTGTTAGATCAATGTTTGGATTTTTATGTATTCATTCATTTATATTTACATATATCGAGTATGATTCCCTCTAATTCTTATGGAAACTTATTGTTAATTCATAGTTCTATAGAAGAGACAGCGACCAAAGAAAAATCACGGACTGCACGAAATAACCATAATGATGTCAGCTTAAATTCCCATAGGAGACGATTTGGCTGTTTCTTTTAGCTAACGCCCTGGTGTGCATTAACAATAATTTAGTTAATTTACTAGTAACTTACTTTTTACAATCAATTTATTAATTTATTAAAAGAAAAAATATAAATATAAACAATAAAATGCTTTCTTTGATGATTCATGCGGGTTTAGAAGGCAGTGATCATTGCAGAAAAATATAAAATAACCCGCTAACGCGGGTAATGTATTTTTTTTCTGCAATGTCGCCACCTTCATATCCCGCAAGAACACCAAAGAAAGCATTTTATTGTTATTTTTTTTTTTGGATACAGCATATTTAACCGAAGGATTATATCTATATTCTGATGGTAATAATGATATGCTAAAAGATATAATAAGTGAAAATTATGCCTAGATAGGTTTAAAAATGGCAAACAAACAAACAAATCCTCAACACATTCGTCAAGATATTCCGTTAAAACAGATGAGTTATATACTTTCATAATTGCTTTTATTGACGATGTCGCAAAACAGAAGGTATTTGGGGAAAGAGAAAAACGGTTCAATATAAGTGTTATGACGTAGGTTATCGGGTAAGTGTTGGAAGTAATTCGAGTCCATGTTCTTAAAGAGGTGCCGACGTGAGGAAAATGACCATGATGGGCTGACAATTGAACCAGTGATCACTGAAAAAAAGCCACCTGTTTGCAAACAGTCTAATAAGCATTTAATTATTTTTACGTGCATATAGGACAATGTTTCCTTAATGGATGGTAACTCTTTATACCTTTAAAAGGGGGTGACGGTGAAAAATAATAAAAATTACCCACGTCAGATACTATAAAGATGTCAGAATACCAGATGCATGTATATTTACACAGCGGGTTATCATTTAAGAATAAGCGATAAATGAGTAGGTGGTAATTTGTTGTTGGACGGGGGGGGGGTGTTTCGTCATATTGTTAGTATTTGCTAATTGTTCAAAATAAAATTACAAATATAAATGTATAAGAAGGTCATATTGAATCTGTCCAGTTTTATTTAGTTTGCATTACGTAATAGCCTTTTACAGCATGCCATCTGTTGTGGATTTTTGTCGACCACTGAAAAACGGGTATAATTTTATTTTATTTTTTTTTTTGGGGGGGGGAGGGGGTGGTTGTAGTTAACGGCTACAAAAATTTGATATGTTTATCTAAGATATAAAATCTGACATTTATGAAATACTAGTGTAAACAATTGAGCATTTAAAACATCACAATTATGGTAGAATTCTTGTTTAATCTTGTCCACTTATGGTGGAATAACACATCATCACAAAATGGCTGACCTCTGATCGAAACGACATGTTGTTGCTTACTGAATTGAATTTTTTTTATTTGACATATGTACAGTTTATAATCATAATATTATTTACTTTTAATTTGAGTAACTTTTTTCAGGTGTGTTATTCCACCTTATGACAGTATCAACATTATTAGTATTTATATACGATTTAAAAACAGTAAACAAAAACCAAACACAAAGCTAATGAAATAAATTGTTTTCAATGTTGAAAAAAGAATATACACATGAAAGATCAAAATTGGGAACTCTGTATGGATTATTTAATATTGAAAGCTATTTCATAACAAATGTTTAATCAAACAAGTTAAAAATGTAACTCGTATTTGTGATTTCTAAATTTTCATGATTTTAGTTTTCTGCCATCTGAAATTTTGCACAGAACCTCATGGAAATTGAAATCAAAATAAAACATGGAAATTGAAATAAAAATAAAACATGGAAATTGAAATCAAAATAAAACAGACATTCAGCAACACTCATGTTGTCTGCAATTACTGGTACTTTTTAAAATGGAAAATAGAAAGTTAAAAAACATAGTGCATCGTTATTATTATTATTATTATTTTAATAAGGAACCATTCAAGTATACAGTTTTGAAGGCAATCGCAATTTCTTTCTTTCCGGTAGAACATTGAACATGCATTTTTGCGAGCTCTGCCGGAAAGGCCCGAGAAGTTGCGATTGCACATGAAAGTGCCTTGACATTATAATCATACCCGAAGTATTATGAACAGCGACAAAGCTGTTTTTAAAACGGGCTATAAGCGGAACAGAATTTGTCGGGATTTGTACATAATATTTAAGCCAAGAAATAACGGGGAATATAGCTATGTCACCTTTTTATTGTGCTTAAATTCACGTATAAAGACCTGGTCGTGCAAGTATCACTCGTACAATATCTGACAGATTACTCCTCTGACTGGCATGTACCAGCATTTTATGGGAGTATTTAAGAAGTAAAATGCCAATACGTGTTCGATGTATTTTCTTGATATTGATATCGCATGCTTGGATATCCTATGACAGAAGTCTGAGCGTGGATGCAGTTTAATCAAATTATCTGCCAAGAAGGCGAGAGCAAAAATGATCATGCACTTTAAAAATATTGGACCATTTCTGTCATCAAGGGCATCTAAAACGTGGCCATTTTCCATCTTTCTTCTAATGACAAGAGGAAAAGTGAGATAATATAAAATTTGGGGTTTTTTCTCTTAAAATTAGCGTTGTGAATGGAAAATCAGATTTGAGACTTTATAACGAATATTATGTGGTCACAGAAGAACTTAAGAGGCATGAAAATGTCGAATGATTACTTTTCAACAAAGCATTTTTTTATTTCCAATGAAACTAGGAATTTAATTAGTATTATTAAATTCATGTATAAAGTAATTTAAGCAATGCTAATTGGTAAACTGGAATGGTAAAAAACAAGAGCATACAATGTATTTCGGAGGACCGCTTGTTATATGTAATTCTATATTACCAGTGAAGGTTTTCAGGCAAAACATAACAGTTAACAATTCTGAAATGGATAAAGGAAAGTATTTATATGGATAAATCCAAATAGTGACACATGCTTTCTATTGAATAAAAACCAGTAAAGAAAGTGAAAAATAGAATTTTGTTTTTTACTGGTTTTTGTTTTTGTTTTTTGTTTAGTATTTCAAAAGTTATAATATCTAAAATGTGAAGGTCTACATTTCATTATCCTGTTTGTGATATAGTCCAGTGCAAAGGTGGCGTGACATTCTTGCAAGTGTAAGTGCAAAATCCTTTTAAAAAAACACTATATATTATCTTATGATGACCCACAAAATAGCAAGTTAGCCACTTTTGTATTTGGTTGTCTCACCTGACATGTGAGATACATATGCATGTATTTGTATATAAAAATAATTAATATCAGGTAAAAAAGTGAGTTTTCTACAGGAGGGTATTTTAAAAATTCGATAGGATTTTCCCAAAGTCCCTCTGGATTGTTATTTCCCACAGGATAAATATTTCCTGCCTGTGGAAATTTAAGGATCCTCCTCACTTTTGTGAAACGTTTTTCACATAGCATCAACTGGTCATTTTTTTTCAAATCTTGGTTATCTCATTTTGGGAGGAAACTCTGAATATTCTAACAGCATGCAATACACATGTATATCATCGAATAATGATTAACATTGTGGTCATTCTCTTTTATTGTCCCGGAAAAGAAGAAATATCAAACTATGAAATATGGAATATTTGACAAAAAAGATTCTTCACTTTTCTTAAATTCATATCAATAGGATGAATCATTGAAAAGTGTAGAAGGTTCATACTACAGTAACAAGTCAAAATCATTATCTGTAACGCCTTTTTCCAAAGAAGCTTCACATCTCATCCCAGAGAAATGACATCGGTCTATTCCTTTATAAGACTTATACAACAGTGACCGCAAAAAGGAATCAACTATGGTTATGCCTGTAAATCATGTGTTAAATCCGACTTCCAATCGAAATTTAACAATTCCGGTTAAAGTTAGAAATATCAGAGTACAGTGATTCTTAAAATATAATTATAAAGCTATACATACAATTTAACGACAGTCTGGTTCAAGGGATCAAGGGATTATGAAATAGTAAGCGGAACACTATAAAAGAACCGTGTATTTTCTAATGGAAGCATATATATCGTAATTATCAACATCAATTTACAACATAACTTGGATTAAAACTGACTTTTGAAATGAGATTTATGTCTTTTAATGAGGATGGTTTTAGATTGTAAAAACGTATTAAAGATTTATTAAATTCCTTTATTTGTTGATATCTATATGATACATTTATTCTAGTAATTCCTCATATCTTTTGCAAAGACGTACTAATTTGTAGTATTTTTATTCTTATTAAATACTACTCTCTTTATTTATATTTCATATACACTTAGCCTAGCTTATGTTCGCCTATTAGTATGTTTTTCTGCTTTGCAGACTAAAGACTAAAAAATGACAAAACTTTTATATAATGGACTTCGTAATTAATTCGAACTTGTTCTAAATTGTTGAACATTAGCAAATTTCTAATTTGCCAAACCAAAACCGATCACAAAATGCCGGTACTGCGAAGCTAAAAATCATCTGCTTAAAACTAATGTGATACATTTAATTCATTTCGGACAGCCTCGAATGCTATATGCCATACCAGGGGATTGAACGGACGTACTATATTTGAAAATTCATTCCAACGAAACAATTGGCCTTTAATAAGGCTGGCTCCTCCCAGCGAGAATTCCCAATACTGTCTCTCGGGCCGGAACATGTCACAAGCGCCAATTGTCAACCGTTTTTAACAATGTAATCCGGGAATATTAATTTCACTGATGAACTGGTAATGAGAAGAAATTTTCGTCATATCCGAGAAAACGTGGGTTTGAACTAAGTACGCGATAATTTGTGTTCTTTATCATTTTGCAGTCAAATTCGGCTATATAAGACACGCACCGAGAGAGAAACTTCCTAGAACTCAACACAGACCTAAAGCACAAACTGTAGACAATTTCTTATCAAAGATTTTTTGAAGAGGAAGAACAGTCAACTGAAAAAGAGATGAATTCCTTAAGTCTTATGTGTTTGGTTGTTTTATCTCTTGCCTTACTGGGAAATTACGTCTGTTCTTCAGAACCACAACAATTCTTTGCAGAGGAAGATGAGATCAGCGAACCAACAGAAGAACAGGTAAAAAAATATCTCTCTCTCTCTCTCTCTCTCTCTCTCTCTCTCTCTCTCTCTCTTACATAAACTTGATATCTTGAATTGATATCGAAGTGAATTTAATATGTTAACAAACAGCTTTTACCAATTATTTTAATAGGCACTAAATAAAATACTTTTTTCATGCTATTGTAATACACATTTTTTTGCGACATTCACATTATAGATGTTTTTGTATGATATTGATACAGATCTTCAATTATTCTTATTTATTCAGAAACAAAAATTATTTTTAAAAAAAGGGGGGGGGTCCGTACTACCATATCCAAAATTGTGCATATTCAACGTTTTTGACAAATCAGGACTATTGATATGAATGAAATGCCTGGGGAAAAAACTTTTTATGCTTTGCAATCTTCCTCGACTTTCAGACTAAACATTTGCTGCATTTGCTACTGTTGTTTTGACAATGCATGTGTTTGTCGTAGGGTTATTTACGTGCTGCTTTCAATTACGCATCGGTATCGCCAATAATTAAGTTGTTCAAGTTATTTGATTTCTCGTGTCTTTGATTTATAATTCATTACATTAAATTCGCAGAAAGTAATGTTACAAAACAAATAGTCATGTAATAAAACTTCGTTTCTTAATAATGGCGACATAATTTGATGGGAAATTGCTTTGTGCATCTGAAATGCTCTGAAATATTAGAGTTAACAATGCTGACTGTGGCGATGATAAAGTACATGAAAAGTAAACTGCGGAAGAAAACGGTGGCAAAAATCTTGCAAAGAACTAGCGGTAAAGTGGCAAATTGCGTCACACTACAAAACTGCATTGCAATGAAGATCAACTTGGTGAAATTAATTTTCTGTCATAATTGTACCTTAGAGTCCACGGTCTCCATCTGACATTTCTTAAATTCCTCCAGCGGTAATCTTTTTAGAAGAATGTTCTCTTGACGTATTGCAATACAGCATCCATTATCTGTTTCACCCCTCTCGTTCCCATAATACCCTACATCGGGGGCTAGTGGGCACTTAAGCGGCTCGAAAAAAGATCATAGATTGATAGGTATCAGAGGTTTTTTTGTACAGCACAAAAGAGCCGTGACAAATGATGAGTGTTTCTGAAATATCTCTGCAAATTAATCTTTTCTGTAGGGAGGATGTGAGCTAATTTTTTTTACAAGTTAATACATTAATTCGCCCATTACCACAAAAGGTCTCGCATAATTTTCAATGTTTGTCGTTAGAACGACCCCCAAATGTTGTATCCGCAGTGTGCTTACTTTAATTTGTCGAAATCACAAACTAAAATAGTAGCTACGCATGCGCTGTGAACAGTAGCCACGATGTGAAAGTGTCACAATTAGTTTTTGCATCCTGCCACTGTTTAGACTTCTGAATCGTAAACATGGCCTTCATTTCAAATATTCCAGGTGTACAGTGTCAATTATAAATGTTCACATTTTTATTTTAGTTCATTCACGCACATTATTATGACCCAAATTTCAAGGGAAAAATCTTGCCTTCTCATTTTCCCCCTTAAATATTAGATGATCTGAAAAGGTCGTCTTCCTAATATATGTCATCGTTGTCGTCTAGTATTTTTTTTATTGCTTTTGATCATCTTGTCAATCCTTAGAATTCTTTGCCACCCTATCGCATGCTTCCCTCCATAACTGTTGGAGTTTATGGTATTAAGATTAATTATGACTTAGATGTAAAGTCAATTTGCAAACGCCCCGCAGTGGAATAGCATTTAAAAAAGTCTTGAATTAATAATAAGCTAAATCCGCAGTTATATGATGTAGTGATCAGAGTGATCATGAACATAGCGGTTTTTCAGTAAAGCTTACGAGCTCGTATAATAAATACGGAATTAAGTTATCGTCTGTAAAGAGCGTGTATTTAAAGGAGTACAAATAAAGAGATATGTGAGAGAGAGAGAGAGAGAGAGAGAGAGAGAGAGAGAGAGAGAGAGAGAGAGAGAGAGAGAGATATCAAATGTCCAATATAAATTTAATGTTTAGTTGAATACATGCAAGCCTCGATGTAAGCTTTTGAACAAATTGGTCGTAATTTAGAAGAGTAAGCTCTAGTGATTTTTTTGAAAAGTATTTTTCTAGTATAATTAATAGTTAAAAATTTATACACCTGTAGAAGAAAGGTTCGTTGTTCGTGAAGAAATGAAAACTTGCTCGTCATAGTTCATATTAATCCCCACGAGAATGTATTAATTATAAAAATAGAACATGCATGAGGATTATCTCTTGTAGAATACAAAAATGACATGCAGATTAGAATTTTTTTGGCACATTGTCCTAGCATTATCATAAACAAGAATAATTAGAAATAGGCGGAATTTGAAAGATTAAAAAGGTAGTCAAAGGTCCCATTGTTTAAATGGTTCTGAATATTTTTTTCAATTTCCCCTCTATGAACAAATATAAATTATAATGATGGTGTGTGTATTCTTATACGGAATGACAAAGGTTGAGAAAGCTATTCGAGCAACGCCGTATCGCAGATTACCGTATGCATTAAAATTGACTGTGATGCTATCGTGGAATCTTGAGAAAATTGAAACGTATCCATTTCACCAGTGATTAAAGGCAGAGTAATTAGTTCAGACTATTGTAAAAACGGAGGTAGCCATGAATATTCGTTAGACGTTGAAGCCCGATCTTAATGTCATGTAACGGCAAACGAGAGTCGATTCTCCGGGGGAATTATCCAGCGCAGCCTCTTTCAATACCCCGCCAAGGAATTTCCCCCTTCTATCTTGAATCATAATTATCATTTTCTATATTATAACTCATGCTACAAAATTTAGCCTGATTAACCTTAACAATGACATCTACGTAAATCAGTGCAGTCACTCTCCTTTTTCCAAGATTATCTTTGAATGCTTTCAGGAATCTTAACAGAAATCAAATGACGACGAAATAGAATGCATGTGTATTTTATAAATAGAAATATCATTCAACAGTGAAATCAAGAATATCATGTATATATTATTTTTTTTTAGAGAATGATGATAAACAATAAGTACCAAGCTCATTTGATGAAGAATGCTTTTCGGGACAGTGGAAATTTGAAGAGACTGTTGGCCCAGAAAAGATTCTCATCTGACAGACAAACAAGGGGTGAGTTTATGTCCATATCTTGCATATCATTTTATATTTATAACTGCAAAACCAGATCCTTCAGAAATCCCTGTCATAATCCTTAATTCAAAACCCGCAATATCAAGAACCTATGATTACTCCATGCTGATCCTTTTTAGTTAAAATATAGACAGTGTGTTTAATACAAATAATCAAATTATCAGTATAAAATTCATAACATTTTATAAATCAAACTTTATATACATTGTATTTATGATTATATGGTCGGATATTTTAAGGATATGCATTTATTCAGACACTCTTATTTCCCCTTATATCCTCTTTTTACTTCCGTTACTAGGAGGCGTTGCTTTGTGTTTATGGAAGGTGTGCCCAGCAGGTCCATGGCTGGTACAGAAGTAAATGGCTAAAGGAACCAAACAACAGGAACATCCGAACTTTTCTTTGAAAATCCCGTACACCAACTCGCCTCATTGTTATTTAATTGTTTTTTCATTTGCCATTTTTATAAGCAATAGCACAACAGACATTTCAACAACAACAACAACATTCCGTTAACACCGAGGAAACATCGGGCTGTTCATTAAATCGATTTTAAAAGGTTATGACATAGTGTGATTAGATAGTGACTTTTATTCTGTATATCCTGCCAGGGTTTGTTTTATGGTGCTGAAAAATGCATTTGTTGGCATATTTTTATGCTGTTTGGTTATAATAAATCAAGAACAACAAAAAAGCGTATATTTCACTGTCAATTTTGAATTGAGGATTTATTTATTAAGAGTCCATTGAAATATTCAAGCACCAACCATTTTTCGGTGTTGTAAACAATCTTCTTTGTGGTAATAAATGTTCAGCAATCATTGGATTTCCAAATTTTACTCAGGAAGTAGTGTAGCAAACAAAGGCCAAAAAAAACCCGTTTCTATTCAGCTACAACTTACCACTTACACAACAATAAAGTATCCAAGTATGGCACTTGGTTCTAACCATTCACGGTAGCCATCGTGTCTCTTTTCACCCTTCCTCCTCCCCGAAAAAAAACCCTACCAAAACAAACGGTAAAGCTAGTAACAAATATTTGTCGGGGTTTTTTCTGGCATGCTGTGCCTGGAGATGTCGATTCGAAACTTAATCAAAATAAAGAAATCAGATTAAGAATATATTTATATTTTTAAATATTGAAATTGGTCGCAAATTACATAACGAGAAGACCAAGCATTTAAATGCTTAATATATAATTTTCACATATAGTTTGCGTCTTAAATATGATTTATTTGATAAATTTAAAACGTAAAATGTAACAGATTGTAGCCATAGCTGATAGCACAAGCAAAACGATTCTAGAGGAAATCAGAAAAAAGTTTTAAAAAATGCTAAAAATTTATTTTATTATAAATGAAAATATATAGCTAGGATTAAAGGTGTTTGCAAAGCACTGAGAAGTATATCAATGCATAAATTCCAAATAAATAGAAATGTATTTCAAATTTAATTTGAGATATTGAAAGGGTAATCAATAATCACTTTTCCTAAAACACAATAGAAAATCACGATAAAAAGACCGTTCCACGCGAACATGGAAATAATCCAGATTACGGACGTTTTTGTGATTAAAAAAAAACCTTGAATTATAAAGAGATTTAAAACAACCTATCAACTTCCAATCAATATTGGTAAAAACCACGGATTGTTTTACCGAGCAGTTGTCCATTCAAATCGTACATGCAGCATGACTGGACTTTTCTTCAGGGAACTTTTTGGGGCAAAAAAAAAATTCGGGTTTATCTGATAAGAGGCTAGCAATAAATGAAGAAAAAAATACATCGTATGTTACCGGTCGGCTCGTGAACCGGACGAATTTATGGAGAGCAACGGTTCACTTCCGGTTTGGAGAAGCGGAATTAAGCTGGACCTTCACCGAATTACTCTGTGGAATGTAGACGGTCGCAGAACGGTGTGAACTCCGTAGACTTCCATTAGCTGACAAGGCGTCAATGCAAGAAAGACTGCAACCAACTGCAAAAAGCACGCTCCAACCAAGACATTGCATTGCAAACTGTCTTAGTTTCAGTTCATTTTCCTTCATTTAGACAAGTGGCTTAGCAGAAAAATGGGATACAGATACAGAATGTTATTAAACTAGAAAGACAATACAGGTCTTCTGAGTACACATAAATATACTAGTCCCGTGAGTCCGTTTCAGTTTGGCAGCATTCAAACACTTGACATTTTCACTTGAAACGAATCAACTGATAAGGTCGTTCACTGGCGGGATATCAAGAGATGTTGGGATTTCGACAATGAATCAATTAATCTAGGAACATAAGTGTTAGAAATTGAACATTCGAATGAATTACTGGTCATAAATGAACAATTAAGGGTAATACTCAGAAATCAACCTTTCTTGACTGTTAGCACAATTAAATTCAATTTTAGACAGAGAAGGCAACAGAGGCTTCACAATTGCACGATTACTATGAGAGAGAGAGAGAGAGAGAGAGAGAGAGAGAGAGAGAGAGAGAGAGAGACGCGGAATTCATGTAATCGCACACTGTCCTATTTTGGAAATCTAGTTTATAGAATATATTACACATACGACCAAAGATAACGCAAAAATCGTGATCACTCTGTAATAGATCGTTTCAGTCCAAGCTCAGAAAACCATGAAGTTTATTGTGTGTCTTGTGTTATTGGTTACAGCAGCGCGTGAGTAGATTTAAATTATTCAAAATTATTTGAACTGTCGATTCAAGCTGTGATCAATTTGACTCTACAAAACGTTTAACATTCGTTTTCTTAAACAATACATTGATAATAGGTATCCTATGTTTGCACTAATATATATACAGTAGATATTACCCATGTAATATAAATAATATTTAATATATAATGTGATGGTATATATGATTTTTATACAACTCATAGCGTTTTAACAGTCCCCAGAGCTTAATTGAGCCTTTTTGGTACGGGGTCTTCACCCTTTCAATTGGGAAGTTTTCGTCGACGAATTGCTCTCTTGGGGAAATAGTTTGTTAACAAATATGACTCGATGCAAGTTAGCAAAAAAAACAAAAATTCAATACAGTTTTCTTGGTTTTCATTTGCATATTATTACATGTTTAATCATAAAAATAATGTTTTCGTCAAAATAAACCACACTTAACAGAACACATAGATATTTTGATTGACATATAAAGGATGTCTTACTCAGCATAGTCACAAAATCAGCATCCTATCTTTCATGTTTTATAACACAATATGACACAGTTATTTTGGGAATTTTTCAATTAGATTTTGGGGAAAAAAACCCAGTCAATTTTCAATTGGGAATGGGTCTTTTTACAGGAATATGCAAGGGATATTATGCCACGGTCCCCTTACCATGGCTTGGGGATAGAAAACTCGTTGAAAACATATCATATATCATCTCAAGTGTTAATTAACCCCAGAATCATAGAGAAATTTGTAATTTTATGAAAATATCTTCTGGTTTAAAGTAATATTTTGTTTGACGAGGACAATTTCTTTGGGTCTATTGCCAATTATGAGACCTGCATAAGGCATTTTAAGTAGGCAACTTTTAGTCCCCCTGATTACGCATTATGTGTTCGCAGGCATAAAAGACCTGCACAAGGCATTATAAGTCGGACACAAACATTTCGGAGTAGTGTACAGTGGAAAGTGGGAAAAAGCGCAAAGGAAAGGCGGGGGGGGGGGGGGCGGGGGATTTTGAAAATGGTTTAGTTTGAACATATTTTATTGCATAAACATATACAAATGGTTCGAACACAAGTTCTAAACAACTTACGAGGTTCTTACAAAAATGGTTTAATATTTGAGGGGGACAAACGAAGACCTCATAAAACTAGTTATCCAGTAAAAAGGAAATTGTTTTATAACTTAGTCAACAAAAATCTGAGTTGACAATCTAAGGTGCAACGCTTTAAAATAGTGCAAGATAAAATACACCTGTGAATCGAACAGCTCGGTCGCGTTTGCAACAAAGCTACATTTCCGATCGATATACTATGCCAAAACAAAGGTGGGGGGGGGAGAAGTATTAACAAAAAATGTATTCATTCACAGACCTTAAATGTATCGCAAACTTCATCAATAAAAATAAGAACAACTTTCTTACAGTTTTAAGTGGTTTCAGTAGTCGACTCACAAGTGTCAACAGATACGCGGGGGTGTTAAGGAAGCATATGGGCAATATGCCGTCTAATTTTGACTGTTGTATTCAAAATCGTGAAATTAAATAATTATTTTAAATAAAATCAAAAACTTAGTATTATCCTTTAAAATAGATGTCAGTGCAATAAAATCGGGTAGTACATCACTGCCACATTGGTGCATTATCACGTGACAACTATAAATAGCTTACGTATATTCCTAAACATAAAATGAGATAGAACAATACTACCCCGCGGTTTCCAAAATAAAATAAACATACCAAATGAAGCCAAAACATCTCAGTTTAATCAAAACTGCTGCTAGAATCCTATGTTTTTCCTTATTAAAAAGTTATTCATCCGGTTCTCGTAAAACCTTCCCAACTTTTATAAAGTTTGCACGGAAAACGGCAAAATGCATTAAAACAACACACACCATGGGATTCTAGCAGCACTTTTCAATTTAAGCATTGATCAAACTAACGATACGTATAAAATTTCAAGTTCAATATACACGGGGTAGTGTTGTTCTAGTCGGATTTTTATATCGTAAACAACGACAGAGGAAAGCCTGGCCGAGAAATAAAAGCAAATATACATACCTTTTAGCGAATGATTTATAAAACTAACATCTCCCCCAGTATCCTTATGTTCAATTCTCAATAAATCACACCACAATACTTTATTAGAGTTCTTAGATTAGTTATATTTTGAATATGTTTACAATGCTTTCCGATCAAATTCACACGACATTCAACTTTTAGTCATGACGTCATCAATGTGTAAATCTACGTAATACAAACTAATTTCTGGCAAAAATTGTCTTCAGTATTTTTTATTTGTTTTTGGTCTACGTTTCGTTGCTTATATATTTGAATATGTACATAATAACTAAGATTTGCGATTTCACGGAATTACATGTAACTCAGATTCCATATGCTTCCTTAACACCCCCGCGTATACGATATTTTCATACCATCAGTTGAATGAAAATCGAGCACCTACTTTTATGTAACATTGTAGTATTAATATGATGATCAATTTCACCCTTATGTGGTTAATTTCTCTTAATTTGCCCCATTCGCAACGTAACTGTAATAAATGACGCGACATGTCGTCACGTGGTTTCTTGAGAAAAGTGTTCTTGTCCTTATTTTATTGCCCACGTTATCTACGGATTCAGTATTCTCGCGTATTATGTTTAAAAACTATGAGGTCCAGAGAGAGAGAGAGAGAGAGAGAGAGAGAGAGAGAGAGAGAGAGAGGAATATTATATATATATATATATATATATATATATATATATATATATATATATATATATATATATATATATATATAAACACACACACACACACACACACACACACACACACACACACACACACTTACTTTTGCTTCATTTGCTTTCGTTTCTCAAAAGTTGTCGATTGCAAACTGACTTCATCGTAAACATAGAAAACACTTTATAACAATTAATTCAAAAATACTAATTGATAAATATAGGGTTCTCCGTTTTATCTGATTAACTTATGTCTGAGGCTAAATGACATAAAGGATAAAACATTAATTCTGTTTAACAGACTGTGCGCCCGTGGAAGTCCATTGCAGTCTCATCTGTCCATTCATTTACTTGCCAATATGCGGATCCAATGGAAGGACTTACTCTAACGAGTGTGAACTAAATGTTGAAAACTGTCTGTAGGTTCATGAGAGAGAGAGAGAGAGAGAGAGAGAGAGAGAGAGAGAGAGAGAGAGAGAGAGAGAGAGAGGGGGAGAGAGAGAGAGAGAGAGAGAGAGAGAGAGAGAGAGAGAGAGAGAGAGAGAGAGAGAGAGAGATATGTTTAAAATAGTGAAAAGAAGAAAGATTTAGGAAGGGTGCTTTTGCAAAATATAGCTGAATAATTTTTAACTGTTTTTCAGCAACAAAACTCACATCACCCGTCTAAGTCAAGGGTCGTGCCCTAGCTCTACCACTGATGCTTCTGCAGGACAACTGGGCTAACTGTGTGTGTTCGCAACTCGAAATTACGCTTATGTATTTGCTATCTGAAGAATAAAGAAGGTGTTACATCTTGTACCTTGCACTTTACCCTTTGCAATGTTTTATCCTCTACGGAAAGATTCGGATTGACTGACCGTAGAGCTACAGTTCTTTGCATACAAAACATGCACTTGCAATTTACGGCGCACAAAAAATTGCGCTAGTTTTGGACTGATAACATTATTTCCTAACACATTCTGTGAAAACACTTTTATATCATAAAATTCGTTAAACAATTAACTACTGATATCCTTGCTTTACTTGCCCTAGACAATCAATTAAACATGCGAACAGACCTTGGAAAGTGAGGTACATGTATATTTTGTTCAAGTGCAGATCGAGAGTTGCCACTTTACATGTGGGAAGGTGTTTAAAAGAAGTTTGAAGTTACGACATATGTAGTAAAATGTCTGGTAAATAGTTTGGTATTGATTATTTGTACTGCATGTAATAGAAAATTAGGTTAATCAGTCCAAAACTGTGTCTGAGCTCAGCTTGTAAAAATTATGTAAAAACAAACAGAAATCTTGAAATAAATACTAGTATTTTAAAAAGTGAAGTGTCCATTAATAGTTGATCAAATATCACTGAAATGTGATTTATAACACCCCAAAAACACCTCTAAAAACCAAAATTTGACAACAAAAATAAAAAGCATGCATGAGAAACAGTATTTTTGTACAGAACATTGACTTCTATACTAATGGCATATGATGTAATTACTAGTAAATCACACCATCATATTGAATTTTTTAAACAAGGACGAAACAAGATATGCTGATATGTTTCTTTCTTTTTTATTTAATTGTTGCCTAGTGTATTTTAAAGAAAGGGAACGATCTCTAAACATTCTAGATTTAATATAAAGTAACATTTTATCAATTCATTTGTATCCCTACAAAAGATGACGTCATTGCTGACCTAATTTCTTGCTAACAGTGACGCCGTTTCAGACAGACTGCAGACTTCACCTCAACTAAACCCGAAATAACTCTAGAACCTCCAGCTTCATGGAGGCAAACTTTTGTCAGCAGTTTTAACTTTACTTTAACTGCATCATTAAACAAGTTCAGCGTACATCTTGGTCACCTATCTTAAATTGAATGAGTCAATTTTAATGTACATACAAGAAGGTACTTGTACTTGCACTCATACCCAGCAATACCAATGCCCAGTGAGGTAACAGCGTTTTCTGCAGCAATCTCTATCGCATTTTAAGGGTTTTTTGCCGCAGAAAAACTGGCAGTTTCGAGTTGGTCTACAGACAGGGTCTTATGAACAATGGCATTCAGGTTGATTCCAGATATTATTACAAGTTTATCTAAAAGTAAAACTTTCTATGACAGATCAGTGGGAAAATGGTTCAGTCTGACAGTGTTCTCTTCTGCAGTTCAGTGATCATATTAGATATTAAATCATCGGTTAGTCTGTAATTTAAACGTTTTAGACCATATTACCAAATTTTAAAGCAAAGCTATAGTTTTAGATTTTTGGTCATCATTTATATGAATGGTATATATTTGTATTGCAACATGAAAATAAAATATCTGTTTACTTCGTACGGACTGGGTGAATGCTGCAATTATGATGATTTTTTTTTTACTATAAACAATGAGTTTATATCTAAATATGAAACAGTTCCTTTCAAAATTAGTTATTGCTAGTAAATGTAATAATAAAAGTTGAGGTTCTAAGAATTATACAAAGTTAAAGCTGAACACCGCTCGTAAATAGGCACCGTCACCCAGGTACCTGGTATATAAACCCTTCGATTTCGTTACACCCGATTGCACACCTGAACCTCGTGGCCGACATGTAGTATTCCTTTCGTGGTCTTTAGATTTTATGCATTTTTTCTTTTTTTATGTGCATTTTCTGTTTGTAAATAATGCATTGACCAATTTATTTGATGTTAGTATTCTCCTGGTTTGAAAAAGGTGCATAAAATTTGATAATTTCATCGCGACCGAGTAACACGGCGAGGCAAAATGTACGTCCACACAGGTGAGACCTCTATAGCGAAGTACTTTGAACTGTTTAGAGGTCTGCCCCTTATATAAGGGTTGTAGGGACAGCAGTGATTAAAGAGAAATATGGCGGACAGTGCCTATTTACGAGCGGTGTTCAGCTTTAAGGATTGACGTTCAGAGTAATGTTTTTCACACCGCTCTTTTGACCAGAATAGTTAATTATACATGGCAAAATCTGATATCTAAGAAAAGTATGATAAACTAAAGAATTGGCACGATTCAAGACTACAGAAGTTGATGTACCAATGACATTTGAACATCTACATATTTTTTTAAAGTTCAGATTTTCTATATCAATAGCTATCTGTGTACATGTATGAAGTTTGCAATGTGTGACGGACAGACGGACACAGACGGACGGACACACAGACAGACGGACACAAGGACAGACATAACAAACAATGTTCGCCTAAAGAGAGTAATGATGCTATACAGTATATGTCTGGAAGATGGTTGGCTTAAGATTTTTTAAAATTCTGCTGCTCAAAGGTACGGGTCAATTCCTGTTTGCCATCACTGAACAGATGTTGGAGGAATTTCAGTGAAAAAAAAACCTATGTACTATTAGCCATTATATTCTTAGCTATTATAGGCCCGAATAAAATGATACCGTTTTCTCAGTCGCGTTACATTACAACTAAATGCCGAACGGTCTGGCTATCGAAAGTGATTAACGGATTCCTTCTTTATCAACAAAGATCATGAAGCAGGGATGCAAGGAGCGAGGAATCGGTTATCCAATATACGTACATTAAAAAAGAGTCCAATATTTTGACAGAAGTAAGGTTCATTTGTCGAGATTTTGTGACGAAAATTCGTTGTGTATTACTGTCATGGTCAATCAATAAATTTGACCTTGATTTGATATTGAAATGTTGAGTTAATGTTGTTGGGTCTACCCTTTGTTTTTGGGACCAAAAATAACCTTGTTTACACCAGCCGTGCCCAAATGCGCCATATATAACGTAAAACCCAGTAAACAACGGTCTGTGGTTTTTTTTAATTGCACTCGTCTGATATAAAACGATAGTTGTCTTCCTTGTCAGTGTCATTTCTTCCCTAGCCATAACACGATAAGGGTTTTTTTGTGTGTTTTGTTCTGTTTTTTGTTTTTGTGTGTGTGAATTTCTGATTTTGCGCATCGCATTCAGAATGTTAAAGGGAGGGGGGGATTCTTTGAAAAGTATTTTAGCATATAAACCTACCGACTTATTTGTGCGCATAATTTATATTCGATTGAAAAGTATTCGAAGAATTGTGTTTAATCATTGTATCAATATTAGTCATTTTTGACACAATATGTATTTTTCAACCTATTCAAAGAATTTGTGCGCATAACTTTAATTTGGTTATAAAGTATTCGAAGAATCGATGTATCAAGGCTGAATAGTCATTGACACAATATGTATTTTTCAACAGCAAATATAGATAAAAAAGATTTTTTTTTTGATTGCATATTTCATATAAAGTGGAAACATGTAAGAAAATTGTTTCTCATTTAAATTCTTGCAATGGATTGGCTTCAACCATTATTTTTCCCAGATATCTTAAATTTGCCCGTCAAGTATTTAAAATAAAATTAGCAATATTCATATTATTGTGACAAACTTTGCATCACCGAACTGGTTAAGTAAAGGTACTTATTTTCAAGATTCTTGATCTCAAAGATGTGCGATTTACATGCCAGTTTTGTAGACATTTTTGAGAGGGATGTATAAAATAATGGTGGTCGATCAACACATAAATGTATGACTTGTTTGATTTTAATTTCGTTATAAAGTGATTCAATGGTTTTTGTGACTTTTTTGTCATAAAGGCGTAATGTGCGCGTGATGTTTAACTAAAAATAAGACAGTAACTTTTGCTTCATTTATGCTATGCAATTCACGTTGGTTAAAATAAAACATTATTTATGGAAAAGGTTCCAAATTTTTTTTTCATCGATTGAAGTTGCCAACTTTTCGATTGATGAAGATAATAATTTAAACATTCTTAGTATTTTTCCAAAACAATTTGTATCAAAAAAAGAAAGCGAAACTATTTTTTTTTTTTTTTTTTTACAAATTATGTTCTTAAAGTTATGATAAAGGTAAAATTGGGAAAAAGAAGTCAAAGTGATAGGAAAGGCCAATGACGTAATTACGTTGTAACTAGAATTATTTCTCTCACAATTAAAATCTTTCTCGTTTATGAAAATACAATGAACTGGGTGTTTTTTTTTCCTAAAAAAATAGAATCAAACAAAACAAGAATGTCCAACTAAGTTAATGGCAAAAATAAGGAATTGGAAGGTCAAGGTCTTGATTAAGAACAGTTTAATTGCTCCTACTATCTCTATATCCATAAATATTGCATAGTCCTAGAAAATCACATTTTCAGTGAAAAATGTAATTGATGATGATGATGATGATGATGAAATGATCTTGACCAAATGGCCTCAGTTCAACTTTTGATCAAGAATGAGCCTCTGGTTTTTCTTTTTAAAAAATCATGAATTACAGATGAAAGTTTGAACACAGAGCATAAAAGTTTGCAGGAGGAATAAAAAGCAATAAATCACAACACACACATTTTTTATACTATATATTTATTATCATAATAATTTGTAGTTTAGTATTTCACATTGTAATTATTGTTATTGTAATAACATCCTGTGATAATCTGAAACAAATAAAACAATATTGCCTTTTTTTTGTTGAATTGTCCAGTCAGCTCGTAGCACAAGCCTTGTTTACTTCTGACTGTAAGCTGGCCATTTTCTACAAGTCCTGGAAGTCAATCCCCCAGACCCCGGGGAGGGGGGGCCTGGGCAACACAACAACCTGCATTAGCACTGCTCTCCAATCACCGGTCTTTGCACACGCGCCCCACAGATACTGTGTGACGACCATATGCTATGCACCAATTTTCGAATTAATTATTTTTTGTCCCCGAACAAGTTTGATGTTATGGTATTTCACGGCTCACACGAAACAGCCACTTCACATGAAGCAAAACTCCTCGTTTCCAAGCCATGGGGCTGGAAAAATTAGTATTTTTTCCCCCATTTCTTTTAAAATCTCAGTAAAATCACATGGTATGGGAATCACATGTACATATATTTTGTTTGTTTAATAAGTATACAGTCAATGGAAGGGTGAACAAATATGTGACTTTTTTTTCCTTAAAAAAAAATTAAATCTCGTCCAATCTCTTCTTTCGAAAAAAAAAAAATAATGATGCTTTGATTGCCGCGGTGATGTAACATTGGTATTGTAGACAGTATTTTTTTTGTTTTTAAAGATACAGTAAGTTCTACACATACGTTATAGTTTATTACGTATTATAGGCCTGGGTTGAAAAAGAACTGCTACTACTGCTTTGGGTCAGGCTGATCATGCTTCCCCGAAGGCTGACCTCGTCGTCGAACGAACCGTCACACGAGGCCTCGACAACTTTACTCGAATTCAGTCCCAACTGGTCTGTCTCTTTATCAAACATGTCTATCTCTTGCTCTTGTCTTTCTTGTAAAGCACGAATCACTTTTGTTCGCTCAGCACTAAATCTGTTTCTCTCATCATCCATCTAGAAGAAAAAAGAATGACATTTTGAAATACAGCCAATATGACCTAAAAATTCTGAAACTCTCTTATCAAACTGCAGTCATATGAATGTTAGGTATATTTCAGTCTGAACAAGAAATTTATGATGTCGACTCTAGTACACTTTTCTAGTATGGTAGATTTTTATGGAACATCTTGTTGTTATATTTACAACTGTTTATGCCATATAAACAAAGACCAGTCAAGATACATGTATATTGGATACATGGTTTGCAGTTGACCTATTATGGTTTACATGTAGCTGCTGTCACTAAATTCCAAATGGATCTTGAGCAATTTGCTCTTGCCCCCATACAGAATTTATTGACCTCATAACCTCTAGAAGGTCAATTTCAAACCAACTTAAAATAGAGTACTAAATCACATTTTATCCTGCCTCAACACTCTAACAAAAATAATCAACATAAAAAACAAACTTATTTTCTATATCTTATGTCAATGACAAATCATGACTGGACCAAGTAAACATACTTTTATTCTTGTGCAAGAATTTTTCGTGAGGTTCGCCAAAGCCTCACCATCGCAAATATTTCTAGCAGTGAAAAAGTCCTTGCTGAATAGGTGTAATAACAACATGGGTGAAGATAAGGTTTAAACGCAAAAAATTAGTTGCCGCAAAACAGTTCATCTTCGTTAATTCATAAAATAAGGTCGCCACGAATAAAACTTTTACAGTTTATCATTGAAAAATCATGTCTGGACCAGGTACACTCATTTATCAGCGTGACCCTATGACCCTGACCTTTTGCTCCAGGAGAGCCCTTCGTAATGACACTCTCTCCTCCAGCTCCTTGCGTTCCCTCTGGTGCTGCGCCTCCATCTGCATCTTGAGTTTGCTCTGATATGCCATTAACAGCTCCAGCTCCTGCTGCAGTCGTTGTTTCAGTTCGTGCTCCTCTTTGATTTGGGAGTCGTCCAATCTCATCTGTGATTGACAAAGTCATAAAAATGAACATCAATGCCATCCAATTTCTATCAAAAACCGCAGATACATGTACAACTCTCATGATGTATAAGCAGTCTCATTTTCTAATTACATGTACATGTAGGTTTTTTCTTATTACAATAAGAAAATAATGGTATAAGCAGTGAAGAAGTCTCTTACTAAACATTCATAATCACACACATTTATTCCTTTTAAATGGACATAATGCAATCCAGTTTAAAAAGGGACTTAAATGTTATTTTTACTATACAACGACATGTACTCTGGGCTTCTACAGAACTTAAAGAGTAACAAGAGTAAAACCTCAACATTGTTAACCATCTTTCTGCCAAGAAATACTTACATTCTGTTGTTGCAGCATTTCTGATATACTGGCCTCATACTGCTCTCCCAGAAGATTAAGTTTCCGAACTTGTTCCTCTTTGAGTTTTTTGGCAACTGCTTTCTGCTCATTTTTGGGCGTATGTGCCAACACATGGTCCTTGAGAGCCTTGTATTGCTTCCTCTGTGTTTCCACTGCTTCATGGAACTGTTTTCTTATTTGAAGTTCTTTTTGCTGAAAAATACACATCATAAATTAATTTAACTTAACTGTAGAAAAGATTAACATTCAGAAAACAGATTTCTTTAAAAAAAAAATGAAGGATATCAGCACTGATAGTTTTAAAGACAAATGTGCACTGTAGTGCATAGAAACAATCCATTCAGGATCCAGTGCAGCAAATGAAAATCAGAGATTTTTTTACTACTTGAAGGACATACATTAACAAACACAAAATTGGCACTATCATCTTTAAAACCATTTTATATCGTATAAAACTAATAAATATTGAATTCATTCCTTATAATTTAATTTTTTGCAATTAATTGTAGATAAAAACGGTCATTTGACTTTAAAAATGATATCAACATGTACAAAATTCAAATGTAACGTTCGGCAGATTGATACATTTTTGACGTTAGTCTTACTATGACGTAGGCAACATTCTTTATACGATATAAAATAATATTTTTAGCCAATCAGAAAGCGCGTTACAACCAAAATTAAATTATTCAAGATTAAAAATGAAAATATATGTGGTGTACTAATTCTTTACTGACTTTTTAATGACACAGGGGACACAATCAGCATTAACAATGAAAAAATATATGTGGTGTTAAAAAATTCTCAATGTATTTTTCAAAGACAAATGAGACACTGTATATTTAAGGAGGCTGGATGGTCAACAAACTAACCATCAGATCTACCGAAAACTTTAGGATATGATTTGTTTAGCTATAAACTATTATTTTGTAAAAGAAAAATCCATACATTTTATCTTTTAACCTTCCATATATTCATTTTTATTTAGAGCTCTTCTTCTAAAGCAGACCAATACAGTCTAAAAATGGCCAAGATCATCGAGCCCTCTTAGAATTACATTTTACTACTTCATATTATGTATTATGACTATGGCTGCCCACCTTAAGACTCCTCGGCTGTTGTTTATGTTCTAAGGCGTGTTTCTTCCGTAACTGTTGCTCCTCTTTTGCATTATACTCTTTCTGGTTTTCTTTCTCAGTTTGATGCTGTTTCTTCAAGTGTTCATCCTTCATTTTTTGTACAGCAGTTATTTGCTTATATTCTAAATCCTGAGTTGATTCATGGTGTGCTATTAACATATTATGTTCAAATTCTAACTGAGTCTGTTGTTTATTTAATTCCTGCAAAAGAAATGAAGTAATTTTAAACATTAATAAAAATACCCATTAAATAAGGCCATTGCAAGTTTTTTCTTTGTTTAGCGTCAACCCAAAATTCAAAAACCTATCTTTCTATCAGGAAAAAAACCACAAACCTTAGAAAAAACACACAACTTTAAAGGTTCAACAAAATAAAATCTATAATATATTTTTAAGCATTTTCTTAATACAAAAATAACAAATAACCACTATGGTTTCCATTTTGAATGTTGTTATTATGAATATTTGATTTCCGATTCGATTTAAAAATGCGATCCCAAGCCCGACATATGAAAAAGCGATTTAATTTTATGAAAAATGATTGTGTTTTTTTTTTAAGGTCTTCCGTTTCCAACGGAAGACCTTATAGTGATTGTAATGTTTTTTTATTATTAAGGTCTTCCGTTTCCAACGGAAGACCTTATTGTTATTCTTCGGATTCTTTTTCTTCTTCTTCTTCTTTTTTTTTCTTACCAATTTTGTGCACGCGATATCTCAGAAATGGCTCCGCCGATTTGCACGAAATTTTCAGATCTTACTAACTATGTTCCGAACCTTATCGGAAATATTTTTGGTTGATGACGTCATTTCCGTTTTTGAGATATTGACATTTTAAGGATTTTTAGGGGGTTGGTTTGTCCAAGAGTGTTCTCATAAACTACAAACGATATCGATTTCAAAATTTCAGGGATGATAGACAAAAGATTGTTTATCTGTACAAAAGCATTCATATTTGCCTAGCACAAGAAGCGCCGGAGCTTAGTATGGCTCAAAATTAAGATAAAATAAGCGTTAAAATTTTGCTTGGTTTTCTCAGTTTATCTTTTTTCTCGCAAATATTTTGTTAAGACATGTAGAAGAAAAAAGATTTGTATTTACAGGATCTTTTGTTTGACATCAAGAAAAAGGGGCTGGCCCCTCAAATTAGGGACCTAGAAACCTTGAAAGTTTTCACTTTATAACTCAAAAGCGGTTAAGATTTCGATATGGCTGTCGCTGCAAAAGTTGTTCATTATGATCTTATTAATGTCGTAACAATAATATTTTGTTCGGGTATTGCGTAATATGAGTGTAAAAGGCTAGACTTGTTATCATGCATTTGTGTTTTATTTGACAAATTAACAATGTATTTGTGCGTATAATTGACATAAAGTGTACCAGTTTAAATACGGAAAGTGTTTAAACATTTTTAGGTTAATTCTTTTCTAGTAAAACACATTATGAATAAAAGAACTGCTTCTATGAAATGCAGTTGAGTCGCATTTAAACTCTAGCTGGATACCGAGCTGTGTATGTGAACAATTACGTATCCGACCTCTTGACCGCGGCCGAGAAAATAGGTCGCGGCTGGACTAGCGAGCGGTCTAACGTCATCTAATACACAAGATTTGCGTCTTGCTGTAATGCACACATGAGTTTATTAATGTAGCAGCAAACACAAAGAATTACGATTTTAATGCTATTAATAGTAAATAAAAAGATTATACCTTTACCTAATAGGTACCATAGACAGTGTACCAGCTTACATGCAGAAAGTGTTTTTTAAACATTTTAATTATTTTTTATTGAAACACATTATGGATAAAAGAAGTGCTTCTATGCAATGCATTTGAGACGCATTTAAAATCTAGCTGGATTCCGAGCTGTGTATGTGAACAATTTTACGTATACGACCCCTTGCCTGCGGCCGAGGAAATAGGTCAGGGCTGGACTAGCTAGCGGCCGGTCTGCCGTTATCTAATACACAAGATTTGCGTCTTGCTGTAATGCACACATGAGTTTATTTATGTAGCTGCAAACACAAAGAATTCCGATTTTAACGATATTAAGAAAAAAATGAAAAAAAGAGTATACCTTTACCTACGAAGTAATGCTGTTTTAGTCCCGTAATTAAAACACAAAAATGATAGTATGACTTTCATTGGAAAATGGTGTTCTTTGTGTTCTTGCCTATGTCATTTAACAGTTTTTTGGTTGGAAAATAAAATTCAGTTAACAAACTGCAAACATTTCAAACCCACCACGTTCAGTGTACATTTACATAACATCATTCGCACAGGGCCGAGGAGATGCCGCGCTAGTGGGTAACCGATTCGCTGTAATCTAGGACACAGGCTTTTCGTGTTTCTACGTTATTACACATTTGAATATTCATTGATTCTTTGTTAGATTATTTTAATTTTCAATAATATTGGTTACGATGCATCAAACCAATGATTCAAATCATAGTGCGTAAAATAAAATAAAAAAGACTGCCATCAATGAATATAACACAACGTTTTATACTCGTACGAGTTGAAATGTAAATACATTCACCAGGGTCTATTTTTGAAATTTTGCTGCTGAGAATTTAATGCATACACAGGCTGCTTAAGTGGTACAATGTAACATGTTTGCGGTAGAATTCTTGCATAATTTTCAATTCTTCTGAAATATATTAGATTTCGATCTTAATTACGGTACCAATTTTCATTTTAATTTTTTTTTTTTGGGGGGGGGGACAATAAATTAATAACGGAATACATACAATTTAAATACTTTTTCAATCAAATCTTCGTAATTGATAAATTTTCAAACATCCGATTAACCTGAAAAGTGCATGCTTAACCGGAAATTGTTCAACAAAAATTAACAAGTAAACAGCTAGGTGGCTGAATATACGTAATGGCGAGAACTGTTTTGATGCAGGGAACATGGATAAATATTTATATAAATGAGAATATTATTAAAAAAAATAAATAAAAAATAGAGCATTTTGACAGAATAATATGCAACTCTGTAAGTGTAGCCATATAACGGGGATAACATGATATCGGCAGTCTTACTCCCGCTGTATCCTGAAACACGGCCTGAAAAAAGGGGTTGAACTATAATCTAATTATCTAATTTGGGCAAAAAATGCGTACATGTATTTATTTATAACAAGACCTTATGGCATAAACTGAAATGAGTTGCTAGTTTGGATCTATATTCACAGTTGTTTAAATCAATAGCAACGACAGGAATATTGGTCGATAATTGAGCATTAGTTAAGTGACCGGACAACGGGATATAACTCTCACTTATTATAAGCAGTGGGTTGTCTTCATCGCGGCCGGTTTTCAGAATAGAGAAGATCCGGATTGCACAACATTTTTTTTAACAAAAAGGCAAATGTCAAGGGGCTGAATAATGTAACGGATTGCCGGAATACAAAACATCCGGATTCAACAAGTTTCAAAATTATTTTTTCATTGAAATATGGCTTTTTGACTGGGAGAACTACTGTGCAACGTATATTATTACATATTAACACATACTTTACATAGCCATCGTTTAAAAGCGTGCAAAAATATTATTGAAAATCGGACCAAGCAGCTTGAACATTTAAGACACTTTATTTGTCATGTGCATGATCATGTGCATTAATTATTTTCACTACCTCTTTATTTCTCCAAAGTGACCTCGAATTCCATTTCGTGACATCTGCAACTGCTGTCATTCAAAATCACGTGAGGTAAATAAAATTTCAAATTTTAAGTCGGTCTCAACAGTTATATATCCAAGGAATCTAATGATGTTATCACGTGTTACCAAATTAGGGGTTTTAAGGGGTTAAAAGTCCAAAATTTTAATCCCCCATATATCATTTGATATTTGACCTTTCATTTGATATCAAGAAAAGGGGGTTGCCCCTAAAACTAGGGGACCAGAGGGCTCTAAAGTCTTTTATCTATTATCTATTAAACTTTTAATGAGATATTTTGTAAAAGGCCATAAAAGCAGATATGTTATCTTACAGTTATGTATCCAAGTAATGTAATGATTTTATCATGTGTTACGTAAATATAGATTTTTAGAGGTCAAATGTCCAACATTTTAAATACTCATATATCAAAAAGAAAAAATCTTTTGAAATGCAGTTTACAAGAAAAGATGCTCAAAATAATGTACTAAACAATATTCAACCTTAAAAATGTCGTTAAACGGCCCCTATGAGGAGATAAGGAATCGGTCCCTAAACCGCTCTTTCCCATATATCGTAGGAACGGTAATGAATTTATAAACACTCTATACTACTATATTAAAATTATACACTCGAATTTTTGGTCTTTAACACCGATAAATCGGATAAGTACTGTCTTTTGTTTTATATATTTTAAACATTATTGCCCGTTGTAGATTACCAATTTGTTTTTATTTTTTCTCGATAAATCTCCGTTAATTAATAATCAACGAAAATTCCAATAAAAATTTCGGAAATCATCGGATTTCTTTTAAATTTTACAACCTTGTGCATGCGCATTGCATTCACGCTAAATCACGGGAGGCTCTTTAGTTTATGTTTCCGTGATATCACATTTGCATAGATATACTTAGAAACGATAATACGAACACGTGTAAATTTTCGTTGGAAATTTTCTATATAATCTGTTCATCAAAGAAAATACGGGAGATAACTCTAACACAGTCCATTTACTAAGAAAAATCCCGAAAGTTCCGAATGTCAGGTCTGTTTTGAAGCGAGTAAAAAACGTTGGTCAATTCTTCAATAACATGAATTAATTTTTAGATGAAAGGTACTTACAGCCTCAAAATGGTTTTTTATGAATAATTTGACTGGTCATTTATTTTCACCAAAATTGTTTCGGAGCGATTTTACAATTTTCTGCTACAATACGGGTAGACCTATATGGGAGGCATTTTATATTAACTGTGGTGAAGGCCTGTCCCGAGACACAGTTATATTATTCTAACTAAGCCGAGTTTAGTGAAAGTAATAGCATTTTTTGGTTATGTAAATGTCAACAATACGGTGTGTCGATGTATCTATTTCGTAAATGTCCGATATCATACGCAATATCAACCCGTGGACGCACAGGTCAAAGTCTAGTATGTTTAAAATTAAGCGACCCTTCATTTGATATCAAGAAAAATGGGATTAACCGTCAAATTAAGGGACCAGAGGGCTCTAAAAGCTTTTATCTATAGTCCTTTACTGAGATATATTTCGTGAAAGGTCATAAAAGCAGATTTTTTTTTTACAGTTATATATTTATGTATCCAAGCAATGTAATTATTTTATTATGCGTTACTTAAAAAGAGGTTTTTAGAGGTCAAATGTACAAAATTTCAATCAACCATATATCAGAAAGGAAAATTCTTTTGAAATGCAGTATACAAGAAAAGATGCTTAAAATAATGTACTAAACAATATTCAACCTTTAAAATGTTGTTAAACGGCCTCTATGAGGATATAAGGGATCGGCGCCTAAAACGTTTTTTATTTCCTATATATCTCACGAACGGTGATGTAGGTCTAAGCACATTTCTAAGCACCAAACAAAACATATTTAAAATTAAAAGACCTTCATTTGCTATCTAGAAAAAGGGACACATCCCTCAAATTAGGGATCAAGATAGGTCTAAAGTCTTTTATATAGTCATTTACTGAGAGATGTTTTGTAATAGATTATAAAAGCAAAATTTGGTATAATACGTTTATATATCCTAACAATATAATGATTTTCTCATGCATTTCCTAATTAGGGTTTTTAGGGGCCAGAGGTAAAAAAAAGTTTAGTTTTTTCTATCTCAATTGCACGAAATGCAAGTACATGTATTAGAATAAACGTATGAAAACTTATAAAAACATTACAGGAAAGCATAAGTACTCAACCTCTAATTCCAGATCATGTTTTGTTGACGAAAATCAAGTTCGATGATGTTATATAACCTTCTAAAAATCGGACGGAAGACCTCCTCGTTGCTCGCAACGAGATCGTGTCTAGTTATTATTATTTTTTTCCCACTTTTTGGCCACAAGATTTCTCAGAGAGGCCTTGACAGATTTTCTTGAAATTTTCAGGAATGATAGAAAATGATAATACCTCGAGGCATTTTTTTCATTTTTTCAAAATTCACTTACTGTCATCCGTTTCCTGTCCCGTGACAAAAAGCTTGTCACATCGAGATCTCAGAAACGATAAAAACTTGAGCGTTCAGACTTTGTAGGATGATAGACCTATAGCTGTAGATGTGTTTAAACTAATTTGTTTTGTTCGTCGTAACTTCCGGTTGTCACCGGAAGCACTTCAAAAATTTTTTTTTTACGCATTTAATTTATTTTTCATAGAATTGAAATATAAGTATAAATCCTTACATATGTCATCTATCCGATGTTAAATAAAGAAAATAATTCTACTTCCGGTGAGATCTCAGAAATCTCGGGTAGCTTTTTTAAAACAAATTTTGTACCCGCTAGATCTCAGAAACTGTAAGTGATCAAGACAGGAAACTTACATGGATGATAGACATTTGATAGAAGATGTGTTTAATCTCTTTTATTTTGTCGACCGTCACTTCCGGTCCACACCGGAAGAGTTCAAACAAATCAAGTTGTTTATAAGTTAAACTGTTTTTCTTTGATAGTTTTAGTTAAATTGATAAGCAATAAAGAAGTTTTGTCTAATGTTAAAAAAATAGTAACTTGTCTTTTCATTGAGCACTTGCGTTTGTCCGTTTCCTGTCCCGAGACAAAAAGTAATGACTACATGAGATCTCAAAAATGGTAACCACTTGAACAACTAAACTTTGTGGGATGATAGACCTATGTATGTAGATGTGTTGAAACTATTTTGTTTTGTTCGGCGTAACTTCCGGTCGTCACCGGAAGCACTTCAGATTTTTTTTTACCTTTTTTAAGTTGTTTTACATAGAATGCATATAATAGTATAAATTATTACATAAGTCATCTATGCGATTTTTAACAAAAACATTCTTCTTCCAGTGAGATATCTCAAATATAGCAAGAAGCTTTTTAAAACCAAATTTTTTACCCGCCAGATCTCAGAAACTATAAGTGATCAAGACACGAAACTTTCATGAATGATAGTCAATTGATAGAAGATGTGTTTTACGTCTTCATTTTGTCAACCGTCACTTCCGGTCCTCACTGGAAGGGTTCAAACAAATCACGTTGTTTATAAGTGTAACATTTTACTTGAACAGTTTTAGTTAGCATGATAAACAATAATGTTTGATAGGCAAATGCTAGAGAAATACTAACTTTAGTTTCATTGATCACTTCCTGTCGTCCGTTTCCTGTCCCGAGACAATAAACATTGTATCCACGTGGTCTCAAATACAGTAAAGACTAGAACAACCAAACTTTGTGGGATGATATACGTATGTATGTAGATATGTTAAACATGTTTTGTTTGAATCAACGTAACTTCCGGTTGTCACAGAAAATACTTTAAAAAAAGGGTTTTTTTTCCTTCATTTTCTATGTTTAACATGGTAAGTTCTGAGAGTTTTCTTCAAAGGAAATATTATATGGAATATATTTTCTACTTGGCAGAAGCATTGTTTTTAAACAGATTGATACACATTTGTAAGAACGGAAGACCTTTCTGTTGCTATAGCAACAAGAGTCTAGTTTATTTTTACATCTCAAAAACAATCCGTCCGCGGACGCTAAACATAGAAAAAACTTGGAATGGCCTAACCGAAATTTGGACAATTATACTTTATTATACTCATAATAAATACATTTTGGTCAATTTTAAAGAAATTTTTGTTTTAACTTAGATATCTAGTTCAATAAAATCAATTGCCAAGAACAAGAAAATTTTTTTTTTCAACCACTTACATCCCTGAGTTGATCCTGCATTAACTTATGCATTGACATTAGTTTCCGTCGCTTGAATTTGCGCAGTTCAAATTCCATGGTATCCTTGTGCGTCTTGGCCTGTCTCTCCTCTGCCTCTTTCTGCCGCTGCTGAAGTCTGTCTTTATGTGCTCTAAGTGTGTCGTCTCGTTCCTTCTTTGGTGTATTATTATCTATCTCCTATAACACAACATGTACACACATCAAATAACACACTCTCCAATCAGCCGAGCAATAAATAGATGTATAAAAAAATTCACTCAAAATCAATTACCAAGTTTGTGTTTTTAAGATATGCATGTACAGCAATTCTGTTTGTTTTTTGTTTGCTTGTTTTTCTTAAAATTAATTCAATTACACATGTAGCTATGACACACAAATTTATTAAAAAGTTTCCTATTGCCAAAACTCTCCTCCGAATACTGTATGACTTTTTAAAGAAATCTTATCACATTTTGTAATCTAAATAATTGGCTATGATCTTTTAAAGAAATCTTATCACATTTTGTAATCTAAAGTCATATTGGGCCAGTACATTTGGAATACTTTACCCTCTTCATTTGTTCTTTTGTATGTTTATATTCCCTCTTCTGTAAATTTAAGAAACTCTTCCTCTCAGTCTCCTGTTGCTGTTTAATCTGCTTGGCTAGCTTTGTTTCCATGGCCTGATGTGTCTTATTCTGAATGAGAGAATATCACTTAAAAATATTTCATTCTGACCTTCATTTCAGACCTGTTTTTAATTCAAAATGTTGAAATCTAAATAAGGAGTAATTTATAAAAAATATTCAATAATAATTTTTTCATTTGAATATTCATCTATGTGTACATGTACATTCGTCATAGCGTATCATTTTGGCCATAAACAATGATATTTTCCAGACTACTCAAAAACATTCCTACAAATTTAAGCACAAAAAAATATCTATTTCAACAGTTTTACAATTATTTATGAATACTGTTGTAAATACTGAAAGGGTTGAGAGTACAAATTTAAAACAAAACAACGTACCTTCTTATCGATTTCAGCAGCCTGTTTCTTGCGTAATTTGTCGAGCTCTGTGACAAAGTTCTGTTTTACAGCATCGTACTCCTTGTCCAGTCTGACTTTATGTTCCTCCATCTCCGCTGCAAACTTGGCCTCCATCTACAAATGTTACATCAACTTAATTACAAACTGTATCCACTATCTAATGAAAAAGACATGTACGTGTATACAAACATATATGTGTGTATTAGAAATCTGCTATTAATTACATACATGTACATGCAACATATTTACATTATGGTTAAAAAAAAACTGGATACATGTTCTTTGGAATTTTGAAATTATCAGATCTTTTTTTTGAGGGAGTTGAGTGTCAATATACATGGATTTTAACTGTGTCCCTTTCTTACAAAAACACGTTTATGAATACTTACCCACTAATTTACTGCTTATATTTAATGATAAGTTGTTATGTAAAATTGTTTATCTAAAAGCATATTTCCCTAGATCCTATATAATTTGGACAATTTATGGAATTTGACCATCAGAAGTTGATCCACTTCCACAGTTTGTCGAGTACACACCTGTAGTAGCTGCTTCTGGTGCTGCTTCCTCATCCTCTTGTACCCAGTGAACTGTTCCTTCAGTTCATTGGTGTGTTCGTGCTCCTTAAACTGTTTAGTGACAATAGATGTTGGACGTATTGTGGCAAAGTTATTGGTGTCTGGCTCACTCCTTCCGCTGGCCTGGGATATCTGCAAATGGAAAAAGGTAAAAATATAAAACTTATTTTATTTTCAGTTACTGTAAGTCGCTTTCATTCCACTGTGTTAAAATTTCATGATTTCTCAAAAAGTACCAATCGCGATGGTTTTAATTACACGCTCCAAGAAAACCAGTTAATAAAAGTACATGTATAACTATTAACATGTTTTAAAAACTTGAAGGACATATCGCATGTTTTTCAATTTTCTGAATTTTTTAAATAAAATCATTCTATACTCATTAAAAATGAAGTTTATCATCGTTTACACGAAATAATCTGGTTAATTCGTTAGTTTGAAGGCAATGAAATTCAAATGTCGCGATATGCATATTTTCTCTCTCGATCTACCCGCCATTACGTGTGACGTCACATGCGACCTTGAGCAAGAAGGTGCTGTTAGCCATCTATGTAATTGGATTAGATTTAAACGACAATTAAACTAATTGTCACCTATGAAATTGCCGATAACGGGACATGATGGTGTTTTGCGTCTCCTGCGGGTGTTCTAGCCGTCCAAAATGGGGATTTGAACTGTTATTTTTTAGTTTCCCTTACGAAAGTAAGCGGAAATCTTGAACCAAACAGGGCCTATCTGTCGACGAGAGGATTTATAAATAAAGATTTAATAAATATATTACTAATTATATTGTATATTTTTGTGATATTGTTTTCGTAAACAAATTGTATTTATTTTTCAAAGAGAAAAATAGAAATTTATGAACAGGGGCTTGTGTACAAAACGCAAGTTCATCGGAGGAAAATAACAAGAGAGGACGCCATTTTGGATAACGCCTCACTTCATTAGCTGTTTTCTTATTGATATTGTTAAACTATACATACATGTATGCGTACGTTTTGTATAAATGATTACTTTATTATATCTCACCTCTGCAGAAATTATAAGTACGGTATGTGAGATTTCTGTGAGTTTTATTTCTTGTGGGAGAAGTCAAGGAGTTGTTGATATTGAATGTTTTCGCGAGAAATAGACAACGTTTATTGATACATTTTTACGTAAATAGATAAAAAACGGAGATGGGATCTTACAGAAAAAACAATTAAGGAAAGCGTTTTTTTTTCCTGCTGTATATACATATTTATATATACAGTGTAATATGAAGTAAAGAACATTAAAAAGTTATGACCAGTTACGGTCTTGTGCACCACAGTTTTACAACAATGAACATTCCGAGTCGTTAGGAACGCCCAAAAACAAAATTATTGTAGATTTTGATAAAATAAACACCTGTAATCGATTTTTTAGCTAAATTCCTTAATAAGTTGTGTTTACCATGTTTACACGTCGATCAATTTGATAGTTCTTGCCGAGTTCATCGTTACTTCTTCGACTATAACATCGTTTTTTTTACCCGTACTGGTGGCTCAAACATGTACGACTGAATAATAAGATTCTTTTATTTTAGTCAACATGCAAAAACCCATTGTACAAGGTGAAAAAATGTCTCAGATTTAAAGAATATAATGCTAATCCTACAATTTGTTTACAATCAGCTGTTCGAGGAAGGTCGCATGTGACGTCACCGTACCATGTGACCCGCTATCTAATTAACGAGTTTTTATACGATCGGGGCTATGATTTAAATTGATATTATGGCTAATTACCGCTTTTACACAGCTAACAAACTGTTAGAAGTAATTAATATATACACAAGGAAGGCAAAAAATGTAAAATGTCCCATACTTTAGAAACATGCGATATGTCCTTTAATATTTACGATTGGTTTCACTTTGCGGAAAAACAATAAATCGCGAACATAGTGAAATTAAAACCATCGTGATTATTTGCCAATCGACAGTATTTTTTTATTCATATAATGATATTTGAGCACTTTTCTCTCTTCTCTCTTTCTCTATCTCTCACTCTTATTAAATTCTAGGAAATCTTATCTATCATATACATATTTAAAAAAAAATAAATCTTCAAAACCCACAATTACCAGACATTGGTAAAGTGTTCTTTCTTATTAATCGGTGCCCATAAGACCATCATAATCGATATAAACCACTGTATATTCTACCAAATTCGATACCTACCGATGAATGTCTGAAGTTAGAGAATCCCGGTTCGTCACTGGGTGGTATCTGGAGACTGTTCTGTGAGCTGGATTTACTGTCGATGCTGACCCCACTCTGATGACTGGCAATGCTGCTGGACTTACTGCTGTCAATGTTCTCATCATCCTGTCAACACACAGAGTATGCCATATTTATCTTTCACTCTTGCTCTACCCCATTCCACCCCTTTAATTAATCCCCTTCCTAACCCTTCCCAATTTGGGATTTTTTTGGAGGGGAGGGGGGGAAGGGGGTAGGGAAGAAATTTGTTAGTTGTCAATGTTCTCATTATCCTGTCAATACAAAGCAAATCAGCCATCAGTTATATTTACCTTACCTCCTGCCTCTCTACCTAATACTCACCCTGCCAACCCCTTTTCCCATTTAGTGGGGGATTTTATTGTGATTGGACGAAAGAAAGGACTATGTGTGTGATTAAGTGTTTTTATGGCCCAAAATTCAAAGAATAGAGCTTTCAAAATTTGGTTGAAGATGGATTTTAAGATATCTAATTTAAGTTTATAAAGATCAATTCTCTGATCGATGTCATAATAGAAATATGATATATTAATAATGAGCTAATTTCATAAAAAGTACATATTTTAGCCAAAAATGGGGAATTTCTTTTTTGAAAAGGAAACATTGAGTGCATGCTTGCTCCCAACACCATTTTTTAATATGATTTGCAAAATAATATGAACAATAATATACGTGAAAATGGTTTTTGAGCAACATTGCGCTCTATAATTCCTACTGTTGAATATGAAGAATAACTGAGTGATGAAATTTTCATGCTTTTGAGAAATTGCAGGAAATGGCCCATAGTAGCATGATGAATGATTCATGTTGTAAAACTTCTATATTTCTGACACTGACATACTCAGTTTTATGTTTTATAAAAATATCTATATGATATGATTTTTTTCAATTTGTAAATAATGGGGGCAGAAATAAGACCTGATCAAATATAGTCCTTTTGTATTTGAATCCAAGATCAACAAGTTTTCCATTTGGTGCTATTAAACAGAATAAAGCATTTTTGAGATACATGCAAGTCCAATAACAACATAAGAGCACACTGTATTTCTACCTGTGAGTTTTCGTCTGTGGAGATGTTATCGTCAGGACCATTGCTGTCCATATCGCCCTCGATGTCCTCCACCATCAGCAGCTTCTGCATCCGCCGATACTGCAGGTGGTCCAGCTTACGAACAGCGTCCTTTGTTCTTTGGATCAGGTCAAGAATCACATTGCCAGCCCTTGGCCTCGTTAAAAATATATGCTGAAGAGTAAAGAAAAAACAAAGTGTAATCGAAATTACATCCAAATAAAATATTTCCTTTTGTCTTGTATTCAAGATGTTTGGCCAATATTCACACTCTTTTAGATCTATTAGCATTATAACATAAAAAAATAAACAAAATGCATCAAACTGCCCTGTAGTGTTTGATTAGTATAGTAGGAAAATTATTACACATAAATTTATCATATATGATGGTTAGGAATCAAAGACACTAACTTGCAACAGTTTTTCTGCAGAAGGTCTATCACAGGAAGATTTGGCAAGGCAGGAATCCACAAAGCTTCGGAAGTCGTCAGTCCACTCTCCGCCCGCTAAGGTGGGAGGGTCATTCTGTGCTATGTGGTAAAGGGCACTCATCGCATTCATATTGAATAAAGGGGGCTTACGCTCAGCTGAAATAATATAAAACAATTTTTTTTTCATCATACACAATAACTCCATATATCATAAATATAAAAATATGATCCAAGTGACCTTGACCTATTGAATGACCTTCAAATTCAAAAGTGACCAAGGTAACCAAGCATACTAATTCTACTTCATAACTTTTATGAGTTATGGGAGGAAAGTTTAACATTATTTTTTACATGTAGGAATTTCGCAGATTTCTCTTACCCAAACTTTTAACAAATCTGGTCATGTACAAATTCTGTACATGCAGAAATGCATGCACCTGTACTTACCCAGTTCTATACATGTGATGCCTAGGGACCAGATGTCTGCTTTCCCATCATACTGTCCCTCATCCATGGCCAGTATGACTTCAGGGGCCATCCAATAAGGGGTACCCACAAAGGAGTTAGCAGGGCATATCATAGAGGCTGAACCAAAATCCGCTGTAAAAGTACGTCATGCATGTAAATTTTATCCCAACTTTATCATGTATATACATTTATGTAGATATCAGGGATAATGAATAAGGTTATTTATTTAGCCATATTTGTTGGAAACAGTTCCTAACGTTTAGCACAATCGATTTTGGTCTAAAACTGGAATTTTCACTTCAACATTTAAAATGGAAACAAAAGCTTTGTTTACATAGCAAAGAACTCTAAGTTCTGTAACTCGCTTATAACTAAACGAATGACTCTGAAATATTGGTTGCCTATTAAAAATGCCTTACTGAAGCATTGTAAACATTAAAATCGGAAAAATAATTTTTGACCGAAATCGTGACCATGCCCCTTTAAATGTTTGCACAGGTGATTCTGATATACATCTAAATGTTTCTGGGAGCACAGACAGTCTACTCATTCACAAAATACCTCGAAAACAAGAGGCCCATGGGCCACATCGCTCACCTGAGGAACAATAGGTATGATGAAATCAGCTTAATGGAGTCATAATACAAACTATCTGGTCCCTTTTCTAACAGGATGATTTTATATTCATAACACATGTTGACCATTGCAGTTCTCAAAAAGATCCTAAACAATTGATTATGTATGGGATATAAACCTACATCAAACTCTGAACCCCTTGTGAGGCCCAAGAATCATCAAAGGGCCAAAGTCTAAACAATTTTAAAGAATCACCTGGCTGATTAGTTTCTGAGAAGATTTTTAAAGATTTACTCTATAATTTCCTATGTAGAAATTCAACCCCCCATTGTGGCTTCACCTTACCCCCGGGGGTCATGATTTTCACAACTTTGAATCTACACTACCAGAGGATGCTTCCACACAAGTTTCAGCTTTCCATACTAATTAGTTTTTAAGAAGAAGATTTTTAAAGATTTACTCTATATATTCCTATGTAAAAATTCGAACCCCCCCCCCTCATTGTGGCCCCATCCTACCCCCGGGGGTCATGATTTTCACAACTTTGAATCTACACTACCGGAGGATGTTTCCACACAAGTTTCAGCTTTCCTGGCCAAATGGTTCTTGAGAAGAAGATTTTTAAAGATTTACTCTATATATTCCTATGTAAAAATTCGACCCCCAATTGTGGCCTCACCCTAACCCCGGGGATCACGATTTTTACAACTTTAAATCTACACTACCTGAGGATGATTCCACACAAGTTTCAGCTTTCCTGGCTGATTTGTTTCTGAGAAAAAGATTTTTAAAGATTTACTCTATAATTTCCTATGTAGAAATTCAACCCCTAATTGTGGCCCCACCCTACCCCCTGGGGTCATGATTTTCACAACTTTAAATCTACACTACCTGAGGATGTTTCCACACAAGTTTCAGCTTTCCTGGCTGATTAGTTTCTGAGAAGAAGATTTTTAAAGATTTACTCTATATATTCCTATGTAAAAATTCGAACCCCCATTGTGGCCCCACCCTACCCCCGGGGGTCATGATTTTCACAACTTTGAATCTACACTACCTGAGGATGATTCCACACAAGTTTCAGCTTTCCTGGCCAAATGGTTCTTGAGAAGAAGATTTTTGAAAATTTCTCAAAATTTTTCAATAATTTCTAATTAACTCCCCTTGAGAAAGGGCGTGGTCCTTAATTTTCACAACTTTGAATCTCCTTTGCCTAAGGGTGCTTTGTGCCAAGTTTGGTTGAAATTGGCCCAGTAGTTCTTGAGAAGATGTCGAAAATGTGAAAAGTTTACGGACAGACGGACGACAGACAAAATGTGATCAGAAAAGCTCACTTGAGCTTTCAGCTCAGGTGAGCTAAAAACTAAGTCCAAGTATTACCTAGCTTGACAATGCCACTTTCTGTGAGTAAAATATTGCCAGCCTTGACGTCTCTATGGATCTTCCCTTGACTGTGTAGGTAGGATAATCCAAGCAAACCATCATGACAAATGGCAGAAATTTCCACCTCCTTTAAAGGTTTTTTGTGGACTGAAAAAAAATTAGAAGTACTTTAATAAAACTATTTTGTATCCAAAATACAGTTCTTTAAATTATATATATTTTTTTAAATTGGTTCTTCAGTATTTCATTTTGATTGATTCAGTCATTCAGTTTGCAGATTTAAATATTTCCTAAAAGAGTTAAACTGTAAAAATAGCACATACCTTCCACAATATCTGATGCAGAACCCAAACAGTACTCCATCACCAGCTGTCAACATAAAAATGCATTCTCATTAGAGAAATAAATCACTAACACTTTTTCAATTTGATCAAATCATACCATTAGAGTGCATGGTCCCCCCCAGTGCCTAAATAAGATGCAATTTTGCAATCGGTTGAGATCAGATTGGTAAAACATTACACCCAATAAATTACTATATCTGATCCCTGTAAATTTTTTAAAACAATTAACCACTCTCCCCATGAATCTACTTCTTGAAAAATTGAATTCAGCCCCCATCTTTCCACAGAGTGTTACGTAATTATCTTCCAAGATGTAGGAGTCATTGAATGCATACAACTTTCTCACCACACTGCACCAGTAAGGCTTCTATCGATTCATAGACTGGTCAATAGACACCAATGTGTAGACACAGAGTTTATTCATAATCACAGAAATGGATGCTTTGTAGTATTTTTCTCCCAACCTGAGATATACATGTACTTTCATCATCTCTTAATTTTAAATTTACTGCTGGTATGTCTATCAATATATTTAAATCTCAACCTCCCCCCTCTCCTCCAACACTTTCTACACCTGACACTGAAGAGTAAAAATAACAGCTAATATTAAAAATTCCCTACTCCAGTCAATAATAAATATAAGTAATAAACTTATATATAGCTACATTTTTGCTGTTATCAGTCTTGATCTTAATGGGATGTAGCCCTATAAAACCGATGGCTTCCATCAATGTAAACAAACAAACAGTGCGGGCTTACCCAGGCTGTGTGCTCCCTCAGGTAGCATCCTTTGTAGCTGATGGTGTGATTGTGTTTGGTTGAACACAGAAACTTCACCTCCTTGATGATATCTTGCCATTTCTGTTTGGGGAATCAATACCAAAGAAACAAGCATGTTAGTGGCAGTAACATCGGATATATACAAATACATTGCATGCATGAATTAATGAAATATTCATCAAAATCAATCATGTATACTAATTATAGGTAAGTTTATAAGCTGCAGTTCTACCACACCTTTTAAAATACAGGTGTAATGAATTGCTTCACAGTTCTATTTTACATACCCCCCCCCCCTCCCTCTCTTTCAAATTATAAAGCAGTTTAGAGATGATGGTGCCAATGACCTATGATATAATATTCATTATAATGAAAAAAATAACTTTGCTTAGCAGACAGGGCAAATATCTAAGATTTATCCTCGTATCTTGACAACTGACACAAGGTGCATTGCTTTGCTTCATGACCTCTGAACTCTGAAAAATTACATAATTTTTTATTTGACTACAACACATGCTGGCAAGCTCACTTGCTTTTCTTGGATGACTCAGAGGGGCTGTGCAGATATATTCAAATTGTGGATGCTTGCAGATGTTTGAAAAATTAGTTCAAAGTTTTCTTAAGAAATTTTGATTTATGAATAAACTCATTAAAACAATATTTTGACATCTGGTGAATAACTAAATGTATCAAAAATATATTTTCCCCTGTTTTTCTTCATCTTTTATGTTTGGGGTAAAAAAGAACTTCTTTTTTACCCCAAACATAAAAGATGAAGAAAAACAGGGGAAAATATATACAGTAAAACATGGTTATAGCGAACACGCTTATAATGAATTCACGTTTACAGCGAAGTGATTTTCATTCCCCGTAACTTTATTACATGTTGTAAACTTGATGGATATTACGAATTACGCTTATAACAAAGCAAAATTGCCCATCCCTGGGACTTCGTTATAAGCGTGTTTTACTGTATTCTTAGAAGAAGTTTAAATGGGGTTTTTTTCTCGAAACAGCAGTATTTATTTTTGGTTAGGACTGAGTGGGGTAGGGTTGGGTCCAATAATTATTAACATTGTTACAATAGTCCTTTATAGAATATTTCACAAAAATCAATCAATACACAAATATGCTTTTCATAATTAATTTTCTTATGATTGATAAGCAAATACTTGTGTATATATAACTTTCTGGATTTTAACTAAAACTCCATCCATCATCTCCTTATTGTTGACTATTTATTTAGATGCCTTCTCTGAAGTATGTGGCCAACCTTTCATGTCTGCACTAAGTATAGGATCAACAAGGCACTGTTGGTATCCACACACACAAGTTAACATAAACCACCTTGAACAAATACCTGATAGGTGGGTTTTTTAAATTTTAGTAAAACAATCAGTTATGATAATATTCATAAAACACAGTTTTATCTAATCTTATGACATGTATGTTTTATCTGAGGGGAGGGGGCAAGATGAATGACATATGACATGTATTGTGACCTATATTGAAGTACTAAGGATACGCAATAGGAAGTAAACTTACTGTCAATATTTACAATAACAAATAATTGATATTTCTATCTATAATTATGTTGATTTGTATCACAATTAATTAACTGAATGCATTTCAACTACCAATATATAAAGTTAACAAAATACAGACAGCTGCTGCATAAATTCATTACACATACAGAAATTTAAAAAAAAATTACAGTAAAAACTGTGGTTATTTACACTGGTGGTTAAGTACATGTTTTCTGGAGTCAAACAATATATACATGGGTATTAAACACGCAGATGTGTGATTTACCACACACAAGTTTTGATTTTTTTTTTTACCATATGTGCGGTGGGAATTTATGCGGCTTTAAGCTTACTGCGTTAACTAGCATAAATTTCCCCCATTTGCTAATGAGCACTTTTACAAAATTGTGATTCTAAATTTTTTCAATCCAATTTTTGTTTGAAACTAAATTCAAAAAGCCAAGTCACTGATCTAATACATGTTTTTTTTGCCATGGTCATAATGACTAGTGCAAAAAAATGCATCAACCTGCATGATGTTTCGTTCAAATTTTTTTGGAAGCACAATTCTTGTGAATTTCTGTATTTATTGATAGAAATTTAAAAATTCACTGCTTATGAAGCCTTTACTGTCCCAATGATCAAATTTATATTTGATAGGTGTAAATGCCCTTGTTATCAAATTAATGGAGTGTTGTTTTAGGGCTTACCTCAGCAGCTTGTTTGCCACTGTAAGACATCTTCTTGATGGCCACAATTTCCTTCGTGATCTTGTTTTTGGCCTGAATTCAATACATCACAATTAAAATATACACAAATAAACGGACCATCGAATATATTTGTTTTAGAAAGAGATGCATCTTTATGATCTCTAATTTTGAGCTTTCATACCATTTGACCAAAACTGGTTGTCAATTACATGCAGTTGGCCTGCATGTAAAAACTGCATCTATTCACTAACTCAGAACTAGGCATTTAATTTTATTTTTAGACATTTTACTCTCCAGTATGACTTCAAACATTTCAACCCATACTACCTACAAACATACTGGGTAATTTCTAATGTATATGAACAACATCACACATTCCGCAAAATATTTGCTAAAAATGTCTTGTGTACACTTTTTCAAGTGCTAGCTAGTTATCTAGTAACTAGACAATAGTATACAAATTTGTAGGTATATATAATGTATACTTACATAGTATACGACAATAATATACAAGTTTGTAGGTATATATATAATGTATACTTACATAGTATACTGCTCCAAAGCTGCCATGACCTATTTCTCTCAAGTCATAAAATATATTTTCAGGGTCTTCCTGGGAGAACAGTGCAGCAACCTCTGGGTCTTTAGTTTGACCAGGGCGTGGTAAAGCCGGCATAATTATTGAATACTTATTCTACATGTCTTCTACATATTGTCTTGCTTCCTAATGAATTGTTAAGTGGTTTCAGCAAGAGGTTGACAGGCTTTTTACACTGAAATAGATATTATAAAAAGGGAGATGAACAAAAAATTAACTGTAATTGCAACTTGAATCAACTTACAAAAAAACAAAACGTGTGTACTTCTGTTGCAAACAATGTATTATCATCAAGGTAAATTAATATAAAAACGAATGACAGCAATACAGTAAAACTCTGTTATAGCGAAGTCCCAGGGACCCATGGATTTTTTACTTCTTTATATCAGTAATTCGTTATGTCTGTATAACGAATTCGTAATAATAATTATAGCGAATTAACTATATACATGTTTTCTTTCACCAGACTACAATTTTTGCGACTTGCGGCTTAGAATGAAAATACCTTCTTTTGATACCTTTAATAATAGATAAATAGGATTGTAAATTGAAAAATTTATGTAAAAATAATATTATGTTGAATGGTATTGCAAACTTTTTAAACTGTTAAGAAATTCATTATGAAAGTGTTAAATCTTGTCATTATTCACCCCTACGGGACTCAAAAAAATTAGTTCGCTATATTCATAAATTAGTTACATCCAAATTCATTATAATCGTAAAATTCTGTTCAAAATTTTACTGGGGACTCAAAAACTTTGCTATATCCGAGATTTCACTCTATTTGTGTTCGTACTAAACGAGTTTTACTGTATAGGCAACAGCATTGCATAACTGTCAAAATATTCCTTAAATATTATGCCAATTCAACATCTTATTTGCTTTAACACCAGTTTGTTTTATATTTAATGATGAAAATAATTTTCCAGGTATGATCCATAATTGATTAAGGATCACACGAGTCAATACCTATGTAAAATTATAGCATTCAATCAGATTCTGTAAATGATTTAATGATTTTGTTGCAGAATTTCTGTCGAATTTCAACATAGATAGTATCTAATAAAATATACATACTGCCCACGTTTGGTATTTTTACAGAACTATACACAAAAAGCTGTCTTATGATATTCTATCAAAAGTTCTATATCAAAAGTAAGTATTGACAATCATCAAACAAATGGTGATTGTGTACATTTAACAAGCAACCAATGATGCTCCAGGCAAATATCTGATAGTGATACTCCATACATGAATTTATATGACTAATAAAAACCCTATAATACATTACACATAACTAAACTTTGGTAATCAAAGAACTTATAATATAGATATAAAATGCACCTATATCTTTGAAAATTCAAACATTTCAGGCAAATAAATGAAAAAAATGTCACTGAACATGCTAAAATATACTTGATACATTAATATCCAGACGACCCCAGCGATGTTCACACAAAATTGTGAGATAAGAACAATTTAGAAGGCAGTGTCACCCAACATGCATTATAAATCATGCTGATGGGGGTAAAAATGAAATGACATGAGCCGATATGACAGCACCAGGCTCAACAGTACACACAGTATACTAAGGTTACACTTCCTTGGGGGCAACCTTCCCTCTGGCTCAGGAGAGGTTAACATGTGTATTTTTAGTAACAATTATCATTTTCATATTGTCTTTTTTCAATTCCATTCTTTCTTTCTAATGTTACCAGCACTAGCAACACCCGTCAAAGTGTCCACACCTTTGCCTAAGCAAATAAACACATAAAATACACACAGGAGTGGACATCATCCAATTCTTGACGGGGTCCTTGTTTAGTTTCAAGCTTCTATCTAGCATGTACAATCCACATGATAATATATAAAATCACAATATTCAAAGAACTATAAATCATTATTACTTTTCAGGATGTTGTTCCTACTCCCTTATTCACTGTGTTTTTGTCAACTCTCAAAATTCTTTCGGTTTTCTTTTTTCCCTTCTAATATGGCCACATTTACGCATGCGCTGAGTGACCGGGGTTTTTCGCTAAATGTATTTCTAACTTACATCTAAGTTATACAAATAAATAAAGCTCATCTTATAATTATTTAATGACCATGAAATATACAATAGCTTCTTCTATGTGTTTGATGAAATGTATCTGGCGAGATTTAAAAAAAATTGTAGGTCCGCACTGAAATACCAAAAACATAAGGTGGGCGGATCTATACATTCTACAACATAGGCGTGTCGACCTGCCGATCGATACTGGATTTTTATGCAATACAAACCACGTGTTATGACCTCAAGTTATTCATGAATATTTTGAACTTTAAAAAATGAATGCATATATGTCATATCAAACTTTATTAATATTCAAAACAATCAAACGTTGAAGTTAGCCTGCCAATAAGTAAAAAATATTCACTTCCCATCATAAATCAGTTCATTCATTAAGAAATTAAGTGTCCTTATTATTTTCAGTTGCATGTTTGTTGTCCTTCCTATTTTTCCTGAAAGGGGGGGGGGTGTCAAAAATAAAAACCTTGCAACCTGTTGCTTAAAGATTAAATATTGATTAAAATTCTTTGATTTATTTCACTACATCACAAGTGGCTCCTGTTTGTGCATTTAAATTTTATCCTTTTTAATTTTAATTGTTAATTGAGCCATTAAAAAAAATTAAAAATGTACTGGCTATAGTTAATTTAATTTGTTCTGTGTTTAAAAGCAAAATGATTCTTTCATTGCTTGAGAATTTAGCCAAGTTTTTTCTAGTCACATATAGAGAGCAATGAATTGATCAACTTTTTAAATAAACAACAAACACTTGTATTCCCTTTAAATGTTTTATGACAAATTGCTTCATGCAGAACATTCATTATACATCGCAATAGGAAAGGCTCCTCAGCAAAACCAAGCACCAGAAACTTTCAGAAAAAATTAATCATTTAAAATAGAACAGAAATGCACTTGGCATAAAACTTTTTAAAATAAGTTTGCAAAACATCCTTATTTCTGTTGTACAAATTTACAATAGTTTCCTCATGACAAATGTACATCTGTTGGTAGTTTTTTCTTCCCTCTCTATCTCCAAATTTTAGCAACCTTGCTCTTCGGTGAAACATTTTGAATTTAAAACCATTATTGCTTTTATAATGTTATCACTGTTACAATTAAAGTTCATTCAGTACATTGTATACGCTCACTCTCTCACTAGTTGGGCACTATATACAGACCCTTGGTTAAGACAGTCATTTACAAAAATTACAGAGTACATTTTACATGTATTATTTACCATTTTTTTCTTCTTCAAAATTTAAAAGATACTGGTAAATAATATTTTATACATCTATATTTAAAATATTATTTTGGCATAAAATTTTGCATTCATAAAATGTTATTCAAATATATAGTATTTTCATTTTTTCATAAATATGTATAATGTCAGATGTACTGATGTCTTCACTGTATAAATGTAGTACATTTTTTAAAGGGATTTTTAAGTAAGTTTTTTTTTTTAAATCTTACTGAGAAAAAATGTAAATGAACAAAAAACATGAAATTATGTTAACAATAACAGTGTATAATCATAATAACAATGAAATGTAGAAAAAATATATTAATCTTTTAATAATATTGAATTTATTACTTTATTAACATACACAATACACTGTACTAAGATGTAAATTTCTCAATCAATTCCAACTGAAAAAATGAATATATTTTACACAGAGGTTTTTTTTACTTTCTTTCTTCATTGTGTGCCTACATTTATTTTAAAATATTGGAGTAAATGTTATTTTTTACTTACCTTAATACTTCCCTTTCATATAATTTTTTTTTACCACCAAATTTGGAATTTTTTATCAAGAAATTAGTACCAATATGTTACACATTATTTATGCAAACTGACATTAATGCAAATAAATATTTGTAGATTTTTGGGATTGTAATATGGTAATACATGTAGATGCAACTGTAAAATACTAAGAATTAGATTCCTGTCAAAGATTCCTATCAAAATGAAAAAAATATACTATGTGTGGCCAATCCAATTTCAATGATTTCATGACATAAGATCATTAGCACTATTGACCAAATAAAAAAAAAAAAGAAAAAGAAAAAATAAGAACGGAAACAAACCATGAACATATGTACAAAAATGTACAAACAGAAATACATCAGTCAACGTCAACTAAATTGAAAAAAAACCAAACTTCTGGTTTGAAATCTTGTTGACAAATGCAGGCTATAATGTACATGTATATTATTACCATTACTTGTAACAGTTTAGAAATGTTTATTTATTACACAGTTAACCTAAGGCTGATCTGGTTTTCAGTGACTAAGATATGGATTTGCTGATAACTACCATGCCCAAGCACCCACTAAACTTCCCCTTCCTCTACTTCAAAATTTCTTGATAAGCATTAACAAACATAAGCTTTCCAGTGCTAATATTCATTTAGAACAAAAATGTAACTTGAACCCAAACTAAAATAATACATGTAAAAGATCAAGAGATTTTCACCTATCAAATCAAAATGTGTTTAATCATAAATGAATAAACTTAAGGTACCTCACTACACCCAGACTTATACTTTTTAAGACACTACATCACAAGATGGCGATTTAAATGTTTTGTTAAACTGTTTATATCGTTCGATTCGGTTGTACATGTATATCGTTGTAGCTCAGTGGTTCAAGTATTGGGCTTCTGAACCGCAGATCATGAGTTCGAATCCGCCTGGAGCTTTTTGTTCATGTTTACTCAATTCAATTTTTGAAAATGTAATTTTTCATCCAAAATTGCAAATTTTTTGGCCTATTTGACTTAAATACTTTTTATCCATTATGATATCTATCATAATCAAGTAATTTTCTGCTGATTTGAGAAAATATTTCAAGGTGTAGTGAGCCACCTTAAAAGGATTACACATATTTTGAAAGAAAACCAATATGGTATTTTACTTTTTCACCATTGAAATAACACCTTATGACTAAACAGCACATGTCAACAATGTTGTTTTCTTCTGAGTATTAAGAAATTAACAAAAATCAACAGTATTTGAGATCATTCCAATCTTAAAACAATTCTTTTAAAACATCCACTATATTAAATACAAATATATTACTCCACATATTCAATACGTTTCATCATCTGAAGGGATAAAAAACATAAAAACCTCAAAGTTTTTAGGAGATTTGGATTTTGATTTGGAGATTTTTAGAAGATTTGTTTAACTACCAGTATTACCAAACATAACCATGGAAAAATGTTCTTGGAACCAAAAATCATTTTAGGTCTGAATTTTTCAAAATAGCTGTTGATATAAATAACTGTATACTAAATTTCTGACACTTCCTAACAATCATTCAGATTTTAAGACTGATATTTTCATTATCTTAATAATGATGTAGAACTGTAATCTGTATCCATTGTACATTTTTTCAACATATTACTTTGCTGTAAACTGCAAATGAAGTTTTAACATAGACCGAAAGAAGACAAAACACAAGAGCAAACAACATATAACAATGACAATGAACAGATGATCAGACGTGTACATAATTGGCATTAAATAACACACTTAAGTCATTCAGCATGAGAAAATATATGTTTGACATATCAATTTTCATCATATCATTTATGCACACATTTAACAATAAACCAAATTGTTTAGAAGCCCTAGTTTGAAGCTGCATAGGCAAGCGGTCGTTCGTCGACCACCCCGTTAGATGATCGCACGTGTTTGGACATCCTCTGCAGGCTGCTGAAGCAGCGATTACAGACCCTCTCTGGAGTCATCAAATTCTGGTGAGGAATCATGCTGAAGTTCTCTGAGCAATTCCCGCAAAAAATGTTTCCACAGTTCCTTTAAAGTAAAAAGATACACTCTATTAAATTTATGATAAATTTCTACCTAAAGCAGTTTATAAATTAATCATTTGCAGAAAACATGCAGTAAAATTATTATAAATATAATTTTTCCAAAAATCAAATGCAATGTATTTAAGGTTGCAAATCTTTTGCAATATACCAAACATTTAGTGCAATAAAAAATCCAGCCCTTCAAACACACATTAATTACAAAAAATACATAATATGCAAAATCACTGACTTGGTTGATTGATCAAAGCAGTAAATGATAAATCAAAGAAATCACTTTAATTCAAGCACATTTAACAAGAAGCCTTGAACTGAACATACTGAGTATATCAAGGTTTTGGCTGATTAAACTTTATTGCTACATGTAATATTATTTAGATAAGTTGTGAAAATACAAAGTATGCAAAGACCCTGATGTACAAGAAAGCATAGAAATATAAATTCTTCTCATTACATTTTTATTCATAAGTGATTGATTATTTCATGTAACCAAGCAAGAAATGTTTTTAAATATTGTCTGCTGATATTGCCTGATAAATTACAAAATGTGATCAATTAATCAAGTCTTGAATGAAGAACTATAGCAAAACTGGTTTCAAATTAACACATTCCCTTTTTAACACAACTACAAGGTTATTTAAGTTAATCTTACTTTATGAGATTCATATCAACTGCAATATAAACAGATAAATAAACTGCCGTGGGCATTGACATGAAATAATCAAACAATCTATTGTATCGTACAAATACATCATAAAATATATTTCAATGCATGTAAGAATGTGTGCATTTTAAGGGTCCTTCACACTCAATGACTTACCGGTACACTTTTTAGATTAGTACATTACAAAAGGAATACAGTCATGTATTTAATTGTACATGTATTGTGAATAATTTTATTACTTAATTAAATGTTGTTCTTTGTATAATCTTGTAGCCAAGTGGATATAGCATACTGACCTGCATACAATCTGGCAAGGCCTTTTGTTTTAATGAAGAGCAATACATTACTAAATTTTTTTCCCCTAAATTGCAACATTTTTCTGTAATTTTCTAGTCCTACACATGCTAGGATTTCATATCTCTAAAGAATATATCATTTTGTGGCTGGTGTGAGAAATTTTCCCCCAAATGTATGGAGGACCCTTAACATTCACAGTAAAGACATTATAGAATAGACAAACCTGCAGTGATGTTTTCTGACTAGAAACCCAAAGCCTGATTCGCACTCAGCACAGTGAGTGACCGCATGGTCCGGAACCCAGCGAATCATCTTGGACTCGTTTTCGTCAATGTTCTCCCAGCTAACGTCTGATGCAGCATTACTTCCGAGAGAGTTGAAATCGCCATTGACATCCGGGGATAATAGCTTCAGGGAAAGAAAGAATAAAATGTAAAATATGAAGAGATATTTTATTTTTAAAATTTTTGTAACCAATTTTTCAAAATGCTAAAATTATATATGTCTTCTGCCCAAACATGACATAAGAATCTGACCATATTTCATAACTGGGGGTGGGGTGGGGTAGGGGGAAAAGCTCTAAAATTTACCATATCATCTTTATCCAAAATACACCTAGTTCCACCACTGCAGGCTGATGCATGCTGAAGGAGAGCTGCATTGGCTGCAGCCAGGTGATTTCTGATCACCCTAATTTCTCTTTCATAATCCTCCTTAATCTTCTGTATGCCGTGTTGAACGGGATCATTAAAGGTTGTGAGTCCGTCAGAATCAAGATGTCTGCTGAGGCGCCCCACCTTGTGACAAAACTGGGATTCAGAAGACTGTAAAGAAACAACATTCAACATGAGATAGAAACTTATGAAATCCTAGCTAACCTGTTGTGTTAAGAATTTGACAAGTTATTTCCCTTAGCTTGTATGCAATATGATACATATCAAAGCTTTTAGTAATAACTCTAAAAACATAACTTTTGTTTATCATAAACTTGTAAATATTCTTTGAAGATGCACACAATTTCCACAAACATATAGGAAAAAGTATCAAAGTTCTACACTAAAAAACTTGATATGAAAATTTGAAGCTACATGTACATATTCTAACACAGAACGGTTACATCGAGAAGCCATTGGAGTTAATTCCTACCTTGTCAGTTGCTGGTGTTGGTGGACAAGTGGAACTCTGGGAATTGACGGGAGTGGTTGGCAAACTTTTGAGCGGACTCTTTGACTGACTGAATCCATTGGAACTGCAGGTCAGCCGTAAAGGTGTGGACCGACACAGATACTGATGAATACTGTACATATTGTCCACAGGGAGTCTCAAGTCCACATTGGAATTAGAGATATCACTAGTGCTGGTGCTAATGCTGGCACTTTTCTCAAGAGTCACTAATTTTTCTAAACTTAATTTATGTGCAGGCCTGGTGCCATTAAGTTGAGGATCTTTCTTCTCCTCGGGTTTGCTCTCCCCATCCGTGATGGTATCCGTTGAACATTCAATGGCCGGACTTGATGTATCATTATCCCCATTGAGATGAGAATTTCCAATACATTGTCCATTAACTAGATTACTTTCATCATTACTCTCTGGCTCAGTATCATCTTTGCTATCTTGATCTCCATTTGTTACATTCTCCTCTTCTAAATCACTACAATTGCCATTTGAAACAACTCCGTTGGCAGAAACGTCTCCATTTTTCTCTTTTTCAGGAGATGTTCCATTTTTTAATTCACTGTCTTTATGGCCATCTTCAGAATGTACAGTTCCATTGGACACACAAACATTGCTAGAAGTCTTATCACAGTCTTTTGTCAAGAGAGGAGGGTCAAAGTTATCTAATATAATGCTAGGGTCGCTTCTCCTACGACTGGGACTACTAATGGGCTCCTGACTGGGCCCAGCCAGATTCTCACAGGATCGAGTTTTCTGTAGGTTACAGGCGTTGGTTTCTTGTTGCATTTCCTGTTGATCACATCCTAAGTCTTTCAGGTCGGTTGAACAGGTGTAATTGGAAAAGTAAACTGATGTCCAAAGAGTTAAATTTCTGACATCAAATTTTGGTCTTAATACCTGACGGGAAAGGTAAAAGAAGTTTCAGTAATTTTTAGATTACAATATCCTTTACATTTCAAATGCTGTTCATTTACTACAGTATGTCAATGACCAAAAAATACACAGCGTCAACCATCCAGGAAAAATTAAAGATTATGGGGTCAGATATTCCTGTAAATTAAAAAAAATTCCAAGAACAGCATATCAGTTAGGAATTGCTTCAAATTCTATATAAATTACAAGTGTTTGGAAAAAGCAAAGAAGATTGGTGCTGTATACAGGGAAGTATTAGACCTCGTTTTATTTTCACCCTGTTTGCCCTCGTGGTTAACGGGCGTATTTAAGACTGGGCGAATTTCTATGTCTCAAACTATCTTTCTTTATTCACAACTTTGCCTGGGCGAATTCAAGATGGGGCGAAACCATTTGCAAGTGAAAAAGGGCAAAAATAACACGGGGCGAAAATAACCCTGTATACAGTATTTAAACATTTAATGTGAGAGCATTTGGCATAACAAGTGTATGTTTTTTACCTGTTGCTCCTTGCTGGGTGAATACAAATGATTGTAGAACTGAGAATTACTAGGATGAAGCAGACTCCACAGAGACGAGGTTTGTACTGATAATTCTCCCTGTAACCTCTCTCTGGCCGTGTTACACAAAAATGTTCCAAACAAGTGGGAATACGTATGTTGAACCATTTTAATCTGCAAAGCAAAATTCTCGCTCATTAATAGACATAATTGTTGTACATTGAACATGTACAAAATATTGTAAAACAATATGTTGTCAGCTAAATTCCAGCTGTCTTGAATAGTAAGCGGTTTATTGGTTACAATGAAACTGACATTCAATTACCAGATATGCTTCATTAAACTGGAATGCACATGGGAACTGTTTGAAAAGCTGATAGACACAGTCCAGCCACTGGAGAAACACTGGAGACCGTTCATTGGGGTCCTCTGAGTTCACACCATTACCACACCTATCTGCAAACTTGTGGCCAAATTCCAACCACTCCCTCTCTACCAGCACTTGAAAGCCCTGAGAAAAATAAATAACCATGTGATTTTTCAATTAAAAAAAAATATTCTTCACAAACCTACCGGTATTTGATATTAAAATAACAAAAGGTAGAACTTTTACATTCCCCAAACAAAACTCTCTTTACTATCATATGCAAAATCAAAATTTTGTCATTCAGCCATCTTACCATAAATGAAATATAAAATTCCAAAAAACAACAAACTTTTGTTATAAATTACATGAAGAGGTTTTAAAATGTACATGTACAAGAAGTTTCACTCCTGACTTTCACACTGATGATGGTTCTTTGCGTTTAATAAGGGTTTATAGAACAGTGGATAAACTGACACCAAAATCTGCTCTACTTTTCAACTAAATGACATTGAAGTTTGCCATCTAACCTCTACAGTTCTGTAGTAGGGGTCCATCATCAACTCCGCCAGGGACACAATCTGAGAGGTCCTGTCCCACCCGTCTGAGCAATGCACCACCACCGAGCGCCGCTCCTTACTCATTACATTCACCACCAGACATGCAGTCCGCAGCAGGTTGGCTAAGTAGGTCATCCATTTAGTTCCCTCCAGAGTCGAGAGCCAGCTGAAAAAAAAGAAGTAGCCAAATGATTTTATTATACTTTCATTTTAAATACTGAAATCTGATTGGTTTAGACGCAGTTAATCATCCATTCTATTACCCTCAGCGTTAGCAACACACTTGGCAATAGGTAATATTATATAAATAGTGCCTGTTTGGAAGGGTAACAGTTGAAATTGACACCCCGAGAAAACCATTGTCAACCGACGCGAAGTCTAACCCTAACCTTACCCTAACCTTAACATAACGAATTGTTACATGCCCGTAAATTATGCGTGTACGGTTCACCGTAGAATTCACGTCATTTCTATATAAAAGCAGTAAAATTTCCTCTAAAATGAAGACATTCAGTATAACAAAATAAATAGTGCCTGTTTGGGAGGGTAACAGTTGAAATTGACACCCCGACGCGTAGCAGAGGTTGACAATGGTTTTCTCGGGGTGTCAATTTCAACTGTTACCCTCCCAAACAGGCACTATTTATATAATACAGACCTAGTCACATACATGTAAATAAACTGTAAGGTTTAGACTGAAGAAATAGAAAATATTGAAAATGATGAGCTGAAGAAGCAAGAAGATATTTTCAATGACGATACAGACCTGGTCATCTTAATTTCCTGTTTGATGATTTATGAATTTTGTTTGATAAACACAAACTTACTTGAGCTGGTCAGACGTTGTACTACAGTGCTGCCGTAACTGAGTGAATGCTTTCCTAATGGCATGAATGTTATCCAAATTCATGAACTGAATATCACATGTAGGATAATATTCTACAAAAAAAACAACAAAATCTTAAACTCAAAACTAAAGATTATTAATACAACCCTTCCCATCAATTTAAAAAGCATATTGGAGTAAGCCATTCTTTAAAGCTATAAATGCAAGAATAACTATAACATAATTATAAGAAATAAAGTGTTCCTCTATACTGTTTAATCTGGTTACTACTGACCCACACACTCCACTCCCCCTCCTTTGAGTCGGTTTGCCATGGATGCTCGGTAGGACCTACAATCCACTATCATAACCCTTTTGTCTGAGCCATCAAGGTCTTCTACAAAATCAATCCAATACTGTAAATTCCTAATTAAACGCAAGGAATTAATATCCGTGTAAAATCGCGAGAAGCCCGTCTCGCGAATTTTAAAATCTCGCTTTTAATTTTCGGACATATGTAAACTACATGAAACTATGATAAAATTTCGGCATTCGCGATTATATGTTCTCGCGATTTGATGGAAAACCGTTGAATCGCGGAATTAAGTACTCGCGTAAAATAAGGAATCTACAGTAATGCATATAAATCAAATTAAAATCCTTTTTCTTTTTCCTTCCTTTTTTGAAAGTTAAGGTCTCTATTTTGTTTTTTCTTGTTGTCATCATAGATGCAAAAAGATCTTCAAAAAGACCCATTACTTATTTTTATCAGAAATCAAAAGAAAAATAATTTGGAACATTACTGTACAAGTATTATTGTCCATTTACTTCCAAATAAAATACAATCAATATTAAATAACAAAATTAGTTATGTAGGCAACGAACCTTCACTTTGTGAGCCGGATTCTGAGCCGCTGGTGTCCTCACTGACGTTGGGATTTTTCTGAATCTTCCCAGGGTTCTGTTCGCACGCTTCGGTGAAAGCTTTCATCAGGTTCTCGTCCTCTGTGTTCCGCCAGTTAAAGAACCCGCTCTCGGGCTGACTGCACCTAACAAGCACTGCACCATTTCTTTGGTTCCTGAAAAGTTAAAAATACACATCGTGTCATCATCACATAAATACAAATAGACTAGTACTCTTTGGAGCAAGTACTGTAGTATCATTCAAATTTATGGTGGCTAAATTTTATGGAACTTGTGGGTATCCTTCACCCTCAAACATACCAGTACATCATTAATAAGTTACTAAGTATGAATCAAGGTCTTGAATCCAAGTAAATTCAACTCCAAGTACTTTCATGGGAATTTCAAATCAGCCTGATTTTATACATGTACAGTACATTAAAGCAGGTTCAGTAATGGAAAACTCACTTTCAACATCTATGTCCAAAAATTAAGAATATTCAGTGGAAAGGGGCTCTTTACATAGAATTCTTCAATCAAAGCAATTTTGCATGCATTTTTGAACAACAAAACTAAGTATAGGGCTTAGGCTAAATGAGCTTTCCGATTGACAAAAATACTATGTCTCTAAAAGATTTCACATATTTAAAAGAAGATTAGAAAAATGTGTGTCTGTAAAATAATTCTATTAAAAAACTTTTGTTGAAAAATTTTACTAATCCTCCTAAAATAGTGACCAATATTACTTTTCTTTTCATTCTAACAAATTTTGCTAATATACATGTACAGCTGTAAATGTAATTTCACTTAATTAGTATTCAAGTATCATAGAAAATTAATTCAATTACTCAACATGCAAATTCATAAGTATTTTTTCAATGACTCTTTTTGTGCATTTTCAAGCACTTCCTATTCAAGCACTTCTCCTAGTCTCAATGCACTCTATTCCCATACTTTAGTTAAACTGGTATTTTAATTCTCATAGAACCTCTCTGCTGTTTATTACCTCCACACCACGGAGGGGAACCTCTTGAGAGACCGGAAGCCAGCAGAACTCTTGATCTCGTCATCAGTGATGCTGGCGGGTACGATGTGATTCCGAGGGTATGTAGGACACAGACTGTAAACAGATGAACTAAAGTATTTACAACATGTAAATATACAATACAGAAAAACATACTACGGATAAACATGTACCTGGTATACACTTAATAAATACTTCGTGAATTTTATTCTAAGAATACAAGCAATGTTTACTCAGTTTAAAATCCATTAGTAATATGTTCTTTAAATCACAAGTACAATTTGAAAATTAAAGTGTTATTATCAGAGCCTTTCAGAAATGTGTTATCACAAAAAAAAAACCCTAAAAATACAATCTTTCACAGCTATGAAGTGAACACTGTCACAAGGTAGTAATTAATTGTTGTGTCACTCATTATCGTCAATGATGACAGTTCATTCAACATTCCTGACATGCTGTTCTAGGTCTTACCTGAAGTCTTCATTGACATAGGTGATGCGCCAGGCCTTCCCACTCTTTAGATCAAATTTCTGTCGCTCGATCTCTTTCCCAAAACTGTATGTGTAGGTCTCATCTGAAGTGCCAACATTACTCAGAAATTCAAAGAAACTCTATATCTTTTGTACATGTTTTCTTAGCAGGCAGATCTGTGTATGCATATTTCAAATTGGGTTTTTTTACTGGCCAGAATTTAATGATGAATAACATGAATAAAGAAACTATTGCATGATAACTACAATGTATGACTCAGAAAAAAAATCCCATAAACCCTTCATTCAAAAGATAATCAAAAGGTGACATTTTCTGACAGTCTGCCCCCAGGTTTTTGCATGTACACACTTGGACTGGCCTGCACTAAGTTGATGCAAGAATTCTACACTTCGCTATAATGATGTGTGCATATATAGAACACTCTACACCAGGTGAACAAAAAATGTGTGCCTGTATTGTTGCATCTGTATAATAAGATGAAACGAATCTCATTATGTATGGGTGAGTTCACCATCAGCTTTTATTACTTGATGAATTTTTGGACAGCTACGGTAATATATCGAATGAATGAATTTTACCCTGTGGCAACATTTAAACAATAAAATGCTTTCTTTGGCGATTCATTCGGGATATGAAGGTAGCGACATTGCAGAAAAAATACATAACCCGCGTTAGCGGGTTATGTTAATTTTTTCTGCAATGATTGCTACCTTCATAACCCGAATGAATCACCAAAGAAAGCATTTTATTGTTTATATTAACATCTTTCTTTTAACTAATTAATAAATTGAGCGTAAAAAGTAAGTAAATTTCATTAAATTACTGTTAATGTACATAAGTACGTTAGCTAAAAGAAACAGCCAAATCGTCCCCTTTGAGACTTTGAGTCTGACATCATCATGGTTAGTTCGAGCAGTCCGTGATTTTTCTTAGGTCGCTGTAAGTTTCGACCAATCGATAAAACTGGGCGTGTCAATTTCAGTCCTGTCACTTTCTTGTCAGTTTCAGCCGCTGTAGATTTCGACCAATCGATAAACGGGGCGTGTAGATTTCAGTCTGGCTGTTTCTATAGAGCTATGAATAACTATATGTCTCCGTAAGAAATAGAGGGAATAATACTTGGTAGATGTAAATATATAATGATGAATGTTTAAAGTGGGAATTTTTAATTTTCCAGGAAAACAATGAGTAGATCAGGACTTTGTTTATTAAATCAAACCATTTATTTGCTTATGCCTTAACCATATCATGTAAATTGACTTAAAGAGCAAATAAGGAAATTTATAAACAAGGATAAATCTAAACAAATATCCTTTTGACCTTAATTTTCACACTAGCAGATACATGTAAAATTTTGTACCAATTAATGTGTACAAAAACCGCATTTACCTTTTTGGCACAACTGATAGCAGTTTTCTGGATCCTGCGAACCAGAGTTATGGTCTTGGCACCAGGCATGAAAAGTGAAGGCAAAGAACTCGTTGAGCTGTTTGGGAGCGGTCAGCTTGCTCATGATACGGAGGAACCACGCCTGACAGGCATCATTGTCATTAAAGCCACACCTAGGAAGATATAATGAACAGAACATGCTACTGATTTTCAAACTCTGAAACATGCATTGATACAAACATACATGTACATTAAACAGTACAAATATTTGTTTAAAGGAGGAGGGCTGGTGGAAAAGGGGGGGGGGGGTTAACAAATTGTAGCCATTGCATTAATATGGGGATTTTTTTACATTCTTATTAATTACCGGTAAAAGGGAAAGGGGCATGGGGGTATTGGTAGGAGAAATATAGCTTATTGCAGCCAGTGCATTAAATGGGTATTTATATCATTCATACGAAGTCTACTGTCTTTGAAATCAAAGGACTATATTTGGTATGGTTTAATATCTGCCCCCAATTTTAACAAATTTCTAAACAGTGTTGTATAAAAACAAATCTCCATAAATCAGTGTACAGAGGATGCCATCACTTTTATCTTGATTTTAGTCATCATTACTCATTCGTTGTTTATCTATGACGTCACCTAAATGACCAATTCCCGCAATTTTGCAAAAAAAATGAAAATATTGTCATTTTATTTTACATTTTGCATTCGGAAGTATAGAGCGCAGGTTAGCTGCAGGTCTGTAGCTCCCGGTCTGAAAAAAATCGGCTGGACGACCTGGGAGCTACAGTGCCTCCCAAAAAACTGCAATTTACTGCGCACAAAAAATTGTGCTAGTTTTGGACTGATTAACCCTATTTCCAAACACATTCTGTGGAAAAATTTATAACCATTAAATTCTTCATTAAATTTACTGCTGATATCGGTACTTTACTTGCCTCAAACTTTCTCTAAAACACACTACCGACCTCCGAAATTGAAGTATGTTAAATTCACGTCGAGATCGAGAGTCGCCATTTCTAATTGTAAACAAACTGCACCACTTAAATTTACGGGGCTGATGATGGAGTTTAAGAGAATATCAGAGGCAAGTAAAGTGATGATGTCTGTAGTAAAATGTCCAAGAACTTTTTTGGAATCAAATATTTGTATAGAACGTGTTCGAAAATAAGGTTAATCAGTCTAAAACCAGCACAATTTTTTGTGCGCCGTTAATTGCAGTTTTTTACTATGTGAGGCACTGTAGCTCCCAAGTCGTCCATCCGAATTTTTTCAGACCGGGAGCTACAGACCTGCAGCTAAGCGCAGGTCTGCTCAATTATGATTATAACGTATATTTTTCTTTCTATAATTATACACATCATACTAAAAAATGGTACTCTAGAAAGCTTCCAAGTCGAAAAACCATCGGAAAACACCCATATTTTGCTATAAAACATCAAATTTATCAAAATAAGGCAATCTTCATGACGTCATTTCTACATTATGACGTCACTGTGGTGATAACCTTTTACACACTTATTTTCAATATGATTTCAACTATCTGCCACCTAATTTTTAAAGCTCTTCAAAAAATTTAAATTTTGGGGGCGAAAAATGCATAATAATACACATAGTCCTTTACAACAGGTCTTTTGGTTACAATACAAGTTCATATAAAACACTGATCTAGTGATCTTTGACTTTCTCATTATTTTTTAATCACATGTCGCTCGTTAAATGGCTTACACACTTTTAAATACAAATAAGAAACAGAACTACTGGTAAATTAAAGGTGTTTTCTGGCAATTATCATCCAAGTAATCTTTTCAGTTTTAGTAGCAATAAAGCTTGATGACAGTTACGCATGAAGATTTTATTTATTAATACTAAGCTACCTTTTTATTTTGTCAGCATCTAGAAGCACTTAAAGTACATAATCGATAAAACTATAAAATCTCAGACAAGTGTGTGTTTAAAAGTATTTAGGATGTGTGTATCTTATGATTGCTTAGTCAGTCAATATTTGATTACATGTTTATAGACTAATACTGGTACATCCTTATTTCTATATTTTTTTGTGAGTGAACCTCATGTGACCTCAAGTATGATAATAAGTAGATAGGCTTTTTATTCAGGAAGATAAAAAATAATCAATATTGGTAAAATATGAGAAATTTATTTACCTCATATATAATTGAAATGCACAACAAATTTTGTGTATGCATGGTTTGAATTCATACCTAATAATTTTTTTTGGCTAGTCTATTAAGAAATTTAAGTTGTTTACTTCCATTATTAACAAGATCCAGACTTACAAATTTATATGAACTTGTATGAACCCTCGATACACATAAGAGCATCTGAACCAAAAATGTCTTTACCACAACTCCTGCTGGTCTCCCATTCATAGATGGTTAGAGAGAGCTGTGATCAATTCAAATTACAGCCAGCAGACAGTTCTAAAGCCACAATCCCACAAGCTTTCCATTGCAGACATATCGATTTCTCCTTTAAATGTAACCTTACAGCACCTATACCTATCTCAAAATCTAATTTAAATGTTTGCACAGGTTACATGTAACCTTTGTAAAAGACAATTCACAATAAAAATAATTATTCCAGTGTCTGAACAGCAGGAATGAAAAAAAAATGTTAAATTCTCAACACTTCAGTATGCATGAGTTGAAAAGATATTACCAGTTCAACAATGTTCTTATTTTTCTAAAGAATGCCTTCAGGTATGTTTGTGAACAACAACTCGTTAGAACCTCAGGTAAAGAATAAATGAAGAACAAATGGCTAAACTTAAAAATAAAACAGATTTGATCAAGTTTTTTCAGGAAACAAACAAGACCATTTATTTGATTGACATGTGTACTTTTTCTCTGTATTTATAAACACATGCATATCAATCACATTAATCTACCATGCATAAATAAATAAATAAATACTGGCAGATCTTTTAAATTGTTTTTAGTTCTTCTTTAATTGCTAATGTACTGAATATATAAGAACAGTTTTTCATATTATTATAAATTTTAATGAATGGGGCCAGGGGGGGGGGGGGGGTGGCACTTAAGGTACATCAGGATGTTTTAAACAACAAAATGAACAAATAAGTGTATTTGTACATGCTTGGATAATTGCATGACAATTTTTAATAAAATTTCTTTTATCTATCAGGCCATCTGTTGCCGTCAGCACAATATACCAGTACCTACAGAGATGACAGTCTAGGCAAACAGTGTGACAGGACATTACATCAGACTATCGATCACTTTTACAAGTCTCCACCGTACAACTCCAACAGAATGACTCACCAATCCCCCTTTACTATTGAAATCTACCTTCAAGATTACATAACACACCTGCTTATTGTTAATGCCTTGTAAATTTCAGTCAGTCCTGATAAAACAAGATTCAATTGAAAAAAACCCAACTAGACAGATGGACACTGATGCATGATCAACAGTCTTAAGCCCATTGAGAATTTTACCCTCATTTTTTTTCCCTCTTGATGATAAGCTAGACAATGTTAAGTGTTTTCTGAGTACCCTAATACATGTTTACAAGTATGTATTGTCCTGAGTGTTTGCTTACTTTAGTTGTGTATTCAGGGCAGTTTTATTTATCGTCAATACATATATGACCAACTACAGAACAGAAACTAGCCAGATAACCCACTTATTTGTTTGCAGTGTTCTCATATTTTTATCAACTCTGTTATGAAAATTTAGATTTGCCTTCAACTAAAATCAATACTTGCAATTCATAACATTACATCTTTACTTAGATACACCACATAATGTTTTGGAATATTCCTCCTTTCATAATTTGTATGGTACTATAAATTACACCACAAAGGACCCAGATTTGGAACAAATTCTATCTTATCTTATAATGTATATAAAGCATGTAGTTGAATGAAACCTCTCCTATTCGGCTCTACATTACGCGGATAATCTCAGCGCAAAATTGCCTAATACACTAAATCAATGAATTATTCTCGTTCATGAGAGTAAGTAAAGTTCCTTTTCCCTAACCTTGCTACCGTAGCGTCCTTGCAGTAGATGTTCAGAAAGAAGATATCTGTCCGTTCGACAGAATCGATCATTCCGATGGGCACATTCACAAAGGCCTTCTTGAAGGTGACCAGGAGTCTGTAATTGGACAGGGCAATGACCCCATCAGTGGTCCTTCCGAGGAACTCCGGAGCTTCCCCTGGAAGAAGGGGGATGGGGATCTGGAGGGAGTCATCCTCCCTAACCAGTTTCTTTTTTGGGAACAGGTCTGATCTGTTGATGCATTCTAGACTAGTTGGCTCATCAGCATATGCCTACATGAATAAAAAAAAATATAAAAAAAAAAAAGAAATTCAAGCACATTGCTTCATGTCTGGGTTAAAATAATTTGAGTAATTTTATCATAGAGTAAAAAGTTGGGGTTTTTTTTTTCGTCCAACTGCTCTACAGATGTAATATTCAGCAAATATATGTCATCAAAACCAAAATGAAATAAAAATTCATAAATGTTTTTTTCTCAAATTCTACACAGTACACAGCGTATTGAAATACATCTCAAACCAATTATTGTTGTCTGTTTGTGAATGCAGACAGATGTTACTTCTGGAAGAGCTACCTGGGAATTGACAGCCATTAATAATGTGTTTTATTGACACCAATAAATGTGTATTTATGTTTAATGACTGTCCTTGCAGTCCAATCTCGGACATATATGTTGTCTAGTGTTGATCTAGCTCACTCTGCATGAAGTGTCATCTTAGCCCCCCCCCCTTTGAAAAAAAAAATAATGCAAAACTCTTACCATTTTCAGATGCATTTGGCATATATATTGCTGATGGCACTTTTTCTATGAAAATTCAGCACACCTGATCTTCACTGATGCTCACACAGTTGTTCCTATTATAAAATACAAGGCAATAAAAATGTCATTAACAAGTTATTTCAAACATTAAAGTCCATCTTTATTGAAACATTTATTTTTGGATCAATAACTGCACCAGTCTTCAGAAAATTTTACCTTAATATATTATTTCTTTCTATTGAGATTCAAAATGTTTAAAATCCAACTTTGTTGAAACAGCACTTTTTTACATGCCGACTGGCATTTAAATTCACTGTATTCATTCATGATTCTGAAAATCAATGCAGGTATCATATCTAAATATATCTACTACCAGACTACAAGGCCATCTACGAGTCTTTTTTAACGGTTTATCTACCGGTATAACCCAAGTCATATCAATCCTTACTTCAAATATTTGGCGCGTTTTCAAATGGATGACAGAATTATGAGAATATGAAATTTGATAATTTGTTGTGAAATGAAAGTAAACATCCCAATGACTATTCATCAGGGATTTCCAAATAGAAAGAAATCTTAGCAACTAACAATGATACATGTACTTTCATTTCTTTTAATAATTAAGAAGTTTTCCCTACTAGTATTTTTTGGAAGAAAACTAGTCATCTGTAACTGACATTAATCAGGTGAAACTAACATTGATTCAAACAAACTTAATAGACTTGAAAGAGAATAAATTACATACTATATTCAATTTTGTATTGAAGATATAAAGGACTTCATTGTAAATAAAACTACTGGTGTAGTAAACATGGTAAACCTACTACTAAAGGAAGTGTTATTCATAAATGCAACTTGTATGTATTGATCAGATAGTAGCACTTGTCAATTGTCAAATAAAGGTGCTGAGTAGGCAAATCTTATTTTTCCTTCTTTTTTTTTTTTTTGGATTAACCAGCATATTTAAGGTGGTATGGGACACCTCCATATTGTGATGTACTTCCTATCGAAATAAACAATAAAATCAAGTATATAATTTTATAAATGTTTTACTTCCCAAATGTGTCACCTAACAGCATAGCGTAATGGGTTAGAGTGCAAACTATGAATCTGTAAGTCATGGGTTCAAATCCTACAGGGGCTTTTACAATTTTGACCTTTCCAACAAAATTTTAAAACTCATCTTTTGGTCAAATGTTCTAAAATATGAAAATTCTAAACAGGTGAAAGTATTTTGATTATAGTGTACTTTTATCCACATTAATATCGACAGGTGTCCCATACCACCTTTAATAAAAACAAAAAACTAAACAACATGATACATGTACTACGTTTTACTTCAAGTTGGAAATGATTAATCTGAAATAACAGGCAATAAAAACTTCATAGTTTAAAAATAATTCTAATTCACAAATTTTTTTTTTGATGATATATATGGCTTATATATTAGTTGTTGGCATAATTCACTAATTACTACATGAACAACAAAAAACATGACAGTAAATAAAGTATTATAAGTTTATACAAGTCAATTACTGAAAACACTAGTGATATCCTAAACAAGTGTTATAGTGAGATAACCAATTGACTCGATATCCTTTTGAACCATTTATGCAGTGGTCACTTTCTACAACAGATTACATAGAAAGAAATCAAACATACACTGCACAGCATGCTTATACGAAACCTGTGTTTCAGAAGTATAATTATTCAATGCATAGTTGAGCTCAATGGTTGTCAATTTCAACTACCTGTATCACAGTATTCCATACCATGGAGGTAAAAGTTCAACACTATAAGATCCATGAAATACCCAGACACTATTGCAAGCACCTGCTACTTTGATATAATTACATTTTGTACTGTTATCATTTCCAAACAATCAATTTATCAGGGGCTAACCTGATTTCTTATACAGGATAAAAAAAGTAATCACCAACGACTTAATCTACATCTGCTTTTTAGCAATAATTGTGATATATTTATTCAGCTAACAAAGTCATCAGCTAATGTACATAACTTAACCAAGTAAAAATATAATATCGCTCAAGGATAGTACATTTCTTGTCAACATTATATTCTGTTGGTATATAATGTTCTTTATAATATCAATTCTGTGTATTAGGCCTACAGATGACAGTTGTGCGATTACGTAGATGTGATTAAACCATTCCACTTGTCTTTGAACTTACACCTCACGACTTAAGTAATGATTTTTAAACACTGTCTTATCTTAGCCAGTGCATGAGAACGTATGATTCTGACATGTACTTGACTTCATCATTATCTTGACATTTAGCAAATTTAGTGCACACAACATACGCGACTTATCTATAACCAAATGTTTACTGTGACAAAATATGCTGATGTGCATATTGAGTTAATGCTTATGCACTTATCTAACAACAGAGTTATGTCTTTGCAGCCATGTTAAACTGAGTGATATAATAATAAAATATACTACGTCTATGTTTGTCATCCGTTGCCAAACTCAAAACTAGGCCATAACATGTTTCAGCGGAAACGCCTCCTTTTAAAGCTTCTTACCTAAAAAGAATGTAGGTCCTGTTTTCTGTGGAAATCCACAGAACTTTATCTGGGAAATCCTTGGGAAAAACTCACTTCAGTAAATCATGCAGACGGGTATACTTATTTGCCCGGTAATCATAATAAAAATGGCGGAGCAAAATGTCAACAACGATGACGTCATTTTATTGGTCATATGATAAAGGTCGAATGCCTTTGAACGCGCACTATTTACCGAAAAGTATCCCTAGCGTCAGAGGCGCTGTTTGCTTTTATTTCCTTTCATATTTTTAAACGTTGCAGTATAGTCTCTGATATCAGCATAAAACTTTTCTTGCCTATTTATTACTTCATTTTCATTAATAAACAAAATCAGTGCGGGTAACGGGCACGCAGCATCGTTTAAAAAAAAAAATGGGGGGGGGGGGGGAACTATCCGAAATCTTGCATGACCAGCCAAAAAGTAAATAAACTCAAAAGTAAGCCAAAACATGTTTCAGAGGAAACGCCTTTAATTAAAGCTTCTTATTTATTTTTCTTATTTATCAAAACTATAAGGAAGAATTTATCATAGTTTAAGATAATCTTTCAAGTATCATTTTAAGGAGACAATAAATCATTTCAGGAGACAACAAAATGGACATAACATACCGATAAGTTAAGGTCACCAATAACAATAAATTTTTAAATACATAACTTTTCAAGCAGGTATATGTAAAAATTGTAAAAACTGTTTTAAAAAACGAATCATCTACAAAATAAATCAAAATAAATTTAAACAGATGTAAGCCTACCTAAGAAATTATGTCTATACGAAAAACTTAATCAAACTAACCACAAATACCGTTAACTGAAGTAAATTCATTGACACAATATTCTTGACATACCATGTAAAAGTTATGACAGAAGGAAACCAGACTTTCTTTATATTTGCGATGGCAAATTATTAGATTATAATTTTTATGTCTTCATCTAATCTCAAAGATTGTGAAAAAGCGCAAGAGATTTGCAAACATTCGTAAACTTTGAAATAGTAATAGCCTAAGCAAAGTGTTCTCGATTTGTATTCAAACGAACGTACGCTCGGCTAGCTGAAAAAATGTATATAAGTTCCATACACGTTGTTTAGCTGAAAAAAAAATACTTTTCAGGTGACACGTTTGTTAACATTTAGATCTAACTGGCCCGATATCATAAATTGAGAATAGAATTAAATAATATTCTTGATTCCTCTAACCTCAGGAATACTTTTAATACAACTGATCAAATGAAATTTCTGTCACCGGGTTGTATGGCTAAATGCCATACAATAGTATGATATTTTTTATGATTCAAAATGTGTATTAATAAAAAAAAATTATCTGAAATACATTCCTCAAGTATACACTCAGTTTATGGTCTTGAGACTTGGTGGTACGTATAACGATTCGAAATATATTGAAGTAAGCTAATATATAAGCCAACTTATCACATTGACTCTCTGTTATGTTGACTCTCATATGGACTCCCTGTTCCCCTCTACATCCGCGAGTATAATTGTACTGATCAACAAAAGAAAAAATCATTAATTCATTATGCGACATTATGCGACACTTTTTATAATTCTTGGTAAATGCATTTCCGATATGTTGAATACGATAAAAGTTATGCGACTAAATTAATTCTATGCATTTGAACCAGAAACATAAATAACATTGTTATTTATGTCTCTGCATTATTTGAACTGACTTGAACATGTGAAAAGGGTCGTCAATAAAAATGATTAAAAACTGAAAAATAAACAGAATTCACCATATCCATATCCCGATATATAAATACCTTACTTTACATATAATGATATAACAGTGCCATATTTTTTCACGTAATATTTTACTATTATTCACGAAATTAACAATTAATTTATCTGAAGAATTTTCTTTACGTCTTATGATTTTTTGTTGTTCGTACATAGGTTTTAGAGACATTAATATATCGAGTAATGACATAACACACAATGAAAAGATATATATTTAAAAGTATAAAAAGAAAATATTTGAACTAGTTCTAACAGGAGTGACAGATTATCAGAAAGTCAATACGACTTTCCCGCCATCATTTGTTGATAATTTTCACGCTTCGTTGAATATATTATCGTCCAATCAGAAAGACGAATACCAGTGTATCCTGGACGTGTGAAATGGCGGATTCGCTTGAAACTGAGAAAACGAGCGAATTTACGTGCAAACAATGCCTAACTTATCGTAATGAATGCTTGTAAAGAAATATTTCGGATAACTTTTGTAAAAGGCAGGTTAATATGAAGAGTCTTTGTAAATTTGTCAAGATAATAGTTAGATTAAACCGGCTTTAAACACCAAAGGTGTTTGTTTACAACATCCAAATATTTTCGAAGCCCGGTTTGAAAATGGGGGATTAATGTTAAGCATGACTTAAAGTGAAATAGAAGCATGCCGGTTTAAATTCCAGTTTAAATGATTTACGATGTGAAGCGAATCTTTTTGAATAATTTTGTTAATTTTGATTTTTAAAGATGTCAATATCGTCCAATTAAAAAATGTCAATTAATGACACTATTTTGTTTTTTAGAGAATCATATATATTTATATATATATATATATTAAAAATGCTTAATTAAAGTTTGACAGTGTTAATGTTAATGTCATCCTGTAGATGTCTGAAATAGACTCGAGAGAATCCCTAGATTTTAAAGAAGACTCAACAATTGCTCAAGATGGATTAAGAGAAAGTATTGAAAATGCATCATTCTTCCAAAGCAGAGGGCCCCTGGCTGCTTCAACTGTCTCAAGGTAACGATGCCACAAAATCGTCTCCACTGACACCTTCTGGTCTGTAATGATAACCAGTTCAAATGTTGTAGACCTGTCTGGGATGCATTGCTTTAGAGAGGTGGACAGGCATAACCATTATCCACTAATCTTTGCAAACCCCACTTTGATTCTGGTAAACATGTACAGCTGTAAATGTTGAAACTGGAGACAGTCTGTGCTTTAGCCCAGGTTTTTGATTCCTTTAAAGCTTTTTGTCTGGACTTTTGTAATAGACCTGTTGTTTTCACAGCTTTACAGTTACTTCATGCATCTGTCACAAAGAAATCAACAAAGTCACTTACCAGCTGTTTATCCATTTTCTGGAATCATATCTTCTTCATCCCAATTTAAATTATGAGAATTGTATCAGTGTAATCCATTTGCAGTAATCTAGTTTAATTGGTAGATAAAATTACAAACACAATCTAATGACCATTGAAGAAGAAATCTAGAGGAGACCTCTGAAGGTGAAGTTGTTAGGGCTGTATGGTGTACTAACATTTTCAGTGCAATGCAATTAATAAAATTTGATACAAATTTCTTAAGTCCTGACAAGATCATCCTGTGGTTAGTCTCACTTCGCTTACCATGGGCTTTTGACGATGGACAAGATGAACATGAGTGTTTTCTGGGGTTCCATGGCAAAAACTGTGAAAAAAGGAAAGTTTGGCTATATACATGATATATATAGACTGTTGGTACTGGATCAGTGATGGAGAACCTGATAAGAAATCAAGGGCTTCAAAGTTTAATTCACAGTCTAATCTTCTCATTTTACATTTCCTTATTCTTTTTTTATGCTCCACTGTGTTTAGCAATGCATGTATTAAGATTTGGAAAGAAAACTTTAAGCTATTCTTAAAATATATTTATTGATTTGCCATGGAAATTCTTAAAATAGTTTATCCAGCGCAGTGTGCAAATGATTTTTTTTTTTTTTGTAGACCACAAAGACCAAATACCCGTGGGCAAGACAGAGAAAAATGGAAAGAGAATGGGTCATTCTTAGACTTTAATACTCCAAAGAGAGGCCAAATAAATGATAACCAATATGATAGGTATGCTAGTCACAATTCAATAGGTAGAGCAAATGTTATATGTATTATATTTATAGTACATGTTCTATTAATACATGGTTCTAAACATCGTTGTAGATTTGGAGATGAGTTTTCCATGGGAATCAAAGGATCAAGCAGGGACTCCTCACTTGGTCTTATTCCAGTGGAAGCGATGAGTGGTATTAAATATATATAGAGGACACAGATTTAATTTTGATTTAATGTTCATTCAATAATTAGTATTTTATTGAAGGGTTAGCAATATTATGCTAAATTTAAAAATTTTACCTGCAAATGAAATGGGAATAATTAATTTGAATTTGAATATCAAGTACATTTATATTTCAGATACCAGTATTTCTTTTCTGGTATCAAGATACATATTTCTGTATGTGCAGTATATACACAAGCATCTAAATACTATATAAATGTTTGACTGTATTCTGTACTCTACAAGTTTAGCATAATTTCCTCTCCAGATTTATCTGCCAGTGTTCTGCAAGTGCCAGAAGAAAAGTTTTTTGATTCAGAAGCTGCCACAGTGAAAAAGAGACCATCCTCTCCAAAAACAAGAGAAACACCTGTAAGATTCCCAATAGTTTACTACATCAAACACGAAAAACAGTTACATGTAATAGTTTAAATTATTCTGAATCATAGGGGTTAAATACCTTCAAATAATACAAAACTCGCAACACTCCTCCCATACAATAAAATTAAAATTGAATCAAGTTTAAAATCTGTTTTGCATACTGAATGTTATTATATTAACAACATACATGTAGAACATCACAAGAGTACAGTGAACTACGTAGAAACTTTTAATGGGCATTAACTCCAGAAAAGTTTCAATGTAATGTTTTGACTGTCCAGTCAGATCGCAGTAGGCGGAGTTGAGACATTACCACTCATGACTTAGTTTGAGAGAGTGTGTTAATGGAGTAAATTATAGATGACGCAGACGAGGAAACTATCTATCAATAGCTATATAAAGACAAATCAAGGTCTAGTATATCTTATAAATTTAACTTACTTTGAAGTGTTTTGAAATTCTTTCACCGGGGAACAACGATGTCTATATATAGATGTGGGAGGAAGTAATGTCAAACATCGAAGACTGTACGAATATTTATGAAACTTATTACCGGTAGTATACTAATCAAAGTATGCCGAATCTTCCCGGAATTAAACAAAGGTCATAATTTTACTGTATATAAAAACTTTCTTCATGGTTACTCAGTGTGAAACATTCTTTACCTAATTTACCGACTTTGTCCGCCATTGTTTTATTTTTTCACTAAGCTTCAGCCGACATTGCCTTTCTGTTTCACTATATTAAATTCTTATCTGATCATTCATTCGCATTTTAAAATATTTAATGCCCGTATTCTCGGACTCCATGCCAGGAAATTCAGTTAGTTATGTCATTCCTATACATGTACTTATATGAAGACACTGTTGACGGCCAAATAAATTTTTACAATCGTTCTTTAAAACGCTTTAAAGTTACACCAAAAAAGGATATACATGTAATATATAGATCTTAATTATTTGTTTGCCAGTTTATAACTGATGATGATTCCTTCATTGGCATCACCTATAATTTACTCAGTTAACTTTCTCTCTCTTTTGTGGTAAACATTGTGAGTTTTATTGGTCAACATTTTCAGGGGGGCTTAAAGCAAGTTTTGTTTTCCAACATGTCATCCGGACAAGTTCCAGGAATCCTTACAGAGGAGGAGGGAGATGTCACTGTTCCAGATATCCAGTTTCAGGAGGGAGAACTGGATCAACTGGATGAGGACTTTGATCTGGAGATGACAGCTAATGAGAGTGCCCTGGAGTATGCAGGGATACCTAATCCAGACATGTCCGAAATGAAACTCCATACAACCAGTGATAATACCGCAGGTTTGTTGCATTAATGTCTTAATCTAAATTCAGTTAAAAAATCATCTGTTTCATTTATTAGAAAAAGATTCTTAAATGTGTGGAAAAAATAGGTAAATGCATATATTTAAGTTCTTTCTGAGAATTTAATTCTCAGAAAGGACTTAATTATACGCATTTACCAATTTTGTTGCATCTGTTTGGAAGCCAAATAATGTTGCTATCAATTTTACTGTATCAGAGTAATACGAGGCATGTACACTGATCTTATACATAACCTTTCCTGATATTTTTTTGCTCTCTTCAACAGGGGATGACATTTGGAATTCGGTTTATTTAAAGTCAGGCTCCACCTTCTCTCAGTTCATCACAGCAGAGGAAGGAGAGACTTCCGGTGAACAGGAGACCTCAACTGTACAGGAAACGACAAGAAATTCCCAGCGCAGATATCCCAGTCTCAGCAAAGTCACACTCTTTGATGGTAAGCAGGATCATCAAATTAAAGGTGAACTTATTTTACTATAGAGAGAAGCTCTTTTACTTTATATTATCTTTTTTATGTTTGATTGAATCTGAAATGTAACTTGCACATGATAGTGTATTGTAAACCAACATTTTAGACAACTTTATTTCATGATGTACATGTACCTTGTTATAAGTTGATTCAGAAAGACTTATTTTTTGTTGATAAACTGAAACAAATATAAAGGACATAAACAGACTGGTTTGCTGTGAAAAAATATTTTTTTGAAGAAGGTTAATGCAACCATGAAATCATTATTTTTTTCATAAGCAAATTCAATTTGATTAACAGAATGTCAGTTACCTGGAAGTCCATATTAGCATGAATTTGGAGATTATTCTGTAATGCTTCATGCAAAATGTAATTTTTAGACATGGGGAGTTCCGAGGATGTAAGCCAGCCTTTGTCAGCACGGACCAGGGCCCAATATCCTACCCTAGCAGCTGTAAGAATGGACAGTGAGGTCAAGTATATTGCCTAATCATATTTTATTAACCGCTTTGAAGGTTTTTTTTCATATATCATGTTTAGCTCTTCTGTGTAAAAAAAACCCAGAGACTTGTGTTTTCAGATGTTTAAAATTTATTTTTAATTCCTTTTCAAACAGGTATTTGATCAGTCTGTAGATGTGGACAAAAGTATTTCAAAGAGAGGTTCTGGGGCAGGTCAAAGTGCAGACCTTGAAGTCAACACACCAAAGAATGTCTCGCAAATAAGTGCTCAAATGTATAAGATGAATGACGAAAGGGCAATGAATGGAAGCACTGATAATGTGTCTATGTCCATGAGGTACTCTGCTGAAGGGGACGTAGTTAGCTCCCCTGACAGAACAGGGGTCAAAAGATCACCAAGGAAGAATGATGACTCTGAAGATGAGTAAGCACTACTTATATTGATGTATTTATATCCTACGTTTTGTTATACCTTTTCTTTGTACTTATAGTCATTATTTACATCAGTAGTACAGTATCTTTAGGAAATAAATCTTTTGAATTGCAGGGAGAAGACTCTTCCCACACAATCAAAAAACTCACCAGCAAAGGAATTCCTGACTACCTTCAAAGAGAGCTTTAAATCGCCAACCCACAAATCCAGGAATTCAGAAGTGAATTCAGAGGTATAGATTTAATAGGCTAAATACATTGTAATTCAACTGTTGAATGATGAAACATGTACATTGTAATTCAACTGTTGAATGAAGTTTCAAACATGTACATTGTAATTCAACTGTTGAATGATGTTTCAAACATGTACATTGTAGTTCAACTGTTGAATGATGTTTCAAACATGTACATTGTAATTCAACTGTTGAATGATGTTTCAACATGAACAGTCATTGTAGTTCAACTGTTGAATGAAGTTTCAAACATGTACATTGTAATTCAACTGTTGAAAGATGTTTCAAACATGTACATTGTAATTCAACTGTTGAATAATGTTTCAAACATGTACATTCATACCAGTACAAGTTTTTTTGAATTGTTTAGACTTTTTTGAATGATGTGAATTCAGAGGTATAGATTTAATAGGCTAAATACATTGTAATTCAACTGTTGAATGATGAAACATGTACATTGTAATTCAACTGTTGAATGAAGTTTCAAACATGTACATTGTAATTCAACTGTTGAATGAAGTTTCAAACATGTACATTGTAATTCAACTGTTGAAAGATGTTTCAAACATGTACATTGTAATTCAACTGTTGAATAATGTTTCAAACATGTACATTCATACCAGTACAAGTTTTTTTGAATTGTTTAGACTTTTTTGAATGATGTGAATTCAGAGGTATATATTTAATAGGCTAAATACATTGTAATTCAACTGTTGAATGATGAAACATGTACATTGTTATTCAACTGTTGAATGAAGTTTCAAACATGTACATGTACATGTACATTGTAATTCAACTGTTGAATGATGTTTCAAACATGTACATTGTAGTTCAACTGTTGAATGATGTTTCAAACATGTACATTGTAATTCAACTGTTGAATGATGTTTCAAACATGTACATTGTAATTCAACTGTTGAATGATGTTTCAAACATGTACAGTCATTGTAGTTCAACTGTTGAATGACGTTTCAAACATGTACATTGTAATTCAACTGTTGAAAGATGTTTCAAACATGTACATTGTAATTCAACTGTTGAATAATGTTTCAAACATGTACATTCATACCAGTACAAGTTTTTTTGAATTGTTTAGACTTTTTAACACAAGTTTTTGGATTTCAGGAGCAAAGGGTAAAGCCCATGGGGGATGATTTACTGACAGAGAAGGGTCCTAACCGATATCATGACCACCAGGTAACCCAACAGCGGTCCTCATCTTTGCATATTTACATGTATATGTGTTCAATTGTACAGCTGTATCTGTATGTTGCATTTGGTATCTTCAGTTGCTGCAAAATTTCTGTATTGTATCCCAGCAATATTTATTACATATCACAATATTTGAGATGGGATACATGCAAATTGAAATTTTAATTGGACTTGCAGCAATATGAAAAAAAAGTTTGATGCAAAATTTTACTTGTTTTATTTATATTGTACAATGTAAATGCCATTATGTTTTGAAGGAGGAAAATGGGGAAGACTACCAAGATGACATGCCCTCCCAGTTGAACTCCATGTATTTCAAGCCCTCCTATCCAGAAGCTTCCATGCTTCCCCCTGGACAGAGGATGGACACCTCAGATGACATGTTTGGGGAGGTAGCTTACCCAGAGACCATTGAGATGTTCGATTCCCCAGGGGACAGGCTTGAAGCCTCTGGCTGCAACATTAATGACATGCAGGTAAAGCACTATTGCCTACTTATTAGACAGTTTTGTATTTGTTTTTTATATATTTTATGATAACATGTGAATATAAACATGCTGTATACATGTATGACTGTTATAATTGTGAAAAACATACATGTATTGATAGGCTGTTTATTTATTTACACATATATCTTATGATGCACATTGTTTCAAAAGGCAGGGGACAACCCATTTGATGGATTAGAGTCGTCCTTCGGATCTTTTGGACTGAACAAGGAATCTGATGTCCAAGAATTGCCTGGCCAGGCCAACCAGTGGTTACAGCTCAACTCAAGCCCAATGAGTGCCCAAGCCCGCAACAGTGGCCACTCTCAGGCAAGCCAAAGACTCAGTTCTCAGTCAGGAGTGAGCCCCAGGGTCAGTCACGAGTCCAGTAAATCTACACAACAGAAAAAACAGGCCTACAGAGACATGGAAGGGGTAGGTCTGGATTTAAAATTGAAAAAGAAGTAAAAAGATCTTTATCTCCAGTTCACTCTCTGTTCTTTCGTAATGATGACATACATGTAGGTGTGTTATTAAATTGCATGTATTACAATTAACCAACTGAATATCTAATGGAATTGCGTTTTTTAAGCTTAATTTTCACTTACTAGTTTCTGCTATAGGGAATCTTACACTGGTAAACACAATTAGTTTCAAACTACATGTACACTGGATGTTGGTTTCTGTGATTTACTTATTATACCCCCGCTCCGAAGGAGAAGGGGGTATACTGTTTTACCCTTGTGTCTGTCTGTCCGTCCGTAACAAAAATTTCCGTCGCATTTATCTCAGCAACTAATTGTCGCAGATGCTTGAAATTTTAACACACTATTTGTTTAGGCATGCCATATCGTGGAATATATTTTTGTACCAATCGGACGTCAACTTCCTGTTAAATGACGACTGTTTATTTTTCAGCCTAAATTTTCAAACAATTTTCGTCAAAGATTTCTCAGCAACTATTTATGGCAGATGCTTGAAATTTTTACACAGTGTTTGTTAAGGCATGCCATATTGTGGGATATATTTTTGTACCAATCGGACGTCAACTTCCTGTTAAATGATGACTTTGTTTATTTTGAGCCAAATTTTCAAACAAATTTCCGTCAAAGATTTCTCAGCAACTATTTATGGCAGATGCTTGAAATTTTTCCACAGTGTTTGTTAAGGCATGCCATATCGTGGGATGTATTTTTGTACCAATCAAACGTCAACTTCCTGTTAAATGACGTCTTTGTTTATTTTTAGCCTAAATTTTCAAACAAATTTCCGTCCAAGATTTCTCAGCAACAAATTATCGCAGATGCTTGAAATTTTAACACTATATTTGTTGAGGCATGCCATATTGTGGGATATATTTTTGTACCAATCGGACGTCAACTTCCTGTTAAATGATGACTTTGTTTATTTTGAGCCAAATTTTCAAACAAATTTCCGTCAAAGATTTCTCAGCAACTATTTATGGCAGATGCTTGAAATTTTTCCACAGTGTTTGTTAAGGCATGCCATATCGTGGGATGTATTTTTGTACCAATCAAACGTCAACTTCCTGTTAAATGACGTCTTTGTTTATTTTTAGCCTAAATTTTCAAACAAATTTCCGTCCAAGATTTCTCAGCAACAAATTATCGCAGATGCTTGAAATTTTAACACTATATTTGTTGAGGCATGCCATATTGTGGGATATATTTTTGTACCAATCGGACGTCAACTTCCTGTTAAATGATGACTTTGTTTATTTTTTAGCCTAAATTTTCAAACAAATTTCCGTCAAAGATTTCTCAGCAACTATTTATCGCAAAATTTTCAAACAAGTTTCCGTCAAAGATTTCTCAGCAACTATTTATGGCAGATGCTTGAAATTTTTACACAGTGTTTGTTAAGGCATGCCATATTGTGGGATATATTTTTATACCAATCGGATGCGACCTTTCTGTTAAATGTCTACTTTGCTTATTTTGCATATTCACACCAGAGCGGGGGTATCACTAGTGAGCATTGGCTAACAGATATCTAGTTTGTATTAAGTCTGATCAGAACCCAATACAGTGAAGCCTCAGTTATCCGGACGCTTTTGTTCCTAAGTCCAATCGTCCGGATAGGTGAAGCATCCGGATATCTGAAATGTGTCTATTGTTGTCATGAATGATAAAGTATTTGTATACAATGGCTCCCAGTATTCATACTGGGTTGTTTTTGTTTTTTGGGGTTTTTTTGCCATTCGTACTAAATAACAACACATAATAGAGTTGTCCGTTGATATGAACATTTTCAAATATAAAGAGCCCCGCTTTATATTGTTATTTTGTCATGAAATATTAACCAGACTATAATGATAACCGAATCTAGCTAAATTCTTTGTGTCCAAGTGTGATATGTGCCCAGGCATTTACATGTACGTAATGTTTCCAACTATCTATTTCTAGAAATGCCAATTTCCTCAATAATTGATTTATTTTTGAAATTATTTCTGTTCTTATAATAAAGTCAATTTTATTGATGAAATTAACGTTTACTAGTTGGAAAATTGCAAGATCCACCAATGCACTTCCGATGAGTTGACATGCTTTCACTTTGTTTTCTTCCTGTACTTTCGGTTTTGACTTAATCTAACAAGGCATTCATGAGACAATTCGTTTTAAAATACGATTTGAATAGGTAGATAAAACACAAAGCTTTGTAAAACTTTCCAGTTTTCTTGATTAATTAGCATATTTTTTATTCGAAATACAGGGATGTTTAAAAAAGCGATGACACTTGACAGGTGCACAGGTTAAGATATCCAAGCCACGTGCTGTGAGGCGTGACTAATCCTTTCTGGCAAGCACTGTCAGTAATTTTGAAAGTGATTTGGGAAGTCAGTGTTTATACAAGCTACTAATGAGGGTGTACCACGTAAAAAAGGTGTGAAACTCAATTGACAGGCGTAATCTTTTGTATTGAACGGGGTATCATCAAATTTTACCGTCTGGTTAAATGAGGCAAGATTAGTAGTAAATTAGTGTTTTGTGGTAAAAACAAAACCGTCCGGATCCGGAACGCGGAATTCCAGATAAATGAGACAAAATAACGTATAAAAAATCTGTTCCCAAATAAAATCGTCCGTTAACTGAAGCGTCCGGTTATCTGGCATCCGGATATCTGAGGCCCCACTGTACATGTAAATGCCTTTTTCTACAGCAGTCTTTTTTTTGCATTTATTAAAAAAACAAATTTTTGTGCAAGTGTTTAATGCATCCTTTTTGTTACAGAGTGAGTATTCCAGTCGGTCTAGGAGATCTGCAGACTTTGACAACTCTGTGTTTGCTGAGCCACGACTGAGTCAGTACTATGGAGGAGACCCCCAAGCCGTCAGGAGGAGTTTCCCGGAACTGTCAATATCACAGCCAGTGAAAGCTGATGTCTCACCTAGGCTGTCCAAAAGCCAAGGTAACATAAAAGAGGATGAAGCTTCTGATTTTTATGCATGTTATTAAGCTATCAAATCACAAAAATTAGAAATTCATGTATATGTATTGCTGTATTTTATAACAATATCATGTGTAAAAGGTTTATACATGTAATTGATTTTGTTATATTAACAGATCGTCCCGTTGTGTACAAGGATGACTCGGGCGAGATGGTGACAGACCTTGCCTACCAGACAGATTTCACCGACATGGTTCATACCCAGCATGCCAAGCTGCAGGAACAGTTCGCCAAAGGAAGTCTGGACTTTGATGTCACCATGGCTGATGATTTTAAACCTGCAGGTACTACTGACTCTAAGTGTTAAAGCTGATCAGTTTGTTAAGATTGTGCATTGTATTTGTGATATGGCTGTATGAATTCACTTCCAACAAAAATTGTTGAATTCTTCAGAGTGACCAAGATTCATGTATATGTTTATGCTTGATTTGTTAGTTAAAGAGGCAAGTTATTCATAATTGTTTACATCACATCATGTATAGGGATAAAAATGAGGAGAGAAAAAACTTAGTTTAACACTTATGCTGCTAAAATATTGAAATTAAATATACGTTGTAGATGAGGCCAAAGCAATGCTGGATGAAGATGAAGAACAGTTTGAGAAAGAGAATGTATTCAGAGAGGTATGTTTATACAGGGATAGTAGTATATCCACATAAGATGCTGTAAATTTTAATTTGTTTATGCTCGAAATGATTGACATTTTATTCAGGATGTCAAGATAGTGACCCCTGTTGGTTCCCCAGACTCGTGGGGCTACTCCAGTAAAATGTCCATCTCCTGCCCCTCCTTCCTCAAACCAGAGGTTGAGGACCTGAGGATTTCTATTGGAACGTTCATGAAGAGTGGGTCAGGTGCCCTCGGATCATTAGGAGGTGATGGATCTCCGGAGAGAGTGAGTTGCTTCTTTTTTTTTTTGAAGAAACATCCTGTACATTTGATTGTTTTCAATACATTATACTGTAATTTAGTTATACATATAAAGGTGCATGTACATGTACATGTACCAAAGTTTTATCTTAAACGTCAAGTATTAATGTAGTATCATAAATTTTTAAAAGTGCCTATGACAACTATGGTTGGAAAATTAAATCAATATCAGAAGAAAATAAATACCCTAACAAAAATTATGTTTGCAGCCTGAGTTCGGAATGCATATCAAAACCCCTCCACAGAATAGGAAGCCGATGGCCCTCATTGAAACTTCTATCAGGGAGTTTGAGCCTGATAGGAGTCTCCAAGCCTCCAAGTGCAGGACAGAGGGAGTGGGCAATGAAGATGGTGCGTGTTTTAAAAGAAATCCATCAATTTCTAATTAAAACTCCTTTGAATTTTTTTCGAAAACTGAAAAATACACATACTCTATTATGAAGGTTGTTAATTTCTATAAGCCAATGACTGAAAGAGTGACAGTAAAATAGGCAGACCATCATCAAATCACAGTGTAATAACAATGTAGACCTTCATCAAATCACAGTGTAATAACAACGTAATAAAGACTATGCAGAGTCCATGGTCATGTCAAAATCACTCTGCTTGTTTTCCTGGAAGTCAGAATGTTCTTTCTATTCCTACAGAAGACAGACTGGAGGACAGGACTCTACAGGATGATGTAGTGACCCTGGCTGATCTGGAGGAGTCCCCAGCGTACCAGGAGAGTCGGGGGTCCCATCCCCAGTCCACGGGGTACAGAGACAGTCGGGAGTCCCAGCCCCAGCCAAAGAGAAGCAAAACCCCAATAATGGAATTGTCAGCAGAGCTGTCTAAGCTCCAGGAATCTCTGAGGGAGTCTGATGGTAAATCATTATAGTGATGGTGTATCACAGTGTTTCCATGCATGAATTTGTGTGCATCGAGTCCAAACATTTTTATTGCCCATTATGTCTTATCTTGTAATATTTTTAAAGGCAGTATACATATCATGACTTTTCTATTGCAGATAGGGTAAACACAAAAAAAAAATATTAATACTGAGTATTGTCACTAAGCATTTGTTCACTCTTTGCAGATTCCCTAAGCATCACTCTGCTGCATTCACTGCTTCAGTCAGTGCCCAAAGACACCAAACCAGCCGAGCTGTCTAAAATGGTCATGGCTCTGTCCCAGAAGTCTTCCAGATCTCTTCGTCATCCAGTGGCAAAATCAACCAAACTTCCCATCAGAAGAGGTTCTGATGTGATGAATAAGGTCAAAGGGTCATCTCCAAGGAAATCACAGGATGTACCAGAACACGACAGAAGCCAGAATTCTGCCTCTTTCAGCTCCAAAGGTTCAAAGGAAGACAAGGAACTGAAGAACATTCTGCATAAAACCCGGCCGGATGGGGAAGAATCAGACGTTTCACTGTCTCCTATTAACAGAAGTGATAATGTGACTCCTTCAGACGTAATGTTAAAAACGTCCTGCCAAAGTGACAATGCAGATGGCAGTGAAAGAGAGTCTGTTCATTCTAATGATCCTTTAGGTAGAAGAGGTCAAGCTAGAAACTCTTCACAGATATACGTCCATAGTGGCCAAGTGTCCAGAGGCAGCATGGCTTCACCTGGGAGTCGTGGAGGAAGCCAGAGAAGTTCACAGGAAAATGTACGATATGCATCCAGTGCAGCTGTCAATGCTTCTGATAGTCCGGACAGATCCAGACACAGTAGTACTGGAAGTAATAAAGAATCCAGAGAGAACCGGATCCGGTCTCCACATGGCAATGACCATGGAGACTTGACTGGACACCACATTCCAGATGGTACAGACTACAGTCTGAAAGCAGACTATCCGCATCAGATTAACATGGGGTTGTCCAGAGAGGATCTGGTGGGAACGGAGGATATCCAGTTGGCAGATTCCAGGGGATTTAATCTCATTGATAGGGATCTGGACAGTATGGGAAATAATCAGAGAATTAGTAGGGAGTCTAATGAACAAAGGAGCAGGGAACGAAGTGTGAGTGATTACCATTCAAAGCATGACTATGACATTGGATACTGTGAACAAGGCTTTAATCGAAATGGAAACTACAACAGCGGTAGGAATTCTCAGCCCAGTAAGAAGTATGAAGTTCAAGACAACGAATATTTTCAAGATGCACACAATAAAGAAAACATAGCCAATGATAAAAAGGTCAAAGAAGATAGGGATTTGATGCCTCCTCCACCTGTGCCAAGTTTTCACCACAATTTGGTCCCACACCACAAAACATCAGATCCACCCATGCTGCTGACAAAACAATCTCTGATGAAGAGCAGCTTTGCCCAGCAGTACTTACCGCCACCAGCCACCAGAAAGATCTTGTCATCCAAGCAGTTTTCTCAATCTCAGGGTGATGTGTTCACTCTGAAGCAGGATCATCATCACCTTCCCACTCAAGACTCAGCATTAAGCAAGAAACTGTCCCACTCTCAAACCAACATACCAGACCACAGCATGGCGGACCTCAGCCAGCATAGTTTGATTACACCCGACCAGTCTCGGCATCGCCGGATCCTGTCAGAACCAATGACTGATGGGAAGAGGTTGGCAGACGACACCAGCATGTTCAGACAACCACCTGCCTTCCACAGTACTCCGTTTCAGAGGGACACTACTAATCTGTCCGAGACACAGTTTTATGAGATGGATCACTCTGTGATGTCAGTCATGGATGCAGAAAAATCCACCTTGGATGGAAATTTTAAACCAGGTAAAAAAAAAAAACCCAGAGGGAGATTTGAAGGTAGCATTTAAATATAAATGCATTATTAAATTACAGTTTATTTATGAATCAATATGTAGACTATTTAGGTAGTAATATTCATTGCACTTATTATATATGTGGGTTTTTTTCCAGCTAAAACTCCCACACCAGAATATACAGGCCTAGCTGCCATTAAAGCCCCTGAGATTCTGTCCTTCCCTGAAGTATGCTGCGTGGGAATCTCGGTAAAGACCACCCTCCCCCTGACCAATCCGACCAATCGCTGGCTGGAGTGCATCCTTCAGGTGCGGCAGCTGTTACTGGATGGACAGCCGGCTGGAACCAGTGTGACAGTGCCATTTGAAATGAAACAGAAGGTCATCGTAGAACCAAACACTATGGAGAAAATTGAGGTTTGTAACATTAGCGTTGGACCAGAATGATGGTTCTAAAGAAAAATAAAATCCCTGTCCAATTTTCAACAAAAAATGATAGTATAAAATGCTTTGGCAGCTGATGTTAAAAGTAGTTTGCCTGTACATTATGCATTAGTGACAGTGATAGTATTATGCTGTATTCTGTAGTGTTTAAGATATCTGTACTTGTAACCATTGCAGGTGATCTTCATTCCTAAGTTGGCTGGAGCCTACGTGGCCGAGTTGTTGATCCATTCCCACAGGTTTACCCAGGACCGGGCCTCAGGCTCTATGTCCTACCCCACCATAGTCACAGTGCAGGCCATAGCCGAAAAACCCAAGATCGAGGTCAGGGGCTAAGTTATCAGTTCTGAACCAAATGTTTAATAAACACAGACACATTGAGAGAAACTAGTACAATCATAACTGATTATCAGCTGTGTCAATTTTATTGCAAACAATAGAAAGGTTTGCAATTTATTGCGCTTAGTGGTGACTACTAAGTTAATTTTTATACCCCCGGCAAACGAAGTTTGGGGGGTTATAAGAATCACCTTGTCCGTCCGTCCGTCTGCTTGCAAATTTGTGTCCGGTCCATATCTTTCTTATGGAGAAACATTGGAAGTTCTTACTTCACACAAAGATTGCTTATGACCTAAGGGTGTGTCATGACCTTGACCCAAGGTCATTTGGGCAAGGTCAAGGTCACTGGCAGAAAAAGTGCAAAACTCGTGTCCAGTTCATCTCTTTCTTATGGACAAATTTTGGAAGTTCTTAATTCACATAAAGATTGCTTATAACATGAGGGTGTGTCATAACCTTGATCCAAGGTCAATTGAGGATTTTCAAGGTCATTGTTTTAAAACGCTTCATTCCTGTCTGTGTCATGTCTTTTTTTAATGGAAATAATTAGAAGCTTAAATTTGACACAAAGCTTGCTTACGTCAGGCCACTTAAAATTAATTTTTAGATTCTCATCTTCGCCTTTCTTTCTGAAAATGGCCTGCCCCGATGTATTTTAGGGGGGGGGGGGGGAATGTGTGGAAAAAAATTTTGGAAATAAAATTGGGTTCGGTATACCAAAAATTCAAAATGTTTAATGGCTGCTTGCATGTGGATTATCGTTTGATTCTAATCATGTTTGTTAACATAAGGATGCAAATGTCTTCATGCATTAACAGTTAAGTTGAAATAAAATGGAATTTAAAGAATAGAAATTGGTTTGTTTACTCATATTAGCATTAACCGTTTAAAAAATAGAGCAGTTGTTATTTATAGAAAATGGACGGTGAAATAGATTCATCCATTATTTTCTTTAATAAAAAAAAATACATGAGTTATGATCTTTTCTTAGCAGGGGGTATCAATTGTGAGCTTGCTCACAGTATCTCTAGTTTTTATATGAAAATATGGGGGGGGGGGGGGGGATGTGAGACTACGATTTAACTTCACCGCTTTACATTTTCATACAGGTTCATGGCTTTGGTCTGGAGAACAGGGTACTGAACTTTGGACAGGTGACGTGGGGAAGCTGTAAATCCCTGACCCTGGGGATTGTCAACTATGGACAGGCCTCCCTTCCCCTCAGGCTCTCCATATCTTGTGTAAGTGCTTAAGCAATTTTTTGCATATTGGGATTTGTTAGGAATTGCATCACCAACCATGTTAATTTTGTATGATGTCAAACGATGATGTGTTATTTACAGTATATATATTTGTTTGCATGATGTCACAAACTGCAGAATTTCTGTCAACTTTTTACAACATAATCAAGTATGATTTTCTGCTACATGCATGTAACTTATTGATGAACAATACACTTGCATGTTTGATCGCTTACATTTGCTAAATAAACCTTAAAATTATATTTTTATTCAGATGAACTGTTACAAATAAAAAGTTTCATATACATGTACATAGAACATAAGTACATTTGAGCCATATGAATTTACATTGGGTTTTTTTTTTAACATACGGTACATCAAAAGAGTTCACCCAATTGTTTATAATCTATTGGATAAGGATAACGATTATTTATGTTTTTATATGAACAGTCAGCTGAACATGAATTTGAAATAGGATTGATTTCTCATTATATAACTTTAATGTAAATGTTTCTTCTAAAATACTCCCATGTGAAAATTGCTATGTTCATGTATCTTGTTATTCTGCATGCTGTTCTGTTCTCAAAGTCTTTTAACTTTGACTTTAATACCTGGTTAAACATGTTATTTATTACCTGTATGTACATGTAACTCTTTGTTATTTATTACCTGTATGTACATGTAACTCTTTGTTATTTATTACCTGTATGTACATGTAACTCTTTGTTATTTATTACCTGTATGTACCTGTATGTACATGTAACTCTTTATTACCTGTATGTACATGTAACTCTTTATTACCTGTATGTACATGTAACTCTTTATTACCTGTATGTACATGTAACTCTTTGTTTACATGTTAACATTGCTGCTGATTTCAGACTAAGAACCTGGGCATTGTAGGTATCTGTATTGGGTGCTGCACCTGTCATTACTGTGCACTCATCGTATCTATATACTGCATTACATACCTCCCTCTCCTTGTCATATTTATATTGTGTGATATTTACATGATACGTGTGTATCAGAACTTTTATATTACTCGATTTCAAGATTTTTCATAATTGATTTTAAAAGCTTGGCAATTTTTAAAGAAATACAAGTACATATTTACTTGGTATTAAAGATCTTTGCTGAATTTTATATGAATGAACTACTTTTTTGTAACAGTTTTCTAGATGTTCTGTCAAACATATTACTGCTGCTGTCATGGAGTAATTAATTACCTACAAACTTTTTTGAAATTTTCCCATCATGATACTGTATATCAGCAATTCTGTGTGTGAAATCCAGTTTTAAGCTTTGCTTTTGAGTGTATCCTTTTATTAATGAACACAACCTACCCTTTCAACAAAAACAGCATCTTGTATGATAAAAATAAGATAGTTGCCACAAAAAAGAAGAACATGAAACACATTCCTCTATTTAAAAATCAAGATTTAATTAAAAATAATTGTGTATAATATAGGGGTAAGAGGTATAGCGCACTTAATATATGATTTGGCCTAAAATATAGCACTTTTGCAAACATCAGACATTTTCAATATTATACAATATTTAGTTTAAATATATATTCAAAGACACGTAAATAACACAATAACCATGCTGGAAAAGTCTTAATTATCTTACACGACACCATTAAAATATTCAGGTTTTGTTAGGGATATATAGGAAAGTAGTTAGTATACGATAAAAAATTGGATATTTGACTATTTGAACCACTCTAAACCAAAGAAATCTGATTAAAATTATGTTCTACAGGTAATGTAGTGCACGTTTACATTGAATTGGTTCTGGTTTAACGTGGTCTTCATACTGAAAATTAGACAAATATTTCAGTTAGTGTTTTTTTCTAATACAAACATGTATATAGCCATATGTAATGAAAATACATCTTCAGAAAATGTTAGATGCGTGGCAAAGTGGTAACGCGGAGGTCTTTTTGATTTTGTGGTCGCTGGATCGAATCCACAAAGTAGTAATTTTTTTTCTCACTTAATTGAAACATGAAAAGAATAGAGAGATTAAGTAACATGTATCTAATCTTCTGTTTTTTTTTTTAAATTATCTTGTTTAATTCAGTCTTAGTATGAGCACACCCAATATATAAACAAATCTCTTCATTAACACATTGCATGTACTCTACTTACACTTATATCCATTGCATATTTTTTTTAACTTATCACAATTAAGAATATTAACTAACATTATACACAGAGTTCAGTGCCGAATTTATGACAAATCAGTTGTTACAGACACCATTATGAAACCAGTATCTAGGTTTCGAAAATCATATTGCGACAGCTAGGTACATGAAGCTATTTTTAGTAACAGATACTTTCCGTCCAAACACAGGTGTAGGTGAAATAATGGGAATAGGCGCTATACCTCTTTATTATTCTAAACTCTACAGATATTATAATTGCTCACAATGTTCATTGTAATGTTGCCAACATGGATGATATTCATTTTTGTTTTGCCCAGATTGATTTCTTTCAAATCTTTTTGCCATCATTTACAATCAATAAGATGTGGTCTGAAAAGGTTAAACAGTTACTACACTCTTTTAAAGTGACAATTTCCTGAATATTTGCCAAACACTTTTAAAGAAAAAAAATATGATTGAAAACATTTTCAGGACAGGTATAAAAATTTAAAAAGTGACAAACGTAAAAAAAAAAAAAAAAAGCCAGGACCCTGATATACAGTATGTTTGTAGATCTCCTGAATTTTTTTTTTACAATCTAAACAAATCACAACTTAACAAACCTTGATTCATCAAATATTTTGACTAATAACACCCTGTCTAACATTATTTTAGTAGATGAAATAATGTATACATTACTACTCTGTGTTGAATCTTGAATTGCCTCTTTTGTTGTCTAAATGAAAATGATTGATCTTCTGTCCTTTTTTCTTGCAGAACAACATACCCTGGCATTGTTTTTCCTTTGATCGTAATGGACAGAACTCGGCCTTGGGGGACATCTCCATTATATCCCGCAGCAGTCGCCCCCAGTCCCCAGCCCTGGGGAAGACAGTGGTCACGCTCTGTATCCCAGGGCGGTCAGGAAAGGATTCTGGGATAAGTGAAATGGAGGTCAGGGTGTGGTGTCGACCCCCAGACAAGAGGATTGACAGAGGTAAATCTATATTATCTCTTAATGCCCCTTTCAACTTTAAGAAAATAATCTTTTCTTTCACCCAAAGGATATTTGTAACTTGAATTTTTTAAATTATAGTAAATGTATTCAACTTGTAACTTGTATTATCATAGAATTTCTTGCAGGATTAATTGTTTCTTTTTGGACAGCTCTATGTATTGCATGTTATGGACCCAAAATATGTACCGGTAAAATTATCAATTGTCCATCATGTATTCACATGTAAAGGATTAATGCTAAATCTGTATAAATATTTTACATGTTTACATACAAGTAAATTATACCATACATGTAGCATTGATTTTCCTCCTCCACATAAACAGCTTTGGCTCAGAATCCACCAGATGAAATGACAGCAAGGATTGACATTGATGTAGACACGCCCACTGCCAACATCCCGCCCCTCAGAACAATCGACCTGCAAACTATCGTGGGTGTGGCTCGACTACACATCCCCAAGTACCTGGAAATGGTCAAGCTGGAGTCAACAGTCCGACAGGCAGCCAGGGACTCCATTGCCCTGAAGAACTTTGGCAACATAGAACTCAAAGTTTCTCTCAGTATTCCTGATCACGAAGATGTCTTCCAAGTCCGTCCAAAGCAGATCACGATTCCCCCGGGACAGGAGAACGAGATCATGGTGGAGTTCTTTCCCATGGAATTAGGGAAGAAGTCTCTAGAGAGGTAGGGTATTTGAAAAAAAAATTCTTTGGAATGACATGTATGAAGGATGATGAAAAATTTTCAATGGTGTTTAAATGCTTTAAAATGTAGATCAGAAGTTTTGAATAAATATGACTTGGAAACCTGGTACCTTGATCAAAAGTAGAAAATATTTTTTTAAAGAGATTTTTAACAAAAACAATATATAAAAAAAATCAGATTGTACTTTTATCATGTTTGATACAGCAGAATTGTACATTTACATAATTTTGTGGTTTTTCCCAGTGTGCTATTGATGAATGTGGAGCCAGACGGTCCCTTGTATGAGCTGCCGGTACTCGGCAGTGTGGTGTCAGAGATGACCAAGAGACAGTCCACCCCCATAGTCCTCAGTGACAGGTGCTTCATCTACTTCGGAGGTGTGGGGACAGGGAAAACACTGTGAGTATATTAAAAGTAGTTCATTGTCACACATCTACATGTATCCAGAAGAAAATGATTTTAAAGTGTTATGAGACAAAATGAACATACATGACTGCCGTCATGAGAAAAGGGCCCTTATCTTTTGACGTCACAATGCTCAGAAAACGACGTCAGAGTAGCGGCATTGTAAACGCAGTTTTTTTATTTTCTGTTTCTATTTTTTTTCTGCGTCTGTTTTCTGTTTTTTGAATAATTAGAGTATGGCCTTGTTTAAATACCGATAATAATAATTGATAAATAATAATAATATACATGTATAATAAGATAATTTTTAAAAATAATTAATAATGAATAATAATAAAATAATAATTGACGTTAGTGACTTCGTGTCGTTTTTTACCAGCTACGTCAAGGTCGTGTTAACATATATTTGTCTTACTAAAATTGTCATAAAATGCTTAAACCGCTCAAGATCTTGGATATCTTTGTATATTTGTATTCAGAAAGAGTTGACTATTCGGAATTGAGAAAAAAGTGAGTTTGTGAAATTTTGACCTTAAGGGCCCTATTCTCGTGACGGCAGTCACATGTATTAATATTATTGTTTTATGATTTATTGTGTCACCATTACAGGGAGAAGAAGTTCAGGTTAAAAAATCAAACACAGTACCCTCTGAAATTGAAGTTGGAAGTCCGTGACGATTCACATGTCTTTAAGGTAAGAGATTTCTAAGTTCTCTTGAACTGCTTCAATTGTCAAACTTTGGTGCTTTTATTGAAGTTAAATGCTTTTGTGTGTAACTATACGTCTCCTACTTTTGTGTGTAACTATACGTCTCCTACTTTTGTGTGTAACTATACGTCTCCTACTTTTGTGTGTAACTATACGTCTCCTACTTTTGTGTGTAACTATACGTCTCCTACATTTCCAGATGAGAACGTCGGCCCTTCAGTCTAACAATCTGACAGAGATAAGAGATGTCATCATTCAGCCATTGGAGACCTACCCTGTCTATGTTACGTACTCCCCGATCGCACCCACACTGAATTCTGGGAAAGTCGTCATCAAACCCTATGACACTGCATACAAGTTCTCAGTAAGTGCATTGTACAGTACATATTTATATACATATACATGTACATTTACACGTAGTCTCTTAGAAGAAAATAAAAGTGCACATGTACATGTATTTAATGAGATACAGAAACATGTACATGTCAAGTTTTATGAGATTGTATGTATACTCAAGTACATGTAGTAAAGATGAAAGATACATACAGCTGTAGATATCATTATTGAAATTCTTCATTGGGTTTTGCTTTAAAAGAGGGCTGGATGGTCATGGTCATTTTTAGACTTTATTTATCTCCTAGAAACAAGAGCTCTGTTTTAATATAGATATAGGAAAATTTTTAAAATTTCAAACTTTAAATATTGGGTTTTCTCTTTTATAAATAATATAGTTTATGGCTTAAACTCATATTGAAAGTTTTCAGTTAGATCTGATGGGTAATGTTTTTAGCATTAAACCTCTTTATCCACAAGATAAATAAATGTATGTGTATTTGATATTTACCTGTAAGAAACTGACAGATGTTGTGTTTTTACAACAGATCCCTGTGTCTGGCTATGGTGGAGTTGGTAAGCTGGTGGTAGAGGGAGCTAGTATAGCCGACATGAACCGCTACTGTCTTGACGTGGGGGACATTTCCCTTGGACAGGAAACTGGAGAGAAAATCATTGTTCGAAATGTTGGATCTCGACCTGTGTTTGTCAAACTCGTGGCTTATGCAGGTGAGTAAAGTGGAGTTGATATGTTTGAAATTGATGATCTATTGTTAAGAAAGTGTGTATATTGGTGAGATCAAAGCTTGATCTCTATTCTTATCTCATGAGAAATGCAAATGAAAACTTGACAAAGAACATACATGCATTTCTTTGTGTAGGTTCCCACTGCAGGAAGGATAATATATCTGGTAGAGTTTTGGTGGAACCCAGTGAATTTGTACTTGAACCAGAGGGTACTAAGGTAAATACATACATGTTCTGACATAAGTCAATTCTAAAGTTTTGCTTCAGATTTGTAAGAAAATGACAAGGTAAATTTTACATTATACCTGTCATACATTGTACATGTATGTACATTGTATATGTGAGACTCTAGACACAATTTTGATACCATTTGGGGATTTTTTCAGTCTGTGATAATTGTTTTAAACCCCTCTGACCGAGAAACTTCACTGTGTGTCAACAGCAAACAGATTGTGTCTACAGTTGTAGCCTTCTATGGAGACGAAATTTCGAGACAAAGATACAGAAGGTAGGACTTTGTTATATTTAGGCTCTAATAGTAAATCTGTAACACAGGCACCTGACGTTATATATTTTGCTCATAATAAAAATAAATACCTTATCTAATAATACACAAGGTACCCATCCCCGCCATCTTGGATTTATTTCAAACTGTCACATCAGCTGGAAGTTTTGCTTGAAACTCATCGGTAAAATTATTTTGCGATCCTCTCCGTCTCCCGATCGGTCATTCAACATCTAAGCTTACAAACAATTCAACCTAAACGGTGCATTACAACTGTCATTAATAAAAATCACCCCTCGATCTGCATCTACTGCCTAAAAATGCGACAAAAGGCTAAAGGGTGGACGGAAGTTGTCACCTATATGTAAATGAGATTTCCCTGCACCGTGTGTTTGTTTCAATATTTCAAAAGATATGCATTTATAAACATGTTTATATAAACTTTGTGTATTAAAAGTTATAATTGACTGTTTATAGTATCACTTTTCTTAGTTTTAACTTTTATGTTGATCGAATTCAAAATAGACGCCTTTTGAATATTCGTATCAGTGCTATATTTGGAAGGGATTACCCAAAGTATGATGCAATTTATGTCAACTTCCGTCCACCCTTTAGCCTTTTGTCGCATATTTTAGGCAGTAGATGCAGATCGAGGGGTGATTTTTATTAATGACAGTTGTAATGCACCGTTTTGGCTGAATTGGTTGTTAGCTTAGATGTTGAATGACCTATCGGGAGACGGAGAGGATCGCAAAATAATTTTACCGATGAGTTTCAAGCAAAACTTCCAGCTGATGTGACAGTTTGAAATAAATCCAAGATGGCGGGGATGGGTACCTTGTGTATTATTAGATCTAGGGTATTTATTTTTATTATGAGAAAAATTTATAACGTCAGGTGCCTGTGCTCTGTAACTTTATATTACTGGTACTTTCTAGATTAAATACACTGAATGTTAAGACAGAATTTTGATTGATGCTGTTGTAATTGCCTGAAAATTTTCACTCAGGGCCATGAGTTCCTCCACCAAGCCATACAAACCCAGCTCCTCTATAGATCCTCTATCTCTGTCTCTTAATCTTAACCGCACCTTACCTGATGATGACTTGGTGCCAGAATCTACAGGTAATTCTCAAGATCCTCATCAATTTTGTTATCTTAGACTAAATTCAGATATACACATGTATAACTTCTGCATCTCAGTTGCGAAGTTTTTAATTTTATTTTCATCAAATACATGGAGATTATGAATTTCCTTTTGTGTTTCAGTTCCATCTGAAGTGAATGGGAACTCTTTGATTGACACCTTTTTCACCACCATGTCCAGACTCTACATAGCTCTGGTGGGGTCCCCCTCGGAGTTTTCCCTGACCAAGACCCCCCAGATTCACCACTCTGGGAAGTCCCCCCTCACTAAAGAGAGGGGGTGGAGGACCAGCGCTAGTCTCACTGGAATACCGTCCAAAGATCCAAACAGGTGATGTTACAATCACTTGGTTCCCTCTTTCATTAGATCAGTATGCAAAGGCATTTATAAACAGTAAAACAAGGTTACAGCAAACAGGTACATGTTTATAATGAATTCAGGCTTACAGCAAAATCGGTGAGAAAACTGAAAAGAATTCCTGACTTCTTGAGGTAGATTAACTGATTTTGATTTCATTTACCTTTTTTCTTATCAAGAGAAATTGAATGAATTTGTGTTTGAATAGGTGTATATCCCCTAGAAGTAATACTACCCCCCTACATGACTCCCCCTTGTTTGTACCTGAGGAGGAAGATAAGGACTGGTCAGTGAAACCCACCCAGCTCATCTTCAGGGTCTCCAGTAAGCGTAGGTTTTCAGAAATATTTTTATTGCATACTAGCAATATACATGTACATGTAAGATTACATTCTTTTAACTGGAAGAAACACTGATGAGTTAACACCTTGAATGTTGATTAATTGTAGAAGATGAGAAGTTACCAATACTGAAGTTTCAAATCAGCAATTTTCAGAGCAGAACCATGTCGTAAGTACTTGCTTTTTTACTACATAAACTGTAACTTAGATATTGCAAGAGATGATGAAAAATGCTCATTGTTGATGCTTTGAAATACATGTACATGTTCAATGTTATGTTATTCTATAATAGATATGAGTTGACATGGCCTGGTCAAAAATTGAAGTTGACCCCAGAGGGTGGAGTAGTAGGACCCAAGTAAGTATAACTACATGTATATAATCTTTATTCATTTATTATATTGTAAATGTGTACATATGGAAATTAATGAACTGACTGATTTATTTCTATCACAGGGACACTGTGACAGTGTGTATCAGCCCAAGTCCTACTGTGTACAAGATCATCCAGGATCTGCCATGGAGTGGCTGTGTCCACATTACAAGTGGACCAAAGACCAAGGTCAGTTCTGTTACAACTTGATGTTGGCATGAAACAAGCCTGTCAAACTGATGAATGCATATTGGAAGGTGTAGGACAAAGTTCGATTTTTTTTCAAATTACACCTGCAGTAAATTTGACACATAAGATTGATAAATCTGTCAGTATTTCACGGAATGAAATATTTGGTGCGACTTGGATTTTTCAGAAAGTGCAAGTCCAGATCCGGACAGAGCTGGGTGACAGCCAGCCTGCCGTGACCCAGAGTCTGGTCCCTGTGTTTAAACACCCCACCGGTCCCACCATCAGTCTACCTTACGAGTCCAGTGTGGGGAGCATGATGCAGGCATCCGCCCACAAGATAGAGTTCCCCGTCACCAAAGTCGGGGAACAATCGGGTAAATGAGTTTTTCTTTCTTTGATTCTAAAGAAATACTGTAAAAGAAATCAAAGATTTTTAATTGTAAGAAGCAGCACACAGTCTTCTGTGTGTGTGTGTGCAGAAAGGATTTTTATATGAAATATAGCATTTATTCATATTTAATTATAAGTTTGGTATAATTTAGCATATCTTAGGGAATTAATTGAAACAACAGCAATTGATAGAAGATGAATGGTTTGCATAGTCCAGTGGTATCGACATGTTAAAAAAATATAATGCTTCATACACATAGAATTAAGAGAACTACATGTACTAATGATGTATTGTTCTTTGTTTGAACATTGCAGAGACTTCGTTTGAGCTGACCAACACTTCAGACAAATCAATGCAGTGGATTGTCTCCTCCTTTGCTCCACCGTATGTCAAGGTATAAACAGACGTTTGTTTTCTACCTCATTAATCAAAGTTTTAATAAAGTTTTCAACTCATAGCTTAATAACTTACAAATTTCACTCTCACACAACTTCTTTTCTTTCACAGTATACACAAATATATTGTTTATAATGTATGATTAAATTGATATATAGTAGATGTAAATGACCCTTTTTTTATTGCCTTTGCTTTAAAAGTCTATGCATAAATCGATCACTACAATTTAATTGATTTTTCATAATACACATGTACATTTTGTACTTACAGTGTAGCTTTTTTCTTCAGAAACAATACATTAAAGACACTTAACACCTGAATTTGCCATTTTAAGTACACTTTTCACCTATATTAAACTTTCACGAGAGTACACTTGCTTATTGAGGCCAGTCTGTAATCTGTGTACTACATGTATGTACTGTCACTAACTTTGAGCAGGGTGCAGACAGTACTAAGGATGTATTCCGAGTCATGTATAAAGTTTTTGACTTCACCATCAAGTCGGGGAGTTTGCCGCCAGGGAAGAGTACTCAGGTAGTTGCATGTCAAAGGTCAAAGGTTATGTCATCACATGACGCATTCCTTTCAAATACATTGTAGAATATAATACCAACATTGACAGTTTTTCATATTGCTGGAAAATGCAGTTTTTGAGAGATTGGAGAATATTAAGTTTTTGTGTTTTGGTTTAGGTAAATGTTGAGTTCATGCCAAGGTCTAAAGGAACTTTCACACAGCACTGGGATATACAGGGCACAAAAGATAAACCTGTCAGACTCCAGCTGGCTGGGGAGGTAAGTCGCTGTATTTTCTTTCAGTGAGGCCAAATTCAAAGAATGTCTGATGAATGGGTACTTGATCAATTTAATGAGTGCATACAGGTATGTGGTACATGTATGTGTTTGGAATAAGTTGACATTAATATGAGAAATACATCTGCCAGTTACTATGTTTGTAGAGCATTTCCAATGATGACTTGGTGGGAAGTCAAATGTCCAGTTACAGAGATAACACTGCAGCAAATTTACAAGATACAGGATCCAAAACACTAAAAAAGTAATTAATTTTTTATTCCTCATCATGCTATTATGCAAAATGTATATTTGATTTTTTTTCAGCTCAAATAATTAGCCCTGCCCCTTTAACAAACTTAACTGTTGTAAGAAAATTAGGATTTATAAAGAATTTTAAGGACAAAGAAAAAAAGAAGACCAAGACATTGATTACCGGTACTCTATGATCACCTGTCTAAAATTGACTTTTACCAGAATGTACACTTTTTATCTGTAGGGGTAAAGATGACAGGCAAGTCCTACTGAAAAATGAGGAGCTGAGATTTCTACCTTGTTCAGTGGGGCAGTCACAGATGGTGAAGCTTCAGATCGCCAACAACTGCTCATCTCCTCAACCGGTAAGGCCACAATGGTCAATCCGTGTCTCTTGGTATTGCACATGGAATATTTTTCATAACTGATAGAATGCATAGGAGGTACATGTGCTTGAACTTCATTTATTTTATTATTTTTATCTGCTTTAGTAACCACTGAAACAGAATTCTGGACGACCACTAGTTATAAGAGTATAACAGTAATGATAGATACTATTAACCTCAGATAAGATTTATTTTGGTTACATGTGTTTGTGTTTTGTTCTGTAGATTGAAGTGATTCCACCCCAGCCTCCATTTTATGTGAAGCACATGAGATTTGAAGTGAAGTAAGTTTCATAGATTTTATTAAATTGGTTTTTTCTTCAGTTTTATTTGTCTCTTGAACAATAAATGACATACAGTTGAACTTCGATATCTCGAACACTGATATCTCGAATACAGTGGATATGTCGAAGTGATTTGTAAGTCTCGACCACTTATTTTTTAAGAATTTTACCCTCAATATCTCGAACACTCGGATATCTCGAAGTTTTTAAACAGTCCAATCTAGTTCGAGATAACGAAGTTTGACTGTACATGTATTTTGTTGATTTAACATGCTGTTACATGTACTGTATATGTACATGGTACATGTATCTTTAAAATTTATACATAAACATTGTTAAGACTTTAAATACACTTGGCATTATATTATTCTTAACTAGATATACATATAATAAGCTCTTGATTGATTCACAGAGCTAAGAAGTACCTGATGCTGCCACTGGAATTCCGACCCTCAGAACCCAACAACTACGAAGGTCTGATTGTGCTCAAGACAGGAGTGGGATATAGTTTGAGTGCCAAGCTGTATGGACCGTGTACATCATAATGCAGAATAATTCAATAGAGAACCTGTGATGGGGTGGTGGTTTAAAGAAAGGGTGGGGGGGCATTGGGAGAAGGAAACAGCTGTTGGAGTGTTGGTTAAATACAAGACAGCATATGTGAAAGTCAGGGAACTGACGTTTTGTTTTAGTCAATTTTATCGGGGCTCGTGTCTCAGATTTCTATGGTGTATAAGAAACCCTATTTATTACCATGTGCATCAGATGCTTTAAGATCTGTTTTTTTTTTTACACATGCAGGGTTTAATCATGGACAGAATTGATCATTAGTTTTCTGGGTTGTTTCAGTTGTTTTAATGGTTCCATGTGATATACAGCTGGGTTGCTTTGTGTTGATTTGTACTCAATTGAAATTACCCTCAACTACAAGACTGTACTTCCAGTACAAAACAATACACACATACATGTATGTATAAAAGGTTTGTTTCAATCTTTTTTTCTCTCTCCATATTATTTTAGGTGCTTAATATAGTTCAAATATGTTTGGGTTTTTATTTTATTCCTATCTAGTATTTACATGTACATACACTGTATATATTTATTTGAAATTAGTTTTGATATTTTTTCTTGTAATTATAAAGGAAAAAATGTAGCGTGAGTATAAAAATGGAAAGCTTCTATATTCCTTTTTTATTCTGAAGTGATTAAAGTGTACTCATTTTATAATTTAAAAAAGTAGATGTAGAACTGTTTGCCCATATTATAAGATATAAACAAGTTTTCATTGTACCGGTAGTTTAATATGAAAACACTGCAGTGATAGGCTCTGTGATAAATTTGGTGCTTCACATGTGAAGGCATTTCTGATTTCCTGAGAGAGAGAGAAAAAAATAAATAATTTAAGAGAGAGAGAGTTGTGATTATTTTTTTTAGGCTAAATTCATTTGTCATTCATTACTAGTTTATTTTTAACAAGTTTTTCAAGAATATCTTCAACATTTATTTGATCATTTTGCATTTATTTATACTAGTTTTTTTTATTCCTTTAAAAGTTTATCCAGAATATCTCAACTTCCTAGAGATCTGCATCAAAATACCCAAGTAATTAAAAAACCTATTTGTGTTCACTGCATAGAGATACCTCATTCAATGATATTCAGTATTTTATAAAAAGCATTACCTGGGTATCTTAATTCATGAGGATGGAACAGACAAATGATCATCTAGTTAATATACAAGTAAACAAGATCTAGGAATTTTTTTTCTTTCCTGTCCAATCACTTCTTATTTAGGTAAGACCTATACAGAAATTGGAATATCTGAAAGAATTATTTATTTGAAAGGCAGTTCATTGCATTTTGTAAAAAAAAATTATCTAGAATATGCTTGTATATTAAATTTGAAGGAATAAAAATTGAAAATAAAGCTTGTTGTGTTTTTAAAATACATTTTAAAATGCATTTTCTGCTCTGACACTAGTTTGAAATGTTATTGCCAACAAGAGGCCCATGGGCCACATTGCTCACCTGAACAACAGTACCTAGTAACATTCTATTTGGTAGCATATGCTATTTCTATTTTAAACTTTGAACCTCTTTCTGAGGGCTCAGTATAGGTTTAGGGTTTATGGTTGGCTTTAACAATTTAGAATCTAGACTATTTGAGGATCCTTGCATAGTAATCTCACAAACTGTAACATTGTAGTTCTCGAGAAGAAAATTTTTAAACATTTTCCATATATTTTTGTATGTTAAACTTTGAACCCCTTCTGGGGCCCCAGTATTGGAATGAGGGCCACGGCTTTTATAATGAAGAATCTACACTATTTGAGGATGCTTACATAGTTATCCCATATACTGTAGCATTGTAGTTCATCTGAAGATTTTTAAACACTTTCCCTATATATATACTTCTATGTTAAACTTTGAACCCCTTCTTAGGCCCCTGTGTTTGTCAGGGGGTCACGACTTTAACAATTTACAATTTTCACAATTTAAGGATCCTTGCATAGTAATCTCACAAACTAACATTGTAGTTCTCGAGAAGACAATTTTTAAACATGTTTCCTATATATTTCTATCTTAAACTTTGAACCCCTCTTGGTGCCCCAGTAATAGTCCGGGGGTCACGATTTTAACAATTTATAATCTACAATAGCCAAGGATGTATACAAAGTAATATCCTAAACTGTTGCATTGTAGTTCTTGAGAAGATTTTTAAACATTTTCCTATATATGATAAACTTAAAACCCCGCCTGGGGCCCCGTTTTGGTCAGGGGGTCACGATTTCTACAATTTAAAATCTTCACTATATATACAAGCTTTTGTGTATATATTGGCATTTCTGGTGCAGTGGTTCTTGAAAAGAAGATTTTTAAACATTTTCCTATTCATTTCTGTGTTAAACTTTGAACCCTGCCTGGGGCCCCAGTTTTGGTCCGGGGGTCACAATTTTTACAATTTAGAATTTTCACTATATATACAAGCTTTTATGTAAATATTGGCATTTCTGATGCAGTGGTTCTTGAGAAGATTTTTAATCATTTTTCCTATTTATTTCTTTGTTAAACTTTGAACCCCATCTGGGGCCCCAATTTTGGTCCGAGGGTCATGATTTTTACAATTTAGAATCTTCACTATACCGGTTTATACAAGCTATTGTGTAAATATTGGCATTTCTGGTGTAGTGGTTCTTCTGAAGATTTTTAAAGACACACACCCTATTCTCACCGTTTCGCAATTATCTCCCTTTTAAAAAAGGTTTAGCCCTTTCTTTTGACAATTTAAAATCCCCTTCCCATAAGGATGCTTTGTACCAAGTTTGGTAAAATTTGGCCCAGTAGTTTTATAGAAGAAGTCAAAAATGTGAAAAGTTTACAGACGGACGAATGCTGGACAACAGGTACTGTACATCTAACAACACATTAATGCATCAAATGCATGCATAAAATAAAAATAACTATCAATTTTTATACCTTTATTCTCTTAAAATTTCATTTACACAATAATCAACACAAAAACTAAAAAGAAAAAAAGTTCACTATTATAACAAATTACAAAACCAATCTCATTTTTAAGTCTTGTAAACTTTATCATGTACTCAAGTACTGTACAGGTACATTCAATGCATTAACAGTGCTAAGTTCTCAACCTCTCAACAAATACAATACAGTGTCTTTTTCATGTCAAATTTTCAGTATTTTGGAACAGCTTTAAATGTCAGTTTGATATTTTTACGAGAAATATATTTACAGGTAGAACTTCTTGAACACATTTTAAAAATAGACAAAAGAACTTGAATGAGAGAAGAGAAAAAGTAATTGACAAACAGAAATGGTACATGTTTAATTGACTTCAAATACTAATAAGATTTTCTTTATCAAGTTTTACTCAGCAAATATTTTCCAGATATGCATGGTAACCGTAATATAACGCTAACAAATAAAGAGGAGAGATTACAAATTCATTCTGAGATTACTATTTCATTTGGCAATAATGGGGTAATATATATTACGGTCTATATAAAAACATGTATACTGGGATGTTTTAATATGGTCTACATAAATACATGTATACTGGGATGTCTGTTATAAGTACACATGGGATCAGGGGGAGGAGCATTCCATCAGCTTAGTGAAGGGACGGTAAAAGCCTTGGGGTGAGCTTACATTTTGTAATTGTACAAGCCAACATCAATTATGTAGCTACCATGTACGCTTGATGTGTAAAATTAATATTAGAAAAATCTCTTTCACATACATGTAAATTAGATCTAAGGAATAGTTCTGATCAAAATTTCTTGTTTGTAAATAATACAAACCTGGCATCATGACCAAAATAAATATAAAAATAACCAAACTATAAATACATGTACATGATGTATATGTATTCATAATGAGATTGTGTGTGGAGGAGGGGGGGGGTCACAGATCTACAGTCTATTCACTATAGATACAAAAAAAAAAAATAGGACATTTTAATAATAAACAACAAAATCAAATTAAATTTTTAAAAAACCGCACTAATTGGACAAATAAATCAGTAAAGTAAAATAATTCATTTCATGATTTGTACATGTACAAGCATCAATTTTGAGTAGTTTTGTTACTATGGAAATAAATCCTACATTTCTAAATACATATTCTTCCAATAACAAACAATTTAAAATTAAGTATTGCACATCGTAACTGCCTATCATAATGGAGAAAAAAATCAAAGCATTACATTCCCTTCTTTCTCTTTCTTTCTTCAGTGATGATAAACGAACTATATTTATGTTTTACAATTACCTAACTGCAAGATCATATGGAAAGAAAGTGAAACAAAACATACCACATCTACATATGTATATCGAGTCTTAACTAGCAAATCTATGTAATATGCACATTCAACAATATTCAAATGGACCAAATAATCAAACATGGTACATGTACATGGTGGAATGTTGGTAAAAGCACATGAATCTTAAATTAATGCTCTTCAATTACCAAGGAAATCAGGTATTTTAAGCACCTTGCAGGGAAAAAACAGCTTTTGAAAGAAATCCAACATATCACACATCTAAGAAAACTTTTTTTTGCACAGCATTAAAACATCATTGTTTATTGATCATTTTACTGATAAACCAGTTCCAATTGAAAATAAATCTATAAAAATACTCTGATGCATGTATTAGGCAAATGTAACATTTTTTTCACACATGTAAATGATCTAATTATATGCAATATATCTGTATATATAATATATTGAAAAATTAAAAAAAAAACATGAAAAAAATGGGGATAAGCACTAGTGAACTGTTATATTTTGTAAAGTATAAATATAATATATAATAATAGCAATATTCTGGACATGCTTCATCACAAAGAGAGACAATTCAGTTCTTTGGAGTAAAGTAATGGATTGTCACCCTTGGCAAATGAAGCAGTCTCCTGAACTTTCTGAGATTTTCTCACTGGCAAATAACACAAAAAAAAAAATACATTTTATGTAGAATTATTAGTAAATATTTCCCTGGCACAAATTCTTAAATTCCTAAAATCTAATATCAGATTTTTAATTTTGATTAAATATGGCAATATAGCTATTTCCTCACAACAAATAGTTCACAATAGATGCGTAAATGAGATAAATATGGAACACATTTGGAAAAAGGGGATGGGTTGGGGGTTGGGAAGGGGATGTATAAATACAAGGTTTACTGACAAAAAAAAAATGCCATACAAATCTGTATACAATGTTCACAAAAATAAATGACTTTCAATATAACTAAACTTTATTCGCAGATGGGAGCTAGTTTGTATTGGGTGTGTCCGAGTGTTCCCCAGTGGGTGGGGTTTCTGGTGGAAAGGGTGGAGCCTTCTCACTTTCAGCCACAAGATTGATGTCTGCTATGATATCCTTCTTGCTGACCTCTGGGGGCTGAGATTGGGACTGATGCAGGTCGATTCCGTGTTTGAGAAGCAGGCCTTTCATTAGCTCGATTTCTTGTTCCTGTGTAGTGCAATATTCTCTGTATTTCGACAGTTCTTTTTCACAGGCCATACGCAATCGTTTCTCTCTCTGGATCTTTTTTTCTGCTTGTTTCTTCACCGATACCACAATACCTGGAACAGAAACAGATAACTACAATCAAAAATCCTTCTCTTTATGACACAATAGTATGTACATACATGTATATAATTTGAAAATAATTATAGGATACATAGATAATACATAGCAATTATACCATTATATGACTGGTTGATGAAAACTTCTTATACTACATTGCAGTTTACAAAAAAAAATTATAGATAGTACATGTATTACCTAAAAATATGAGCAACATGAGCTTACCATTGAGAATTCTAGTAACTCGCCACAATCTCAGAATGACCAACAACCCAGCACCGCTTTCAGGACCTTCCTTGTTGCGGAAAATAATGTCGAGAATGAAGGACACAATCACAATAAGTGCATCAAACACCTCCATCTTGTGTCGAAAGAAGCTCAGTCGATACGCGTACAACTTGACGAAAATCTCCACAATGAACACACTGAGTATGGCAAGACTAGAGTAGTGCAGGATTTTGGGGGCAAGCTCGGCACCTCCTTTATGGTCAGAAACCTGAATGATGTTCATATCTAAGAGAAGCTCAGCAATCACTAGGAGTGCATCCAGAATTACTAGGGCAACAACGATGATGTGAAACTTGTTTGTGTGAAGGATGTACATCAACCGTTCTCGCAGATTTCGGAACTCATGTTTTTCGTCTGAATCTGTAGTAATTGATGAGTTGGAGTCCTCCTTTTCTATCACTTTTTCTAAATCGTCTTGAAGCTTTTGGAAACCCTCCATCTGGATCTACAAGATACAATCATGCACGACTACAAAGCTGACATACATTTCATAAATCTGGATCAAAAATAGTCTGTAATATTGCTATTAATTTTGTTTTTTCTTGATGAAAGTACATAACTGAATGATACAATATCTAGAACACAGGCATATATATTTGAAGTGTTCATAAAATTATAATTTTAGAGGAAGTCAATGTCCACTATTACTAAAGGATTTGAGTAAAGAGTTTACCATGATGAGATATTACAGATATACCAGGTTAGCTGTAAACATGTCTATGTCTGTTTACCTCTCAATCATGCAATTCTTTTTTTCTTTGGTTTATGTATTAATATTTGTCTGAGTAAATGAATATACTTGTAATAACCATCTCCCCCCCCCCCCCCCCCCCCGAGGGTCCTAATTTGTAAATAAAGAATTGGATTGCTCATATGCATTTAAAATCTAGCATATATTATGTGTAACCAGTATCCAAAATTGGGTGCACTGTTGCTTCATAAATAGGTCAAAGGAATCCATTTACTGCACGTGAGGTTCCACCCCCTCGATGACAGATCTATTATGCAATGGTTCAACCTACCTTCATTTCTATTATAGATGCTTCACACTAAAAGATAAATATGATTCACATATACTTGTCTGATCCTCTAGAGAGGATATATCACACAAAAGCGATTTCTATGTTTGTTTACAACAAAGACTGCAGAACAATATTGTGGTTTTCAATTCTCGTTTGCTGCGAGAATTAGCCGAAGGTTCGGGAAAAATGTAAACAATAAACCCAAACCCATAATTGCGATTCCGGATTGATACGACTCGAAATAAAAAAAAAAAAAAGAATGTTCTGTTTCAATAATAAGCTGTAAAATAATGTTCAACACAAGTATTGAGTCTATACATTTAGTATGTTAAAAGGGGGGAGGGTCAAACAAAATCAAGATGTATTAATCGCAGAGACATATATAATGGGTTAGTATATACGTCCCTGATTAATCGCGATTAATCGGTATCTACTATAATTAAAAATTTATGATAATAAACAATTTAATATCAACTCGTCAGATTTTTATGTATAGTCTGTCCCAGGTTATTGCTTCCATCACTTTTTGATGATTTTTAATAAAAATACACATACCTGTGAAAGAAATGCTGTTGGAATCGATAAAAGGGAAAATATCCAAGATATCTTCATTGACAAATGATCATTATATATTCACTCAGGAACGAAAACAAATTTCTTACGGAGATTTATAATGGGAAATGTTTACATCTTTTCTTCATTTGGAAGTAATCGGGACACCTCGCACAATTTTTTAACGTTATCATCCGGGCTTTTTTATGGCTGATGCAATGCAAAATTCTCGTAGACTTTCTATTTTGGGATGTGTATTGAAACATGAAGCGGTTGAGGGGGCGTTTCAAAACAGATAATCTGGACTTTTTTCATATTAGTAGATGAACATAGTGTGCGCACAAAGGTATTTATGATTATCGAAATATCAAGCAAAAAGTGGTGGAAGAAAAAACTCGGGACAGAATATAGACTTGTCTGATAACAATTAGGAAGATTAATCAACAGTGTAAATACAACAAAGAGGGTGACCGTTTGATTCTGTTAAAAAAAACTACAGATTACTTAACTCTGTTTCAACGGGTTTATGGTCTAAATTCAACACCTTAAATCTCAGTAAATAACTTTGAACAAAATTATTTTTCTTTACATCGTCGCCGGATCCTTATTCCCCGTTACGGGTCTGTATTCGTTTCGCGAGTTAACGTGACGTCACAATCAAAGTCACATGATATAACGTCACAATCAAAACGACGCATTCTCTATCACTACAGCATACACAGAGGAGTTGGCAGGTAATGAAATATCGCATGGTTGTCGGTAGTTTTACAAACATCATATATTAGATGTGGTTATCGAAGACATCTCTCGTTTTAGATCACAGTAAAATGGAGTCACAGTCAGATTTAAGAAATGGTCCAGTTTTCAATATGGTAAGTAAAATTACCTTTGTATTCGTTATTGATAAATCATAAAGTTGCAACAGAATTTTACAAATCTCTTTTGTCTTCTCTAAAAATAGGAAAACGGTCCAATCGCAGAGGGACAGGAGATTCAACGCTCAGATGAAAAGAGACCAAATGGAATCGGAAATGGAGAAATGCACCGTCGAATTAAGAATATACCAGTATTGGAGGAAAGAAGACTCCTTGCGCTAGAAAGACACATCAAGCGTAAACGGAGGAGACGGCCTTACGTTAAAAAGATGAAGAGTTCGGACAAAACAGAGCACGATCTTGGCAAAACCATGGCGGCTTCCAATGGAAAAATGTCAGACAACCCTTGGGCGTTTGATTTAAAGGATGAGGTGGTACAAGTATTAGAAGGGGAAAGGAAAGAAGATTGGAGTCAGAATGAAATTGAGGGTACTAGGATGGCAGTTTCAGAGAAAGATGAGGAGAAGCCAAATAATGTTGTGGTTCAATCACCAAAGATGGATGTCGAAGAAGATAAGCAACAGAGTGTACAGTTTGATAAGTTGGTTGAATACTTACTTGAAGAAGTAAAATCAGAAATAATGAAGAGAGTTGAAGATGGATTAAAGAGTCAGCGAGAAGTGCAACAGTCGAAGGTTGAAGAGGAAGGTCAACTCAAAAGGGATGACGGGGCTGGTATGGAGGTGAAGCAAGGAGAAGAAAATTTCACTCACGTGAAAGAAGTAAACGCTTCGCCGCCCGAAGATGCGAGGCACGTAAATGATGAAGACTTAAAGAAAGAGAAAGAAAACTTTCAAGATGAAGGGCACAAACATTTGGAAAGAGCGAAGGACAGTGAAAACAAAATTGTCGATTTCGGGTAAAATATCTTCTTTCCTTTTTTACTACATGCATACATTGTATCTGTAATTCATTAGTAACTAGAGCCGAGCTCGTTATATTTCATAGTTCTATTTTCTTTTTCAAAAATGAAATACGTACTCGGCGTGAGGTGTATTAAAGGTTAAGTTTAAATCTCAATTAAGCAATTTAATACAAATGTATGATAAACGTATATAGACAACACTCACAACTATCATTATCATATTTAATATCATTAAATTTCTTCACAGAGATGAAAAAGCCGAACAAAGCTTCAACGCATCAAGTACTGGATCAAAGGAGCCGAAACCAAAAGATCCTGAATTGGAAGCCGTAAAAACCAATCAGCTGTTAAAAGAAGAAAGAGGAACTGAAAAGACTGGTTCCAATGTAAGAAACCAGGTAATTATACAATTTATTATTATTTTACATCTGATTAAGAAATCAGGGATATACGTCCCTGAAGAAATGCATGAAACACTCCTAAAACTATGATGAGCTATTTGTCTATCGTTTTGTTTATGAATAATTTGAGAGAGGAGAAGGCGGCGATATCAATTTTTTTCTAAATTCTTCAAAATAAATGGCCTTAGTTGCCCTGATATTAATAAAAGTTTTCATGACTCCTTCCACTGAAATAGTAACTATATCTTATTAAGTATTGATCCCGGTAATTGTTTTTTTAGATTGTCCTCGATGACGATGATGAAGAAGATGACGATGATGGCTTCATGCCCAGAAAAATGTTTTTCTTCAGCTTTTCTGAATTTAAGGTAATTCTTCACGTCTAGATATTATTCTTGTAAATTTTTATTTCACGGCAAATATACAAAAAAAGAGAATTTATGAATTTTTGATTGACTTTATCACACTTCTATTGTTTACACTGAAAGATTGTTTTTAACAACATTATCCTCAGTCTTTTATGATGTCGGCGTACATCCCTAAACACTGAACACGTACAGGAATACTATAAGATGGGTTTTTTTTATTTCGTTTCGTTTAGAAAGAAGAAACCTCCGCATGATGGAAGGATACGAATTATCAGCAAAAACAACATGCCACTTCAACACCTAGTTAATTTGTTAAGCATTGGCACGAGTTTAAAAAATAAAATATATTATTATTTAGATGTTGGCTATTTTATTTAAGAGCTATGAGCACTTCTTTAGATTGCTATATTTAAACAATAACATGCTTTCTTTAGTGGTTCATGTGGTATAAAGGTAATGAGCATTAGGTAATCCTTTAAAAAATGTTTGTTTGGAATTGCCGCCTGGGGGTTTCCAAACCCAGCAGGGAGGGAGGGTTTTATTTTTTTTTTCAAACTTGAAGTTTAACTTATTAAAAACTATTAAAAAAAATAAAAATCTCCATATAAAAAAAGTTCTTTATTTTTTGCTAATAAAATTTTATTAGCGGGTGGTATTTCAATGAGGCGGGAGGCAATTCCAAACAAACAATTATTTTATTTTGGCCTTACAGATACAAATAGATAACCCGCATCTGCAATATGCTCGCTACCTTCATACCCATATGAATCCCCAAAGAAGGCATAAACTACTTAGACATCATTTAATTAAGGAATTAGGAATCAGTCTTTGAGTATTATGAGGTGATAATTTTGGTCGGGGCGTGATCAAATCCAATAAAGCCCGAAGGGCTTTATGATAGATTTGATCACGCCCCGACCGAAATTAACACCTCATAATATTCAAATAATGATTCCTTATTACTTATATTTATATAATTTTCAGCAATTGTACAATTAAATATCTTAATATAAATAAGCAAACCCCGCTTTGAATTTATTGGACTGTATAGTACAAAATCGATACGTAGTGTTATCACAGGCAAATGCACTGTTCTTTATTAACTTTAAGCTGTACAGCTTATCAGTACAATAAGTACAAACAATATACACGTACAGGTAGGTTAACAGGAGAATGTGACAGAAGTGAACATATGTTATCAACAACTAATTTGCATTAAGTAAATCTTGTCTTATTTTCAAGCTAAAATGAATAAATTTACCCAAATTACATAGTTCTTATACATTTTCTACATTAAAAAGCTGCAAAAGTTTAGACATTGAAGGTTTTTTCCAGTAATAAGGCTTAAAGTATTTTTTGCGATAGCCTTCGTATATGGGACATATTAAAATAAAATGAAATTCGTCTTCAATAGAATTTGAACACTGAAAAATGTAAATATTTGTTCATAATTTACTGATTCTCTGAAACTCTCATTAGTCATTGTCTAAATAAATGTTACAGAAAAAAGATTATTCGAATAAACGAAAACCGTAAACGTGCAAATGGGGGGGGGGGGTGTCCATTTATATTTTCACATGTCCTATTCATATTCCTATTGCCGTAAAAAATCATGGATTGAGACATTCATATCTGAAAACTAACTGCTTTGGAACATTTAGTGTTTTACCAATGCCGTCGTCTGTGCCAGAAGCATCAGCCATCACCCGAACAATTAATTAAGGTGGTATGAGACATCTGTCGATATTAATGTGGATAAAACTTTAAAGAACAATATAATCAAAATATTTTTACCGGTTTAGAATTTTCAAATTTTACAATATTTGGCCAAAAAACATGTTTTAAGATTTTTTGGAAAGGTAAAAATTTTTAAATCCCCAGCGGGATTCGAACTTATGACTGACAGGTTCGTAGTGAACGCTCTAACCGATTGCGCTGGCTGTTAGGTAAAGAGTTTTGGAAAGAAAATATCCATAACATTACACTTGATTTTATTGTTTATTTCGATTTTTTTTTGTATTTCAAAACAATATACCTCGACCTCGGTGGTTATTCTGCAACATTCACGAAAACTCGTACATTATTTCTTACGTATTCAATGATATACATTGTCGAAATATCAAAATGATGGACGAGCTGTTAGGAATGGAACGACCCCATGACCATATTGATGGAAAGAGTTTGGCTTAAAGCAATATGAGCTGCAACTTTCATGCTGAATTTTTTTTTTGTTACGAAAATGTTATTTTTTACTAAAATGACAAAAAATATCATGGTTTTTAAATTTCTGTTAGCCTTATTTTTGTGGGAAAAGCCGTTAAGAAGCCTTAATTGAAGCAAAATTAAATTATTGTCCTGTACAAAAATTGAACTGCTATATATTACTTAGAAGAAAAATCTTTCTTCTGACAAAAATTAATGATTTTCTAATATTTTATTTTTCATAAAAGTTAAAGTTACATGCAGACTTAGCATACTAGCAGGTTCTGCAGCAAAATAAAATTCCAAAAAATACAGCTCATATTGCTGAAGAACAGCCTTGAGACACATAAATCTTAGATTAGCCAACTGACAAATAAAAAAATATTTAACTTTTTTCCGTATCATATAACCGGGTCTTATTTTATTTCTTTTGATTTGCTAATTTATTTAAACAAAGTATGTAAAAATACATTTATAACAATCAGAAAAAACTATAAACAACTCAATATGTACTATAATATTTAGACTGAAACTTTGGTAATTGATATATACTTTTTAGCTCACCTGAACTGAAAGCTCAAGTGAGCTATTCTGATCACATTTTGTCTGTCGTCCGTCTGTCCATCTGTCCGTCCGTCCGTCCGTCCGCCCGTCTGTCTGTTCGTCTGTCTGTAAACTTTTCACATTTTCAACATCTTCTCCAGAACCACTGGGCCAATTTCAACCAAACTTGGCACAAAGCATCCTTAGGCAAAGGGGATTTAAAGTTGTGAAAATTAAGGACCATGCCTTTTTACAAGGGGAGATGATTAGGAATTATTGAATTTTTTTTAGAAATCTTTAAAAATCTTCTTCCCAGAAATCAATTAGCCAGGAAAGCTGAAACTTGTTTGGAAGCATCCTTAAGTAGTGCAGATTTAAAGTTGTGAAAATCATGACCCCCAGGAGTAGGGTGGGGTCGAATTTTTACATAGGAATATATGGAGTAACTTTTAAAAAATCTTCTTCTCAGAAACCAATCAGCCAGGAAAGCTAAAAACTTGTGTGGATGCATCCTCAGGTAGCGTTGATTCAAAGTTGTGAAAATCATGGCCCTTGGGGGTATGGTGGGGCCACAATGGGGGTCGAATTTTTACATAGGAATATATAGAATAAATCTTTAAAAATCTTCTTCACAGAAACCAATCATCCAGGAAAGCTTAAACCTGTGTGGATGCATCCTCAGGTAATGCAGATTCAAAGTTGTGAAAATCATGACCCCCGGGGGTAGGGTAGGGCCACAATGGGGGGGGGGTCGAATTTTTACATAGGAATATTCTCAGAAACCAATCAGCCAGGAAAGCTGAAACTTGTGTGGATGCATCCTCAGGTAGTGTAGATTCAAAGTTGTGAAAATCATGACCCCTGGGGGTACGGTGGGGCCACATTGGGGGGGGGGGTCGAATTTTTACATAGGAATATATAGAGTAAAACTTTTAAAATCATTTTCTCAGAAACCAAACAGCCAGGAAAGCTGAAATTTATATGGATGCATCCTCAGGTAGTGTAGATTTAAAGTTGTAAAAATCATGATCCCCGGGGGCAGGGTGGGGCCACAATGAGGGTTCGAATTTTTACATAGGAATATATAGAGTAAATCTTTAAAAATCTTCTTCTCAGAAACCAATCAGCCAGGAAAGCTTGTGAAAATCATGACCCCTTGGGGTAGGGTGGAGTCACAACGGGAAGGGGAGATTCTTACATAGGAATATTATATATAGAGAAAAATCTTAAAATCTTCTTAGCTTTAGTGAAAGCAACTTCAGGTAGTGTAGATTCAAATTTGTTAAAATCAAAATCTGAGGAGTAGGGTTGGGACACATTGGGGATCCAGTGGTACAAAGCAAAAACATTTTTAAAATTATTCACCAAAACTGAAATGTTATCATATATGGTTTTACTTATATGCAAGCATTTTGGAATATTGCGGAATCTTCAAAATTCTTAGGCCTCACAAGGGGTTCAGATTTTGATGTAGGTTTATATCCCGTATATAAACAATCATTTAGGATCTTTTTGAGAACTGCAATGCTCAACATGTGATATGAGTATAAAATCATCCTATTAGAAAAGGGACTTGATTATAAACATAAGAATATCCTGGGGGAAAATGGATTTTTATTTATTTTATTTCGCTAGCCAAGGGGTTCTGATCCGCACTGCTCCTCACGACCCTTAGCTAGCGAAGATGAATAGTTTAAAATAAACAAAATTAGTTTATTAAAGCTGAATTTCTATGCCAACACCACATGTTCGTCTTGCTCAGTTGCTGTGACCTGTCCAACTATTTATTTTATATGTAAAGAATTGAACGTCGAACAGAAAGGGCTATACGAGTAATTATTTTTTTTTAATATGCTGGAATAGAGACTGCGTCCAAATTCACGATGATTTTAAAAAAAATCTCAAACCATGCAGATTATCTGGTATAGGCCTAAATGTTACTATTCTACATGTATATAACATAGGCACCTGACGTTATTTATTTTTATTATGAGAAAATTATATAACGTCAAGTGTCTGTGCTATATAACTATTAAAGAGTAGTAACAACTTGTACATTTGAATGGATTGAATTTTCATCGTAGAAAACCGGATGACAAGATAACCTCATTTCAACTTTTAAGTGCGCCAAAACAAACGCGACAGGCAATACATGACATCATTTCTTTAAATAGTGCCTGTTTGGGAGAGTAACCGTTGAAATTTACACCCCGAGAAAACCATTGTCAACCGACGCGAAGCGGAGGTTGACAATGGTTTTCAAGGGGTGTCAATTTCAACGGTTACCCTCCCAAACAGGCACTATTTATTTTATTATACTGAATGTCTTAATTTTAGAGAAAATTTTACTGCTTTTACATATAGAAATGACGTGAATTTAACGGCGAACCGTACGCGCATAATTTACGCGCATGTAACAATTCGTTCTATCGGCCCGTTGCCAAGTGTGTTGCTAACGCTGAGTGTAAGGGAACGGATTGTCAACTGCGTCTAAACCAATCAGATTTCAGTATTTAACATGAAAGTATAATAAATGTTCATTTCATAAAAAACATTGCATGTGACTTTGCAACACTGGGGATTATTTCCAAGGTACATTTGTATGTTAACGAAGCGTATTAATATCCCCGGTATCCAGCGTAGGACGTCGTTAGGGGTAACGTCATCACGTTAGGTATATATACCGTTGCGTTTAGGTTACCGCGTTAGTTACTGAATTTGATCGGTTGCAATTAGACGTGTTTTTACACAGAGCGCTAAAATCAAAGAAATCACTATGAAAAGAGAGAGATCATCCGAAAGAAAGAGCAAGAGCTCGACAAAGAGGGTAATGGCTCTCAAAATTAACGCTTAATTTTCACAATAGCATTAATTCAATCCTTTATAATATGAATTATTTCTCTGTCCGATGCGGGATGCCATATTGTGCCAAAATGTCGCCATGATGGATGTCAATATTTATCGAATACTGGATCAGTTTTATATCGTATCATGGCTTCCAATTGATATTAAATGATGCAATTACCTATATGTATGAAAATAATAATTAGAAACAAAAATAATTCTATAGTATACAGTATATTTTAAAGACCAAAATGGCAAATAGTCAATAGGGATGGGGGAGGGTACCAGTGCATATGATGTAGACAAGCAAATGTGATATTCCATCTTAAAAGGAAATTCTTATGATGATTTAATTATTTATGTCAAATTTTTAAACAAAGCTGGTTTATGAAATATACAGATTGGATTCATAAAAAAAGCTTCATATATATATATTAAAAAAATTTGAATTTATATTGAAATAAAATATTATTTATGAATTTCAGCACAGCATAAATGTATCCTCTAGTCATTCAGATGACAGACAGTGGTATGATGTGTTGCTGGAACTCCACATTAAGTCTAGTGTAAGTACTCAAGTAGTCCTAATTCAAGAAAATATGTAACCTCAACACCCTAACCCCTTCCCCTGCACATTATCATTGTGGATGTTTTGTTCCACAAAATAGAGTCAAGTTTCAACAATATGCTGTATGTCAATTTAAATACATGTACCCTATGAAATATGTACACAATAAATGATTCAATATAATAATTTGCAATTTCTTAGGGACATGAAATTGTTTTTATAATGAGGCAGTGTCACAAAATGTTCCTCCTTTCTCCAAGTCCAACTCTCTCTCTCTCTCTCTCTCTCTCTCTCTCTCTCTCTCTCTCTCTCTCCTGTTTCCTTCTCTCACTCTGAGCTTTGTGTTCTACAGCAACAGTCATCTTTTGTCTCCTTCCGTCACGCATGGAAAGAGCACATGAATGACTATGTAAGACATTCTGAGATTTGTGATCATTTCTCATGATTGTAGACTCAATATCAGTAATCATGATCAGATCTCTCAGATCTCTTCTACAACGAGTACATGTACTAGTTGAGAACTGAATGCAATGTGTGACCATATGTGCATATAACAAAGACTGTTTATTCTCATTTTGTTTGTTTTGGTTTACAGTACAAACTGGCAAGTGCAATCAACAAGTCGGAAGACAGAAGGGAGTTGCCTACAGTCCCGCAACCCACCCACACCGTATGTAATAACAATAAATGTACTGATATATATATATATATATATATATATATAGTTCTACAGTATATATAACAATTACAGTTAATGTACATTGGTAATTCAAGATAGGAACTAATCTGGGTATTGGTAGGTAACTTCTCAATATTCTGCATTGTTTCAATGGTGTCCTTTCTCTCTGCTTGAACAGATTGAGTGGTTAGCTCGCACCAGTTTCAGACATCGCCCTGTGCGTCTCAATGTGCCGCATGTACAACAAAGGAAGCACAGTGTGCCACAACAAAGGAAGCACAGTGTGCCACAACAAAGGAAGCACAAGGTTGCTAGGAGACGGTGTGTGCAGCAGCTTGACACCTCCTTCATTGTCTACTGAAGGAGCAACTCTTGTGTAAGTGCAGATGTACCGAAGCTTCACTGCTTGTCAGTTGTGTGTCAATCTGCAAATTACATACCAAGGTTTAATGTTAATGGTCAATCAAGAAATTCTTAAAATTATTAAAAATGTCAAGTCAATAATAACTGGATTAAGTATTGCACTTTTATTTTTCAAGGTAATTTTTAAAATGGTTCTATCTTGCCTTCTTTTTTTCCTTTTAGCTGTTTAGCATAAAAGTACGTTTTACCTTGTATGGTGACATTGGTGCAAATGGAGAATGGGTTTGATCATGTGAACCACTCTTCTTATGTGAGAATTAAAGACTGTCAAACAGACTTGTCTTGTGAGGAAATTCACAGTGCTCTCATATTGTGGAACAGACTTCTGAGTGTCGTTATTGATTGCAAAGTCAGACAATTAATGGTGACTTTTTGAATAGTTTGATGGACACATTAACCACCACAACAACAGACTGGTCTTCACAATCAGTGGTTTTATATATGTATATTGTATATACACATATAAATATATTTAAATCTGTCATGTTGACAGCTATGTTGTGGACAACTGTAATATGTATATTATATATACAGTCATGTAAATAGATAGATATTATATGTCAAATTGACAGTTTTTGTACATAGTGTAAGAAAAAGTCTAAGCCAGCCTTTAGTTGAAATTGGGTAGTTAACATACAGAGAGTTAATAAATCTGTAGATATATTGTATAGGTACAATGTAGCTGTAGCTACATGTAGGTCTTGCTAGGTCTTCATTAAGTTTATCCATTACATAGATATGATAACTAATAACTTGCACAACTTACAAGATAGCTCAGCTTTTCACAACTTTTATATTAAGATAAGATGACTTTTTGGGGGTGGGAGTGGGTGGGTATGGATTGGAGGGGGGTTAGACCCTATTGGGTTAGTTTTATACTGGTACTCAGTACATTTTGTACAAGTACAGGGATATTGTCTTATAGTGTATATTTGATTGCCTTATGTATGGGACATCTACAGTAAAGGATGAAGCAGCTTCCTTTTATTATTAGTTTTTCTTTTTGGATACTATATAATATATTAATTGTATATCAAATTCACACTGTGTTTGATATTCTATATCAAATACTTAATTGAATTAGTATATAGTACATGAATTTTACTCTATTGGCTGGCCAAATGCTTATTTTTTTTAATTTGTTTGAATTGTTTAATTTTTACTTTGAGCATGAATAATTTGCATTAAAAAAAGAAAAGATTGGCTTTACTTACTTTTTTTCATCTTGTAATGAATATTGAATGGTACTTAGAAGAGTCTCATAATTAATTCACTTGAAATTGAAACTCTCTGTTAATATCACAAATTGTAGCCCTCATCTGACTTTTTTCAATTAAATTTCCAAACTGGCTGGCCATCAACTTTTAATCATCTCTAACACCTATGAGTTATGGTATTACTAAAATGAAAATTTTGTATAGTAATTGCTAAATACATAAATTATACAAGTTAAATCTGAGAGGCTCATTTTTATATAATCCCCTCCCAACTCCTCAGATTGTGGTGACCACAATAGAAATAAGCTCCCATTATATATAAAGTGCTCCCAAAAGGTTTGTATCTCAAACAGTATCTGAAAACTAAATCCATCTCCAGGACTTCTGGCATTTACGTGTGGTTAAGCTACTTAACCCGGCAGAACTTCAGAGAGAGTTTCAGGAGTAAAGCTGAAGTAAATATCTGGAGATTGATTCCCTAAGGCAGCCCGGTGCTGCTGGAAGCATTTATCTGGCAATTCTTGTGACGGGACTGGTGCCAAACTAGTAACCTACTGCTCCTTTACATCCATTAGTGACGTGGAGATGGGGATCTGCTGCATGGGAAACGGCATATCCTCAATTATTCACAGGCTTGGCTAGTATCCGATCATCTGGAGAGGACACTCTGGCCTCACTACTAGTGTAGATTCAGCATGATGAGCAACAGTTATTGGTTATAAGTGGCGGTTCGATAGCGTAAAGCATGGCACTAAGGGTTGCTCCTGACAGAGACCATCTCATCTTATTTGACAGTAACCGCCTGCCTCAAGCTGGACGGTCCTCAGACAATAGAGTACTGTCCCGTCACAATCTGCCATTTTCATTGAGTGCATGAGGATTAGGAACGTTCTGAACAGAAGGCTGTAACCATTGTTCCAAGCAACAAAAACACAGAGAAAGAGAGCAGCTCTTATACTACGAGGCTGAAAGAACTTAATGACATGGATATCGTCGACTCCTGTAAGATAGCAGTCATAAACAACAAATTCTTGCGACAAAATGGAGACATCGCTGCCCTTCAGGACTGGCAGACTCTGTCAAGTTTAAGGGAAAAAACTACACCTTCTACTGGTAGTGAAGGATCTCCGACGAGCCTAGAGAGCATGCTGTAGGCAATGACAAACAACATAATGAGTATGGTTGAATTATGCGACAAAGGCTCAGAACGACTTATCAACCTTCACTTCCACAGGTCCGATTACCTTTATTAGTGTGAAACACTCACCTTAACCATGTTAACACCAAAAACAAATAACCTATTTATGGGAACATTTCGTTAGTCGTCAGTAGCACCCTAAACAGAGAACAGCTTATTCTTTTGGGCGACTTTACGCCAGAATATGTGCAGACTACGATTCGCCTTGGTAAGTTAGACGTAGGCAAAATGAACGAAAACAGCCAGCGCACCTGCTTGAGCTATGGACCTTTCACAACCTGTGTATTACTAATTCGTATTTCAAGACCAAACCCCAACACAAGCTTTCATAGAGACAACCGTCCGGCGTTCAGCTTTCAGCTGTGCAACCAAAGAAATTTCACACCTCAAAGAAACAAAGCATTCCTAGCATCAACGTCAGCAAAATATCGCTGCTGAGTCTCACACAGAATTTTGCAGAATCTCTTGAAAGGAAACTCAGCACTGTACAGATAGGAAACTCAACCTCGGAGAAGTGCGAAATACTGCGGGACATCATTCATTGCACTACCCTGGCAATCTTTGGAAAAAGAACACCAAAGAACATGACTTCCTCAACGATGACTCCAGTTATAGAAGACAAGCGCACTGCCCTGGCAGAATATATAAGGTCATCAAACTAGAGGAATCTGCAGACGCTCAGAGCAGTCAGAAGCAAGGCTCAACAGACTGCTGGACACTGTGTTATCAAGCACTGACAAGAACTCAGCGATACTATCCCATCCAGGCAGCTGCTTTATCAGGGAGTATAAAAGGCATGTATAATGGCACCAACAGAGCAGAAGAATCTGCCTAAAGCAAAACAGCACCTCTCAAGTCATCAATAAAGTACTCTCCGTTAAGAACCAACAGATGGAGAGATGGATTGAACACTACACAGACTGTGTTTAAGAGAAAACGCAATTACTGCCCCAGCCCTTGACACTATGGAATGCCAGCCAACCATAATGAGCTTGATGCAGAACCAACAGCAGAAAACTTGGCCTCAAAAATTCCCCTGGTAGTGATGGGATCCCTCCATACCTAGTAAAAAAGAACAAGAGTTCCCTACTGCTACCCCTACGCCAGTGCTTGAAAGAAAGGAGCGTGCAACAGTACATTAGGGGTGCAAAGACCATCATCTACAGAACACGGAGGAGAGATATGAGTATGTATTTTATGTTCACGGATAACAAGTGTGTCCGGAGGTCAGGTAATTATTTTTAACTGTTTCTGAGCATTGCTGAGGAAACCCGTGTAAGTGACCGCTTGAGAAGAACAGTGTGGACGTTTGTCTTCTCAGCCAATGCGTCCGTCTGTCGAATATATTTTCACTTAGTCATATTATGTGATTTCATAATTATTTTCATTTAACACATATTATATCCACCAATTGGAGTTATTCTTCATGTTACAAGACTTACATTAGGTGGCAGCGTGGAGATGGACTTGCGTGTCTGAAACGTTTGGAGTAGAAAATGCCGATTTTTAACTTTCGTACATTGACAATGTAATTGAAATTGAGTATTGGTGATTCGATTGGGAAGCTTACAATAAACTGAAGCAGATGACACTTGTTTTAACAAACGATGGTGCACGAAAGTATTCCGTGAGATTGAAGTCATATGAACTGGTGAAGGCAGCGTTGATCAAGGATATAGATCGAACGGACGAGAATCGTCAAATAATCTGATTTTCACAAGATTACACTGAAACCTTGGAGTGTCTATTAATGATTATGGATTATGATACATTTATAGATTTAGCTTAAATGGGAAGAGGCTTAACCAAATTTCCATTAGAAAATCCGGTCCGCATCGATTTGTTGAGGGAATACACCCCAAATGAAAGGACCAGACCTCGGGATCATGAAGCATTTTTAGACATAAGGTATCTCACGTTTTGATTTCATTGCGCAGATGTTCATTATATTTTAAAGGAATATGATTTTATTAATTTAAACCTCACAGAAAGATCATCATTTCATAATTACACAATATTCATAAAGAAAGTCCATTTGAATTTAAGAAATAAACAAATTTTGGGGGGAACTATTTTCTCGTGCGGAAGGTTTTTTAGTCGAAAATGACAGAAACAAGCAATTTTATGAATTTTCAATATATTTTTCTTTTTATTATACTTTATCATTATTCACATTTTTAACATTTGATAGGTTTGTGACAGGTCCTGTGTGACTTGTACAAAACTAAATTTTAAGATAGTGATAGACGTTTAGCATAAAATCATGCAAATATATAGAAAATGTCTGAATTTTTTTAATCCAAATTTTGTGAGACTTCTTCCATCTAAAATTTGACATCACTGACCCCCATGTTTTATTATGTCAAAATGATACTGAATACATATCTGAACAAACTGGATTAATCTTATAAAATTCTTGATATTCAAAATGTTTTTATTTCAAATCAAATTGTAACTATTATAGAAATTGTCTATTTTAAGTGCAAAAAGGTCACACAAAAATTTATGCAGCTTCGTACAATTTTTTTTCGTAATCCCTCTATTTAGTGTGACCATTCTGCATAATTAAAAACAATATTTCAAGAAAAAAGTTTGCTTAATCAAAAATACTGACAACAAATCCTAATCAGGCGGAAATCGGATTTTAGATGCAAAAAGGTCAAATTTAATTGGCCATAACTCAGAGGGATGAACACTGACCTCCAATTATCTTTGTATTTTTTAAGTGTGTTTTGTCTACGGATTTCAATGACATACTTCTCAAGAAATTCTTGACACAAGAACATTGAGGATTGGGATACCTTAAGTCAAAATGTCCATCATTTATAAAGTTATGATATATCATTAAACAACGCTTAAAATTTGTAACTTTCAACGTGATATACTAGTCACATCTTGATAGCATTTTATTTTGGGATGTTTTCAATCACAAGACAATAAGACAGTGCACAAATTTTAACTTGAGTTTAAGACTGCTTCATGATCCTGGGGCCAGCCCCTGCCGTCACCAACTTTTTTCAAGTCAATACTCAGCCTCAAGTTAGAGTTTTGACCTCAAAGTTATATAGTTTTTTTAAGGATTTTAGTTGAGGACTGTGTTGAGTGGTTTAAAAAATGCGGAGGCAGTCGTCTCACTGGATTTTATACGTCTTCTGTTGTGTGTATCAGTTCCTTGGACTTTGTTTTGCTTTAAAGGTTGCACCGCTTGCATTTCAGAAAGTAATGCACCATGTTCTAGGGGGCTTAGAATCCGAGCATGTACTTATCTACCTTGATGATTGCCTTATTCTCACCTCATCGTTAGATAAACATCTAGAAACAATTGAAAAAATGATTTACTGTTTCAAAAATGCAGGGCTTATCCTACGACCATACAAGTGTCATTTCTTTCTGGACAATATAAATTTTTTGGGATTCAAGTCTGAGCAGAGAATTCAACCTGGATACAAACGATTGACAACAATCAAAGATTACCCCATACCAATGATATGGGAAAGGGTCCGATCATTTCTGGGACTTTGCACATTTGTACTTTTATGTGTTGGATATTAAACTACTCAGATATCATTGAGCAAACTGCTTGAATCAAAGCGATACATTTCGAATTCCTCTACCGAATCTGCTTTTCAATCTTTATGTCGATGTCTGATGTCATTACTTGTTCTGAAACCCCGATTTTAGCTACACAACTAACATACTCATTGCTACTTATACTGGACTGGCTTGTGTTTTGTTACAAGCTGTTGATCATGGACTCGAACATGCAATCAGGTCGTCGAAAACAGCTTACGAAGACAGAAGGCAATTAATGTACCATTCATCGAGAAACATTAGCTGTCATATGGGCTATTTGAAAGTTTCGAGATTATGTGTATGCATGAAAGTTTTTTCTTCGAATCAACCAAAAACCATTGACTTCATCAAAACCAAAATGTGTGCGTTGGGTATTCAAACTAAGTGAATATCAGTTTGATATAGATCTTGTGAATGGGTGTAACAATGCTGTTAGTGATGCGTTAAGTTGTGAAGATGATAAAAACGAGTTACATGTTTTGGCAGTGACCCGTTTTTCATGATCTTGACAATGAGCACCCGGCGGGTGTGATCGGTCAGCAGAGGATGCTTACTTCTCCTAGACACCTGATCCCACATCTTTCTTTTTAGAGGTCCGTGTTGCTCTGCTTTGAATTTGTATTTCGCTTTATGGATTTTTGAGATGGTTGAGAGTTTGTTATTGCCATTTTTCATTTAAGCTTAAGTGGACAATTATGGAGATATATATCATTCCATGATATTTTGGTGTTTAGAGATATTGGCATAATTGGGAAGTTACCAAATTAGTCAACGATAAAATCACACTTTCAGAAGTTTAAGATTACATTGCACAGTGCAACCTATGTTTAGAAGGACTTTATTGTGTTCCAAACTTTCCCTTAGGTACGACTGTTTCAGCATCCATCCAATTTGAAATATTTTATTGTGGTTTTATTGGTCCACTTCGTAGATAAAAGATTTCCAATAAATTGTCACACTGTTGGATGACCTTACCAGATTTGTTATTGCGTGGCCGTTGCGTGCTGCTACTTCAATACCACTATTACCATTTTGGACAGATTGGTTCTCCTTTCTAGGACAATCTTGTGTGTTACATTCAAACAACGGAACCACAAGCTAATCTAGTGAAGTTATCACATACAACCCAGAGCAAGCGCTCACACACAATCCTGAAAAGTTTGTTACAGAAAGCAGCTAGCTCAGGAGACGATTGGGATTCCGTATTCTGGAAAATGTTCTTGCTTACTAATCTATACAAAACAGAACAACACAGAATACATCTTTTTATCACTATATGATCCTTAGAGTTCTGTGTCCAACTATTTTTGGAACTAAAGAAGAAAATGATTCCACGAGAGGAGAAGGAAAGTATGCGCGAATAATGGGACTTATGTCGGGACAACCATTTAAAGTCAACAGAATCGCGTCAGAGAGATATAGAGACCCGGCTTTCACGAGAGTTTATTGTTGGTGACCGTGTATATCCGTATTCAGACTGGTGTTTACGTGACCAAAGTGTATGGTGATTTCAAAAGACCGTGTCAAAAACAGACAATGATCGGTAGCAACTTAAGGGCGATGTGCGGCCATCTTGTACATTTCTTGATAAGAATGCAAACATTTCTTGAACTGGCTTGTTCTGCCCGAAGCTGACCAAAACTGTTGCCAACAGATAAAATAGCAATAAAAATGAGGTTCTACTTGTTTTTTATGCAAATTGTGCATACAATAATAGAACAATGTCTTTTCAATCACTCAGAAGAGCTGTCGAACTGCGCAGCTGCAGACTTATTTCGAAAATTTAAATATCTGAAAAAATATGGAGAGGTTTCATTATTGTCCTCTCTACAACCATTTGTTGAGAAAAATAATGTTGTAACTTTGCCTTAAAATAGGGTACCCTATTTTTATCAGTCGGCAAGAAAAATCCAGTCTATACTTAGAACTCCTGTGTCTATGGAGACACATTGACGTTATATTTTCTTAGAAAAAAAATAAATGTCAATTCAAAACAATCTGTGTTAAATGTGACATACATCACCCGAGTTTAGTTTGTTTTTTGGTTTTTTTTTTCAGTTCTACATGTATAAATTTAAGTAAATAAGTGGGATAGGGGTCCAAAAAAGTGATTGTCGTAAATAAAAAATATAGAAATATTTTTCAATGAAAATATAACTTTAATGTGCCTCCATAGACACATACAAAAATATCTCGTGAGAATCGATAGTTTCTTAGACCCATTTTAAGAATAGGGTACCCTCCTTTGAGGCAAACTAAATAAGCAAGCTTAGACATTTTCCTCAAAAAATGGCTGTAGAGTGGACAACACCGACCTCTTTTCATATTATTTTTTAGATTTATAATCTTGCATTTAAGTCTGAAGCTGCGCAGTTATAAGTGATCAAAAATGCGTTGTTATGTTCTTATGTGCATAATTTGCCTACAAAACAATATGTAGAACCTCATATTTATTGCTTTTTTATCTGATGGCAACAGTTTTGGTCTGTTTCGAACAGAAACAAGCCAGTTCAAGAAATGATTACATTCTTATCCTCAAATGTACAAGATGGTCGCACATCTCCCTTAAGTTGTGCTGATAATTCTGTTGAAATTAACTGTTGGCTTACACTTTATATTTCATTACCTTTTCAACTGATTTATTGTAAACGCCTATAAGGGGGAGAGATAAGTGTGTATTTTATGTTCACAGGCAATTTGTACGACCAGAGATCAAGTGATCGTTTTTTGAACTGTTTTAACATTGCTGAAAAGAGACGCGCGTTTGACCTCGTGTGATGAACGTTGAAGTCTTTTGAAAGAAGACCTATCTATTAACAATGATTTCAAATATTTTGAAATAGCTGTAACAATGCTATTATATTGCATCACACAAATGTCAGTTAGATTGTATGTGTTTTTAAGAAATCCAAAGACTAAAAGATTACAATCATCATCAAAAAATCTTGCACAACTTTTATTCCCTTTTCATACCAGGATTGAAAAAAAATTGGTTTGTTATCCACTTTTATATTAGAATTATACCACACTGGAATGTAATGAAATTTGTTTTTAAAATGCGGAGAGTAAGTAAAAGATTTCATATAACAGGTCCAAGCAATCAAAACATCTTTTCAAAAGGCGTTGTTTTCTTTTAACAAACAATCAAACACAAAACTATCCTAAAATCATTCAATTTCTGTAAAATATCATTTTCATTGACAGCATAAAATATATCCATCCATGGTTTATGTGAACAAGTTAACCTTTTAATCCATGTACATTTAAGTGATGTAATAAAATTTCTAACATCTACCATTTTCATACCCCCTGACAAGTAGTCTTGAGTTATAAGAGACCTTTTAACTTTGTCTGTTTTAGATTTCCATAGAAACTCAAGTGCAATGATTTTTGGAATCTGAATACCAAAATTATTATCAACAATTTCAGAGTTCAACAGAAAATAGGAAACCTAATAAATTAAAAGATGTAGATCTCCAGTATAATTTCCATCTGGTATGATGAAACACTTGATCAGAATTTTTTTTGAACCAATCCACACAATTTTTGGCTTAGTTGTATTATTTTTAAGTCCTGAAAATCTGGAGTAAAAATCTATAGTTTCTGGTGCTTCGAACAAGGATTTTGGTGAATCATCAAGGGCTAACAAAGTGTCGTCTGCATACTGTGATATTTTATGTTCTTTATTATTAACGAAAATGTCCTTAATATCCTTTTTTTTTGCTTTATAAGAATTGAAAGGATTTCTGCACATATAATGAATAAATATGGAGCAACAGGATCTCCTTGTCTACAACCTCTTTGTATGTCAAACTGTACTGATAAAAGACCACTTTGTAAAATGCAGGCACGGAAATTTGTGTTTAAAATGTTTATCCACTGGATAATATATTCTCCAAAACCAAAAAATATAAAACTTTATAAATAAACGACCATAACATAGAGTCAAAGGCTTTTTCGCAAATTCATTCTTAATATTAATATTGACAAAATGTTGAATAAAAAGAACATAAAAAAACATCGCTAGCGGCACTAATCCATTTCGTAACTACACGAAACGTCTTATAATTATACCCTGCTATGAAGGTGGCGATTATTCAGGTAAAGTACATCCTACAGCAGGTCAGCGTTGACAGTTTGAATGACGACTGAAGAGATAGATTTCTTTATTATTAAAAATTATACATTCATTAAGGACCTGTTTGTAAATCGTAAAGATTTATTTGAAATATCAGGTTTACATCTTGATTTTAATAAAAGCCAATGTTGCATGATTTCAATTTTGTTCAATTGTTCATACTTCGTGCCCCCAAAAAAGAAGTTGGATTTCTTGTAACAGAGTACATAAATATTTAAAAAAAAATTAAAAGAGAAATCAAAGCACACTTAGTAATTATAATGCTTATATATAATTGTATGCCACATATTACGTAACAGATTTATATCATCTGCGAAAACTGATCTTTTATCTAACACTGAAATTCTTTTTTAAAAGAAACAGAATACATGTATATTAATGATTATTATGTCCTCGACCTTTATAAAGAATTATGATGTGCTAAAATTGCAGACAATGTTATGGAAATGTATTTTTTTAAATATACGATGTTTTATTTTATTCAGCGAGAAAATGGTGGCCTTTACCGGTAGTCTGAATTCCTAATAACATGGACATATAAACTATTAATTTTATTTCAACCCAAAGTTGTTTTCATAAATCTTCACGATTTGCACTTGATTGTTGATAGTTTTTTGTGAAAGCAACTAGAGTAAGACTTTGAAGTTTGGTCACCGTATAATTGCATTTTAAAATGATTTAATTTTATTAATGAAGAAAGAGTAGTACACCTCTATACTCGATTTTCCCCGTCTTCTTTTGCTCTCCATTCTCTGCCTCCTTACCACCAAAAAATAAGGATTGACACAAACCTTTGCCATCAATTTACCTTATACATGTATATTTAGTTTAAATTTGCCGATGGAAACTTTGAATAACTACGATCGTATGCTAGTGTTTGTCTTTACATGTATCAAAAGAATTTCAAAGCCAATTTTGAGTCGAGAACATGAAATGAATGATGTATTAGATGTATTCAATCCTGTTTTAACGAGGAAAAAAAAATTATGAATTTTAAATATATGTCATTTGAGATTCATTATTGGTTGAAAAAGCACAAATATTTGGATATGTTATTACTAAGCTAATGTTTAACAGGAAATTAATATAAACCTATTGTTATTTAGCACGAAGCATGTCGACATCTTTAACATCAAATTCCCATTATGATGTCTTATCTAATGAACACACATTACCAGAATCATCATTTCATTTCGTTTGAATAAGAATTTTGATGAAACGACACGAATAGGTAATTTGCAGAAAATTAAAACTTATATGATGATTAATGACATTTTCAAAGAGAGTAAAAATTTCTTTATTGTAAAATTGTGTCATTATTTCATGTCCTCGAATCAAAATTGGCTTTAAAATTCTCTTAATAAACAATAGAAAAAAAACGTTTGCAAAAAAAACATCCCATAGAACATATGCATGTTATTTAAATGGATCTAATGCAGAGTTCTTCTTTCTATTTCGTTAATTAAGAAAAATCTGATAAACTATGCAATGAATTGTACATTTTATTTTTGATGTTATCTTATCAAGCATTATTTTATACATCTATTATAAGTTCGGCTAGAGTTTTATACCAAAACTTTATGAAACACAAATTACACCGTTTGTTTATTTGCTGATTTATTATCTATTGATGTATTTAAGGAATAAGGAATCTTCTTTGAGTAGTATGAGGTGATAATTTTGGTCGGGGCGTGATCAAATCCAATAAAGCCCGAATGGCTTTATGATAAATTTGATCACGCCCCGACCGAAATTATCACATCATAATATTCAAAGAATGATTTCTTATTACTTATATTTATATAATTTTCAGCAGTTGTACGATTAAAATTAGATATTAAGTATGCGAAATCCCGCTTGCGGCCTAACAATACATCATTTGAATTTATTGGACTGTATAGTACAAAATCGATTCCTAGTGTTATCACAGACAAAGACACTGAAAAATGTAAACATTTAATGAAAAACAAAACAATTATAAGATTTTATTTAGTCAATAAAGATTACAGTTAAAATTTTACTGGAAGGTATGTAATAAAATACAGAAAATACTACACTACAAATGGAATGATATAATTTATCTAGTCGATAAAGATTGTACTTAATTAAATGTTCACTGGAAGATATACAATAAAATACAGAAAATAATATAAATGGAAAATTTTACTAAACGATAAACTATTTTTTTTTTCCTTTTGAAAAAAGAGAAACTAAATTAAGAAACACTTTTTCTTACAACATGCAGTGTTAAACTTGAACGTGACGGTAAGATCTTACAGAGCACGACATGAGAGAGGTTTTCCGAATGCCAAGTTGTGTTCTACAGGAAGTAAACTATCCTGATTTAGTTCAGAAAGGGTAATCAATTAGCCCTATTTGCAGAAGAGGAGGAAATTGCCTTCCGTGTTTTGTTATAAAATGTCCATGTCATGATAGTTAAGTGTTCCAGTGTACAATCTGATACATAAATGAGGCAAACAGAACGAACAACAATAAAAGTCGGAAAACAAATTGACGCCTATCATTTTCTGAGTTCACTTTTGTCATCAAAATGTTTATATATAGAACTCTTTCTCCAATCTGTTAACATCCATATCCGGGGTTTTCTTATGACTGAATTGTATAGATATTTTTTTTTCTTTCAGCAAACTTCCAGAAAACTGATTTTTTTTTGTAATGTAAAAATAATTAAATAATATCTATGCTTTGGTAAACCTTAAGGTACCCCTAAATTATTATCATTTTTCTCCCATAAAATTTGTGTGAGAATATTATGTTGACACTTCATATAAAATGATTATAATATGGGCGAGGGGATAACCCATGAATCTAAAGTATCTGCACCTATATCATATATTTACTATGTTTTTCCTCTAGATGCCTCTTAAAATTTAACGATTACCATTTAATCCATTCGAACATTCTTGTAGAATATTTTGCAGCTGTATTAAAAGAGAGACAAACTAAACGGTAAAGACAAACGTTTACAACCATGTTGCCAACTCGATGCTATACAAACTGGATGAAAAGTTTATTGTACACCATCGATTTTGGCTGTTCTAAAACGAAAGGTAAGTTTCAAGACAAACACTTCAAATGCAGAGATACAAGTATTATGCATTGACATTTTACTTTTATACAAAGTGCATTACATTGCATATATTTTTGAGGCCATTAAAATGTCTAGCAAATCTTTAAAAAGCCGGAACCATTACTATTTTCTGTACGGTTTTGTTGTTCCTTCAAAGGTTAAAAAATGCATATCAGTATCTTGAAAACATATTGGAAACATATTTCTGATAATTAGCTGTAATTGTTGGTTTCTGGAAGTTAATATAACATTCTTGAATCTCTATTTTGGACCTACCGAAATGTACAATTTTGAACTTACACTTTTTCTACATTAAAATGAAACTATCATTTGATGTCATTATCTTAATGGAAATTATTATTCGAAAATATTAAGATATACATATAGCGTCAAAACAAAAACTGAAAAAAACTTTGCCAACAAATATTGTTACCCAGTTCGAATCGTATTTGGGTTTTTGGTTTTTTTTAAACTTGGAATGAAATGATTATGATGATTAATATTCTAATAATTGTCGTATAAAAATATGCGCCTGCAATGAGAAAATGGTTCATTTAAAATAAATTAAGATGTGTAACATCTACGTTCGCACCATCATGTACAAGAACTCCACAATGTATTATTAATAGAGGAGCGTTCTAAAGGTTACCCTTATTTTACAGAAAGTAATCTTTTTAATTCTAATAAGCATTGTGTCTTTGTGACAAATTACAAGATTACAATGTTGTTTTGGTTTTTTGTTTTTTTTTCTCGTAATCTTATGAATACAAATGATCATTATTTCATCGCTGATGTATTTTAACTACGATTTTAAACTTTTGTCATTTTCTGTCAGTTCTTGGTCAAGTGTGTTTGCTGGAGTGTTTAAGCTGGAGTATTCAAGAACTGGATTTAAACTAAGGTGAGTTAGTTTTAAACAAAATTTTTTTTCAAAAAGGTAAGCAAATTCATAAACGAACAAAAATTCTTCTTAAATGTGATAATAAACTGTATTATTTTCACATTTATTAAAGAATGAACTTTTATAGGAACAAATGGAAGTCCCAAAAATTATATTGCACCAAGGTGTTAGGTACAAAAAGGTTTGTTTTTTGGGGTTTTTTTTTTGTAGGTTCAATTTTCTTATCCATTTAATATCAATTATTGATAAAGAATTCTCTCGTGTTTTCAACTAATTTTACATTTTAGTTTATCTACTATTTGATATATCCACAAGATTTATCTATTGTTGTAACATCTCATCTCCAAGATTTGCCGCGTTTTCGCAAAGTGTTATACGCTAGAAATGCCAATAATTTTTAATCTGTTTTTTGAATTTTATCTTGTCTATCGGCACTACTTTTAGTTTATTTTATTAAAACTTTACAAATTGGCGCCAAAAAAGGGTTTAGATAAAGAGGCCCTTGGGCCATTTCATTCACCTGAGTAACACCATGTCCTTGGTACATTTACCCTGGCCTCCCATTATGGCTAAATCCTTTCATGACTTTAACAAAAATAAAACTGTTTTATGCAAACAAGCATTAATTAGTTTTAACTCCAATGTATCCTGCGATTGCATTTCTACGGAGATATTCGAAACCCTGGTATGATCCTTTTTTTCGACCCCTCCCCAAACGCAGTTTGAACAATTTTTTATCTACAATATTCCATTATATCTTTATAATAAAATAACAAATGGTAGAAATGTTGTCCCTAAGAAACAAGTGTAAAGACATTATCGTATATCTTCCTATATTTATTTTTGAATCTTTTGGTCATCATTGATTAAGGGGTCACGTTTTTAGCAAACATAAATTAACAACTTTTCAAGATACATGTAGTTGCACATTAAATCACCTTAGTCACAAACTTTAGTAATATAGTTCATTATATAAAGATTTTAATATATTGCTTATGTATTTCAGTGTACAATTTTGTACATCCTTTGGAATCTATGAACGGTCAAGGGTTCGCAGTTTGACCAAGCTTAAATCTAGACTTTACCATAATTCTTACGCAATAATATATAAACTAAAGCAATCGTTAGTAAAAAAGGATTAATAAGATGTTCACGTTATAACTCAATGGGGGTCGTCCCATTTGTTTAAGGAGGCTGGGTGGTCAACAAATTACCCATCAGATCAACCTTTGACTTTAAGATACAATTTGATTAACTGTAAACTATTATTTTGTATAGAAAAAACTTCCTCAATTTTGTTTTTGATTTTGAGTAATTTCCATATCTTGATACAGAGCTCTTCTTCCAAAGGAGATCAATACAGTCTAAAAATGGCGACGACCATTGAGCCCTCTTAAGAAACATAAATCTGCGCTATATCAAGTTTTCTTGCGTAGTAATATCTCTGTTGTTCATAAGATTTTTTGTCCCAATTTTCGATATTATGTTTCTTTAAACTTTGCACCTTACTGGACACCATTATCAGTTCAGAAATCAAGGTTTTCACGCTTTGTAAAAAAAGACTTAGCTTTGTAGCAGGTTTGGTTCACATTTGTCAAATCGTTCCACATTTTAAAAAACTCAACAAACTCTGCGATCGACAACGACGCAAACAAATGACTACCGACGCCAAACAGATTTTGATAAGCAAAGCTCACTTGAAACTTAAACCCAGGCGAGCTAAAAATTAAAATAAAAAACAAAATAACAAAAACATATCCAAATGATCATCTTTTAATTAATTAAGTTTGTCATCTTTGATAGGAATAGGCTGAAATGTTTTAATTCTTTCAGTATTTTTGTCTTTTGTTTATATTTTCAAAAGATAAAGCATTTCCACGAAAAGAAGTGAAATAATCTAGAAATAACCTTAAACAGTAATCATTTAACTGTTCAGTAAATAAGATTTGTGAATATTATTGTTTAAACATGTTGATTCATTGGATGTCTCACTCAATACAAGCTAAAGGTGAAATGATAGGTCAGCGGTCTGGGGAACAAAGTCCTCGGTTTCCGTTACCAATTTTGAAAAGACAGTTTAAGGTTTTCAAATAATAACCCTGTCATATTTAGCATGCTACACTTTTGATTTTGCTAAATACTTGTAACTGGATCAGCGAATAGAAACATTTAAAGAAAGTCAAACAATGAATGGTTTACTTAGAGACAGAGAAATAGCCATTAATACATGTTAACTTTAAATGCAATATTGTTGTTCCCATTAAAAATCTACTTTAAAAGGGAGGTGCTTTTCCGCCTTTTAAATAAGACGCATTAATGAAAGTTAACAAATGATGAAATCCAGAAACCAATTAGATGTTAACTATTATGCAATTTCTAGAGAGATGTTTTTTTTTTACATTTTGCTGGATGATTTGTGTTTCTTTGGAAATGAATCATTAAAATTTTTTTCTTTGTTGGACACAAAGGATTTGATTAACAACAACAAACATATTTTATTGAATGATACAAATTTTTCATTGTCCATTTTTATGATATGAATACTTGATAATCTATATTGATAACAAAAAAACACTAAGATTTAGTTTTTTAATGATCATATGTCAACAATAGGTCCCAAAATCTACGACACTTCGTTAAACATTAATGAAAATCGGTAACACACAAATAACATTTTAACGAGAGTAATTTACTGTCAAGTTTAAAATGCAATTTGTTCAACAGTACTTGCTTTTGAGCTAATGATTAGCATAACATGAAAATAAATGTGCTAACAAGATGGACAATTTTATTGTTAAGTTTGACAATTTAATAGCCTTAATGGACTGACAATTTTCACATTTAGAACACAAATTCATAATATAAATATGTTTATATTATCGGATGAAGAGCAAATTAAGTCGTTTACCTTCAAAAGTCAGAACGTGTTGACCTTTTGAAATATAGTTTTGATAGAATCTAAAACCTAAATTTGTAATTTATTTAAAAATCCTTTCGTAATAACATTCAACCAGAGAGAAACAAAGAGGAATAAACATATTTAATAACTACAAAAATTGTTGCTGATTTGACTTGAAATAAAATATCAGCAGATCACTGCTGCTTTAGATATTTTATAGGTCAGTTCACATGTGACTACTTCAGTGTTGCTGTAAATATTTCATAGTTCAGCTATCATACATGTATGTCTTACTATATTATCGACAATACATGTAATTCTTTGGTTTGCCAAATGTTTATGACATTTATCCAAAGTATACAGTATATGTATTAGTGCTATACGCATGGTCTAAAATTACTTTACAGCAAGTTGCATGCATTAAAGTATAAGAGTATTTCATAATCACCCTTTTTTCTTTTCTAAAGGCATTTTCCGGATGCAGTATAAGGTCTCTTTGTGCAATCATTGTTTTCAGCATAGTAATATAGCAAGGATACAGCCAATAAGCATATTAGCTTGTTTCAGATACTAAAATGGATGTTATTAAAAATTACAAATAAGAGTTAACGAAGTTAAACAGTTATTCTTTGATGTCTCTTTTATCAATAAACATTAATGCCAGGAAATGACTTTGGAATACTTTTAGAATTTTGTGTGTATTGTATAATGATAACTAGTATCGATCATCAAATAAATAAAGTTTTCTTATTTAAGAAAAAACAGGACTGTTGCAAAACACCTTACTTATCTTTTTTTGTTGACTCCGCTTAAAGTAATAATAAAGTTTAAAACATTATTGTGATACAATCAAAGTCAATGAAATCGTTGCATAGTGCAAGCGTATACTGGTCGGTAAAATATATGAAAATAAAGATGTATACATGAATTTAAAATTGTAATTTCATTACAACAAAAATTATGAAAAGGTTGAAGAATGTCATTGCTGTATTTGATAAATCAACTTATCTATCATAGTTTCTGGAGTATGGCCATCATAATGTAGTATCCCATTTATGATATATGTCGTTGCATCTTAATCATGTTGCATTATTTCGGAATGTTAATGTAACACAGGTACATGTCAATCTTAATTTAGGAAACATTGTGAATCATACCTGTAATTACGTTTAGAGGTCAAAGGTTTATAAATGTTGTATGCTAGAACACAAATAAAATAAAGCATATATTATGCGGACGTGATACTTGGAGTAGTTTTCAATGCACGTAAGTATTTGCAATTTGATGAATTATTATTTTAAATTGAAATTTTATTTCTATATAGTAGACTCTTTTTTGGCTATTAAAACTTTTAAAAAAATCTTTTGGTCGGAATGTTCGAAGAAAAAAACCCTAGATCATACTCTGCTTTTGCATCCATTGTGTTTACCGTGTATGTCGTTTATGCAATGTGGTCTGGTTTTCCATCTCTCCCTTAAGTTTCAACACATGTACTCCTAAGATAAAGAAAAGGAATTTTTCATCAACCTTTTACAAATTAAACAAAGAAAGATGATACGTAAATCACAGTATGTAGAATAAACTACACAAATAATATAATAAAATAAAGAAATACTTATCCAAACAATATTTATTTATTCTCAAAATAAAAAAAATGTGATGATATTTTTAAGCAGTTAAACTTCTGTTTTTAATAAAACATGGGTAATTAAGTATAATAATTGAAATTGTCCCTTGTCATAATTCGTCTGTGGCGTGTCTAGTAGAAACGGTTTAGCGGATGAACAAGATGAAGGATCACCACCAAGCACGATTACAGGAAACCGTTTTGAAATGAATTATTACAATAATTACCCGGTGTCAACATATCTGTTTTAATTGTAGGACATGAGAAAAGTACGACCATTTGTCATATAGACGTGGTGAAGTGATGTGTCTTGCTGTAATGCCCAGGTGGTGAGTTTACTGAAATTCTTGTATCTCTTAGGATAGCTACGGCAGTGTAGAGAGAGAAAAAATTGTCTAAATGTTTGGAGTTGTAACGTATTTGTGTGGATGAATTTATTTGTCCAGACGAATAAGTTATTCGTCAGCCCGAATTATGCATTTGTTCAGACAAGTATTTGTCAATTTGTCAAGACAGTGCGAATTCGCTTGCAAGAGAGAAGGGCGAAAATAATAAAGGGTGAAAATAACCCTGTGTACAGTATTACTAGAAAGAAACCGGAAAAAAATCACACAAGCCGTAAGGTAACACATCAATGCATCTCCAATGTAAATTGTCTGAAGGTTGTGTGCACGTGACTCAAAAAGACAATGATAACCAGACAAAACAAGAACCATCATGCATGTAATTTTTAACACAACTGGGCGAAACATTAAAATACATTAAAATTACATTAAAATACATTAAAATACAGTACATTAAAATAATGTACTTTTTTGTATAAAGTTTAGAATCATTCTATTACATTTAACTTCTACCATATTCTGGCTGCAATTTATATCATTTCACGTGATCAAGGACAGATCACTCTTACAGCAGAAAAGACCTACTGAATTTAAATTTAAAGTCTTACGTGTAATGTGTGAGAAGAGTTCTTTAAAACTTTTACTTTCTATCCGAATATCAATAAGATGTTCTCTCACTCTTTATCTTATTGTTTATGTGACATTTTCAAAAGAATACGGCATAATATAACTGAATTCATGTTTTAACTCCATAAAGTCAGTATCGTAAATCAGTGTTCATAAATATTTATTTTTGAACAGAACATGAATTTACCATGAAGTTAGCAAGGTATACTTACTAAAACTATAAGTGATAATATATGATATAACTGGGTGATAATCTTGTACAGAAACATCTCTCTCTCTCTCTCTCTCTCTCTCTCTCTCTGAAGTTTCTTTGGTAAAAATAAATATAGATGTCGTTCCAAACAAACGGCTAATTTGAACAAATAACTCATATGTTTGAATAAATACGAAATTTGTCCGAACAAATGTTTAATGCTTTTCATTAAATGAATAATGCCTTTTTACGCCGCCGTATATAACAAATGTTTTGCCTTCCCATGTAAGTAACTGATTGCATATCTCAGACTCCGTGGGAAAACTATGAATATATTACCTCACGACACTGCTTTGTTTGCTACATTTTTAGCAACCATAGTTTTTAAAAAGTGAACAAGATTAAACTGTTGTTGTTGTTACCATAATTGCACTCTAAACTGATACCGCATAATATTTATATGCTATCAAGGCATTATATGTCAAACGTTTACGAACTATCTGTTTGGAAGTTAAACGCATAACACATAGATTAATATATAAAAATTCATACGTGTATCATTCTAATTTTTTTAAACACCGAAGGTACGGTTAAATTTGGGTCAACAAGGAAATGTATCATAGTTTTTGTCTTTCTTTTCAATGTAAATACGAAATTTAGGCTTTTTATTGACAGCAGACAAATTTATTCTAAAATTCATCGAATTCATATTTACATCTTATCAAGACATACATTCTTCAAATTATTAACAACAACAAAAAAAAAATTAGAAATTTGGTTACATTTAAAAACAAAACAAAAACAGCAATCAATCTTTTGAATTGAAAAAAATCTGTACTTCAAACCTTTTTGCTTTTTTATTGTTTTGGCATCAATTATCTAAAGGACTACGACACTTGTGTCTTCATTACGACAATTAACAAGACGTTTACCTTGTAACAGATATCCTTTAAACAATGCAAAAATATACCGACTGAATTTTTTCAACTGTTTCTTTGATTAAATGCCTCGCTTGTCATAGGCTATCATTGTCAATGTTTCAAGAGCTTTCCGTATCAATCAAAAACTATTTTCTTAGAGGCAAATAATCAAAACATTTATGCATCAATCTTGTTTTATTTGTCGGAAGTTCAAGTAAAATAAATTTTCTTTTTAGAATTATTCGGATGTTGGCATTGTTAAAATCGTTAATGAACAGGTAATTCGGATGTGGTTAAAACAAAACGAAATTATTTAATTAAGACTGATGTATACTTATGCTAGATTGGATATGTGACGTACTTCAAAGATTTTCTTTGAAATGGATGTTTCGTATAGCATTATTTCTTTATTTTTATCATTGTTTGTGAAAGTGTTGTTGTTAATCAGTCCCATTGAAGGAAGTTCTACTTCCTAGATCTGTTATTTAGGTTTTGTTAACATATTAACCTATCTTGGAGGTTGCTTTTTGCAACAAATAGTAATTTTTCCAAATGCATTTACCATCTGCATACGCCCCCTTTTACATTGATTCGACATTTTGCAAATAAACACGTAACATATACTTTTTGTCGTGTTCCCATTGCTTGCTCACTCAAGCTTGCTCACTCACCACATATTGCAGTTGTCTCTCTTTTGTTGAATACCATAAACCACTTCAATTATATCATTTCTGGATCCGCGCATGTATATTGTTTTGTTTGATTGTAAAATTAAAAAAAATTACATCCAAAACATATTGTGCATAATGTGTTGTAAGTTGTGGATTTAATTTGGCATTCTATGCCATTTTGGGCCATGTTTAGTATCAATAGCGGGAAAGATCTGTTTTTGCTGTATATCCCAACAAGCCTAAATGTAAGAATACCCTTCACTTAATATTAGCTGTCGATCACTTTTATCAGGAAAAATACAAGTAAGTACTTTGTGTGTTTATTGTGTATTCATTGTTTTGATTTCTTTTTGCGTATCACTGGTTTGTTTTTCCCAAATTCGTGATATCTTAAAAATGAAAATGTGCAGTTTAAGCATTAAGTTTAATGTTAATTCAAACACGGAAAAGAATGTAATCAACCAAGAACTACAAGAAACAGCGTGTTCCAGACCAATCAATATTTACTCTTACATATGATTTCAAGGTCACGAGTAAACGATCTTTCAAAGAATATTTAATAGAGAAAAAGCTAAAACAAATTAATGTCAGGGTTTTCTTATTTCAAAAACTAAGCAATCAAGTCAAATATTGTTGTTATGTATTATTTCAAAACTTCGTTTGAGGTCATCCCGGTCAATTAGGTGACCTTAGACTATTAATGGTCGACCGTTGATCCTGTCTCTGTTAACTGTTTATCATTTTCAGATTCTAGTCTGAAACAAAAACGATCATCTTGACCATGTAGTTCGTTGAAGAAAGGGTTGATTCCTTGATGACACATCGATTTAGGTTTGAAAACTGTAAGATTGGTGCAATATTAAAAATTCAATCAGACAAACTAAGTACATGGATATGATGAACAAGGATGTTACTGAGTAAGTAAATGTTTGTTTGACTGAAACAGGAGACACTTAGGTGACCTTAGACTATCACCGGTCGACCGTTGATCCTTTCTTCGTTAACTGTTTATCATTTTCAGCTTCTAGTCTGAAACAAAAACGATCATCTTGGCCATGTAGTTCGTTGAATATGGGGTTGATTCCCCGATGATAAAATTGAGGTTAAAAATTGTAAAATATGCGCCTGTTTTGAAATTCAATCAGACAAACTATGTAACGAATATGTTGAACAAGGATGTTACTGAGAAATTAATAATAACTGAAACAGGAGATACTCTTTATCCACATAATAAGACATTCTTACTTATATCACGTGTATAAACATGATGTTAGAGAAAAATTAATTCATTCGAGGAAAATGAAAATCTTTTTGAAATTTAATTGTTTTAATAATATACTTATTTTTATTAAGCTACGTAAGCCCGTGTATTGGTTGATGAAAGAATATCATTGTAATTTTAGTTATAACGTTTCCATAATAAATGTCAGTTCTGACAAAATCCTGAAGTCTACCAAAATTACATGTAAATCCACAAACTAATGTAAGCAGCTCATCTTACCATATCATTGGTGTTTATCTTTAATCAAAATAATATCTCAGAACTTAACAGAGACTGGATTCAGCCATGCTAGCACTTATGGCGTTAGTTTTAATTCCTAATAATTCATTTACCCACATTTGCCTCTCTTCACATAAGAATTGTAACAATGAGTTTTTAATTGGTGGTTTCTTGGGGATCATAAAACTTATTTTGGCTGTCACCGAAAGAGAGAACTAATAAATCAAGGCTGATATAGACTTGGAGGTATTCAAATAACCCTCCGCATAATAAAACAGTTACCACAGGTTTTGATTGTGTTTGACAGTGTGCATGCAAATGAGGACTGGAGTTACCAGTATCGTTATTTAGAGTTAGAACGCATTGTGATAGTGTTTGTCAAGCTGTGCAGATCTCACAGCTGGGTTTGACTTCTTATTTGTTTTGTACATACACAGCAAGACAATGAATTATAACTGTGATATTTTGTTATACTTGAGAATGGTTGTAGAAAAACCCCATGAAGAAGATGTCGATGCAGATATTCAACTGTGATATGAGATGATAAATCCAAAAATAAAACATGAAGTTTATACCTATTTATTGGTTTTCGTTGGCTTCAATGTGTTTAGGTGAGTGAGCAATTTCTACCTTATCAACGGTTTTATAAAATAAAAGCTGATTTTAAAAATAAATATTGAAAAGTTATTTTACTGAAACTTTATATATTTTTTACTCAATTCAGTGAATGACATTAAGCTTTTTACTGGATTTTTTTCTACTTTTTATTGTTATTAGAATCTTTATGCGTTTACTTATCTTTCCATTGCTTGTAGGTTGTAGTGAAGTTGCTGATGTGATGTTTGTAATAGACGGTTCAGAGAACGTGTCCACAGTAGACTTCCTCCATGAAGTCACTTTCGTGGCCTCAGTACCAACACAGTACAACGTTTCACCAAACCACGTAAGGTTTGGAGCCATTCTATATGGATCCCAAGTGACCAGCAAAATAAGCATAGTCCCAAACATAGAAAACAATCAATTTGTGAATGAAGTGACACAGTTAAAGCAAGGAGGAGGACAACCTTTGCTTTTCCGTGCTTTAACAGAACTTCGAAAAGAGTTTTCGAAAAACTTTCGTGATGGAAGTAAACAGATAGCAGTTGTGATAATAAGTGACAAATTGCATAATAAACACGCTGTGTTACGAGAAGTCGGGTACTTAAGAAGTGCGGGAGTAACCGTTCTCCCTGTCGGAGTTGGACAAGGGGTCCAGGACAGTGATCTCAGAGACCTTCTGACGTTTGCAAATCCAATTCATAGAAAAAACAGTTTCAGTGATATTTACCGATTGTCCAAAGAAATTTACAATTCTGTTTGTAAGGGTAAGTGAACAATGACTTTAAACATTGTAATTATGGTCTACTATATATTTTATTGTATTTTTATTTAAAATCAGAAATATGATTAATTAGCAGATTTTACAGAAACAATGTTTCATATGGATGCAAAAAAACATTTTACTTACAAAGCTAATTTTTCTTTAACACAAATCATTACGGTGGTAATTAAATTAAAATGTTAACTAAAGTCTAACATGCAGTGTAAATAATTGAATTTAATGGCCGACAAATGACTTCAACGCATTTTCCTGGTTGAATTACCTGCGTGAAATTAATCTTACAAGATTTGAAAACATATTTAAATTAACAAACTCTGAACTCCAGTCACGTTGAAAAATTAGAAAAAGTTAAACTTCTGTGTTTGTCCTAAACATGATTAGGTATGTGTAGACATCATTTGCATTAAAATCATAAAAATTGTATATTTAGAGCATTCTTTTTATATCATTTTAGGATCACAAATCCATGAAACAACTTCTTTGCCACAACCTGACGCGCATACAAGGTTGCAGAATACTTTTGTTTCTGTCCATTCCTACAAAGATGGAAAACAGCGGTTCTTTATTAAAAAAGATGGGTCTTCTCAAACAAACGAGAAGGGTCTGCAGATTGAAGTTCCATTATTGAGAGAAATGGTCGAAAAACAGCAAGCCGTGAGGCCTTACTTCATAAGTTACTCATTGTTGGGTTCTAACGACAAAAACCAATATGGTAATGATATGTTAACTTTACTTAATTCTTGTTTCACGATATATTCCTCAAATTGCTTGATTGTATATATTTATACTAAATGTTAATTGCTGAAGACCTATTAATATTGCGTTCATAGGAAAGGCGTATGATCAAATTTGTACAACTAGTAAAATTTAAAAAGTCCAAAGTTGCTTTAAAATTGTGGCATTTGTTTCGGTATTCAACATACAAGTGCAAAACTTTTGTTCAATTCCTTGAGCTGAACCGTTTTCTTTTCTTCCCAGTTTTTGAATAACATGAAATCTTGATATTTTGATTTAACATGACATGTTACAAGCTATCAGAACAAACCTTATGAGAACTTTGACCTATGTGGTCTTATAAATAAGCAAACCTGAATAAATAATATTCAATTATCAGAAATCATCTTCACATTTTATGAATAAAGCATGATTTCTGAAAGATGTAATTCTAACCACGACTGTTGGTTTGCTTTACCTTCTAGTTTATTTATAAGTATCGCTTAGTCAGAAGGAACCAATTGAAAGTGGTCTTGGTTTTACTGTGATTCTTTACTAAATCGTTTAAACACATTTACACATTGTACATTACAATTATATACAGTCAAGTAGCCACCTTTCAATCGTGGGCTTTAATAACCACTGAATGTACATGTCAGCATAAATCTAGTTTGCTTTTTTTTTTGCTTTCAACAAGTGTAATTTCACAATCTGTACAATTTGCTATTGTTACATTTCAGATTATGTCTCATCAACTCCAAATACGAATAAAAAAGTATCGGGAATCATAATCAACAATGAAATATGGCTGCAAACATCAACACCTATGATAAAAACGTTTCCAAAGGAAAAACAATGGACATCAAAGACAACAGACACGCCTCTGGATGACAAGACATCGTTACACTGGATGGCAAAAGGTGTCAAAGATTTCAAAGACTTTTTAAAGAAACTAGGAAGAGACAGTCTTAAAAATCCAGACCAATCGTACAGAAAAGACTCCGATTCAAATTCTTTATTAACAAGTAACAAACTGATAGATTTAAAAATAGAAAAGACAGAGAAAAAGACACCACATAATAAGATAGGGCAACAGTATGCAGTGAAGCAAAAGCAAAGCTATGCCATTCCACATAACGAAAATAGCAACGATGATATCTATAGACAGACTCAAAGCAAAAATGCCTCAAGAAACATTGCGAGGTCTAATACTCTAGATGTAAAAGAAAGAACATCTCCGCATTCAAAAACAAATAACCATCAAAAGAAAGCGACTACCACGATCAGTTATAATAATCATTCTTTTGTAAAGAAGGACAGCAATGTGATATATACCACAGAAAACCCCAGTACCAATCGAAATGAGAGAAAATCTCTTCAAAATCAAATCAATACTTCAGTAGAAAGCAAATTGCCAAAGAATGTATTGACACCAAATTATCTAGTTTACAGAAATAGTATTTTGCCTGAAAAAGACGAAACTACCACTGCAAGGACAGACTATAAATCAACAGACCACAGCAAACACAGTCCAAATGCAGATCGTTCAGTATTTACCGACAACCTTTTATCCGGTCGTCGACCAATTTTTACCTTAAGTGGAAACATGGACGGAAATGTTTTCTCTATGGGGAATAGTCTTCAATCGTCTTCCATGAAAAATGACATTAAAGGGGGTCGTTTGTCACAAAACGGGCTCAGTCCAAACAAAATTGTTCATGAGAAACCTCAGATAACCAGTAATCTATACAGTCCATCAAATGAGTTCTATATCGAAAATGGTGTGAATTCCATTTCGTATAAAGAACATTTTCAAAGACTTATGAATCCTAATTCAAGGCCCTCAGAAACTACAAAATCGCCATATTCTTTTGATGGTTCCAAACTGTTTTCTGCGATGTCCTCGGGATCTCTTTATGCTCCGTACAGGAATAATCACCAGGCCGCAGACATGATGAGTCCAACGAGTCCAGTCACTACGCCTAGCAGACGACACAAGCAGCCATTTTATCTGACCGAACAAAAATACGACCAACTCATTCCGTCCATCACAGAATCATCCACGCAGCCAGCCATGTTTGACTCTGAACAACTTACCACGAGAAACTCACAAACTTTTCCGCCAAACTTTTTGGCGCTGTTGGGAATTTCGTTGGATAATGATGTAGCACCACGTGCTAGAAATGTAAAGAGTTCACCGTTGGTTCCAGCATTGCTCCAAAACAATGCTGAAGGGTACTACCACCCGGAAACAAACGTGCATTTCTATCGTCCAGCAGCTGTAGCAGAGTCGTATCTACCATCGCCTTGGGACGAGGAATCCAACAATTACTCGCAAAATCTTCCTCTGCGTCCATATCGTCAAAATCAAAGACATGTGGAATTTAATTTCAGGGGTAATTTTTAATTGCCTCTACCTTTATTTTCGTATAATAAAACTACAACATACTTTCACGATAAGTAAAAAAGAATAATCAATTTTTACTCGTCGACATGTTATAGAAAGATATCGGTCACTCGCTTTAAAATGGGTATCTTTTGTTGTTTTTGTTGTTTAAAATGTTATTTTGTATTGTCATGTTATATACTTATTGAACTTATTTATTTTAACTTGATATATTTTGGAAAATATATCAAGGATAAGAAAATAAAAGAAAACTTATGCTATTTCTCCTTGATTGTGTTGATTCAACACACTGGATTGGAATGCTTTTCAGTTAATATTTTTCCGTAGAATATTTAACACATTGACTGCAAGACTAATACGACCGATATTGCCCTTTTCATTAGGTGCAAGTGGAGCTACGCTTTTCCGCATGTAAAGAATTTAAGCAAAATTTGCATCGCGAATACGAAAAATTAATTTGGCTAAAAAATACTAAAATATATTTATCTTCAATGCGGTCATATTTATAATGCGTACAAATATGAATCATTGCTCCCTTTAAAACAAACGCACAATGTTTACGACAATTACTAAAATTATTAATCATTAAAATTGCACTTATAAACAAGATATACAATACTTTAAGTAGCGCTTTACTAAAATTGAACAATCCAAAAGCTCTTCAGTACAGGTATACCAATCTAGCTGGTAATTTGCGTAATAGGATAGAAATATAAAAAACATAATGATTGGAGCTAATATAAAGAATTCGTCAGTTTTATTTTTGAATGTTAATTTTAGAATATTTTGTCTGAAAATACGTTAGCAGTTTCTTGATATGAATAAGTAACCCCAAGGTCTTGTGTATGGCTAATAGTTATACTATATTTAGATCTTGGCTTAAGACTTTTTATTTTACCGTTTCAATTGTGAAATTTATCTTTTATGCCAAACACGATGTCACAAAACAAACGTTTGAGATTTGCTTAGTCGCTTGTATTTTTTACGAAATCTGTATGATTTACGGATAATTTACCACTAAATTCCTCACTACCTTTTGACGTAGGTCTCGAATCAGTACGAATCTTATAAGATATAAGTTTTTATAATGTTTACAAAATTAAATACCATGGAAAATTCTCAGTGAAATTCATTGCAATTTATTTACACAAAATACTCGGATACATTCGATCTACGATTTCCACCGAGCTACAAAGATATACAATCTATAAAATGTTTCTTTTTATAAATTGACAAAGCATTTGAAACTCCCATTTTACCAAGGACGAATAGTGTTATATCTAAAAATATGTTTTATCTCGTAATTACAATATAATTAGGTCGTAATTACGAGATAAAAATATTTTTTTATTCGTATTTCATACCACATTGGGACAAAATGTCATAAAAGTATATTTAATGGAGATGTTTAGGTTAGCAACCTAACGAGCAATCAAAGCGAGTTTTGTATGATCTATAAGTGATTGTTATAAGACAGACCAAAGTTGTAGAGAGGAATCGATCTTGAATCTGATTTTTCAAAATTATAATAACTGTATTGAATGGATGATATAATCTAATTCCAATGAAAGTACGATATGCTGGCAATTCAACATAAAACGCAACATTTTTATACAAGTATCCAAATAAAAACAATCAACCAGATGAGAGACGCATGTTATATTTAAAACTAGTTGAAATGCTACTACTGAAGGCCTTGACGATGGCTTAAAAGGCAAAACTTTGGCAGAATTTGGCTAAAATTATCTATACCTGTTTTTGTGTTTGTAAAGTTTTATGATAAAAGTCTATCAACTTGCTAATTTTTTTATTTCTAAAGTTAATCTTCAGATCTTTAACATACAAAGTCATAGTTTCTTATATATTTTCTTACTAAATATGTTGCAAAAATGAATAATATTTTTTTAATGATAAGATGAATACATTATATTTATTCTAAAAAAAAATAACTATATAGCGTGCGATGTAAGCTTTAAAGGTGACTAATTAGATACCTTAAGGTTATTGTCCCTACATACCCTACCCAAACCAATATAAATGTAATTCAAATATTTGAAACAGCAAATCAACCGACAAAGTATAGGTTTGAATTAATGACATTTAGTACATTAGAAACTGCATGGCATCTCCTGCTTATTTAGCGCCGGGGGCTTAAATAAAAGAACAAACGAACTGAATTATTACGAGTTCATAGTATAAGTAGAGTTGTTCTACTTTTTCGTAAGTAATGATATCAAAATTAAAAGCTGCACTAGTAAAATTATCGAAATAGCAAATGCAAATGAAATGATTTAGTAATTAAAAAGTAATAAAATGTAAATAAGTCATAAATTGCTACTATATTGTTATACCTCGTATACTTGTATAATATTCTGTAAAATGGATGCTCTCTCTCTCTCTCTCTCTCTCTCTCTCTCTGATTTTACTAACCAAACTAAGAATATAACAAGCTTTGATTTACAAATATTAATCAGGATTTTAATTAAATTATCAAGTTTATTAGAGGATATTATATACCACTCCTCAAAAGTTAAAGATTGGGTCGTTCTCATGCGTAACACAAGATACATTTAATTCAAATAATATGAATGTGAATTTCTTTAAATTAATACATGCCAGCTATGGCATTAAAGATTAATAACTAATAATACAGGTGTCTTTCTTATGTTAAAGAAGTGCGCATAGAGACATCAATTTTAATATCTAACAAGTTAAAACTAACCACATATACTATATCAATCAAAGTTAGTAGAAACGTCATTCGTTCCCCTTAATACTTATTTCACATCGTAATCTTGAACTTGAAAAACCAAGTTAGCCGAAACATTGTTCTGAGGAATTTGGACGTAGGATGGCTTTCCTATTTGAAAGACGCAAGAAATTAATCATTAATATACAATAAAAACTTAATAACCGAAAGCGAGTGACCGAAAAATTGAAATAGAATAAGAAATAGGAGAAATTTAATTTATCGTTATTATATTGTACGAAGATGTTTATTTCCTGATATGTTTTAAAAGATGTTTGACCTTCAAATTGTTGAGAAAACTTAATCATTTTTGCTTTCAATGATTTTCAAAAGTATGCGCAGGAGAAGTTTAAAAATAATTTCTTTCTTTTTTAAATCTTAATTATTTTTCTAAATTAAAGAAAAAAATCTCTTGCCATATATTCTATTGTGTTTTATAGAACAAATATATTTTTTTCATATATGCATGTGAAAAAAATGATAAAAATTATTCCTATTGCACAAATAATATTTTGCTTATTTATAATCAATTCTAGTATTTACACATCTTTTCTGCAAATTTTAGATCAAAATTGTACCAGAGAAATATATCCGGGCGATTCCAGGTTTTACGTGGAGAGTCTAATGTTCCGAATAGAAATTCGACCTTGTCCACCTGGAACCATTTTTGTTTCAGAAACATGCGGCTGTACCAAATCGTTTCCAGTTTTAGAACAGTTTGGTAATTTTATACGTTCATTTGGAACATTATGAACATGCGTAATTATTATGTGGAATAACCTTATATACTTTTCTTACAAAAATAACCATTTTTATATATAGGCATACATAGATATTTACAAGATTGGTGATTCATTATGAGATTAACCCAAAAGAGGGCCTTAAAACATTTGTCTTTAAAATGAAATGCATACTTTTCTGTTGGTCTCTTTTTCAGTAATGCAAAATGTGACATTCCATAATTTAAACATAAAAAAAGTATAATTCATATGTATATAAAGCTGTTCAAAACAAAATTATAATGTTCTAAGCTTACTATTAAATATTTTTGTTCTATTTATACGCAGAAAATAATTGCATGATAATCAACGGCTATCATCTTTGTAATTATGTCAAGATAGATTAGTAAAGTTCAGAATTCATACTAAATCATTTTAATTATCTTTTTTGGGGGGTGATTGTTGCAATCAACAAAGACTTTATTGTATGTTTTTCACCTTCAGACTGCACTCCAGAGCTACATTTAACGTTTGACTCTGACTTCAGCGATATGTCTGGCAAAAGTACAGTCGCCATCAACCGAGTCTCGCTTCGAAATAACAGCGCCATATTTAATGGCGACGGCGAACTGCGTGTGTGGCGGTTCAGCGGAGGTTATATCGGGAACCAGTTGATGCTGAAGATGAGGTTCAAACCCACGCACTTCCATCAGCGGAAGCAACTCCTGGTAGGCAACTGCAAGAAAAATACCACGATGTCATACGGAGCAATGATTGACACCAAATCCCGCGAGGTTGTCATGTCAATTACAACCAGTAATGGTACTGCAGACATCAAAATACATTTCAAGGTGTGTCATAATATATACCATTAGTATGTTTTGTTCAATTGAAGATTGGACAGATATTGAAAAGACATATATCAAACCCTAATTAATGTTCCTAGGATTTCAGTGATCTTTCTACTGCATTATTCAACACCTTCAGATTTTCTTATCCATCAAACTCTTTTTCTATAAAAAGACAAGAGTCTGGATTTTGCATTTCGTTTTTGGTTTATTTATGAACGCTAAATATGTGGTTAAAGTGAACTAAGTCAGGTTCATACGCGGTGAGGAATATATACTGCATCTATTGATCTTTTTTGTATTTGCAGATGTTTCATTGGAATGATATGGTTATGATTTACGATGGGAGTGAATTTAAAGCAATTTTGAACGGACAAAAGAAAGTTGTCCCTCTCATAGGTAATTTATATTTAATAAACAAACCAAGAAGAAATATCTCAAAACCACCAGTCTGCCCCTCCCCCCCCCCCCCATCTCCCTCCGAAAAATTATTTGAGATGAAACAAACATGTATATCGCTAATTCATATTTTTTCACTTTCGGAAATAGTTTATGGTCGACCTAGTAACTTTGCCACCTATTTTTCAACTAGCAGAATGTGTCAATTGATATGGCCACATACTCAAAATATACTTCACAACTTTCAAAGCCATATACGGATACAACCTTTCGTATCAGCGCATATATTTTAGATGCATAAACTGTGGGTCTGATTCATCTCTAATACCAGAGTCATACGTTTTCGGTGACATGACCAGCTAGATTTCGAATTTTTTTAGTACCATGACGTAAAGAATCTTGAGGTTTTGACAATCAGCAAGTTCGTTGTGACACTTCGTATAGGAATATAATATGCAAAAATAGAACAAAGAAAGAAGTAAAGGTATATACAAAAATGTCCCTATTAAAGTTGGTGGTTTTTTTTTCAAGAGTTATATCTGTTATGTAATGTTTCAAAAAAAAAAATAAAGAGGACAGTATCGAATAGTTTGCTCTCTTTACAGGAAATGTAGAAGAGCGACTAAGTCCTCTGTGTATAGGTCGGTGTGACAAAGCAGACTATGGATTCCAAGGATCAATTGATAATGTAAGTCTGTTTTGTTACTAGTTCTTATTTGTTTCACTTTTTAAAATTTTTATTTCTTTCTTATTTATTTTTATTTATCAAATTTTATGATGGGGAGGGGTAAGGTTGTAAAAAAATAATGAAAATGTTGTGAATACGTGTGTGTGTGTGTGAGAGAGAGAGAGAGAGAGAGAGAGAGAGAGAGAGAGAGAGAGAGAGAGAGAGGGGGGTTATCCTTTTATATCAGTTCGTTTTTATATTGTTTTATATCATTTTTTCCCCCTAAATTTACAGATGGAGCTTCTATTTTGTGTGCCAAAAGTATGGGGAAGTCTCTGAGATATTGTTCCCATGTATTTGATTATTTTTTTTTTTACATAAACGAACTGGAAAGAACAAATAATGTGTAATTTTGTTGTTTTTGGGAGTTGATTTTAATCAACTCTCCTATGCAGTTACTCAGGCAAACCGAAAGTGAAACAGTGTTTGGACCTAAGCACAAATTAACACCGCTGACAACATTTAGTTCTTGAAAATAATCGATAAATTTGATGTAATGTATTCTAAAGCATAGTTTTTCAAGGACACTTATTTATAGATACCTTGTAAATAGTCAGATTTTAATTGGTATGAACAATATAGATATTTTTTTTATATTCGTACATTGTATGTATTCCTATGCCAGAGTTCGAACCAGACGCTCGGCTGTCTCCGTTAATCTCCGCTTGTCGGAGATTAACGGAGACAGACGAGCGTCTGGTTCAACGAGACTAGAGTTCTATAGTGCTTTGATCCATACAATTTCTCAGAAATATTTCGATTACTGATACGTAGTTTGATGGAATTAATTATTTGAATATTACATATGATTCATATGGGGTTTTCACGAAATTCCTGTCGAAGAATTCATATTATAAAAAATGTGTATAATTCAAATACATATAGGAAACGGGGTCTATGAAACTACTTACCATGCAAAATAACCTAACATATCGTTGATTTAAAAATAAATAATAGTCGATAAAATCAACTCCCGTCAGTACTTCAGTACTTTGATTTTAACTGCATTAAAATTATAATGTGCCATTGTTAACAGATGATGCATTGTGTAAAGACAGATTTCCTATCTTAATTATTTTTAGCACCACATTATTTAGAATTTGTACGTGTTAAGAGTTCGATATGATTGACATGCTATGAAAAATCTTAATGATTAAAGGAATTTTGAAGTTGATAATCGATTCCAATGCATAATATTATTTCCGATAAAATCTTAAAAAAAAAACCCAAAACAGAAACCACCTAAAGCTATGTTTTTTCCACAAATCAACTTTCTTTGGAATTACCAAAACCTTTAATATATATGATTTTTAGGGTTGCAAGGCTGAAGCGACAAATATTTTTGTTATATTTCTGTTTCATGAGGAAACCGATCAGTCAATGTACCGCACTTTCAAAGGATGTGACGTCAAATATTGAAATCCGCCAAAAAAGTTATGAATATCAATTAATGATAGTTAACTAGGTAACGAACATTATAAATCGAGCATATCTTAAATTGATTGATTAACAATTCTGCTGAAATATTTCACACGCAAAAATTCAAAGATGGGGCATGGAACTATTAAATGCATACAATTGAAAAGGAAATTGATATATCATAAATTGCGGATTCAAAGAATCTAAATATGTTAACCAAAATAACAAAGAGAATTTCGTTTGTGTTGAAAATAGAAGCGTCATTTAGTGTAAATAGAATAAAGACGTGTATAGAAATTGCCCAAGTTGGGTTTTTTTTTATTTGTTTATATTCTGATAACTATATTAATACATTTTGAGACTGTTTATCACGATAACTTCAAAATAAAAAAACCAGCTGATACAGTCTAATAAAAATTGTAATTATCAATGAAATTGAATTGCGTATCGAAGAGGACCGGTTTTGAAAGTCTAATTTTAATAAGAACAATTGCATTTTTCCTTTTCTATTGAGAACAGTTTTGACACTTTAGGGACTGTTTTTTGCAAACGTTAATCTCTCTCTCTCTCTCTCTCTCTCTCTCTCTCTCTCTCTCTCAAAATCTGCTGATCTCGACAGAAGGAAATGCCGAGACGAAAAGAAAAGTAATAATATTAGAAGTTGATAGATTAACAATATACTTTTTATAACTTCATTTGTATAATAAAATTTTGTGTATTGAATAAACCGATAAATAATGAATTGATTAGTATTAATGTGTGGTAGAGTGTCCTAATAAGCAGTTTTTCGTTTCATTAATTATCTACGAGTAAAATAATTTTACAATTTGAGCTGGTTAATAAATCAATCAAAAACATCCAAGCTATACAGTGAACAGAAATACAAAATGATAAATGTATGTTTGAAGCAAATATATTGCAAAGTGACACTAATGAAATAATACCTTTTTAAATGATACTAAAATGGACGTAAATGAAGAATTGCATTGTCATTCAAATCTCGGAGGCGTTTTGTAGCATTAGCTTTGAATATTAAAAAACCCACGCAAGAAACCCATGTCACTATGTTTTGTTAACGTTTATACAAACATTAGATATTACCATCACGTAATTGTTTATTCGTTGATAAAGTACATTAAAAAATAAAATGATAATTCGTTAAAAATTTACAAACATGAATCCAAGGACGATATTTTCGAGAAGTATGTCATTCCTAGTAACTCAACTTTCTTATCATATCATCCATGGAAGAATAAAGCGTTTTATAGCCAGCTCCTTGGGTCGTTGTGCGCCTATATATAAAGATGTAAAATAGTTGGCTGTGGTACCTTAGATATCAATATAACTTGTTTCAAATTGGAATATCGGGAATCCTATTAACATTATCATTTGAATAGTCAAACCAAACAAAATTTCAGATTGTATTTAATTTATTGAATATAAAGGTAACATTCACGTGTAGCGACAATACCGTATGTAATAAACAATTTCTCTCATGTAATTTATCTTTGGACAAGGGGCCCTACTCGTCGATCAAAGAATAATTCAAAACTCACACCATGGAAGTCAAAACTTAAAAAAAAATAAACATTTAATTTAATATAAATGATCGGAATTTTAAATAAGAAGACGACCATCCTTGTACGTCAATAAAAATGCGCGAGCTTCCCCGCTCTCTATCATTTGCTGTTCCGAAGCAGAAACGCTATCAATAAAAATTCACATTGTATACGGCATTTTGTCTTAAGTCGATCAGAGGAATACATGTAGCTTCTATGACATCATTGAATCCGGCTGTCTTTGTCTCAGGGAAGATAATTAATTTTTCTTGATAACTAAAGGCGTTCTCTTCTAATTTTTGATCTCTAGTGTTCATCAACCAAAAGCTTGTCTCTTTCCTCTGTAAAAATAAAGAGAATACAATTTGATCCGGTCCCTTGAATGTATACTTATCAAATTATTTTCGAAGTCAAATTATTCTTACCCTTCCATTTTTTTTATAGTAATTGCATTGGGTGATGGGAGTCCTCTTAACGCTGATTAGTGGAAGCTTGGGTACACTCGATTTGTACTCTATAAGGAACGCCATCTCGCTTCTCTTCTCCATGACTTCTGTCACTTTGCTTTCTGTGACTTCTTAAACGAAAACTTTGGTTTTGCTGGTTTTGTCTGGTTCTGTGCAGAACATCATCCACGTTAGTGACTTGATCTGGATGGTATCTTCCAGACAGTCCTTCTTCATCTCCTTTTCTATCTGAACGTATTCATCGGCCTCTTCCTCGACATAGCGCCGATATTTTTGATTTTCTTACCAAGACGACTCTGCCTAGGACCCATTTTTTTGTCGCTGAACCAAACTTATGATTGTAGTAGATCCAATTCAGTGACGTCGCGCAATTGTTATGGTGTTGCGTCATAAATAATTGACGTCAAAATAATTAAGGAGGTTGGATCCTGCGATCATAAGTCTCTAAGTTTTTTTCTGAAGTATTTTTTAAAAATCTACATACATAGCTAAACCAAAATTCAAAACAAAATGTTGGGGTCTATATGCTCCTTTCGGTGCTACAGTGTATTTAATATGACCTATATGACCTTTCTGCACTGAAAGTGCAAATTGCACATAAATCGCTTTTTCCTCAATAATTTTTAATCGGAATAAACCATGACATCAAATACAAATTTATATTATTTAAAATTAATAAAATTAAAATAATCATAAAGAAAAAGTTTGCAATTTCTTCACCTAATTAATAGTTTGACCTTTTTGCACTGATAAAACGCTGTTTGTATCCATTAAAGATTCAACATGCAATAAAATTATTTAAAAGTCTTAAACTTTTTCTCAAATTTTAAAAGACTTGTCAAAAATATCTTACAAATTCAGAAAATAAAACCAAAAGTATGGGTCTATGGTGTAAATTTTGAGATATAGCATCAAATAAGCTAATTTTAGGCAAAAATTGGAGTTCATTTTTTCTTGACTTTTATGAAATATTAGTTAAATGTGCCAATATATGTCGATAGAAATATTGAAATATTGTTAAAATGTGTTTTTTGAAACAACATGAAGATAATCCAATGCATAAACTAGCTGGAAATTTGGTCTGCACTGAAAATAAGGAAGCTAAAATGACAGTACTCTAAAACAACTGAGTTATGAAAAATGTTCATTTTCTTCTTAAAAACCTTCCGCCACAAAATATAGTCCCTTACTTAACTCTGTAAATATGTAATTTTCCCTTTACTATTTTATTCAAAATAGTTTATTTGGCATTGTAAAATAGGAATTTACAAGTAGAATTAATATATGACACAGAATTTCCAGACCAGAGGTGACCCAAAATGGCTACCCAAAATCAGAGGATCGAACCTCTTTAAGTGTAACTCTTCCGCGTGCTTCAAATAGTGCAAGTCAAAATAAGAGCATACGACATTTTTGTACAATTATTAATTAAGCAAATAATTAAGCAAATCAATTACTTAATGGATAATCTCAATCAATAATTTTGCATTTTCCACCAGCAGACAATGTTTGTTTACGTTTTATAGTGGCGTAGTGATACACAGTGTAAGACAGAAAATCTCACACTGCTGTCTCACACTGGACAAACCGATCTCACACCGGTGATAATGCGAGAATTTTCTGTCTTACACTGTGTATCACTACGCCAATTTAAAACGTAAACAAACGTTGTCTGCTGGTGGAAAATGCAAAATTATTGATTGAGATTATCCATTAAGTAATTGATTAGCTTAATTAATAACAATTTATCGTATTTTTATTGTACAAAAATGTCGTATGCTCTTATTTTGATTTGCACTATTTGAAGCACGCGGAAGAGTAAACCGAACGTAAATTATCTAACGTCATAACAGAAAGTTGTCAGACATCGTTTTTAAATGTAAAATAATGCGAGAAAAATAATCATTCATTATATACTCGTGTGGGATAGTGAAATTCCACCTCGGGGTCAAGATTCACGGTCTAGGACTCGGCAGAGCCTCGTCCAAGACCGTGAATCTTGTCCCCTCGGTGGAATTTCACTCTATCGTATACTTATAGAAAATATACCCTTTTCCGCCCTGTGCGATATAAACCGAAAATTCACCTACCCTTGTGATATAAACCCTAGGGGTGTGATATAAGATTTATATCACACCCCTCTCCGGCAATCTTCGGATGTTATATCACACCCCTTTCCGTTAATCATCGACTATTATGACGTAGAGTTCGGAATGCGTCGTTCAACTCCGATCTCCGAGTATGACGTCAAATAGTTACATCGACGTCAAATCGGTATACAAACAGCTGGCGCAAAAAATTATGGGAAGCTTATCAGAGATGGAATATATTAACACTTATCATTCATCACATGACGTTTTTTATTGTTTCTTTGATATTTTCTATAAGTATATGATATAAAAATCATAACATGGCAATTTTTATATCGTAACCTATATTAGCCCTCGGTCGCTGTACTGCAGTACAGTATATCAGCCCTCGAGCCTTACGGCTCTCGGGCTGATATACAGCGACCTCGGGCTAATATAGGATGCGATATAAAAATTGCCATGTAATAATCTATATATTCACATCAGTTGTCAAGAAAGCAACAAAATGGGTGTTATCAAGAGTTGTATCGGAAAGAGAGGCAATAAAGTTGATGTCATGTCAGAGGAAGAGGCAGACGCCTACAGTAAGATGGTGGAAGATTCCATGCAAACAAAGCCACTATACCATGGATGATGTTTTGCACAGAGCAAGATAAAACTAAAGCTTGCGCTGGAGAAGTCCCTGGAAGCACAGTGACAGAGGTCGTGAAGACGAGAGGCGGGATGACCTTCAACATAGAGTACAAATCGAGTGTACCCAAACTTCCACCAATCAGCGTTAGGAGAGTTCAAGTCACCCAGAGGGAAGATTTTGAAAAATGGAAGGGTAGTAGAATGCCATCAAGTAGGACAAGTGCTGCGTTCTTTTAGAGGTTTATATAAGGTTGTATCATTAGTATTGTGGATTTATTTACAGAGGAAAGAGACAAATTACTTGTAGATAATCACGAACAAGCAAAGATTAGAAGAGATAAAGTGATCCAGCAAAAGAAGCTTTCTGCTCAAAGACCGAGGACAGCAAGATCCCTAGATGTCCTGCAAACTGTTCCTCTGTCAGACTGAACAGAAAGTCCGTGTTCAATAAAACATTAACTGTTGAAGAATAATAATTCACTACATACAATTTACACGAAACTAAAAGCGTTCGAGTCAAAAGATAGGATACACGAGCTTCTTTGTTTTAAAGTCCCTTTTAAAAACTTTTTCTAGATTTTTTTTTCAAATGTAGGTTTTGCCGATTATGTTTGAGTTTTTGGAACTTTTTGGCTCTTTGGAAGCTAGCTTTCCACACTTGTTTTCCCCAATCAAAAAAAAGGTTTAAAAATAAAATATATTTCCTGTTTAGAGATGTTCGAAAAAAAAAGTCCTTTGTCCTCTCTTTAAAAAAATATTCACTGTCATATGATTATTTTTGATAGATAAATGTGTGTAAAAGTTTTCACAGAATAAAAGTGACTTTTAAAATATAATTTTTGTTATTTCTGTTTTTAAATTTATTATTATTTTTTATTCTAATTTTTTTTTTTTATTTTTTTTTTTTTTTTGTCCTTGTTGATTTTTTTTTTTTTTGACAACCAATTTCTTCCACTGTCTTGTTCATTCATAGTCTTTAATACTGAATGATTTTTCGAAATTCGTTACAGCGATAATTGCAGTTTTTCACAACATTTGCTATTCACTAGGGTTAATCGTCTGTCAAAGAGATAAAGGCCAAGCGCACTTTTCCCCATTCCGGAAAAAAAAATTATTTACATTTACAAGACTTTACACTGCAACTACTGTTTCCGGTTGAATGTTTCTACCAAGACACCTGTGATATTTTGTCGTCCAGTTGTTCTTATCTATATATCTGCCGATAAAATGACCCCGTTTTCATGAAACGATACTACGTGTAAGTTCCTTTTGGAAAGAATTTGAATAGTATCTAAAATGTTGACGACAACGTAATAAAAAACCGTGACAATGTCCTATATAAAACCCCTAGTTACATTCTCCTGTGCGGTGGGCGGGGTTGCTTTGCTCCTGTCCCTCGACATATTTAAACCACAGAGAGAGAAACTTATTTCACTGATTCCTACAAACATTAAAGACCGTGTATTTGGCGATTTAAGTGCTCATTCCAAGGACAGACTTTTCACACTGGGTGAGTTGGAGAAATATCGAGGTCAAGATGGGAATGACATTTACCTGGCAATTCTTGGACAGGTATTTGACGTCACCAAGGGCAGGAAACACTACGGACCAGGGGGAACCTATCACTTCTTTACAGGTGAGTAAAAGTTGACTTTAAAAATTTCTACTGATTGTTTTTTGGTGACATTAGTGATCGAATACGAACTATTGGTTTTATCATTGATGGTGTCGATTTGTTAAGATGTCTTGGTAGTTTGCACTAGTCATTAGTTTGATTGACAGATGTACACACAGAAAACAAACGAATTAAAATAATTCTCTGTCTTCTATGTGAATCACAAGGCATACTGCGATAAATCAGCAATAAACAAATGATAATTGATTTTTGATTAAATACACTTTTGATTTTTAAGTCCGTTCATTCATGCAATTAGTTAAGTTCACAATGCATATAGGGTATTTCCGCCTACTGATATTATTAATTTAAAATCAACTCTTCAAAGATGAAATTCTGAAAGATTAATTATTATCATGATAAACAATTAACACTGTTCTTAGACTTTTATTTTTTTTTTTCGTTTCAGGAAATGCGGGTACGAGGGCTTTTGTGTCTGGTGATTTCAGCCAGCAAGGATTGAAAGAAAATCTTGATGGTCTTTCCTTAAAGGACATCCAAGGAATATCGGGTTGGGTTGATTTCTACCTCCAACAGTACACTTATATAGGTAAAGGGAATCATTAGATATATAGAGAAATAATACCTGTTGAAATTATTCAGATAAAAAGAATGTGACATACAAAACAGATTTTGAAATGGAGAGAATTTGACACAGCGTACTTCCTTAGTCTGATTATTAACCCAATGTCCTTCAGATTTCTACGTGATGAGTTTATGTGACTGAAATGTGTAATTAAATATTTAAATTAATTTATGGTGATGCATGCTTTAAAGCAGTAAGAAAATGTGGTATGGGCTTATACAAGAAGTTATAGGTTAAAACTAGTACCCAAACACGGTAAACGATAGTATTTCTTCCTCACCGCAAAGATAATACCTATTCATTTAGTAATAGTACTTTTTTGAATACATTACATGTATTTGTGATGACTTTTTATCACAACAGCAAGTTACACGCATTTTGTTTGGTTTTTTTTTAACGAGATACATGTATTCATGAACCAATGTAATTTTAAAGAAATAAATGTAAGATTTAAAAGAAATTTTTTGGATAGTTGGTTTTCTTATTGGCTATGTTGAAACGCTTCCAGAGAAATCATAAGACACAAATCTAAAAATAAAAAAAAACTAATTTATTCTTTCATTTCAATTTAAAAACTGTGTTAGACTTAGTGTCAGCTTCTGTAAAACCTGTTCAAATCTTTATAAGCCGTCTGCATTGGGGTGATAAAAAGATATAAAAAATGTGTAAAGTCGTATGTTTCGATTTTTCTTGACGTTAGATGAATATTCATATTTAAAATCAAATGAACCTAGCTATAAATTAAATGTATCTCCATTTATTTTTTATGTTCTATTCTATTCGACATAATTATCATAAGTTCATTTTTTCTTAATAATAAAAAATACATTTTGTTAAAACGACCACGATTTATCAAAAAATTCAGTCAATGTTCCTAATATATTGAATAAAAATACTTCATTGCTTTCGTATCGTTACTTTCAAGACTCAAAAACTTGATGTAATTGACATTTTGGCATTTAATAGGAAAATTAGTTGGGCATTTTTATGACGAGAATGGCAATCCAACCGCGGAAATGGACGAATTTGAGAATCTCTTAGTGCAAGCTAAACAGAAACAGAAGGAGGACGATGAGGACCTAAACAGATTTCCGCCGTGTAACTCTGAAACAAAAGTTGGTGTCAGCAGACGTATATGGTGTTCTGAAAATAGGTAAAGAAACTGTTGATTGTATTAACAATTATTGAAACAAACAAAGATAGAATTAATGAAGTAATTTCCTTGAATTGACTTAACACTTCTTCTGATTTTCTATTGTAGTGGTGGCATAAAAAGAGATTGGATTGGAGTCCCTAGACAGTATTTCCAACCTGGCAATTCGCAAGCACGATGCGCATGCGTAAGAGATAAAGGTCCTCCTTCATCCGGAGGCAGTTCCTCTAACAATGGCGATCTCAATAACCCCAATATGAAAGTATATGACGGTTGTGAACCAACAGCAACATCCTGTAACTTTAAAGATTGATAAAAAATTAAAGTGTTTTAATAATTAATTGTTTGTAACTTTCTACAAACTATAATACATAATTTATTCAAACATTTCAGACGACAGCTATTTTTTTTACCATGCATTACCCGCGGAACTGGCTTGTAAAATAGGGTAACGTCATATTATACAAGTTATTGTAAATGCATTAAAATATATCATATGTCAATTATCCTTACAAAATAATTTTAAAAGAACAATCTAACATTGTTTTTTCAAATCGTAACCGTTGTTAATTTTAAAAAATGCCTTCTTTTGTGGTTCATGTTGGTATAAAGGTAGCCATCATTGCAGCTCGCATAATCCGCTGATGCAAATTTTCTGCTTTCATTGGTACTTATAGCACTTATGGACGAACAAAGAAAGCATCTCTCTCTCTCTCTCTATCATATATTTTATATATATATATATATATATATATATATATATATATATATATATATATATATATATATATATATATATATATATATATATTAAGGAGTAAATCCGTGCATTACATAGAGGGAACAGCCAATTTTATTTATTGAGGATGGAAGTCTGACATTATCCCATGGAGTCCATATTTTCTATGAAGCTCGATCACAAAATAATCTAGAGTCAACTACAAACGTGCAAAATATAACATTTAGCATTTAACAATGTATCTTTAAATATTATCGGTATTTATTTAAATAGCAGTTGTCACTTATTAGAATGCATGTCACTTATTAGAATGCATGGTAACCGTTAAATAATGCGATAATAAGAGTAGTAAATTATATGATGTATGTCAAGTTGATTTAAACTGGTTTAGATAGTTTTTTCTACAGTAGTTGTTCGAACAGTATTGAATTTCTTAGAAAATAGGGGGCGGGGAATATTCAGAATATATAACAATAATCCCCCCCTCCCGGAATAATTATAATTGCATTTCGACAGTTAAAAAAAAAACTTTACAGTACAGATTTTAATATGAATTGTCGGTCGTCAAATTTGTATGGTGCGGGAAAGCCAATGGACAGTTGTTGCACTCGCACTGTTTGTTATGGAGGATAATAAAATAGATGTCAATATTATGCATGCACAAAATGAGACGTTCCGCGAAAATCCCTCGCTAACAAGCGAGGTTAGACCTAACAGTGTCTTTCATTGTTCCAGAGATATTCCAAGCACACACTTGCATGTAACAGTAATTTGTTTTGACTTGGTTGATTGTCAAGTGCTCTTTGAAGAAAACACCATCACCAGGTAAATTAATTAGCCCATAATTGTCGTAATTAATTACCTAAGTTGTTTTTTTTCGAACCCGTACACCAGACTTATTAATTCGTTCTTTAAAGTTTCACTGCAAGGGTATAAATAAAAGAAGCGGACATGTACTAATGTAAAGTCGTGATATAGCTTCCCTTATCTTAGCTTGATAAACATAATTTTGAATTAAAAAAAAAAAACACGAGAGCTTAATTTAGAATTTCTAACCTCCTTCCCCCATTTTTTTAAAGTTACCTATATATGTATATTACAAAAGGAATTGTTACAATGTAGATGTCTGTTTTTTGTAAATTATTTGTAAGTCTCTGGATCCAAATGTTTAATAAACATTTATAATCATCCTGAAATAATATAATATTAGAAGTATTGAACACATATTCGAACAGTGGTACCCTAAGACACGTATTCGTACAGTAGTACTCTTCAAACCAAAAATGGAATATAATACATTATTATACTTTCATGTTAAATACTGAAATCCGATTGGTTTAGACGCAGTTGATAATCCGTTCTATTGCCCGCAGCGTTAGCAACACATTTGGCAACGGGTAACACAACGAATTGTTACATGCGCATAATTAATACGGTTCGCCGTAGAATTCACGTCATTTCTATATAAAAGCAGTGAAATTTTCTCTAAAATTAAGACATTCAGTATAATAAAATAAATAGTGCCTGTTTGGGAGGGTAACAGTAGAAATTGACACCCCGAGAAAACCATAGTCAACCTCCGGTTCGCGTCGGTTGACAATGGTTTTCTCAGGGTGTCAATTTCCACTGAACAACATTACCCTCCCATACAGGCTCTATTTATATAATGTTTAGTATTTAAAAAACAGGTATCATATGATGGAAAACTCTTGTGTGCTAGTACTGTGTTAAACTGTACTCTACTGTATTGCACAAATACTTTTATCAAAAGGGGAGCAACCACAATTATTTATGAAAATATGACCAATCCATGAAATTAACGGCCTTGCAAAAATCTTAACAATTGTATTTAACTCATCAAAACTAGTCTGTTGACCAATGAGACAAAAGTTATACTGATTCTATTGTAAATATACCTTATGCTGCAGTTTCATCAATAATCGATCGCTTAATCTACGAAAATCGATACCAATGATCATTAAGGAAGCTGGATGGTCAACAAATTATCTACCAGATTTGCCTAATTTTTTTTTAGAATTGATATTTTAGCCATAAATTGTCATTAATTTAAGAAAAAATCAGAATATTTCAGCTTTAAAATTTGAATGTTTCAGCTTTCTTATACATTCATATAGAGAGTAGATTACAGTGTACACGTGTGAATGTATCACCAAATGCACCTGTTTACTGAACATATTGTAACCACCGCTTATGATTTTTAAACAACCTTTTATACAGTGCAAATGACTGAACAAGTCACCTCACAATACTCAAAGAATGATTCCTTATCTTATTTATTAAATATCATCGTTCCTTATAAACACACGTTGTAAGTGTGACGCTGCTGACAGTCCTCAGTTTTACTATTTATTAACGTTGTACAGCCCACTGTACGGATATTTTATTGAACCAGTTTAAAACTTTGTAAGAGTAAGACATAACTTTTCACCCGGACTAAGTAAGCTTCTTTATTTCTGGTAGATATTTTTTTCTTCATGAAATGGTGAAGGGAATGCTCTTAGTAGGGGTAAATATAATTTATACTATACAATATGATGAAATTGCAACAGTTTTTAAAATGCAAGTGAAAACGTTTTGTACTAAAGATTTATGAATATGAATTTCCAGTCGCCTAATTTGTATTCCGGTAGGGCCTGGAGGAGTCAATGGTCAGAAGTTGCACTCGCACTAGTTGTTATGGAGGGAAATAAAACAATTTTATGTCTGCGCAAACTGAGACGTTTCCCGAAAACCCCTCGCTAACAAGCGCGATGAGACCTAAACACTGTCTGTAATTGTTCCAGAGATATTCCAAACACACACTTGCATGTAACAGTAATTTGTTTTAATTGTCAAGTTCTCTTTGAAGAAAACACCACCACCAGGTAAATTAATTAATGCATGATGGTCTTAATTACTTTTGCATTTTTTTCCGTCCTTGTAAACTCGACTTATTTTGCACAAAAACGCTTAATTTGTCCTTAAAAGTCCCTTATAGTAAGAATGATATAACTGAATAAAGCTGGACTGCAACTTTATATAGACATGGTGAAAACTCCCATAATCCTAACTAAACGATCATATTCACTGTTGCCCGATTACTATTCGTGGGCACCAATGTTCGCGCATTTAGTGAAAATCAGTTTCAAAGATACATGAATATGTGGCCAATCATCCCATTATAAAACAATGTGTTATAATATAAATAACACCTGTTTGGGACACAGGCACCTGACGTTATATATTTTTCTCATAATAAAAATAAATACCCTATATCTAATAATACATTGTGTATTGTGTATTATTAGATATAGGGTATTTTTTTTTATTATGAGAAAAATATATAACGTCAGGTGCCTGTGGTTTGGGAGGGTAACAGTTGAAATTGACACCCCGAGAAAACCATTGTCAACCGACGCTTCGCGTCGGTTGACAATGGTTTGGGTAACATACTCTCCCAAACAGGCACTATTTATTTTATTATACTGAATTTAGCGACGAACCGTACGCGCATAATTTACGCGCATGTAACAATTTGTTCTATCGGCCCGTTGCCAAGCGTGTTGCTAACGCTGGGAGTAAGAGAACGGATTGTCAACTGCGTCTAAACCAATCAGATTTCAGTATTTAACATGAAAGTATAATAATAAATATTATATTTTAGTGAACATTTAATTTTGTAGATCATCTCAACAACGAAATGTTTGACAAATATTGAAGAAACTCCAGTAGTTATTTTTTAAATGATATTCACTTAGAATATTTCTATCACTCTCCGTCCTATTTATCAAGATTGAATTACAATCATAAACTTTAAAGTACATGTACATGTATCAGGTTTTGTACAGATTTAAAACACCCTTTATGCAATTGATTAACAGTCATCTATAAACATTGCGAAATGATATATCATTATTAATTTCATGGCAAATGACATATTGAATTAAGAAATATCCCCAGCAACAAAGTTAAGACATGTATTAAGCAGTTGTTTAATCCATGTAATATATTATTCGAAAATATTTTGTCGGAAAAATTATAATGTTATCACATGATGAAAACCCCCCTCTGATTTTCAAGTATTCTATTCGATACATCAAGGTGTACAGTCGTTCCGTATGTACTACTTTAATTATCATCAAATACCTTTGTTAAAAGGGAGGCAACCACAATTATATACGGGAAATGTAATGATATAACGAAATTAATAGCCTTGGCAAAATAAATAGTACACTAAATATATCCTGGCGACTCTTTTCTATCGATTTATTCAATATTATAATTTATATTATTAGTTAAAAATCAATACTTACTTGGCGATTTTTATAAAAAATCTTTGAATCAGTCACTTTTTCCAAGTCACAGCTAAAAAAAATTTTTAAAGAAAGAAGAAAAAAACCATGCTATATAGGGAAGTTATAACATGTCATGATTCTTCTACACACTTTTCTTGCACCAGAAATGTGACGCAACGAACGCCAACAAATAAATCCAGAATTAAGAGAAGTTTGTACACGGATAATGCAGCCATGATTTAATGATTCACTGGTTTTTAAAACACCTTAACATGGATCAAATACATTGACCCCCTGAAGAAAACAAGCAAAACAACATAACCTCAATCATGAAAAGAGAGTAAAAAGCAACACCAATGGCAGGGAAACTTACAGCGACAAGTGTCAAGTTAATTTCAGCAGCAAGATTATGTTGAACATGTCGTGACATATCCGAGAGATTGTTCTTTCAGCTGTAGGCACAGCCGAGCAATTTGTGGACTCTTTTGGACAAGCCTACGGCGCATCCGGCGGGAAGGGGTATAAAATGACGGGGCTAGCTCTCAATCGACGCAGTTTAAAGCCACTTTAATTTCGGATAATTAAATTAAAAGGTAGGAAAGAGATTTCTTTTAAAGTTTGGACACTTTATACCAACTATTTCTCTTCTTTTATGTTGGATGTGCGGTGTAAATGTGGATACATTTATTTTCGCGGGTTATATTTACTCAAATCTTTGGTAAAAAAAAATATCAATATTTTTCAGAAATGATGATGGATTTAGCTAAAATGCACATAGTCTTATTTACATGTAAATCACCCCGTATTACTGGGTTTTTAATTTTTTTTTTGGTTGCGGATTGTATTTATTTGCGTTTTTTTTTTACCTGTTGCATTTATTTATTTATTCATCTTTTATTTATTTATTTATTTATTTTTTATTTATTTATTTATTTATTTATTTATTTATTTATTTATTTACTACAATTATTTCTGAGGATTCAAATGCAATTCATTCAATCTTATATTCATTTTTTCTTCTACATTATATTTTACAGGCAGGATGACACCTTCGTTTAACCTCCTTTTAGTTTTGGCGGCATCGTGCTCAGTGATTGGTATGTATCTGACAAGCAAAATCGTACAAATTGTAAATGTGTGAGTTTTGAATGACGAACAGTGTTCAAATTTAAAAGTCCAAAGGATACTTACAAAACAAAACTAAAGTTTCTACAACTAATACATTGTTTTTTCAAATGAAAGATTCTATGATACTGCCAAACTCAATCAATCTAGCTTTTATGATTAAAATTATTGCAGCCATGCCTCCCGGTAGAGCTATGCCAGAACCAGGGCCAAGGCCCGAACCTATGGGAAATCAAATGGCAAGACCCGAGCCAATGTCCATGAACGCTCGTCCAATGGGAAATGGCCAACAGAGAATGACAATGGGTGCAGTACAGGGCAGAATGGCACAAACTCCAATGATGCCTATGACTGCAAATTCGATGAACATGCGAATGGCCAACATGGGACAGATGCAAATGGCAAACATGGTTAACATGGCAATGCGTCAGATGCAGATGAACATGCGCAATGCAGGAAACCAAATGAACAAGAACGCCGGAACTGGAGAAGGCGCCGCTGCTGGAGGTGAGGGCGCTGGTGCGGCTGGCGGTGAGGGTGGCGCAGCTGGTGGCCCACCACCGCCCGACGATATGGAGGGTATGGCCGCCGCCGCCGCAGGTCTTCCCCTGGATGATGCTCCCCCAGCCGGATCCGGATCCCAGGCTCAACCATCAATTCCAAAGATGCCAACACCTATGGTTGTTATCCCAGCTCCAATGATGACTCCAATGACCATGATGACAATGCCAGGTGCCATGGTAGGCGCAGGTAATGCTGGTGCCATGGGAATGTCGATGATGCCAGCGAATGGGATGATTCAAATTAATGGAATGATGCCAGGTAATGGAATGATGCCAGCAAACGGAATGTTACCAGCAAACGGAATGATGCCCGCCAATGGAATGAACGCAGGCAATGGAATGAATGCAGCCAATGGAATGAACGCAGCCAATGGAATGAACGCAGGCAATGGTGCAGGAACAATGATGGCCGGAGCTGGTGCCATGATGATGCCAATAACGATGCAAATTGCGGCACCATCTGGTACAATGAAATCTTCCCTTACAGGCATGGTAAGCGGTATGCCAATGATAATAATGCCCATGGCTGCACTGATGGGAACCGGAATGATGCCAATGGGTATGGGAGGAAAACCAGCACCAATGCACAAAAGACGTAAGAACATTACCTTTTGTAACCATATCAAGGTAAAGTTAAAGTGCCTTATTAAAGATATCTATAAGGATATATAATAGATTGATAAAATAAATCAATGTATTTTAAATGTTATCTCACATAACATTTTAATTTACGATAGTTTATCATCAATTTAACAGGATACAGGAGAGCGGCAGCGGCACATGCACCAATGAAAGGTATGAACATGGGCAACAAAATGAATGTTCCAAATGTCAACAATAGACAAGGAAGGGATATGGCAAACATGGTGAATGCAATGAAAATGTCCCAAATGAACATGAATGCAATGAATGCTGCAAATGGTCAACAGAATATGGGAAACAGGATGAACGCAAACATGGATGACATAGTAAAAATGCAACAGATGCAAAATATGGACGACATGATGATCAACATGAACAACATCATGAATGCTTTCAATGGTCCACAGAACATGGGCAACATGATGAATGCAGGAATGGATGATGCAATGAAAATGCAGAATATGGACGATATGATGAAAATGACACAGATGCAGAATCAAATGAACAACATGAATAGTCCGAGGAATACAGAAAACGAGATGCAACAAATATACAACATGATGAATGCTGCCAATAGTCAACAGAATATGGGCAACGCAATGAACACACTTGATGATGTGGTGAAAATGAATCAAATGCAAACAATGGATGATGTGATGAAAATGAACCAGATGCCAAAAATGGACGATACGATGAATCAAATGAACAACATGATGAAAATGACAAACATGGCAAATATAATGAACCAAATGACAAATGCAGCAAACAATCAAGGTAGTATGAATTCAAGAATGAACAATATAATGAATTCTGTAAACATGCAAGGAGCCATTAATATGAAAAACGCAATGCTTGCACCAAATAACAATGGAGGTCAAGGAGCTTTGGGAGCTATAATGAGGGCGTGTATGAACATGATGAATGGAATGAATGATGTTGATATGCAAACAATGCCTGAACCAATGCCAAACAACAACAATTCTCCAGCACCAAACAACATGAACATGGGAATGAACATGGGAATGAACATGATGCCTTCCATGCCTGAACCAATGCCAAACAACAACAATTCTCCAGCACCAAACAACATGAACATGGGAATGAACATGATGCCGTCCATGCCTGAACCAATGCCAAACAACAATAATTCTCCAGCACTGAACAACATGAACATGGGAATGAACATGATGCCTTCCATGCCTGAACCAATGCCAAACAACAATAATTCTCCAGCACCCAACAACATGAACATGGGAATGAACATGATGCCTTCCATACCTGAACCAATGCCAAACAACAACAATTCTCCAGCACCAAACCACATGAACATGGGAATGAACATGATGCCTTCCATGCCTGAACCAATGCCAAACAACAACAATTCTCCAGCACCAAACAACATGAACATGGGAATGAACATGATGCCTTCCATGCCTGAACCAATGCCAAACAACAACAATTCTCCAACACCAAACAACATGAACATGGGAATGAACATGATGCCTTCCATGCCTGAACCAATGCCAAACAACAACAATTCTCCAGCACCAAACAACATGAACATGGGAATGAACATGGGAATGAACATGATGCCTTCCATGCCTGAACCAATGCCAAACAACAACAATTCTCCAGCACCAAACAACATGAACATTGGAATGAACATGATGCCCTCCATGCCTGAACCAATGCCAAACAACAACAATTATCCAGCACCAAACAACATGAACATGGGAATGAACATGATGCCTTCCATGCCTGAACCAATGCCAAACAACAACAATTCTCCAGCACCAAACAACATGAACATGGGAATGAACATGGGAATGAACATGATGCCTTTCATGCCTGAACCAATGCCAAACAACAATTCTCCAGCACCAAACAACATGAACATGGGAATGAACATGATGCCTTCCATGCCTGAACCAATGCCAAACAACAACAATTCTCCAGCACCAAACAACATGAACATGGGAATGAACATGATGCCTTCCATGCCTGAACCAATGCCAAACAACAACAATTCTCCAGCACCAAACAACATGAACATGGGAATGAACATGATGCCTTCCATGCCTGAACCAATGCCAAACAACAACAATTCTCCAGCACCAAACAACATGAACATGGGAATGAACATGATGCCTTCCATGCCTGAACCAATGCCAAACAACAATAATTCTCCAGCACCAAACAACATGAACATGGGAATGAACATGATGCCTTCCATGCCTGAACCAATGCCAAACAACAACAATTCTCCAGCACCAAACAACATGAACATGGGAATGAACATGATGCCTTCCATGCCTGAACCAATGCCAAACAACAACAATTCTCCAGCACCAAACAACATGAACATGGGAATGAACATGATGCCTTCCATGCCTGAACCAATGCCAAACAACAACAATTCTCCAGCACCAAACAACATGAACATGGGAATGAACATGGGAATGAACATGATGCCTTCCATGCCTGAACCAATGCCAAACAACAACAATTCTCCAGCACCAAACAACATGAACATGGGAATGAACATGGGAATGAACATGATGCCTTCCATGCCTGAACCAATGCCAAACAACAACAATGTTCCATCACCATGGCATTTTATACCAGAACCAATGATGATGAACGCGATGCCACCTACAATGAACAGTAATAATATGATGAATGGCATGAATAGTGGAAACAATGGAAACAGCAATAGCATGTCACCTATGCCTGAACCAATGCCAGTGAATAATTACATGCCACACATGAATGGAATTAATATGGCTAACATGGAAATGATGCCTTCAAATTCTGCAAATTCCATGAATAACATGCAGTCATCTGCCAATAACATGATGATGATGATGATGCCCCCACAAAACAACATGTCTCCTATGACAATGAACAACCAAAATCCTCCTAATAATGGCATGTCAAAACCATCAAAACCAAGAACTTGTGAGTACAAAATTCCTTCTTAAGATATATTTTTTGTTCACACAGAACCAAGTTTATGCTTTTAGATGAAAAAATCTTCTTTATGCAATTTCACTTTTGTAATTATTTTTTCATAAATATTTTTTTACATTGCAGTTTACTAGAGATTAAATGTGGATTTGTGTTAGTACCAAAGAGCTTTCGTTACTTCAGCTGGTCTCGTCTAGACGACCGATTCAGTCACAGGAGATGCACTTGGTATGCTCAGGGCTTGAGTACACATGTACCAGGTACATACTATCCCATTTGTGCCAATCAATGTATAAAGTTATATATAATGTTCTGCTTTGAGTTGTGATATGTTGTTCACTGTTCAGCAACTTGTAATGTGGCTTTTATGATTAAAAGCATTTGTTATCTTCTATTATTTTCTAGTCATATTTTTTCCAACAATAGCACAGTCTGAGACTAAAATGAAATGGGGAAAACATTTTAACATTAAAGTGATGTTTTCTTGTAAACATGTGGTTACCCTAACTTAGCATTTCTAAACATTCTAGAAAATTCATTTGAAAATACAGTATACCAGGCTCTAAAATTCCTGATTAAAGTTTGTATATAGATGCTATGATAATTAGAAAATGTGAACGTTTGAATGAAATTTTTTTTTATTATCAATCTGTTGTTTAGAGGGAATGTAAATTCATTCAAAATAAAGAAAAATGAAATTTATGAATCTCCTTTGCTTTTCTAAAACATTTCAAGAGAACACTTCTTTTTAATGATTTTTGAAATGTTAATCAGCAACCCTCGTTCCATACGGTCTGTGGGCCGGCAGCTATATCCAATCATTGCTCCTTAGTTTAAGTGTCAAGTACATGCATACTTCCAATAAGTTCTGAATGAGTACTCAAGGATATCTTATAAATACAGAAAACAATGTTAAATTATAGAAGCTAAGATCTAACTTCTCTTTTTCTTCCAACTTTTTAAAGTGAATCTCTTCATGCTCTCTTCAGAAGATCATGCAATTTTGCCAACAACCAACCCTCCGATTGCTTGGGAAAAATATACACTTAGGGCCATTTAATGAGGTTTATGCATGTTTTTACAGACCTGATGAAAGTTCATATCAACCGAAGACAAAAGTATAGGTTGATATACATTTAATCTTATCAGGTCTATATAAAAAATATGTATTGACCTAATACTGATGTTACCTTTCCTGACATAAAATAATTGCAAACACTAAATTGTTTTATTGTAATTGAATAAAAATGCCAGTGTAGCTGTGTGTCAATACAAATATCTGTACAGCCAAATGCCTCAAACTTGAAGATGTCAAAAGGGGTTACAAAATTTGGGGAAAGGAAAGTGAATCGTGCCAGACAACATCTTTTGTTATGTAGTGTTTATCTTTTTACTATAAAAGCTACATTTTTAAATAAAGGAGAACTTAAGTTATCGCTTTGTGAATTGAATTTTTAGGTAAATAACTGTAAATACAAAAATAATTTAAGTCAATTAAATACTGTTTTAAATTTTGAAAATTAAAGATAATTTATTGAATAAACCTTTCAAGGAATTGCCTAGAATTTCTATGGAATTCCACAAAACTTTGCCATATCCACATTTTCCCTATAATCATGTTAAAACTAAATTTTTTCTGTAGATGGTGATAACATGTGCTATATCCACATTTTCCTTATAATCACGTTAAAACTAAACAAATTTTACTGTAGACAGTGATAACCCTTAAACACCCAGCTCTATGTTACTGTAACATTTATTGATGATCATCATGTGACAAAAGTGATGGCAACAAAACAGTAAATACTCCAAATCACAGTAGAAACTTTTGATCAGCCATAAGAATGGTTCTGTCTACACAACATATGTCAATATACAGGCTTTTAAACATAGCAATTAAACAAAGATAAATTTAAAGGGAACTGGGAAAAACTTAATGTATATTGAAAACTAAACTTCGGATAATATAAATACAATTTCGTGAACATCAAAATAACGTTTTCATGCATACTTGACAACAGTATACAAAATGAGGTAAGACGTTTCAACAGATGTTTCATAATTTTCCTTCTTTCTTTTTTTAAATATTAGTGGTTAGATTCTTTATATATTTTTTTTTCACTGAGGAGTTGACATCATGTTTACAGTCACAATTGAGACAATATTCTAATTAACTAGATTTCAGGAATACTGAAGCTATATTAAGTTAAACAAAAATTAATATGAGCCACAAGCATGCCCTGTTTATGAGACAATTATTTTACAATGTGTATAATTTAGCTTCAAATTCTATCATTCAGTTAAAACATTGATTACTTATGAAATCAGCAGCATGACTTTTTGCAATGTCTGCGAACAAATCTAAATAATGCACATGTTGTGAAGTAAAGCATTGCATGAATTTTATCATAATGTATGAAACTTCTGGTCAGAAAAAATCAAAATGGTTCTTGGACAAAAAGAAAAATGATCCTGTTAAAACTGCTGCATAATGTATCCCAAGATTCAATATGGCAAGCCAATAAAGCAAAAAATATGGAAACCTAAACCAGTTGTTTCTAATCACATTCTAAAATGTTACAGGTAACAGACATTCAGCAATACAGGAAATGTACTCTCTATAAATTCAATTTAAAAAGAATATAATTTCAGTAGTATTAATATTTCTGAACAATAAGTGCATATTAATGGTTATACATTAAATTACATCAATATAATGGAGACAGGAAATTCAAACATGATTATGGAAAAGAAGTACAAGTATTTTTTTGTATCGTAATAGAATTTTGTACAAGTTAGAAACAAACATATTACATGTATAATAAACTGAATTTTTTGTGGTAAACTAAATTTCAGAAATTTGGAATGCACCAATTAGTAAAAAACTTAATTTATATTAAAAGAGGTATAAATAGATAATTATGACAGTCACAAATGGAAATAGTAGACATAAAAACTGTGCATCAATGAAATATAAACTAGCCTTGGCCTTTGACAGCACACATGTATATGAACAGTACATGTAATAACAATGTATAAATAACATAGAACAAAGGACTCTATTTTGACAAAGGAATTTCATAACATCAGACACGTAACATATCAAAATACTCCACAGAGCTCTGCTTGCACATAACAAATCTTCAAATCTCCAATTCTCATTGGCAGTTTAGAAAGTGGGTTAAGAGTTGGTAAAGGGGGAATATATTAAGAGATTTAGGTGGGGGCAGGGGTGGGGCTCGGACTAAAGGAGTATAATGACAACAAATATTTTTTGCCATTTTTAAAAACAAAATCAAACATGTCAACATAATCTAATGATAAGGTAGTCTTGGCCTCTTACCTCAAAAATTACAAATTATCATTTTCATATGATATTTTGGAAAAAATAAAATCATACGGATAATTCATAGCTTAATGCTCTGGATTATTCTTGATATCAAATCAAGACAAATCTTTTTCTCCCATTTGATTGAACTTCCCATAACAAAATAATAAATCTCTCATAAAATGAGCATAACAATACACCTTATCTCACATAGTGAAAATACAGGTCCATAAAATGAACCTGTGATGCACATTTTTTATACACTCAAAGTCGTTCTTTTCTGGATTCCACTATAAATCACATCTCCAATACAAGTGCACCATTAAGAAAAAAGGAAAATTTTTATCCACAGTAACTGCTCTTCTCTCTCTAAAGAAAGCACATCTCTTGCACTAAAACAATGTCAAGAGGATTTTTTGTAGACAAAAGTCACCTTATGTAATCACTCATCTTGGATTTTTTTCTCCATTTTTTGTTTGATGATGAATGGCTGAAATCCTTCCTCCCTTTATCACATTGCTGTGTCAGTGTACTACAGAATCCCACAATTCCTACGATTATTTTGATCCCACTGAGCCAATGTTCTGGTATATCTGCCTGGTATCTTCAGCAGGCGGCAGTCTGAAACAAGAGTTCCAAGCAATGAACCATCACTATCAGTTCTCCTTTATGAAAAGTGAAGTCAAAAAATAAATGCTGGTAAAAGGGTGAATGAGCTGGATTTTTCAATTCAATACACAAACTGATATCATCAAAACCAAATAAATAAATTTTATATTAACACATGTATGTGTCTGCTGAACAATTTTGTAAGAAGGAAAATTCAGATTTTATGCAAATTAATTATCATTTAAAGATTAATAAATTTTGGAGTCACATTGTATTGAAAACATAATGAGATCAAGATAAATTTTTTAAATGGAGGTAATGTTTTGATCTGCAAAAATTCACAAAATGTGTTATTTAAAGCACAGTATAATACCACTTTAAAAAAAAAAGCTCTTGTAATGATAAATGTTATGAAAACAAAAACCATAATAAAATCACAAATATTTTTCCACCTTCTTAACATTTAACCCTTTGTGTGCTGACTTGTTAACATTCTCAATACATTTTGTTTTATTTAAGATTCTGTCGTAATAGTCAGAGTTGTCTTACTTGGGTAGGTCCTTCTCCTTTCTCTTGGCAGAGGAGGGTTGTACGGGGGGTAGTGCGGCCTTTGTGCTGGCAGACAGTGATTTGTTGGTCGTCTCCATGGTAGCAGTGTAGCGTATGTTGGTGTACTCTCTCCCCACAGATTGCTACAACACAGAGTTACCCAGTAAATTCAAAATATTCTTACATAGAAATGTTTCACTCCAGCACATTGCAAAATTCAATGACCTTGTGGTTATGAAGTATCATTCATCCCATCTCATGACATTTGTGGAAGATGTTTGCATTCACTTTTTTTCAAATTAGAAACTCTAGTTTGCAAGATCATGAAGTCTCTTTCTTTTTTAATAATACTTTGTCAAATGAAAGTAAAGATAGTGAACAAAATTTACTAACTAGTGTTAAAAGAGCTTTTAGAAATTTTTGATACAATTGTCTTTTACTACTTAACAATTTTTAATTGTCAATGAGTACATGACTAATTAGTCATGGAGTCATGGACAATTAAAAATTGCTAATTAGTAAAATACACAACATATGTGCCTTTGTGTTTTTTGTTTGGTGCTAATTTTGCTTAATTCTGTACATTAAGTATCATTACAGAAACAATTTGAAAAATTGGTCAAAAAAAAAAAAGGTCAAGGCCATGGAAGGGTAAGTCAGATTTTCGATCGGCTCCGACAAAAACTTATATTTTGCATCTACAGAAATGCAGATTCCTGTTTCTAAAAGCTAAAATGCCTTCACCATACTTCCTGTAGCACCTATGTTCTAAGTATATTGGTTCTTTTTATGATTTTGTGCTCTTAAAGTCATAATTCCAATTTGGCTTTGTATATACATGTACCTGTGCGATCAGTGAACGAAACTCACCTGTATAGTGTGTACTGTGTGTATAATGTGTAGTGAACTGTGAACTGTGCAAGTTACGGACACCGGTCAATGGGTATAAGAAATATTAAGCACTCCAGTGGGACATCATATGATACTTTATTGAACATCTATATTGTGCACATAATGTCCCCGTCAGACACAGCCAGTCTCCTTACTGAAAGTCACAATGTGATCAACGGCAGCAATAAGGAGTGTTACGTAAGTGAAATTACGTTGATACAAATACATTCGCTACTGACCAAAATGAATTAAAAACTGACAAACATAGAAACCAAAAATAGCTTGCTAGAATTCCGTCTGACCGAAATTGAAAAGAAAATTATGGCAATTGGACAAATTAGAGAAGATTTAGATAACATAACATCCCTGGTCAATAAAGTTGAACTTGAAATTAAAACAGTTAAAAAAGACCACGGAAAACTGGAAGCTAATGTTAGCAAGCTAGGTGACGTGTTTGATTTGGTTAAAGAATCGGTGGATTCCAACACAAAGAAAATCGCTGAATTCCGAAGTGAGATGTGCGAGCTCCGGCAAGGAAACAGTCAGCGGGATCACCAGGTTAACATAAATTTGGAAAGCTTATGAATACCGTAGATATTGATTCATTAAAAAAATTGTCCATATTTGTTAAACAAGAGGCCCATGGGCCACATCGCTCACCTGAACAGCAGTTCCTTGTAACATTCTATTTCGTAGCATATGCTATTTCTATTTTAAACTTTGAACCCCTTTCTGGTGCTCCAGTATTGGTCCGAGGTTTATGGTTGGCTTTAACAATTTAGAATTTACGCTATTTGAGGATCCTTGCATTTGTAATCTCAGAAACTGTAGCATTATAGTTCTCAATAAAAACTTTAAAAAAATTTTTCCATATATATTTCTATTTATATATTTCTATGTTAAACTTTGAACTCCTCTTGGGGCCCAGTATTAGTCCAGTGGTCACAGCTTTATTAATTTAAAATCTACATTATTTAAGGATGCTTGCATAGTAATCTCACAAATTGAAGCATTGTAGTTCTCTAGAAAAAGATTTTTACACATTTTCCTTCTATATTTCTATGTTAAACTTTGAACCCCTCTTGGGGCCCCAGTATTAGATCGAGAGTTACGGCTTTTATAATTTAGAATCTACACTATTTGAGGATGCTTACGTAGTTATCTGACAAATTGAAGCATTGTAGTTCTCGAGAAGAAGATTTTTAAACATTTTCCATATATGCTTCTACATTAAACTTTTAACCCATCTTGGGTCCCCAGTACTTCTACATTAAACTTTTAACCTATCTTGGGTCCCCAGTATTAGTCCAGGGGTCACTACTTTAAAACTATCGAATCTACATTATCCAAGGTTGTATGCATAGCAATCTCACAAATTGTAGCATTGCAGTTCTCGAGAAGATTTTTTAACATATTACCTATATATTTCTGTATTAAACTTTGACCCCTCTTGGGGCCCCAGTATTAGTCCGGGGGTCACGATTTTACCAATTAAGAATCTACATAAGCCATGGATGCATGCATAGTAATTCCACAAACATTGTAGTTCTCAAGAAGAACATTTTTAAATGTTTCCTATATATTTTTTAAAATGTAAACTTTTGAACCCCTATTGGTGCCCCAGTATTAGTCCAGGAGTCACGATTTTTACAAATTAGAATCTACATTATTTAAGGATGTATGCATAGTAATATCCCAAACTGTTGCATTGTAGTTCTTGAGAAGAAGATTTTTAAACATTTTCCTATATATGTTAAACTTTGAACCCCGCCTAGGGCCCCACTTTTTGTCCGGGGGTCACAATTTTTACAATTTAGAATCTTCACTATATATACAAGCTTTTGTGTAAATTTTGGCATTTCTGGTGCAGTGGTTCTTGAGAAGAAGATTTTTAAACATTTTCCCTATGTATTTTTATGTTAAACTTCGACATCATGGTTACGAAGAAATTGTTAAGTTCAAAAATAAATTATCTTCTTTCTGCTTTAAAAAGTCTTTGAACAAATTTCACAGGTTCATCATTTGTATATGTGGGTAACACATTAACAGTATTTCCCAAATCATAATAAAACATACTTTTATTTATTTCAATTCCCGTGTGAAACAAGATTACCGTTTACAAACAAATCCACACCACGTGCGTTGATCTGCCGTATCTATAATGCTCAACCAAACTAGCTGCAATATTGCAACAAAATCACAAGATACATTTATCGCTTACATTCATTTTGGAGACCGTGCCCGACAACAAATAAATTAACATTATAATTTTTTATTTTTATCGGCCACGGTTTCCAAATAAACTGTAAGCGATAAACTAAAAAAATATTTAGTGAATTTTTACACCTTATCGTATTCATCCGCCATTTCTTGATTAAGCTAACTTATACTTATGCAACGAGTTGTCAATAATCAGGGAGACACAATTGGTTTTTTTTGGTGCACAATTGAGTTTAATAAATGGAAAAAAAATCTTGTAAACAATTTTCTATGTATTTCTATGTTAAACTTTGAACCCCGCCTGGGGCCCCAGTTTTGGTCCGAGGGTGATGATTTTTACAATTTAGAATCTTCACTATATATACAAGCTTTTGTGTAAATATTGGCATTTCTGGTACAGTGGTTCTTAAGAAGAAAATTTTTAAACATTTTTCCTATGTATCTCTATGTCAAACTTTGAACCCCGCCTGGGGCCCCCATTTTAGTCTGAGGGTCACTATTTTTACAATTTAGAATCTTCACTATATATACAAGCTTTTGTGTAAATTTTGGCATTTCTGGTGCAGTGGTTCTTGAGAAGAAGATTTTTAAAGACACACACCCTATACTCACTGTTTCACAATTATCTCCCTTTTAAAAAGGGTGGGGCCCTTTATTTTAACAATTTATATTCCCCTTTCCATAAGGATGCTTTGAACCAAATTTGGTTGAATTTGGCCCAGTGGTTTTAGAGAAGAAGTCGAAAATGTGAAAAGTTTACAGACGGACAGACAGATGGACAGACAGACGGACGGACCGACGGACGGACGACCGACGGACAACGGGTGATCAGAAAAGCTCACTTGAACCTTCGGTTCAGTTGAGCTAAAAAATATTAGCCCGATTTATTTAATTCATGTACTGTTCCTAACTTGACCCTGCATTTGTACATTTGTAAATATTTTTGGGTTTTTTTGCAGCTCATGAACCATTGATATGGTTTGAGAGAAATAAACATTCAAAAATAAAAATTTGTATTAAAAGAAAAAAACAACATTTACACAATATATTCCTTCATTATTAATCAATTATAGTGCACTACATGCTCAGTTGATTGTTGCCAGTAAGATATAATGGGTGACTATGTACAGACCTCCTCTGCCCGCTTGCGTTGCTGCTCCGTTTCCAGGTAGTGGAGCACGGCCATGTAGACAAACTTGTACTGGGCCTCGGTCTGGACCATGCCTGACCGCTGGGATCTCACCATCTGGATCGTCTTCTGGATATCTATCTCGCACTCCAGACCTAAAGATATACAATACATGAACACATATCTTGACTGTTTTCTGGATATCTTTTTCACAACCTAGACCTGAAGATAAGATAGCTGAACTTGAACACTTGTATCTGGATTGTTTTTTGTATATCCATTTCACACTCCAGACCTGACAATTACACATGTGGGTTTAAATATACGCTCTTCGGCTTGGAAGACCTTTTAACAACAAGCATCTTAACAAACACTGGTTGATAGCCATTTTATCAAATGCAATTCATTTTTTCAAGGGTAAGAATGTATTTATAGAACATTACAGTATATCTTTGACAATATGTTTCTTTTTAGCAAATTACACCATAATTTTTAAGTCTGATCAACTACAATCTCTAATTTTCGGTCTTTTTCTGATTGCCATGTGAAGATAATCAGAATATAAGGAAGATGACAGTGAGAGGTTTGATTAACAATTAAAACCGATGACACTTTTTGTACCCAACATTTTGCTTTGATGCTCTTTTCACATCACAGCTATTATTTTATATCAGGTTTTTTTTATGTTCAGATTAGGCTTACCATACATCTTGATCTGGTTGAGTATTATGTCTATGACAATGAAAGTTCCCGTTCGACCGATACCAGCACTGCAAATGAAAAATACACATCATACACAAAACTGATCAATAATGAATCTTGTCTACAAAACTTTCCTAAATCAACATAAAAAAATTAAATGCTGAGAAAACGCATTTTCAATCTACATGTATTTTTAAAATTCAAATTAATTATTGAATCTGTGAAGAAAGGTCTCACTTTTCAAAAACCAAATACTAGAAATTAAACATTCATAGACCCAAATCTACCCTACCCCTTGCATATGTACTTCGATATTACACTGATCATGCTGATAGCAATTGTTACTAGATAGAGCCCATGCATGTATGTACTGTACCTGCAGTGAACTACAATGGGGCCGGCATCCTTGATTTTGTCTTGCTGGGCGTTGACCACATTGAGGAAGTTGAGGACACAGCCTGGGTCTGTGGGTACGCCATAGTCAGGCCAGGTCAGGAAGTGGAACTGGTACACACGCCTGGTCTCCTCCCTCTGTATACAAAAATGCCAGAAACAATGAAATACTCAACAGCTTATCTCAGAAGAGATGACATTCATAATACCGGTACTTTCACTTAATTATCATAATCTTGCTTTGAAAAAGAGATCACAATTTAACGGTACATGTATAAATCAACAAACATCATTTTAAACTTTAAATAGTTATATTTTACAAATTTTTATCCAATTAGTTCACAGATAATCGGTAAACCCATAGATGTTAAAATGCATCTAAATTGCTTTTTGATTACTGATCAACTGATCTCATATTACAGTTAAATTTTAAACCTAAGTCTTTCATTCTTTTAATGAATCTTTCATAATTACTGTATACAGAATACAGAGAAATATTTGCCCCCATTTTATTTTCGCCTTTTGCTCTTGTTGTCAGCAGGCAAATTTAAGACTAGGTTAATTCCAATGTCTCAAATTATCTATCTTTATACTAAACAACTGCGTCTGTGCAAATTCAAGACAGGGCAAAACTGTGCAAGAGTAGAAGGATGAAAATAACAGGGGGTGAAAATAACCCTGTATACAGTAAATTAATAGAAATTGAAAACTTCCTTCATGTGATTCTTAGTACAGAGGACCCCGCTTAGTATAATACCTGTTTAATATTATAGTTCGGTTAATACAATAGTTTCTCAAAACACAAAACCATTTCTTAATAAATCATTGTATTTTACATCGGTTATTATAGTAGCTTAAATAGTGGACCCCGCTTAATATAATAGAAAAATCATGCCTGTCAATTGAGTTTCACACCTTTTTCTCGAGCTAGCTCCCCATGAGAAGCTTGTATAAACACTCTGACTTCCCAAATCACTTTGAAATTTACCGACTGTGCTGGCCAGACGGGATTAGTCACGCCTCACTGCACGTGGCTTGGGTACTTTACCTATGCACCTAACAAGTGACATCGCTGTATTATTGAGGTTTTTTACAGTTTTAATAAGTAAATGCCTCATGTTTTTGTAAATAAATTTATAACAAATGAGACAGTTTACATGGCTTAGCATACTGGTACATGATGTTCTATTTGACGATTTGTACTGCAGTGAAGAAGTGACAAAGTCTTTTTTTAATATGCCTCTATTTTATAGGAAGAATGGGCTAAATAAATCAAAGAAAATAAGAAAATTCTGCATAACTTTGTGGTTTATTTGATTTTTAATGAAAGAAGTTATTAAAAACGAATTGTCTCATGAATGCCTTATTAGATTTAGTCAAAACCGGAAGTACAGGAAGAAAACAAAATGAAAGCATGTCAACTTATCGGAAGCATATTGGTGGATCTTGCAATTTTCCAAGCTTGTAATATTAAAGTTTATTCATGAAATTAACTTTTATGAAGCATTAAAAGTAAAGTTTTAGAAAAAATCATCAATTATTGTGGACATTACATCGTCTAGAAATAGATAGTAATAATACATGACGTGGATAGGCACTTAGCATACTTGTACACATTGAATTTAGCTGGGTACGCTTATTATTATAGTCCGGTTAATATAATAATTTTTCCTGACAAAATAACTATTATATTAAGCGGGGTCCACTGTAATACTGATCATATCAGAATAAATGCAGAGATGATTTTTATTACAATACAATCTTTGTGATATCAACTTCATATACAGTAAAACATGCTTATAACGAAGTACCAGGGACGGGAGTATTTGCTTCGCTATAAGCGTAATTCGTTATATCCGTCAAGTTTACAACATGTAATAAAATCATGGGGAAGGAAAATTACTTCGCTGTAAGTGTCAATTCATTATAAGCGTGTTCGCTATAACCATGTTTTACTGTAGTCTTCAAGACATGATACTGTGAATATGTTTACTTCTAGATGTGTTAAACACATCATACCGATACACAAATCCTACCTTGCCATCTTTGTTGATTTTCCACACCTCCAATTCCCTGATAATGTAATCTGTTTCGTCCCTTTGTGAAAGGAACTTGACATATATGTTAGCATCATAGGTCTCAAACATTCTCTCTAGCACCTCGTCCGGGTCTTGGGGTGAGGGCCAATACCTCACAGCTTTCACCTGAAATACATAAACGAGTTCCATGGGGAAAATGTTTTAAAAATAGATATGTCAACCAGTATTCAAGGACTCGACTATCGCTCGATCACAACGATCATCAACTAAACTTGTCTTAGTCAATTACTTGTTATGAAGTGAAATTTTTTTTGGAAACATCTTATTTTTTACCCCTGAGTGTATCAGATTTTTGGGGCTACAAATGAAAATTCTGTGCATTTTTTGGTCTATAACTTACAGCCTATCGATCGGTGCACTAAATGTATATTGGAAGCAGCTAATATATTGGTATCCAAGATCGTTTTTGATTTTGAAGATCAATTTAAAGTACTTATGCAAGCAATCAGGAAATTGTGAAAACCAATTTGATGTTTCTTTTAATGTTAAATATCAAATCATTCAATTATTGGATTAGAATTTTAATGATACCAATAACTATCTCGAGGCATTTGTTTTTATAATCATAAATCTTTGATTGTTCATTAGGAACGGGACAATCACTTAAAGATACGTTTAAATTTGAATTGCATTAAATGATATGTAGCTCAATTATGTGTTAGTAAGCAACTCAAGATAAAAGAAACAAGAGGCCCATGGGCCACATCGCTCACCATAGGAACAATAGGTATGATGAAATCAGCTTAATGGAGTCATAATACAAACTATCTGGACAATGTAGTATAATACATGTAGATCCTGTATAAATGAAAATCCATTTTCCCCCCTTATTTTTATTATCATTAGTCCCTTTTCTAACAGGGTGATTTTATAGTCATAACACATGTTGAGCATTGCAGTTTTCAAAAAGATCCTAAACAATTGTTTATGTATGGGATATAAACCTACATCAACCTCTGAACCCCTTGTGAGGCCCAAGAATCATCAAGGGGCCAAAGTCTAAACAATTTTAAACAATCACCTGGCTGATTAGTTTCTGAGAAGAAGATTTTTAAAGATTTACTCTATATATTCCTATGTAAAAGTTTGACCACCCATTGTGGCCTCATCCTACCCACCGGGGTCATGAATTTCACAACTTTGAATCTGCATTACCTGAGGATGATTCCACACAAGTTTCAGCTTTCCTGGCTGATTAGTTTCTGAGAAGAAGATTTTTAATGATTTACTCTATATATTCCTATGTAAAATTCGACCCCCCTTTGTAGCCCCACCCTACCCCCAGGGATCATGATTTTCACAACTTTGAATCTACACTACCTGAGGATGCTTCCACACAAGTTTCAGCTTTTCTGGCTGATTAGTTTCTGAGAAGAAGATTTTTAAAGATTTACTCTATATATTCCTATGTAAAATTTCAACCCCCCCTTTGTGGCCCCACCCTACCCCCGGGGGTCCTGATTTTCACAACTTTGAATCTACACTACCTGAGGATGATTCCACACAAGTTTCAGCTTTCCTGGCTGATTAATTTTTGAGAAAAAGATTTTTAATGATTTACTCTATATATTCCTATGTAAAATTTCAACCCCCCATTGTGGCCCCACCCTACCCCCGGGGGTCCTGATTTTCACAACTTTGAATCTACATTACCTGAGGATGCTTCCACACAAGTTTCAGCTTTTCTGGCTGATTAATTTTTGAGAAAAAGATTTTTAATGATTTACTCTATATATTCCTATGTAAAAATTCAACCCCCCATTGTGGCCCCACCCTACCCCCTGGGGTCATGATTTTCACAATTTTAAATCTTCACTATCTGAGGATCCTTCCACACAAGTTTCAGCTTTCCTGGCCAAATGGTTCTTGAGAAGAAGATTTTGAAAATTTCTCAAAAATTCTCAATAATTCCTAATTAACTCCCCTTGAGAAAGGGCGTGGTCCTTAATTTTCACAACTTTGAATCTCCTTTGCCTAAGGTGCTTTGTGCCAAGTTTGGTTGAAATTGGCCCAGTAGTTCTTGAGAAGATGTCGAAAATGTGAAAAGTTTACGGACAGACAGACAGACGGACAGACAGACAGACAGACAGACAGACGGACGACAGACAAAATGTGATCAGAAAAGCTCACTTGAGCTTTCAGCTCAGGTGAGCTAAAAACCATTCAGGGCATTTGCTAATATATTTTGTCGGATATAATAAGTGAATTATTTTCAATTCATGTTAAATCAAATTCATTTATTACATATAACTATAAGCTTTTAAGGTACCTCACTACCTCAAGACTCCTACTTTTTAAGACAGTAGGTCACAAGATGGTGATTCAAACATTTTGTTAAATTGTTTGTATCAATCGATTTGGTTGAATATCGTCATAGCTCAGAGGTGAAACTATTGGGCTTATGAACCTGATCATGAGTTCGAATTCGCCAGGGGCTTTTGTTTGTATTTACTGAATTACAGTGTACAGTAAATTTTTATAAAAAATTGCATATTTTTGGTTTTTTTTTTTACTTTCATGCTTCTTATGCATCAAGCTATCATAATCAAGTAATTTTCTGCTGATCTGAGAAACAATTCTAAGGTGTGGTGGGCCACCTTAAATGTTTTGGATTCAACGTGGCAATATCCTTTTTTTCATTTGAATAAGACCCCCAGTTTCAAATAAATCCCCGAGTGCTCTTCTATCCCCGATTAATCAACTAGTCTTTGAGTAAATTTGCAGCCCTATTTAAAAGATTAATATAATACATATTTGTTAGCATCATAGGTCTAAAATGTGCTCTCTAGTACCTCATCAGAGTCTTGGGGTGAGGGCCAATATCTCACAGCTTTCACCTGAAATACATGCACGAGTTCCATGGGGAGTACAGATTTTTAAAAAAATATACTGGTAATATAATACCTGCATAGAAATTTCAATTGTAAGTTATCAGTAATGCAGTAATGCAAATTCTTTTCCATAAAAGTTTAAATACGGCAATTTTTTTTCCATGATACAGGTATCTTTTCATGTATAAAAATGCCAGATGAAAAATTTGTTTCTGTATTTTCTTATATGTTCAATAAAAATCACCAACATAAATTTTTTTTCTGAATTCATAACAACAGAAAAACATTACTGAGTAAGACCACTCTGGTGAGTAATGGTAAACTTGCATGTAACATGATTGTTGTTGAAATTTCACAATGACAGATCTATAGATTTACTGCCAATGAAAAAATACATTAATTACCTTTCCCCTCTCAACCTCTTTGGTCGTCATGACGATGACCCTGGTGTTTTCCTGCCAGATCATTCGCCAGAAATCAGCCAAAGTTCCAGGGAGACAACCCTGTGTAGCTATAAAACTTTTCTTGTTGGGATCAGCCGAGTCTTCATCCATCTAATTATTAATTCATAAAAAGAAAAATAATAATAATACAATATTATCAACATTTATCTATATATCTATTTCCTTTTTACTCCCTTTAAACATTGAATAGAAACTTAATATCAATATCAAAACAATTATTACATAGGTTAATAAATCTTCCTGGTCATTGCATGGTAATAGTTTTCTTCCTCGATCTATTTGTCGAAATCAAAAGCACTGTATATATTACACTATAAATTCAAGTGATGGAACCCAAACTTCACTTTAAAAGTATATTGTGCACAGAAAAAGACAGTAGCAAGAGGATATTTTTGAATGGCTTTTCTACGCTATACAGCAGTTTGACCTTAAAGGGACTTGGACACGATTTGAGCTCAATTTTTTCAAAATTTATTTTTTCATTTTTAATGTCTAGAATGGTCAATATGGATGTTTTTAATGCTCTGTCAAAATTTGAAAGTCAAATATCGAGTTACAAGCGAGTTACAGAGGTTAAAATTCTTTGTTTTGTAAACAAAGCTCGAGACCTGTTATTGTTTACATATGTCTTGAATTGGTAAAAGTTTCAATCTAATGTTGCATTTTGTTGTTGATAAACTTATTCATGAACACATTTAATAAGTTTATCTTGTTTCCACAAGTTATTTTGTCAAAGAAATGGTATTTTTTTTACTTTACATTATTTGTAAACAAATATAAGACTCGAGCTTTGTTTACATAACAACGACTTCTTTCCTCTGTATCATGCTTGTAACCCGACTTCTAACATTCAAATTTTGGTAAATCATTCAAAATACACAAGTAAGCTATTTAATACATAAAAATCAAAAATTAAATTTTCATCTGAAATCGTGTCCAGGTCCCTTTAATTAACCAAGTCAATTTACTGTTCAGTAAGACAGCGGGTCACATATTCAAAAGTATATGTTGGATTAAAACGGCAGGAAACATGTCATTCAAGATATTATGAAATTCTTAGAAATACATACCGGTACATGTAAGAACTCTGATATTTTAATTCTTATCAAAATAACTTCCTTAGAATGACTGTCACAGCAAACACAAATTTGGCCAACATCAATACAAACTGTTTACTCAACTGTTGCTATGAACCAAATGGGACTTAAGTACCACGTAAGATTAAGTACAACTAAGATTTATGGAAGATAATTTGTCCCATTTAATTTAATATGCAAAGCCTATACAATTCTATTTTTTGTAAACAATCAAGAAATAATATAACAATTCTCTGATCCTTACTGTAATAAAGTTGGCATTTATGTAATCGGATCCGATGACGTCCGGGTCCCCATCCTTCAAAACGACCCGCGTATGATCAACTGAAATCAGAAAAAAAACACTCAATCAATGTTTAAAATTCTCATCATTTACACCATGAAAATCTCTCAAAGTTTCCTTTTCCAAAACTTCAGACAGCAAAAACGTATATCTACATTGAAATTTTTAACATGTTAGACAGTGTCATAATTAATCAAAATTATATCTTAATAGGCAGGATATTCTGTATTTGCTTACATGGCAAGATATTTTTGTATCGGTTGCGGGGTTTGTTTTCTATCCTCTGTCCTTCCTTCCTACTATAAAGATGTCTGACTTCCATTTGTTGTAATTGCTGAAAATATTCAAAAACAAAGTACAATGTCAGTCTGTTTAAAATTTCATTAGGATTTCATAAAATAATAGTCACTATGTGTTCGATTGGGTGGACAGGCATATAGGCAAACTAAATTTGCTACCCATGATAAGGTTGTAAGAGATACTGAAAACAGAAAAGTATTCGTATAAAAGTCAGGGTTAGTCGTTAACCCTAGAATCTACTAAATAGATGCCACAAAATTATTCAGGATATTGAAGTACATTTTGTAACTTCTTCAAAAAGCAGAGTGATGCATCCTTGGACCCAGAACAGCTGATTTCAATAAGATTGCATCTTGGTTGAAAATAAATCTGAAGGTCCAAAACTCATATATAAGAAGCTGTGATCTACCCAAGATTGAAAACTTTTCTTCAGTGCTTTGTGCTACATATATAGAATTACCTCGAATTCGTCCCAAAATCCCCCTTTGCTTTTTGTGTTTGCGCTGTCCTTCTCTTTTTCCAACTGCCTGACACGGTTTTCTAAACCAGAAGCAGGAATTCTTGTTGCATTGAAAGGCTGCAAAAACAGGGAATGATGGTGGTAATGAACACATAAGCTTTCAATCTGCATATTATTTGTAATATTATGAATAAAACAAAACCACATTAAAATAGATCCATTGTCAAACTTCAGATTTTTTTTTTAAACAATGTTAAAACATAAATTTTGGGGGTTAATAACAATAAGTAATGAGCAAACTTATCAATTAATTTATAGTAACACATTTCACTCAAAGTGAAATATAATTTCTAGCATTGTTGAGTCTAGGACTTCGCTAATACAGAATTTATTCAGGTTTATTCAGGTTTTACCAGTGATGATTAAGGTGGTATGGGACACCTCCATATTGTGACGTATTTCTGATTGAAATAAACAATAAAATCAAGTATAATTTTATAAACTTTTTCTTTCCCGAAATTGTTACCTAACAGCGTGGCACAATGGGTAAGGGCATTCACTACGAATCTGTAAGTCATGAGTTTGAATCCTGCTGCGCCTTTTATAAATTTTACCTTTCCAAAAAATTTTAAAACATATATTTTGTTTAGATATTGTAAATTTTTTTAAAATTTCAAACGATGAGTGTTTTGATTATAATGTACTTTTATTATTTATATCGAAAGATGTCCCATACCACCTTAATAAACTGGCTTGTGGTGACTAATTTTAGTGAAGAAGCCTCTATATAGATGATCTTAAACAAAACAGAAATACACTAAATGACTGGATGAAATATTCAGGATTAAAAACTTGTGCACTTTTCCAGCGCATGAATATCATTTGGTTTACAGTCTACGGTGAGAAATCGAATTTTTCATTTTCATCAGTAAAGGAGAGCCCCATTACATTAAAATGATGGAATGTACTAACAGACGAGTATAAAATAACTATAAACCTTCATGAAGTCTCCATTTGACCTACATAAAATACAAACTTGGAAACCTGCATACACATAAAAATGCATGTATATCCCCTCCATGTGCCCTCAAATGAGGAAGTTAAATTGCTGTCATAAAAAGCAGGAGATGTTAATAATAGATTGTCATTTTAACTTACTAGTTGATTGTGATCTTTATAAAAAAAAAATCTAAAATTAGAATCCTCAGGATGTACCCATATATTATAAATATTCCAGTTTCTCACGATCTTGTTTATTAGAAATATTGTTAAGAGTTCAACTGAATTTATAGCTGACAGGGAATTGAGTTTTAAAACAACAAACATGACCTCCTGTAAAATCTGACAACTCGAGTCCTAACAAACAATGTATTACTTCTTTATTTTTCATAAAATCAAATCATAAATAACTTGACAACATTGAGATGGTAACCATCTCAAAGGGCCCAGCTTAAATAATGGAATTTCGCTTTGACCTTGACCTATAACTTAGAGATTTTTCTAGCTGGCATAGAACTTCTAATTCAATCGTATTACCCCTTACATACAGGCATTTTGTTTCAATCTGACCAAGATTAAGCAACTGGGAAATAATATACGGTCTAAAACTGATTATAAAGAGATCTGCTATAACCTTTACATTGACTTGGTTCAAGGTCACTGCACGCTATTAACCAAAAAGCTCTGTTTAGGTTAAGTATTAGCAAAATAAGGTTAAGTGGAAAGTATATACTGTGGTTTCATTAATATTCAAGGGTATCAATTTTCGTGGAAAAAGTGAAAATCACAGTTTCAAGGATACGTAAATTCGTGGCCAATGACCCTATCAATACAAAATGTTAATAGAAATTGCACTTCAATGAACATTTAATTTCATGGATCAACTTAATAACGAAATCCATGAAAATTGGTATTCAACGAATATTGATGAAACCACATATGATGAAACTACATATGCTCTTAAAAAAGAATTTTAGTGTGATCTGATATGACATTGACACTTGACCTACAAACATCATTCAAGGTCACTGCATATCCTTTGATCAAAGGCACCATGTGGGTGAAGTATGAGCCTGATTGGAGCAAAAGGAGAGAAGATATACTCTGGAAGGTTAAGGTTATAACAGAATTAATATAAAATCCTTGTCCTGGGAATATCTTCTCTCTCCTTGGTCCAATCTGGTTCATACTTCATTCACAGAGTGTCTGCGGTCAAAGTTTGTGCAGTGACCTTGAATGAAGTTTGTAGGTAAAGGTCAAGGTCATATCGAACCATGCAAAAATCTTTTTCTCAGAGCATTTATACTTTCCATTCACCCCTATTTGGCACATACGTCACATAAACAGGGATTTTGAGTAAAGGGTATGTAGTGATCTTGAACCAATTTTCAAGGTCAACTGTGAAGGTCATAGCAAAATTATATGAAAAATCATTGTCCAGAGTATATCTTCTCTCCATTTGCTCCAATCAGGCTCATACTTCACCCACATGGTGCCTTTGATCAAAGGATATGCAGTGACCTTGAATGATGTTTGTAGGTCAAGTGTCAATGTCATATCAGATCACACTAAAATTCTTTTTTAAGAGCATATGTATACTTTCCACTTAACCCTATTTGGTTAATACTTTACCTAAACAGAGCTTTTTGGTTAATAGTGTGCAGTGACCTTGAACCAAGTCAATGTAAAGGTTATAGCAGATCTCTTTATAATCAGTTTTAGACTGTATATTATTTCCCAGTTGCTTAATCTTGGTCAGATTGAACAAAATGCCTGTATGTAAGGGGTAAACAGGGATTTTGAGTAGAGCGGAGTCCTAAAAATCAAAAATTGTTGGTGTGGTATATGGCATCTAATAGCAAGCAATAAAAATTTAGATTAGAATCCATCATATTTAGGCATCTATACAAATACATAAAAATACATAAAAAAAAACAACAAATCAAATGTGGCAATTTTCCATAATCTTATATTTTAAACCCAGTTTAATATTTGTCAACAAAAACCCCTTGTTTAAACCACATTTCAGTTTATAAGTTTAATACACAGTATGTGGTGATAGTATTAACATGTTAGTGTCACTGCAGACAAGTTTCCAGGAAATTAACAACTGTAATTAGAAAATTCTCTTTTTGAACCACTTTGTCATACTGGTATGGACATAGCGTAAGATATAAGTAGGTACAAGTGCCACCGGAAAACCATTGTCTAGTGATTCACCTCTTTTATGTTGACTAATATTTGCTTGTTAATATTTGATTTGTGGTATGTTTACAGAATACAAAATTCATTTCATAGTGTGGTTTCAGCTTTTTCGATATCACATAATAAGTCTTAATGTCTTCACTGCCTCATTCTCACTCCTTAAATTATATGATTTGGGAAAAATGTTAGAAAAGAAGGTAAAAAAAAAAAAATATACGATAATAAAAAACCTTGGCATGTACGAAATTCCCAGTTTATTCATAACCTTCAACTTTACTAGCCTAGACCACCCCAATCTGATTAAAATCAGCCGTTCTGATACGCTACTGCTCTCGAACATCTGAAACAAGCCACTTAGAGGTCACGTCCGAACGACCTTTCGATAAGCCAATCAAATTGTGGCTAGCAAAACTCTGCCAGCAGATAATTTCCCATAAATCTGTGCGGTTATATTTACCTTGCTGTTACTTCACCCGATAGTGTTTAAGAGACGGGGATTCTCATTGGTCAAAAAGGTCACGACCTTATATTTAAATATTTAAATTGTCGGGTCGTTCAGACGTGACCTCTAAGCAGCTTGTTTCAGATGTTCGAGAGCGGTAGCGTATCAGAACGGCTGATTTTAATCAGATTGAGACCACCCATTCTTGTATAGTTGAACATGTACAATCTAAAATCTCAGAGGTAGATTTAATTAGTAAACAAGAGTGATTGTGAAAGATAGACAGACCATAAACAGATATTCCCTTTCAATCTTTGAAGATCTCGTGGGGTTGGGGTGGTGGTGGTGGTGGTGGTGGGGGGGGGGACTACCGGTATATATTAAAATGCTTGTATTACAGTAATTTACTTGCAAGCACCATTTTCTCAGGTCTTCTTATTACCCAATCAGAGAGCCTCTTGGTATGCAGTTGGGATCGACTTACCGTTTTTAAATGCACCACGGTTCCCAGTTTCTCTACCATGGGATTTTTCTTATAATGCTCCACGAGATCAGTCAGACTTTTGAACTTTTCTCCACCTCCTACGTCATAAGTCTCATCCTGCCATTAATATAACATATAACTAAGAATATATCTAAGAATGATTAAAAATGTGGTGGTACACATGCTGTCAAAGTAGCTGTATTGAAAACCCAGTTTGGAGACATGAAAGTGTTTTCAAAGCTTCTCATGTTTTTTTATCAAATTCAAATCTAATAATTTTAATTTCCCTGTGTGGTCATAAACTTGTTGGGGTTGTATGCATGTATACTCTTACATAATCATTTTCACAAATTATGTTTGCCATATCTTAAGTAATTCAAAATTTCAAGATGTTTGCTAATGACTCTAATATGATATGAAGAGAATTTTGCTATAAGTACTTCATTTAATCATATGCATTTAAATAAAAAAAAACAAAACCATAAAACTCAATTTTGTCCAACATAATTTTACACCAAGTAGATTAATAATTATCATTGCTTCGTATGTGTTTAATGTATCTGACTTCGATCACTAGGCACAACAAACTTTACCACAAATTCCCAATCATTCGAAGGGAATATGTTCAACTTTTATCTTTTAAATTTCAAGTTACAGAAATCCATAAAGGACTTTATATGTATATGATATGGGTCTAAAATGGCCCCCTAAAATGAACATCATCATTTTACTGTAATTATTGTTTTCTTAGTACAGATATATATGTGAAGTTTTTTCATAATTTTTCCATTTTGATTCAAGTGCCCACAATTTACAAATATGACATCGTAAAGATAACCTGTTCCTGCCATTTTTGAATTTTTAGCATAAAACAGCTTGTTTATAAACAGTTGTTCTCTCACAAAACATTGAGTGCATGCTTGAACAAACAAAATATTTTAATCAGAGATGTATCTATCGAAGACTAATAAGTGACAAAAAAAATTTCCTTGTTCAAAGCGTCGCTCTTTATTTCCCATTCGTAAAAAGATAACAAAAATGTCAATTTTTAACTGATTTTGATCGAATTATAAAAATAGTTGCACTTCTGACGTCATATACTGCCAGTGAGTGCAAATAAATAGGTAAAAATATATTTCATAAAAACTCTTCTAAAAAATAACATAACAATTTATTGTATCCGAAACACTTTAAAAAATGGCGAATTATGGGGACCAAATTTGACTCATATCATATATACCAGTAATTCTTTAATGAATTATGGTGATAATCAGCAAGGTTACTTTGTCATCTCTGACACTGAGTAAAATAAAAGATATGCAAAGTTAGCAATACTCTTGTTTAAATGAGTATTTTGTTCACCTTATCATGGAAGCAGATCATGACATGCGTCACTTTGTCATCAGTCCGTACCGACAGCACAAAGTCGCCCGGCTTGCTCTGACTCTCCCGCACTAAGTAGCTACCGTTCTTGCCTTTCTCCATTAGCACCTTTTCTGCCTCTTTTCCAGATATATGGCCATGGAACCATCTAAATATGCATACAATGTATATATATTTTATAATTCAAAGGATAAAACTCCTTCAAACATTGGTCATTTTATAAATCTTAAGAGGTTGAACGTTTCTCATGAAAAAAAAATTGAAAAGCAAATTGTTTGTAAATGGTCATTATTTTCTTGAAATACCAATACTTGCATTGAGTCTAAAAATTGTCATTTAAATTCAACACATTCTGATTACGTAACAAATTTAAAGTATTACTGGCACGTACAGCATATGCAAACACTTAAATGTCAAGGATCTGATAACAATGTTCTTTTTTTTTTCAATGACTCTATAACTGATAACATGCACAGCCTAGCTCCTATGAAATGATGAATATTACTGACTTCTAAATCTAAGCATAGTTCATTACTTGTCTCTTTCTCTTATCAATTTTGCGAAGATTCCACTAAATTTTCCCCCATAATAATAGCAGTGTATATTATCTACAGTGCAACAGTTTTTGGTGGGTTTTTTTTTTAAATCTGCCCCTGGAGTATTTTTTCAAATTTTGCGAAATTGTGTGGGTTTTTTCTCATAAAATTATTTGATTAAAAAAATAAACAAAAACAAAATTTTAAGTAAGTGTCTTGAGAGGTCTTGCAATTTTAAAACATAATTAGAAAACAGCACATTAATTAATTATGAACCAATGATGTGTCCTATTTTTTTTTGGGGGGGGGGGGGGGGTCTTTAGGCCCACCTCTCCGTGGTGGGGTCCTCTGAGTTGAGGGGATACTTGAGTTCTATGACCACCCCATTCCTCTCCTTCAGCTGCCCCTGGTTCTCCATGTAGTACTGGACCAGTTCTGCCAGGGTAGCAAACTTCTCCCCTCCATACAGGTCGTAGTACTCTCCATTGTTCTGGATCTTTATGTGGGTCACTTCTGACTTCCTCCTGTCAAATAATACCAGTAGAGACTATTTTAATAGAAATCCCTATAAGGGGGAGTTTCTTATACCTGTCATAAGAACAATCTACTAAATGTTGATGCATTTATAATACATGTACTGCATTCCATTAATTTTTTTTAATAGATTTCTTGAACTGACAGAAAATTCTAATTCTTAGTTTAATCATTGATGTTAATTAATTGCCATTATCCAATTTTTAAAATAAAAATTTCTTTTCCATATTAACATGAAAAAAATTATTTTTTCCTAAAAAATTTCAATGTTTGCAAATTAAATCATGTGGTTTCTTCAAACAAAATCAAAAACCCAATCTCCCTCTTTCTCTCTCATGTTGATGAACATCTCATATAACTTACATATATATGACATATCTATATGAGCAGTGTATATATCTACCTTTTAACTTTGTAACATAATTTATTCCCTAGCGACCTTGATGTACAGACTTTATCTACAAGGAAGTAAAAACAATTCTCCTCCATTTTTATGCAGATTTTCTCTAATGCAAACAAAACAAAATAAAAAAGTTTTAAAACCAGTGGGGAGTATATCGTTTCATAATTTTGTTGTCTAGCAAAAAATGGGGATATTAAAATTTCAGAGTAGCCATACTAAAAACATTACCAACAGTTGAAAATAAAATTGTTAGAAACACTTATTCTTTTCCCTGAAATAAACAGTGAACAAATGATAATGTCTTTAGAACAAACACTTCTCTAAAATTATTTTATTGCTGTCACTGACATAAATTGTTATACCTTTCTGTATACCACGATTCAACCTAGATACACATAAAAAATGAAGGAAAGAAAGTTGCTATACATTTTAAACCAAACCCACTAATGTTTGAACATAGCTGCTCAAATGCCAAGTCAAGTATTCCCCTGTTATTTCATCGTAAATTACAGTCCCCCACTTTTTTTTTTTTTAAACTCAGCTATCTTTAAATTACCTAAGCCAGATAATGGCCTCACTGAAAAAAAAACCTATGGGAGGGAAATAATTGAGATAAATAATGTCACTGCCCAACATTGTTCAATACAAATCTTTAGGTGGTCATGGGTGTTTATTTTCTTTGAATAGGGAAATTCTCCATTATTTTACAACAACTGTTAGCATCTACCAATTAATACACATCTTCCTAAAATAAACTCATGATTTTCTTCCTGCCATATTTACTCATCTAGCATAAAGACAACATTTTCATCCCCAATGCAAATTTATATATCCCATGTTTTGATTACAAGCATTAGAATGGTACATATATTCCTTGTTCCTGAAGTCCATCATACAGGGAAATATAAATATAGATAATTACTACTGGTAATGGAAATGATAATCATTGTTGATGATATCTCCATAACTAGATATACCAGTATGGTACAAAGCACTCTAAAAATATCTCCATCAAATTCATGAAAGGGATAACTGTCATAGAGATAAGTACCTATTCATAAAGTAAGAAATTTTCTTTTATATTTATATCTATTAATGTCACCTAACTTTCATGTGCATCTTTACCAGATTATGAATGTTATGCAATGCTTTATTAACAAGCTCTAGAATAGCTGTTTGTTTCTAAATCCATCCTACACCAAACTATATATGTCCTCTTTACAGCAACTGTTAATAAGAAGGAGTAATTAAGTCCTAAGTGGTACCCGTCTCATCACTTCACAGAGAGAGAGAGAGAGAGAGAGAGAGAGAGAGAGAGAGAGAGAGAGAGAGAGAGAGAGAGAGAGAGAGAATGTTCATATGTTCTATACTTATAACGGTACATGTGTGTGTGTATATATATATATAAATATATATATGTGTTCTATACTTATAATGGTACATGTGTATATACCGGTATATATATTAAAATTGAAAGAGGTATTGAAAGAAATTAAGTTTAAAGTAAAAACACTTCTTAAAAGAGGTCTGATGTCACACATCCTATGACAATTCAAGAGTATGACCAAATACACTGCAAGTGACTGAATAACAGTTATCTTTTTCAGAAAGGAAAACTACCAACAGTAAAAGCTGTTCATCAAGGTCATGTATAAATAAAGAAAAAATATTGAAATAAAGGTTACCGGTATTCCTTGTACACAAGTCTCCACCCCCCTTTCCTAGTTTAATTACAGTTTCATCTCTGCTTTGTTTAAAATTAAAAGTGACGTTACCCTAATAACATGTGTACTGTGCTTAAATCTCCCCTTAACGGAAGGCCAATGGTCAATGTCCCTTTTGACCCAGCAATGACTTCAATGTTCCTAATATGTACCAGGCACCATTCACGAAATTGGAATTCCTACCCCTTCCCCTTTTAACAACTGCTGCTTTTAATGACCTCTCTCTCTCTCTCTCTCTCTCTCTCTCTCTCATTAAATGAACTCCAAGCGACTGTGACCCTGTGCGTCCCCCATGGTACACATACCTTACAGAGAGTGTAAAATCACTGGGACTACTGGTACTGTGTCTGGCTAGGAAGCTGCCATCATAGCCACGCTCCTTCAACAACTCCTCCGCCTTCACGCCCGATATGTGGGGGTGAAACCATCTACAAAATACATATGTGCACGTTAAGATAAATTATTATTTTTACAAATTTATGCATTAGTTAACTCTTTTAAATTAATCTACCTCTAACTTTCTCCCAACTTTACTTTGCACTTGTGTAAATTGACTTTTGAATTAATAGATTTGATGCAAAACACAAAGAAGGTAATTCAAAACTAAAGAAAATCTTGCACATTGTATTGTGCAAAAATCTGCAATACAACCTTTCATGAAAAAAAAATTGATATTTTAACCATGCATTTCTAATAATAGCCTTGTCCTAACACGTTGATATTAATTAACATAAAGAAATTAAAGTCTATAATTCTATTGCAGTATATGTTGTTTACATACTGGTACACTGTATTTTTAAATAGAGACAAATCTATTGAAAGTTTACCGTAATGTATAGAAACATACTATTTCTTAATATACAGCATGCCTACAGAGAGACAGGAAAGAAAGATTAATATCTACCGGTACATTTATCTGACAAAAAATTTTCATTTCTTTTTTTTCTCCATTTTCCTTCCCCCTTCCCCCCCTTGCAAACAAATGGGGGGGGGGCATAAAATAGGCATAGAAGAGTGGGGATTTAAAATGAACGATATATTTTCAAGAAAAATTCTATATTCATGAATGACATCCTGACTAAAACTCTACAGCTGAAAAAATGGACATTAATTCAGAAGTCTCCTTTCTTACCTCCTCTGTAGGGGAAGTGAATCCTCCTTTGGGCTACCTTTTTTCATTATTTAAAAAAAAAAAATAACACAAAAAACAAAAACAAGAAGCTTTTGGGTACCGTCTACCCTCCTCAACAAAGTTAAAAAGTTTATATCAAAAATAAAAATCACAACACTGTTGTCTGGAAAAATAGATCACTGATGGTAAATAAAAGTAATATTAAAGATGTCAATTAACAGAATCCCAATTTGTAAGAAAAACCAAACAAAATCCAGAAAACCACAACTTGTTGCGGGTCAGACATGGATAATTAATCGATCACAATCTATACTTGTTCAGCTTCTATTTCCTACGAATCATCCGAATAAGACAGCATGATGTTCACACTCTTCACGAAAGTCCAATATATACCACATTATACTTCCTTAATTTTGCCTCTGTTAGAAATGTCGACCTTGTCATCGATAAAAAGCTTAATGAAGTACATCCCCATGGTGTAGTATTTGAGCTGTTTTTTAAATTTATATATATACACAGCATAGCTAAGATTTGTGCATTACAAAAAAAAAACCCTAAATCAATAAAATTATTTTTCCTCTGTGGTGTTTAATGTTGGGTACACACATAAACACTATGTACTTGGTATTATCTCACCAATGTTTTGAACCACAGCAGTGGTTTGTGGTAGGGCCTCAAATTTTGATTGAAAGAAACACACACAAAAGTTGGCAAGATTTCCAAATAGAGGGCATGTCTTCAATATTGATTCTGTATTGATTTTTAAAATCTCTACTGCTACCGTAAACCAAAAAAAAAAAAAATAATAATAATGTGAGATTTCAGTTTTTCATCCGCAGCCAATAATGGTAGTTTTCTTGTGCAACTTATACTTCTTTTTCAATTTTTATTACTCTTTATCCACTTTTTTCACTTTAAGGTAGGTACTGGTATATATAAATAAATTCATCCACTCATAATGAATACATTCAAATCAGCTGACATTGTAAATTTCAAGTTTCACTTCAATCACTTGTATAATGCACATATAATAAATCATTGATCCATGTAAAGAAAATGAATTGTTTAACGACCACTCATCACAAACGTTCCAGGTAAATACATGTATATGTACTATTCTGTAATTACATACTTCAGTGCCAAGTGAATGTTTTATCTCCAGTTTTCTAAACTCCTCCCACAAACAAAAAAATTGTCAGGCTTGTATAAAATTCTTGTACAGGAAACTCACAAAAAACAAGATGACAATTCTTTCAAAGATGAACCCATTAGGTGAAGTGCTCAAGCTTATTTCCTGGTGACAAGATTTTTGCTGAACACAAATTGCGCCAACAATGGTTAACGTTAGGTCAAGTTCCTTTCAATAGCTGTATGGACATACTTTTAAATAAAACCAATTCAATTCAAGCACAATGACACACGAGAAAAAGAATCAGAATAATAAAACACGGAAGTAAAATTAGGATCTCTCATTTAGGAATTTATTCCAAACGTCCTTTATCGATCAGTTGTATGCATATTCTGATCATTTCTTATGGGGTGCATGCAGGCATTTAAATCTTACCATTAACGAAAACTGGGATCTAATATATTTTTGTTTCAAAAAACCCTGGAAAACCCCTTTTTAAAAGTATATATACAGTTGTCCATATGTAAAGGTGGAGGGAATGTTTGCATTTTGTGTACGGTACCTGGTATTACTCATGCTTGGGTTTATAGGCTTGACAGTTCTCTATGTATCTAAAACAGTCGCAAGTCAACATAAAAAGTTCCTATCTTATAAGTGAAATTTGCAGGCCCCAAAACAATAAATTGAAAACAGTTTTAAGTTTTCTTTTAGATTTAGAATATCTTGGTTTAGTTTTCAATATAAATGTTTGTGTACCAGGTAATTTATAAATACAATCAGATACTTTTAATTAAAATTCCAAAATTAATAATTATCATTCATTCATTTGCATCAAATTTTGTTCAGTAATGTATTCTGAAATTTTCTGCACCTTGAAAAATGTAATAAAGAAAACAGGATTCCATTTTAGTCAAAATCATCATTTGTGAGTAAAGAGAAGAGTTATGGACCTTAAACTTTGTTGGCTTAAAATTAACAGCAATCAGAATAATTTGAACACATACACAGGCCATTACAGGGAATGGTAAATTTTTAAATAGTTTAGTTCTTTGGGGGCATTTTCAATTATACATGATATTTATAAAATAAGTCATTATAAGTAGCTGTCAGTATTTGAGGTGTAGTGCTCCTAGTGGAACAGAACAAAACTGATAAACTTACTAGAATCAAATTGGTTTTTTCTATGTACAAAATCCTTTCTTTATTGTCTTATCTATGGCAAACAAACAAAAATTGGAAGCCTTATACATGTATGTAAATAAACTTATCACAAAAAAGTGTGAAATAAAGACAGTTGGGGTGTCTTTGACTGGAAATAGATAGATATATGCATTTGCAGGACAACTGGTCTTCTTTAATAAGACCAACTGAATTCTTTGTGCAAAAACTTGAATTGATTTTAAAATAAGTGCATTATTATATTTACAGAGTACCAGAAACCCTGAATCACTAAAGCCTTTTTTAAAACACATGAAGAAGGATAATATGTACACATTTGTATGGAAGTCATCGTCCCTATTGCCATGACAGTCTCCTAATTGTCACAATTATAATGGCAGGTAATTGAGTTATTTATAGAAAATTTATGTTCAGGAAATGAGCCAGTTAACCATTATAACATTATTTGAATTTAACCTACACAATAGGGAACAAATGCTGTTAAAAAAAACCCTCCAAAGACACCTGTTAAACCTCCTGATGATGTATTAACTATAGAGACACACTGCTTTATACTCCTGACCTAGTGACCTAAATTAGAAAAGACTTCCCCAGAACCCAGAACCTCTTTTATGTACATACAATAGAAAGAGGTGGAACACATTTCATTGTTCATACTAAACTTGCACAGAGTTTTTCATGAAAGAGAAATCTTTCTTTTTCTCTAATTTTTGAATTATCCCATAAACTTCCTTTATGAATTAATCTTATTGTTTCCAACTCCAACTGCACTCATGCACTATACATGTCAGTAAAACTATATAATGAACAGTTTTCTTTGTATCAATAAAAAGATTTAAGATATATTCTAAACATATTAAATGCATATTCCATAAGTAGTTATTTAGAAGAATGTTTCAAACATTAATTGTATTATAAACTGCAATTTTTCTGCTGACAAATTAACCAGTTATGCAAGGAATATTCCAGCAGAGAAATTGCACAATACAACACGTTAGTATATGCTTTAGTTTAGTACATAGACCATTTACACTTTTGAAAAGTAACATAAATGCGATAAAACAGATTGAATATGAAAATTGACTGACTGTACCAATATATGGAGAATGTATAAAAATTCAGACTGATAGTGAGTCTTTTTACCTCTGATCCAGAGATTATACTTATGATGTTACAAATACTATTCCATTGCTATGGTGTAACTATGGTACACATAAATTTTATTGATGGATATATGCAGTAACCCACCTAGCCAGCTTTGAACTGGAAAAGAAAAGTTTTCTCTAGTTTAATTGTCATGCTTTGATCTTCCAGTATCTTAATTAATATACACAAGAAGGGAATCCAATTTTTTTATCAGTTCAACAAGGCAATAGTTTATGCAGATCAATTCTATAGCTAAATCAATGATGTTTGAAGAAAAGGTCTACATCCTTTATGAGGAACCATTAAAAAGATCATGGTTGCAACATGCAGCACTTCAATATATATATATGTATACTGCTGTGATTGGCAGTGGAACCAGTGGTGCAGAATGAGAAATGGCAAAGATATAATAGAAATGACCAGCAAGCAATCAACAGAGAGAAACAGACTAATCTTTTGGCCATGTATGAGATGTCAGAATGATTCCAAAAGCCTCCAGTTTTAATTGGCAGTGTATGCTCTTTTTAGCAAGACAAGCAGCTGTGTGAAGAAATTACTAGATCTATATATATATGCAAAGTATGAAAACAAAAAAAATTTGTATTTGCAAGCTCTCATCTGATTGGTTGACTTGCCTCCGCTGCTGACCAATTAATTTAGCGACTCTTTCGCTCTCTGCTTTTGGGGGTGGAGGTACACCTCTCCTCTCAGTCATACTCAGGTTATGAAGTATCGAGTTACTGATCTCGAGTCATTAAAATATGAGGGATCAAGGATCATTGGAGGAGGAGTATTCAAAGAAGTAACAATTCACTCCTCAGGAGGCTGAAGCTACATGAACCCTGAAGCCAACACCTAAAATTACAGAGTCAATTCAATTTATTACACTATTAACATTTTTTTCTTAATATAAACATATATAAAATATGTGTAATACATGTATACAGTAAAATATGGTTACAGTGAACTTATTAAGCATGATTTCTAACTTTAAATGCAGTCAGTTTCATTCCTTTAAATGTGTCTTAATACACTATGTTAATTGAATGATTATTCTAAATTAAATTAACAATGATACAAATTTGTTTTCTCCTAACACTTTGACAATTAATGCAAGTTTGATTATTATTCTTTTGTTTCACTTAAAAAGTGACAATTTTGAACTTCTGACACAAAAGATTATCCTGATTTTTCACCCTACAAATATTTGAAAACCAGCATACATAATCACATGGCCAATTTACAATGTATAACATCAGATACATGTACTTCAAATGACATCATGATAATCTCAACTACATATTAAGCACCAATTTTTTCATCCCACATTTCCATCCCTAAAAGTAAGTATGTGCGAGTGTGTGTATTATGCATGTCATGTGGATTTTTGCACACAGCTGACTGTACATTGTAAGTATCATACATGTACCACTTCTCAGAAGAGGACTTCAGCTGTCTCTATTTCCTCACTTCAAAAGACACATGACACAAATTTGAAGCTGACTGGATCATTACACTTGATGCAATTCATTCTTCTCCAAAACCTCCTCATTATCAGTATTATACAGTTATGTCGAAATATTAAAAGTATTTTTGTTACTTTTGGAACAAATGTGCTAGCAAGGGCCAAACGTGGCTATTTATTGTAAGGGTAAATTTAAAAATCAAATAAAATATGTTTACTAAAAATCTACACACTATAGAAGAATTTTTCTAATTTAAAAACTGCATGATTACTTTGTCCATAAATGATGAAAACAATGCATTTAGGTCTAAGTTTCAATATGCATATTTCATTATAAAACACAATGGACTTTAGTAAGTGGATTTGTGTGCCGGCATTCGATGCAGTTATACTAACTATTCCTATGGTAAATGAGATGATAACCTAACATTTTAGTATTCACTGTACTAACAAGTATTCAATTTGATAAAATAACCATTATTTGTTTTGTTTTTTTTTTTGCAATTTAATGAATTGAAAAATCATCAGATAGCATATTTGTTTCAATGTTGGTACATTGTTTTTGAATATGCAGGTTCCTTTTTGTAAATTATTTAGTATAACTAATCCAATAATATTATATAGTATTATATGTTTCAATTAATATGACCTAATAAAATAAAACACAGACAGGTAGAATCAATAGTTCTTACCTGAATTATCACAATCATGCATACACAGCATACACAATAATCAAATACATGTACATACAGTTTATCATTATCGCAGCTAGGATTCCAAATTTTAAAACAACAGCACTCACGTCGGCTCATAGTAAAGCCAGTGGAAACATGGTCTTTAAAAACACTTCAAAAAATAGCAAATACTTTTCCAAGTACATGTGCATGTATCATATGTAAACCCATAACGTTAATTCCTACACAAATGTACCAGCTAGCAAATGCATTACATATTTACTCTGTATTTTGAGTTCATGCAAAGCTGACATTGTGCAAGCGAGTTTCCTTTGAAAAGTGCAACATGACTGTTTATTATTTGATAAGACGAATTAAGCATATTTGATTTAAATTTTTTAATCATCAATATATGCTTATAAACATCTCCCCTGAGTCAGGGGAGATGTTTATAAGCATATATTGATGATTAAAAAAGTCTGCACCCAAAAGCTAATTCTACAAAATGTTTGCTTTTATATAGATTAATCTAGTAGCTATGCATAAAAATGACATTTTTTTTTAAACAAAACAAAAAAATACCCCAAAAAGCATTTACCTACAGAATACGATGTAAAAGAATTTCCCCTGATTCAGTTGGATAAGGACCGGGGTGTTTTCCTGTCAGTAGTACGTACACAGATATTATATACAGACAAATGTATATAATAATTCACAATGTCTTTCCCTTCTTACCAGGAAGTCTTAACCACAACTATTACAAACAACGTCTTAGGCACCCCTTTCAAGTGTGTGCATGTGTATAACGGAGAACTCTATAAAACCATACATGTACCTATCCGAACTACAATTACATACAAATGCTACCGTGTGTGAATTCACAACTCGGAGTAGTGAATTATAACAACTAAATATTTATAATATTTCTGTACTAAAATGATAGCTTTACTTTATCAAAGTACATATCACATGTTATGTACTTTGATAGACTATCATTTCAATACACCAATATTATTTGCCCAGACAGAATCCATATTTATATTATATTTATATAATATAATATATATATATTTATATTAAAGATTTATATGCATATTTATTGTTACATCTCGTTTCTTTATAATTATTATAATATGTTTCAAGCATTTGAAGAAAACTTATATCGAATATATATAATAGAAAAAAATAGATGCTGAGATGTCAGAAACAAACGTAGATGTCGACTGAAAAAATTAAGGCCAAAAAACAAACAAAAAACCACATATTTTTTTCAATATTTCTGAGGTAGACGTATGAGCTAGCTAGCTGTCAACATGATAACATAATAATCTTGTTATTACCATCTTACTGTTATTGGGGGGGGAAGAATTTTCAATGCATGGATTGAACAAAAAGGTATGGAGTTGATAATCAAACATGCAAATTGCCTACATGTGCTGTGCAATGCACAACCATGCAAGTTAGTCTCCAACCCCTAACACCTATAATAATTTCCTAAAAGTAAGCAAATAAAGTTTATTGTGAATTTTCTTTCCTGTTAAGGTGGAGTGTTTTTGTTGATAAGATTGTCCATTTTATATTATCCAAGAGTTCATCAATCAAAATACGGAAGGAAACGCCAGATAAAATACAAGAGTGCAAAACAGGATGTTTACAAAAGATGAATAATCCATATTTAAAGTAGTTGTATTATTTATTAAACTTACTGCTGCTGAACATTTTATACACAACAGCCACATAGGAAAAACCCTGCAGATCATGTAATGATCTGATGATCAATTTTTTAAAATGTCTGTCTATAAATGTGTAAAATTTCAAACTCCAACACTAAAATTGCAGTCATCTCTTGATTCATCCTTCAATAAGCACTCGGAATGCAATAACTGAAATTCAAATGAGGTAAGTAACATGCATGACCTAAAAATTGTAGAGATTTTTAAAAGCAACAGCATTTCTTCCAATAAATCACTACTGCATATGGGTTCAATACAGAAATAGGGTGAGAATGGGGGTCACGGTGGGGGTGGGGGTGGGTGGGGTGTGTGTAAGTTCACAGAAAGGGTGTGTCAATGGTTTACAATGTAGGTGTATTAACACTTGAGACCTCCAAACTAAAAGGACTAAATTTTCCTATTATACATTTTGGTATAATGTCATTATACCAAATATCAAAAAGAACTTCTGACAGATCATGTAATATAGAACTGCATGCCTTCTAGTACCGGTACATATATTATATCAGAGGTGTCTTTCTTATGTAATCAGAGAACCACTGCTGGGTGGCCTGGGTGGTATCTATAAATCTGTCTAAAACAGGATCTCGATTAATCATATCTGCACCCTCGTATCCTGGTTGTCTATGACACAATGTAATGCATTTATTACTCAGTATTAAAAATTGAGCAGAAAAACACAGACGACAACATGAGTTGATTTTGATATCAATTATTAACGAAGGTCCATTGGCTACAATGCTCACAAGAGCAACAAGGCTTAAAATCTTGGTCTCATTTTCTGCCGAAGCTTAGGTCTATACTTCATATGTGTATATTTCAGTGCATGGGTCATGATGAACAAACAGTTGTCGCCTTTCCTGACCCCTAGGGAATTTATTTCAGTAATAAACTTAAACTGCTTTGTAAAAGCTTACTTCCATAATAATTTCATAAACTCTCCCTATCAGATTTTTCATCAGAAGTTCTGTCATATATATATTCACAAACATTTATGTAAAAAAAATTTGAATGTGGACCGTTTTAAGCCTTCAACTTCAACTGCATTGACCATGCATATTTGGAGATAGATCCGAGTGGTTTTCCACGGGGCATAGCAAAAAATGAAGAGGATGGCAGATTGTTACTTATAGTTGACACTATGTATGTACCTTGATTGAACTGCATGGGTGGCTAATACCTGATGGAAATGAATAGCAGGGTGATATCTTGACACAGTCAATATATAGACCTCCAAATGGTGTAAAGGTGGCCAGACATTTCTAATTTAAAACATAACTCTGAAATGATGTGCAATACATGTTGAGTATTTATCAAAGAAATGAACATAAACAAATGTTGCATTTGGAAAAAGGTTTAAATTAGGTTAGCAACAGTGACAAATTTTTTTTTAAAGTTTCTGGAAAGCCAGGTAAACAAGTAAAAATAAAACAGTACTCTGGTCTTTGACTGATTGAGAAAAACTTTTTGAGAAATTTATAGCTATAAACACCAGAATATTGAGGGTTTGAGGCAAGGTGCAAATGAGCCCAAAGAAACTTGTTAGGTCTCTCCTCTCTCTTCTTCTATCACATTCCATTTTCTTTTAAGCTCAGATTGAATCAAAACCCTCCAAGTGCCTGCTTAGATGTGGTTGGTCAAGATGAATGACCACCAGCCTAAAAGGTTTATTTTTCTTTTCTTTATTTACTTTAAGCTATACAGCCTATCAGGGTTTATCAAGAAGGAAAAACTACTGTAACTGGATAGAAGCACTTGACTGGCTGATTATAGCCTGTTTGTAAATATTTGCCTGGATGTACCTTTATTATTATATAATGTTACGTAGATATCTGAAGTATCTTGTGTACAATGTAATTCATGGAGTATCATCTCATGAACAATTGAAAGGAGCAACAGAACATATATGAGATTGAATACAAACAGCAATTTGGGTATTTCATTGAATGAACAAGCACCGCTGACAGTGTTTTTGTCTATTTATTTTTTTAAATTGTACTTTCCTGGCTAAGGACCAACGCTTGCCAATGCATATAAAATAAATTTTTTAACACGTGCCACAATGTGTTAATGAGAATAACTTAGAACTTGGCGAATACTGGAATCTGTCCAGTATGGTTCTTAAGAACACAAATGGGCAGTACCTAAAGGACTGCACATGAACTGTAACTTCAACTCTTGAAATATCAATTACGTTTCTTAACCTCGACAAGCTCTCTAGACATCGAAATTTTTATAGAAAGTATATGTACAACTTAAAATACCCAATAAAATTCCACCAAACATCTTAAAACGGACCCCTCAAATCTCTATTTTTCAAAAACTTTACTCCACAGAATAGATTTATCAGCTTTGTACGCCGTTATTCTTCTGTAATTCGACAACAACTTTCGGGGGACTGTGAGAAAAACAAATCATTCAACCCTTAGAATTATCATCTTACCGTCTTGATGTCATGTTCTGTCCAAACTGGACTTGAAATCAAATTATTTCATTCATCTACCGAGTCTTGAAAATTTTAACCGGAAATGCATTTGTTTTCAGCCTCGTTTCCATACTGCTGTGGTTAGAGTTATCTCGCTTAGAAGCATCTCTCTCTCTCTCTCTCTCTCTCTCTCTCTCTCTCTCCGTTAAAGTCGCAAATGCTGATAATATTAAACATGCAGGCTAATTGTCTTCAATTGTGTTTCAGATGGGGTAGATGGGTATTGACAATGATGTGTAGCTTAACCACCTGGAATTTCAAGCCTTGTCAAGATCTATCTGTTTATTAAATCTTATTGCTAATTAAGAATAAATATCATTTATAATGAGCTAAATTTGTTAAATGTGACAGTCTATTCAGAGTTTTGTTGTGATGAGGTTTTAAATTCAAGAATGGGGGATCATTAAGGGTATCCTAATGATTTCAGTGGTCTGTGAGCTCCTTTAATTAGCATAGTCTGTTTTTATCAATTGGACTAATTTTTGAAAAGTGTGGGTATACTTATGAATAGAGCAGCCCGCCATCGAAAAGTGAGTCAGCTGCTATGAGAATTATTTCTCTCTCTCTCTCTCTCTCTCTCTCTCTCTCTCTCCGGCTCTCATTTTTTGCCGTTATATAGTCGCAAATGCTGATAAACATGCAGGCTAATTGTCTTTGGTTTCAGTATGATTTAAAACGGTTATTATATATTTTTTCCTCTAGTTTTATTGCTTAATTGTGGTCTATGGACGGTAAATATAAATATTTGTCAGCTTATTTTAGTTTATAAACTGTTAGTAGTCACAAGAACTATAATCACTGTGTAGAAACGGACTAGGGTAACGCACTTTACCCTAGTCCAAGATGGCGAAAAGGAAACACGCTTCAAGTTTTTTCGCACAAGTATTCACCTTTAAATGGTTGCTTCTAAAAACTATTGCGCAGTATATGTTGGGCGGTGTTAGTTTTCAATGTCCACTCGTAAATCTGTCTTAAATTGCTCGTATTTATCGAGATAACGCGTGTCGAAGATTCGCTCCAAACTAGGGTAAAGCCGATGAAGCGATATATTTTGTGATTAGGGTAAAGTATTTTTGTGACTAGAGTAAAGTTACTTGTTTAACATTTAAATATATACTTTGTAACTGCTTTAAACAATTTATAAAATTGAAATAGACTTTTTTTCGCTGCTACTGTCGTCAGGTCATGTACACCAATTGAAGATAGTTTTTGAGGTATCGGATGTACAATTTAGTCTGGGACCTCAGGATTTACCGTTATGATCTCGATATATTACGGAGATTGGAATAAATTTTCAAAATGTCGAAATATTTTTATCTAACATAACAAACAGTAAGCAAGAACGTCATTTGTCATTGAATGGCGTTATTATTATTATTTTTTTTTTTTTGCCACGGCGCATTTGCGATTACGAGAAGAAAAAAACCCTACTTTTATATAGAGTAAAGTTTGCGGTGCATGTGTAACGTATTCAAACGTAATATAGGTTGATCGTCTTAATCATTGATTTATTTCGTAGATTTTGTTGCTGTGCATAATTTGAATTTTGGATATTCGAGCGATTGCATGACCCTATTTAATGATTTCATTTTTAGCTCACCTGAGCTGAAAGCTCAAGTGATCTATTCTGATCACATTTTGTCCGTCGTCCGTCTGTCCGTCCGTCCGTCCGTCCGTCTGTCTGTCTGTCCGTCTGTAAACTTTTGACATTTTGAACTTCTTCTCAAAAACCGCTGGGCCAATTTCAACCAAATTTGGCACAAAGCATTCTTATGGGTAGGTTAATATAAATTGCAAAAATGAAAGACCGATCTTTATTCAAAGCGGAGAAAACCTCGAAACTGTAGAAAAAGGGGGGTGCATTTTTAAAAATCTTCTTCTCAAGAACTACTGAGTCAAATTCATTGTAATTTAGCGTAAATAATCCTTATGGAAAGGAAAATATAAATTGCAAAAATTATGAGCTAATTCTGTTTCAAATCTGAGTTATTACGAAAATGATAATAAAGGAAAGGCGTGTTTCAATCTGTTTATAGCTTCGGGTTCGGTATTCCATGAGTCATGGTAAAATGGGTTGGCAAACCCGTGCCGGAGCAAAACAAAAGATTGGCAGTTATTAATATGCCAATCTCATTAAAATTTTGAAGATATGTTAGGGACCAGTATATTTGTATTCGCTATATTTCCATTGTTTGGGTAACTGTCCACCCCCTTGTAACCAGTGAGGTGTGGATAAGTATGATTCTTTGCATTGTGCTCAATTATTACCAATTAATTATCTTGTTTACTATAACTGACCTTCTTTATATTTCATTCAAGAAGTAACTGTGAAGTCATGAATCAATTGCCCCAAAACTTTAAGAACTTTGAATGCAAAGTCACTAAAAGAGACACAAATTGATGAGTAAGCTTTACATGCATTGTTTACAGAACAGTTCAAAGTTTAAAACTATCACTGCACTAAAGTGCGATTTTGTTTACAAGCTGAAAAAAGTACACATTTATGAAAATTGTATGACAAAATAGCTAAATCAAGTTATTCTGAATAGCTTTATCAAGCTATATAGCTTTTTCAAGCTATATAGCTAAATCAGGAGATTGTGCTGGACTTGTTAAATGCTGAATAGGAAATACCAAGTTAAAAATCTTAAGCTGAATGTAATAAACTCACGTGAACAAAATATGACTCAAACCTAGCAGAATTGTGAGCTCTGTATCTTGCTTATAATTCTACGATTGACACTGAAATTTTGGTTGATAATTAGAAATGTCTCGCTAAATGTTAAATACTTGTACAAAAAAGTTAAAGGATGATATGCTGTATATAACTACTCTCTGGGGCCACCTCGTTATACAATGAATAATGTGAATTCTACATCAATTTTGATAGTTTTTCAGACACGAGTAAATAAAAACGACACCGTTAAACAATTTCCATAGTTCTGACACATTTCTGTTGCGGGGATAAAGGAATTATCGCTATTCCTAAGAAAATATTACAGCAGAAAATTATCCTGGTCTGTAGCCATTTTTTAATTTTTGAATAAAGATGAAAATAATGGGTGGGCCTTAGTAAAATAGAGTGATGTGCCTGTCAATACTGTAACATTGATTTTTATAGCTCTTTAACATGTCACGTGACAACAATTTTCATTCCAGTGTATTCATCAATCAAATGTGAGTAAAGTTATAAAAGTCACACGAGTTTACGCCAGGTAAACAACAGTCATTTAATTACAATGGAGAAGACAAATTAAATTTTTGAATGTTTTTAATTTGAGGAATTGAGCGGATTGGGGTACAGTTTTCTTCTTCACATCTATAGGATTTTTTTTTAATAAAATGCAATAACTATTATATGATACTTAGTTTTATATCTTGCGTAGGATTTTCTTATTCTGGGTAAAAATAGTATTCCATAAAGATACAATGTCAAAGATTACGTGTATGCAAAAATAAGTGTAAAATTTGAATTCTTTACAATATTTATTTTTTGTTATTCTACTGAGGTGCCATATGGCACAATATCTTTTGAACGCCCATTGTTGCTCAGGTGAGCGATGTGGCCCCATGGGCCTCTTGTTTTTATATCTAGTTATATCTAGTTTCATCAATGTGCATTCAAAAAATCAAACATACATAAGGATATTACAACTTTATTTTTCATTTACATTTACATGTATTATATTAAACATATGAAGTGCTATTCGTACGTTTGTTAAATTTCTTTACATGCAAGAAACACATCACATCGTGTTCTAGTATTGGTAATATAAAACATGATTTCATATATATATTTTTTAAAACTACAGACCCTAAAATGTACTACTTCACCACACGCTCGCTAAACGGCGGTTCAACCGAAGCGCTACAGTTTTCACGAAACGCTGCACGGTTTGCTCGACGCTAAACGGTTTGCAAACCGCTTTTAAAATTTGATTATTCACAGATTTTATAGGGGTGTCATGTTGCAAGTTTTTAATTTACTGAGTGGTGTAAATACGTTGTTAATTTTGTTTATTATACTTTCATGTTAAATACTGCAATCTGATTGGTTTAGACGCAGTTGACAATCCGTTCTCTCTCCCTCGCACGCTTAGCAACGGGCCGATAGAACGAATTGTTACATGCGCGTTAATTATGCGCGTACGGTTCGCCGTAGAATTCACGTCTTTTCTATATAAAAGCAGTAAAATTTGCTATAAAAATTAAGACATTCAGTATAATAAAATAAATAGTGCCTGTTTGGGAGGGTACCAGTTGAAATTGACACCCCGAGAAAACCATTGTCAACCTCCGCTTCGCGTCAGTGCCTGTTTGGGAGGGTACCAGTTGAAATTGACACCCCGAGAAAACCATTGTCAACCTCCGCTTCGCGTCGGTTGACAATGGTTTTCTCGGGGTGTCAATTTCAACTGGTACCCTCCCAAACAGGCACTATTTATATAATGTACACCCACCGAGAATAAAATTCAAAATTTACAACATGACGAGGGATGCTATGCAATCAAATGATTATTAATTTCTTCTTTGATCATACTAATCGCTTAGAAGAATATTTGCCGTGCATAAAACCAGAAAAAAATCAAAACTACTAGAAGATACGAACGCCTATCGAAATAAAAACGAAGTTTCCGCAGTGTATCACTGTTTTATTTTTTCCTTTGTTAAAATTTTAAACATTGTATTGGAAAGAACAAAATAAATAATTAGATTTCAGACCCAACATCTGTATACCGGTGTATATTTCCTAGCTTAATTGCTTGGACAAATTAATTGTAACATTGTGATTAAACATCTTGCTATTTTCCGTTAAGAGGATTTGTAAGACTAAATGATTACATGTAAAATCGTCTTTTTTTTCTTCTCTCGCATTTCATAGAATATGAACAGGATGTTTTTCACTCTTTTTTTGTGGCTGAATTTCCTATCATTCAAATTTGTAATATGCAGCTTAAAATAGATTAATATCTATTGGCCGTTGACATAACAGAGACGGTGACCACCCAATGAAATCAAATACCAAAAGATAAACAGGATGAGTTAGCCGATGTCTGAGGTTTTGTGTGATAACTGTACACAATCATGATGTTAAAACATGCATGCGTTTTACAACATGACAGTGTCACTTATAGTTGATTTGGATTGCCTATGAAAGTCATAATTTGTTAGCCGTATAAAACATGTTGACGGATTGCGTATTTGAATATTGTACCGATACGGAAACGATATAGACATTCTTAATCGGCAGCCTCCGTTTCAAATCTGTCTTATTCTTTTGTTTGTTAAAAAAGAATACAAGTTTGATTAAAAGATAAGAACAGTGTTAAATTGTGTTCAATGAGTTAAATGTTTCTAATGAATTCTCATTAACCTGATGAAACATCATACACGGTTATTGCAAGCTTTCCTTGTGAGGCTTTACGCGCCTGATGTGACCAGCAATTCACTACTTCGCTGTAATGGTAACAAATACTTCTTCGTGCAGATATTTTGCTGAATAAAAAGCTTATTTTTTTTAAAATTTTTAAATTTTAACTCTCAAATTACAAGTTCTCAATCGTAAAGTAGTAGACAAAAATCAAATTACAGCTAGGGAATATGCGTTATAGTACATGTGCCATGATTGCGAGGAAGGGGGTTACCATCGCGTGTTGTCGACATGATCATTGTAGAACACAAATTTTGTTCATAAAATTGTTATTTTTGAAATATGTTGGCAATTTTTTTTGTATAAAATATTAATCACCATAGCAATACGTGTAATTAAATCGTGTATTTTTTAGTGTTGAGGTGTTTTACGCAATGGGTTATCAATTTGCTAGAAGAGTGCGTTTCTAATCTACAAATAGCCCCTTAAGATAGACCCTGTAAAGTATATAAGAAGACATTTATGCTCTTTATAAGAAATTTCTTAAAGCGTTACCCTAATCACGTTTAAAGTTTTAAAAATCTTTACCCTAGTCATGAATTTGCTTTACCCTAATCATAGTCGAACATTTTCCTTGCTTTTTCTCTATAATAAGGAAAGATTCTGCAAAAGTTTACAATTGTTACGTTTATACACTTCAAATCTTGTAAATTTATTTATTTATTTAGTCATACTACCCCGACAAATGCGTAAATTTAATGTAAAATAATCGAACTATCGAACCCTAATTGGACTAGGGTAAAGTGCGTTACCCTAGTCCGTTTCTACACAGTGATAATGTTCAAGGTTCAAAAGAAAGATGACTTACATACATGTATAATTATAAGCATGTGTATAATCTTGCAAAAGTCGCTTTAAACTGTAAAAGATGGCTTTATTGACAAGTAAAAAGAACATTTGAAGCGCTGATTTGAGCAATATTTTGATAAAATTATGATATTGCTATGTAAAAAGGCCAATGTTGTAATTGATTTTGAAATTCGTTTCCATTCTTTAAATTAATGAATATAATTTGCAAATAAATTCCATCAAATAAAATAATTATTGCAGAAAATTGAAATTGTTAAAAAAATTCATAATGACAGACAAGTGGGGGGGGGGGTAATTCCTATCAAAATATCTCCCTTGCAAGGTAAGAAAGTAGTCATGAAAATAATGCATGTTGTAGTGGACATCTAAATGTAAACATGCTAAGAAAAGCAAAAATTTTTATTGACAAATAATTTTACACTGCAACTCTCGCTTCTTATATTCAGTACTGTAGGCTTTTTTAAAAATGACGGCGTTGTAAATAATGTAATTATGTTAGCAGTAATTATTAAAATAGGAATAGCTTGAATTGGCAAAAGATGCGTTGAGTATTTTAAAGGATAGCAGATTAATTTGACGTCATAATGTACAATTCCCTTACTTTTTTGTCTAAACGGAATTCTTGACAGCCATAATTGTGCTACGAGTGATTATATAATATAACTATTATGGACTTCATTGCACGGTCAATATGTGGTTATATGGACCCATGTCCAAAGTACGATTTAATTTTATTGGAGAAAATGTAAATGATATGGTTCATGAAGGTAACGTACACCTATAAAATAGCATTAGCTCCATGTGCAGTATACAAAATTTTCAAACTTTGTCATGTCGCGTGAGGAATGGGTGGGGAATGTTATAATAATAATTATTCCAATTTTTCAAAGAAATATATGAAACCATCTGTTACACAAAAATTTCAATTCTCTAGTGTTAGTCATACCATATAACCCATCAATGTCAGAGAATGACCATTGCTGGAAGGTTCATTTTGAAAATTTAATAGAAAAAAAATCTTAAAATTACGGAGGTTTTATTTGTGATAATAACATAGAGTTTCAATTTCCAGTTTATTAACAAGGAGACTCTTTCGAGTTCAATTCATTATATTGTTAAACATGACAAAACGCTGGAGTAAATTCACATTTAATGTAAATCATTCATGCAGAAAAAAAATTGCATACAACTAAACAAATATGCCTTTGGCCAGCTAAAACAGTACAATTCATAATACCAATATGAAATACCAAAATTCAAAATAAAAAATTCCAGGCTGAAATGACATCTTACAATTTTATTTTAATACTCCCCCCTACCCTACCCGCTAAATTCAACCTTCCTTTTGAATGAGATGATATCAAACAAACAATGGATCGAAATACTGTAAACCCACTTCTATTTGCATGCGAGAAATTTCCGACAGGTTCGCTAGAGCCTCATCATCACAAATGTTTCTCACCGTGAACCCATCACTGCCTTAAGGGTGCAATTACAACATGAGAATCAATACCGGTAATGCTTGGTTGCAAAAATTTGTTGCTGCAATCTAGTTTATCTCCAATAAAGTCATCGCAAATTGAAGTTGGTTTCAGTACTTTATACATGTATCTATTCAAACAAAATGTGAATATGGTATACTCCCCCAGTACAAAGGGCCATAAAATATCCAAAATAAAAAAAAAATAAAATAAAAAGTTGTGTTATCATTTGCTGCAAGTTTCCCATGCACAAGGCAATCTAATATACACTAACACAATAGTATATTTGTAAAATTAAAATATACAAAACATACTACCATAGTACCTGCAAAATTCTACTAGCCAAAAAAGGAGTCTTAAGCCCCCACCCCCACCCATCCCCTTAAATATACTAACAAAGAATCCGTATAAAACTAAGCCACTGGGCTTATCACCCACCCCACCTCCTAACCCCTGAAACCCAAAAGAAAGAAAAAACCCTCATCTTAAGGTAGATCACTACACCTTGAAAAAGTTTCTCTAATCAGCATCCTTGATTATGATAAAAAGCATGATGGATAACTAAGATGTATACAAGTAAAATAGATAAACAATTATCTTTTCAAAAATTTAGTTCTGCCAATGTGAACAAAAAGCCCATGCGGATTCGAACTCATCATCTACAGTTCACAAGCACAGTACTTTAATCACTGAGCTATGAAGAGAGCTGAAGATAATTGAGGTACCTTACTCTAAATGTTGTAAAAAGTTGAAATGTATACACAAAAATGTGTTTGTGCAAGTTATTATCTAAGTGACTTAGCTAAAACTACAGACCAGGATCTGTACTTGTATGCTATACCTGGTAACTGTACATCTAACCATTTTCTCAAGATTTAACTCTCTGTATGTTAACTTCCCAATTTCTTCTGAAGGCTGGCTTAGACTTTTTTTACACTATGTACAATAACTGTCAATATGACATAAAATATATATCTATTTACATGACTGTATATATAATATACATATTACAGTTGTCCACAACATAGCTGTCAACATGACAGACTTGAATATTCATAAGTATATGCAATATACAACTAATAAAAAAACTGACTCTGTAGGCCAGTGTTATGTCCATCAAACTCTTCAAAAGTCACAATTGTCTTGTGCAATCAATACAGACACTATGAGAGCACTGTAAATTTCCTTTTTGGCAGTCTTTTTATCACAAGAAGAGAATAGTTCACATGTTGGAAATACTCTCCATTTGCACCAATGTCACCATTATACAACATACAGTTTTTCTGCTGAAAAGAGAAAACAGAAGGCTAGGTGAGAACCTTTAAAAAATACCTTAAAAATTTTCAGTGCTCAAAACATACAATAAATATAATACAATTAATGGCTGTGTATAATATTTAGCAGTTTTGACAGAATGCAACTTCCACTAAATCAAGTACATCACCTGATGTCAAATGTAAGTCTAGATCTGATAAATAGGCATATTTAGAAATGTGCTAATTAATTGAATCTATGCTAACCTGTTAAAAAAAAATCTTTTTTGCCAAATACTGTACATACTGAATTTAATACATTTACAATAATCCTATTTACTTTAACTTGGGAGACATTTTTAATGATTTCAATAAGTTCTTATATGACTATCAACATTTAACGGGCATGACATTTAATTTGATTGATCAAGTGACATATACACAGACAAAATTCGGTACGTCTGTACTTACACAAGAGTTGCTCCTTCAGTAGACAATGAAGGAGGTGTCAAGCTGCTGCACACACCGTCTCCTAGCAACCTTGTGCTTCCTTTGTTGTGGCACACTGTGCTTCCTTTGTTGTGGCACACTGTGCTTCCTTTGTTGTACATGCGGCACATTGAGACGCACAGGGCGATGTCTGAAGCTGGTGCGAGCTAACCACTCAATCTGTTCAAGCAGAGAGAAATTTACCATTGCAACAGTGCAGAATATTGAGAAGTTATCTACTCAGATTAGTCCCTATCTTGAATTACCAACGTACGTTAACTGTAATTGTTATATATACTGTAGAACTATATATATATCAGTACATTTATTGTTATTACATACGGTGTGGGTGGGTTGCGGGACTGTAGGCAACTCCCTTCTGTCTTCTGACTTGTTGATTGCACTTGTCAGTTGGTACTGTAAACTAAAACAAACAAAATAAATTAAAAGGTTAATAGTCCCTTTCTTATGTGAACACAGTCACATATTATGTGTATTACATATCAATGCATTTATTCACATTTTTTTTAACATAAAATTTATAAACATAAATTTGGTTTGTTAGTTTTGAAAGTATAAAAATTAATGCAATAATGATATATTGTGACAAGTCTATCAACGGTTGTGAAAAGAGATCTGATTACTGGGGTCATGATTAACTGATTACTCATGAGGTCATGATTACTGATATTGAGTCTACAATCATGAGAAATGATCACAAATCTCAGAGAATCTTACATAGTCATTCATGTGCTCTTTCCACGCGGAAGGAGACAAAAGATGGCTGTTGCTGTAGAACACAAAGCTCAGAGTGAAAGAAGGAAACAGGAGAGAGAGAGAGAGAGAGAGAGAGAGAGAGAGAGAGAGAGAGAAAGAGAGAGAGACAATACACTAATTTAAATAAAAGAGAATGAAACACTGAATTCAGTCTGGCTATTTCTATAGAGCTATGAATTAACTATAAGTTTCCGTAAGAAATAGATGGAGTAATACTCGGTAGATGTAAATATATTTCTTTAAATTAGATCTACATTATAAAATTACCAAAAATATGCCTCGGACCCCCACCCCCGGCAAACTCAAATAACAGTCTGACACCCACCCACCCCCCCTCCCCGGAAAAATGTTTTGGATCCGCGCTTGTTGTCGTATGTTTTTGTTTTGTTTTGGATTTTTTTTACGTTGAAAATGCATACTTCCATGGTTCAATAAATTAAAATTCAACAATTTTCAACCTTTAAGAATTAAGTTTAAGTATCAAATCACATTATGATTTTATATTTAATATTACTTTTCTAGCCGAAATACATTTTAAAAAGTCATGTTTAAAGTAGTATAACAGAGCTTCCGTATGGTTTATGATTTTGTTTTAGAGCATCGTTTAATGAAAACAACTTTATAATAACTTTTTTTCTAAAAATATTCTACAATAAAATGGAATGCACTCTCATAGTCCTCTTCTGTTCTCATTAAGAATAGTTTGACAGCAAGATAAGTGAATTTGTGTGGTGCGGTTACACTGTATAGTCTTAATGATATAACATTTTAGTGTACTCGTTAATGCATCACTGTTTTTAAAGTACAAATCCTGTTTCTTTTTAAAGTTGTAATTAAACTTCTTATTATCATAAGAATTGTTGATTCACAATTTTTTAGAACTAGCAAATAAACAATTTGTTTTGCATGACAATGTAACAAATATTCTCAAACGTTTTGTACTGCAATCGTAATGAGATTGAGGTGCAGTCGTAAAATGATCTCGAGTATTCTACTCTAAGTTAAAGATGTAGTGGAGATGCAATTGTAGGCCGAATCACACCCACAAACATGGTCCTAATGGTCGTTAGTAACTGTTGAGATATAAGGTCGGGACACTGCGTCAGAGGTATAGGGATTTAAACTCAGTCAGACGCTGATAGACCACTGTACATAGTAAAACCCCAGTCACTGTACTTCAACAGGCAGTCACTTGTAACCCATGAAAATGGGGGAAACCATCTCCGTCATTAATACTCTTTTTTATTAATGTAAAATTTAATTATATATGTCATTTGTGTGTATTTTTATTTTATTTAAAAGATGAAACGTCATTTTATTTTTGGATATATTAGCAGAGTTATGTCTCTTTTCGAATAGTAATTTACATATGAAATTAAATAATGCAAAATACATGCTGTCAACTCATCAGATTTTAGAGGACTTTCTTTAAATTAGTGAAAGAAATTTTAGACTCCAAAATGTTAATATACACAAACAATTATTTTCAATATAGGTTGTGTTTGAATATATAAAACATAATCCGAGGTAAATCCCGTAAATCAATATAGTTATCTGTAACTAATATAATTGTGTTTTTATGACTAGGACTACCCATGTATTACATCAGAGTGGGATTGTAATATACGTATAAAAATAAAATTACATGAAGTTCTTTCCACTTATTAATGTAAGATAATATGTCAAATTCGATCATTTTATGTAGAAATTAATGAATAATGATCGTTGTTGTTAAAAAATAATCAAAATTGAATTTACGTTTCTGGAACGAAAAAATAAACTGAAAGGGTGAACCAATCGACTTGTAGGTTTAAATGATGAACAAGGAACACTTATAATAAAAGTATTGCTTCACAATGAAACCAAATAACTACTATGATTATGTATGTTATTATAACAAGATATTTTCTCGTAATTATGAGATAATTAACTCGTAATTAAGAGATCTTTTAACTCGTAATTAAGAGATCTTTTCTCGTTATTACGTGATCGTTCTCGTAATAACGAGATAATATACTCGTAATAACAACATCTTTTCTCGTAATAACGAGATAATTAACTCGTCATAACGACATCTTTTCTAGTAATTTCAAGATAAAAAATATTTTTTAAATTTTTTTTATGTGGCCCTATTCGGCTTTCGTAGGGTATGCATTTAGCGTTCTTTATAGGTATTGTTTTTTCAGTCAATTCCAATAGGTAGATTACGATTTCGTTTCTAATTCTTCATGTAGTTTTATAGAATAAAATATTCATAACAAAAATAAATGTGTATATAAATATATGTACATTGTATATGTTTTAAATAGGACAATTTTACTTCTTAAAAAATATAAAGACATTTACATGGATGTTCCTTTGCTTTTAAGACCTTGCCAAGGCGAAAAACAGAACACATGTATAAGAATGAAAATTGTCATTTATTTAGTAAATGACGAAAAGATATAATATTATATAAAACAAAGGGACATTCTTAAACTAACGCACGGATCCAGATATTTTCCCCCGGGGGAATAACTTTATTTGCCCGGGGTAAGGGGGTGGTGTCATAGGCCTACGTTTGGTGATTTTACTATGTGAATTAAAAATGTTCTAGAACCCCCGACCCCCACCCCTCCACCCCTGGATCCGCGCATGAACGATGATTTCGTAGCGTTCAGAGTTCACCAGATTGTTACCAACGGCAAGTTCGGTCACCAATGTCTACAAATGGTTCCCAATGGTAGCAATTGGTTACCAATGTTGACCATTGGTGTACTTTCAATTTCAAATGAGGTCACCAAATCTACCAGCAGCCTAGAGCTTAGGCAAGTTTGGTAGGTGACGTCACTATATGCTAATTCAATATGGCGAGCTATAAGAAATCTATAGAAACTTATGTAAATAATCATTCGTTGTATAAAATATGTAAACATCTCGTTGCATAAATATCTTGAATACAATGAAAGACAACTGAGGGCTTCTAGAGTCTGTCTATGTACCCAGGCCCAGCCGTCACCAATATATGTGATATACTTTTTGCTCGTGTTGAATATGATTGTAAATAAAAAGGTACAGTTTCTTTCATTATATGCCCTAAAATTCAAAAGTTGTTCAAATCTTATAAAAATACAAATATACAATCTTTAAAACGTGTTTTTATAAAGTATCAAGTTATACACTTTTATTCTGTTTACAAGAGGGAATAATACATTCAAAAATTTGTCATATTCGTTAGATGTAGTAAAACAATAATACAAAATGGCATATATTTTCCCATAGTTTTTTGATAAAGAAAATGTGTCTGTCGTCGTCGCCCATAACGAAACTTTTTTATGTTTTATATGCTTTCTATTCAATAAACTATTGTAAAATTGAGTCTACTGCTAAGTTTTAAGAAAAATACGGTATAATGCACTTTTAATGATAACACAATTACCAATCAGGTAACTAGATTGAACTGAGATGTTTTTGGGGTATCATTGTGTGAGTAAATGCTAAATTTCCATTGTTTGTGATATTTTTAAAAATCACTTTAAAAAGGTCAAAATATGACTGAAAATGTACATGTACCCAGTTCTTTTACAATTTTACGATCATTGCATAAATGATGGATTGATAGTCATATTGTAGTAATCAATGACGTCTTTTGTAATATAATTAGGAATAAAATTGTAAATTTTTTGTATTTTGACCTCAATATTTTAGTAGAATAAATCATTAAAGGAAGCATTTTTGATAACTGTTTCGGGGAAATACAATTACTGCAGTAAATTTACAAGAGGATAAATTTTTCCACTGTTTTATATGTTCAGATGGTTACAGTTGGTAACCAAAGGTAACCAAAGACTACCATTTGTTTGAATTTGACCAAAAATCGTTCATGGTTCTACCTATAAAAATTGCTACAAATGGCAGCACTTGGTGACCAATGACTACCATAGTTCACCGATGGCAACCAAATGCTGCCAGCGGTAGATCTCAATTTCACCAACGGTACAACTCTGAACAGTATCACGCTTTCATTATAACTGGTAACACGACATGCTTTGGTAGAAAAGTATTAATCAAATGATCCCTTTTCTTTATTGAAGTCATGTAGTGATTGAGTTAAAAAAGAATCACAATACAGATCTAGAGCGATTTACAGTAAAACACGGATACATCGAATATGCTTCTAACAAATTCACGTCTACAGCGATGTTGATTTTATATCCTTATTAAAAAAAAGTACAAACAAATTACGATAATAACGTATAGATTCGCTCTCCCCTGGCTCATTGCAATTAACTATTGCCGCACTTTAGCGTACTTCTACCTGGGAAAATAAAACAACCAACTGCAGCGTACCTATGTTTGGTTGATGTAACCATTATCTACTCTGTAAATCATAAACTTCAAATTAGTTCACATCACAGGAAACATTTGCTGCCAGTGCTCCATTGTTGACAATTAACTGCTTAATCCGTTGATTAAATATAAATGTGAATGTACCCATGTCTGCGTAACTGGACAGTTGAGTATAACATATATCAAAATATTAATAAAAAATAACACGACACCCCACCCCATCCACAAACAAACACACACATAATAAGAGAAGTATGATGCCAAAATAGAATATAATATCGATTGCGAGACTAGAAATTAGGAGATATAACATCTCCTTTCCAAAAAATGGTAAAAAAAAAAACCACATGGTTTACAATGTGGGAATATAAAAAATTGATATGTACTGTAACAAGGATATGATAACATAATAATTAGTGTACGTACATAAGTCAAATGCAATGAACATGCAGTCCCAGATATGTCAAAGTCCTAGCATAAACATGTACATAGATTTTCGGTGAAGTAAAAATTGTGATTAACTTTCATAACTACCTCAGTCTTTGTACTCTTGAAACTGTTAAGCACAATCAGCACTCTCGTTTTGTCACATTCACAAACTAACAATGGACATATGTAAATTCTATATTTGTTAATGGTTGTATATATTATACTGTCGAATCTAATTTTACTCAAATATACTTGAATTACTTTGTAGGTTTTACTGACTCAATGCGTTCCGTGCATTTTCTTTTCGCATCTGAAAAACTTGAAAATCATTGGTCTTATAGGGTTTTGCACCCCTGACCAGCGGGAATGTGTCCTGGTTCTAGACCGCCTCTTCTTAGTAGATCCATCTTCTTCGCTCTTCGGTTTTAAAACATCCTTATCTGCAATAGTGAAACGAAAGCTTCATAAAAAATAGCGATAATTAATTTTAAAAGTAAAACAACACAAGACGTGTTCAATATTAAGAAGGCTGCACGTGTAAGTTCAATGAATTACCCATCATATCTATAATACTTTGTCAACAAAATTATAGATATTGGTTTTTAGCCTTAAACTACATGGACATGATTTAGTAAAGAAAAAATCCAAACATTTTAGGTTTCAAATTTGAATATTTGCAATATTTTGCAATTCTGTATCTAAATACAGGGCTTTTCTTATGAAGGAGATTATAATATAGTCTTAAAATGGCCACGATCACCCTGGTCCCGCCGTCACTGACTTGCCTCAAGTCATTCTCAGCCTCAAGTCTGAGTTTTTACCTCAAATTCATGCACTTTTCTTTCAAGGATTTGAGTTGAGGTCTGAGTTGAGTGATTTGAAACTTTTGGTAACGGTGGGGATAGCCCTCTTAACCTACACCAAAAAGACCAAGATCCGGACTCACAACTGTTGATACAATCTTTTATTACTAGTATTAAATAGCCGCAAGCTTCCTTACATCTTGACTCGTCTGACATGAAGAAATTCTGAAGAAGATTCAGAAAGAAGAAGAACAACACTTTTTAGATGTACCTTTACGGACACCTGTGTAAACCACTACAATGAGTACAATAAGTATGGCACTGAGTAGAACAAAGTTGACGGCCATGAGCGCCATACTGAAGGAGGTCAGACGAAGAGCATCTATCGCTTTCCTGTTGATACTATCGGATGGTTCTTCGGTGCTGTAAAACGAAGTTTTTTATAGATTACTTAGGTTAATAAACCACATCTCTAAAGTCTTAACTTTTATTTTTACTAATTTACTAATCAATCTGATTAAAATCAGATCCTCGATGCTCCCGTTTTAATGATATGTCGCTCGTAGCGACATATCATTAAAACGGGAGCATCGAGGATCGAGCGACATATCATTAAAACGGGAGCATCGAGGATCTGATTTTAATCAGATTGTAATTACATTATACTCCATAATTCAAAGTTCTTTACAAATTAACATGTTAAAAGTTCAAATAATTTTAACTTGCCAAAAAAGTCATGCTTATATCAAATTTATTTTAAATAACCACAAACTTTCATGGTTACTAAGATGAATAGCTTTATTTTTAAACTCTCTCTCTCTCTCTCTCTCTCTCTCTCTCTCTCTCAACACGACACGAGGGTGGGGATGGGCTTAAATATGGTAATTTTATTTTGTCTTGTCAACCGTTAAAAAATATATTGGTTTGATAAAGTGTAATTATCCTTTCGCACCTTCCATTAGTTTTAATAGACTCCAAAGAATTTCCGCCATCTTTCGAATTCGACGTTGTACGGGAATTTTGTAGACAATCAGGATCTGAAATTCAATAAAAGTACACTTTATATGTCAACATTTTTTATGGTTTGTCAATGATATTATTGTAGGACAGGCATCTCTCTGTCACCCGGAAGATTACTAGTATCCAAAATAATAAGATCCCAAAAATAAAACATACTTTCCGGGGAGGGGATAAATTACGTATAACCAATAAAATACTCTCAACAGCAGGCACTTGATAATATTTGACTCTTATAAGTATATAATACAAATAAATCTTATAAATCTATAATATATCTATTTTGGGATAAAAATAACCAAGCAAGCTTGTTGCTTGTACTTTTTAAAGTTCGCGGTTCACTATTCGCAATTCAAAAGTGAACTGCGTTCTAGAACGCAGTTCGCAATTCAAAATAATTCATATTTGGGGCTTAAAATTTTCAGGGTCATCTACTAGTGGTAAATTACGACCACCGTGAAAATATGCTGATATGGTCATCTATAGTTTTTGAGATATGGGGCCCCAAAAAACACTATTCATTATAAAAAGATTTTAAACATCGGGCTTGGAAACATCGAGGGCCCCTACCCTGGGCGCTCATCTACTAGTGGTATACCACTACCACTGTGAAAATATGGTGCTGTTGTCATCTCTAGTTTTTTAGACTCATAAAACACAATTCGCAATTCAAAAGTGAACTGTGTTCTAGAACGCACGCAATTTAAAATTTATAATTTATATTTAGGGCCTGAAATTTTCAGGGTCATCTACTAGTGGTAAATCACTACCACCGTGAAAGTGAACTGCTAGCTAATTTCACTATGATATCCTTATAAATATTCTTAAAATTTTCGTATTATTTCAAAGTTGAAAATTTAGCTAACCTATTGCAACTTTTAAAAATTGCTTTTTATTTATAGATATCATTATATTTTCACCTAGAACAATTAAAGTTAGCATTTCAAGCATTCTTTTATATGTTTCCTGCAACACCTATAATTATGGAAAACCGTAAAATCATGATTTTTTATCATCATGGCTAAAACTAAATGGTAAATTTGTACACTGTATTTCTAAAAGGTTACATTTGTATATTGTGTAACTAACCGGTAACATTTGTACAATGTGTTACTAAATGGTAACATTTGTACACTGTATCACTAAATAGTTACATTTAGTAACACAGTGTGGTGTACACTGTTTTTATTAGTTACATTTTGTACACTATAGTACTAAATTGATACACGTTTATGCTGTTTAACTAATTAGTTACATTTGTACACTGTGTTGGAGAGATATTGTTTTCGCGGGCAGTCTCCATTCTCTGGACAAAGTTGGACGTCTATACTTCCGGTTTTAGAGTTGAACACAGGACAGTAGTCTGTAAGAAAGAGTTGTAACATTACATAAGACGAATTCTATAATGTTGCATATATTTCTATTTATCTTTTAACCCTTGTAGAATCTCCATATGTAAACGTTTTTTATATCGACAGTCGAACATTAACTTTTATTAATTATTATTAATTTCCCCGAATATAGAAGTACAATATGAAAATATGGTACACAAAGACAAGCAGGCAAGAATTTCGACAAAATGGTAATTTTCTGCTGTGTCAATTGGCTCATTTTAAACGATATTTAAAAATATCCATACATACAATGTTTCAAAATTAAATAGCTCTGATAATTACCTGAAGTTGAAAATATTGAAAGGAAAGCAATAACAAGAACGGTAAGAAAGATGGTATAGAAGACAAACTCCTTATATGTCGATATGATTGAAACTCGAACCCACTAATATCTAATTAGCCTAAATATATGAAAATCGACGCCGAAAGATTACACCCAACCCATAGTTCATAGATAACGGTACATGTACTTTCATAAGTAATATAGAACTAAATTAATTGGTTAACAAGCATTTTTTTCAAATTTAAACAGTTTTAAAACAGATGAAAATACCGTGTTCTATCCAATTAATGTCGCTACAGAATTCCACAATCCCACCATCTCCTGTGAGCATACAGTGATACTGAGATGGAGATTGACAGATATAACCTGCCACTCTTTCCCGCCATTTCTCTTCAGTGTCCGGACAACGACGCCTGGGTTCGTACACGGTTATTATGGCGCTCTGAACTTGAACTACATGTATGCTTAAAATCAGAATGGTCAGACATATAAAAAATCGTTGTGTTGTCATGATCGATAATAAACTAAAATGTTTCACTGATTGTACTAGCAACTAAACTCGTGATGAGTGCAAGGTATTACTCAGCAATATTCAAGCTCACATGAGTCCGTATTTAATTTAAGTGAGTCAATAATGAAAAATGAAAACGGAAAATTTACATAAATAACTATATCATGCCAAAGCAGGCGTTTGGTGAGGGTTTTTTTTCGTACGATGCCATTTCTAAGAATTATTAAGTCTAACAAAAGCTCTGACTATTTTCGGCAAACAGGGACGTGAAAAATCATATTTACATATTTTAGTAAATTATTATTAGGAACACTTCCGCCGTTTTAAAGTTTCAGTTCAAGTATTGCAGAAAATAATTTTCTTATGATTAAGTTGAACGTTTAACAAAAATGTATTGTAAATTTCTAATTAAACGCGAGGAATTAATATCCGCATAAAATCGCGAGAAGCCCGTCTCGCGAATTTTAAAATTTCGGACATATGTTAACTACATGAAACTATGATGAAATTTTGATATTCGCGACTCTATGTTCTCGCGATTTGATGGAAAACCGTTGAATTGCGGAATTAAGTACTCGCGTAAAATAAGGAATCTACAGTATATGTAACACAAATATAAGTCGCGAATATTAAGCACACATCTGAACCAACGATCAGGTTACATACAAAAACATCAACAACAAGAAATCAAAAAAAAAAATACTCAAACATTATGAGGACTCCGAGTTAGATAATTCATAGGATACACGTGTAGGTAAGATTCAAATAAATCTTCAAAACTATTTTTTTTCCTTTGTATGTAAACACCCTCACCATGCGCAAGAAAGATGATGCATTGTACAACGTGCCTTAAAATTATCACTTCCTCAAACTTCTATGATTATAATTGCCATCTATTTTTGTTAACGGAAAACGGTAAAAAAAAAAAATAAATAACCCACACAATAAAAAAAAACGAAAATCTGAGCAAAATAACGCCATTGTTTGAAAATAATCATAAAACAGAAATACATTGGTGTAGATGCGCTCGGTACACAGAATATGATATTAAGTTATTATTTGTTTTAACAAGGACTGCATGATTGAGTTGTGTAACTGAACATCATTATACATGAACACCACTAACAACAAAAATCAACGATACACCATTATTGTACAGTCGATTATTTGAGATCTTGAGAAGTTTGTAAGTTTTTAAAATTTCAACGAAAATCATTCGTTAGTTTTCATAAGCACACTATACAATGTAGGTGATAAATGATAATCTGTACAAAAACCCCACTAAAAGCCTATTGGTTTAAATCTTCTTACACCATCTGAGAAGTGATTCAAAGTCACTCCATGACTGTATTTATATACACAAATTAAGTACTGCTAGTGCATCATATTCACCATGGGACAAGTTGTATTCTTATGACTCACACGGACATTTATCATGTATCAGTATTTAAATATTATACTAGTACACATGTATCTAGTAGGGATTTCAACGAGTACTTTAGTACTCGACTACATATATATCGCTCGCGATTATCGATTAAGTATAATATTAGTCGAAAACTCGATATGCAGTTAATGAAATTGAAAACACCTCATTTAGTCCATCATCAGTGTTTCTGTGAGTAAAATCATCGTATGGAACGACTGATATTGTTCATTGTCTTGAACGGATTCTTACACAAACCATGTGCAAAGATTGAACTGCATTTATAATACATGTATTAGCGTCATTAAATGAGGTAAAACGTTAATCCAATCTTGTACTAAAATAAAAATCGTTTCCTTTTCTCTGTATTCTTAGTCCATAGTTTACGGTAAGTTCCAGGCACCGTTGCCTCTGATCATAGATTACTAATAAAAGAAGTTTAATTAACACTCCGTGTATTTAAAGACATGTATACAATGTATTTTAAATAAGACTTGCTTAAGGTGATGGATGCATAGCTCAAAAATATGTATATAGGTCACAAGAAAAAAGGTAGAAGATGCCATCGCTCACTTGTACAATCGTTCTTCAATAATTATTACTGCAAATAAAATTGCAAGAGCAATATGATAGGTTCAAAATGCAAATTTGAAAAATTTAGAAATATGTACTAATAACAAAAAAAAACTCAATTTCAAAAGTGATTTTTCCAGGAAATTCATCTCCCATAAAGATCAGTTCTTTTGTTATTGCAATAGATCCTTTGGCCCAGTGGTTCTAGAAAAGAAATAAAAAAGCGGTAAACTTTAAATAAATCAATTTAAAAACAACAAGAGATGAAACAGTTATAACCCCTCCCTTGGAAACATCTGCGAAGAAAATGAACGGAAACTGCAAATACAATGTAATTGGAATTTTTCTACGTTTAAGGGGCATAGCTCTGTCAAAAATAACTCGATCGTACCCAAAATTAAATTTAATCTAGATATTATTATGATGAACCTGTATACCAAATTTCGTTTCAATATGTGCATCCTCTGCGAAGAAAATGAACGGAAACTGTTAGTGGACCGACCGATCAACAGAGGACAGACGGACAGCAGCAAAGCAATATGCCCTCCTTTCTTCGAAGGGAGCGTAAAAAGAAACCCTTTTAATTCAATTAGTTATGAGTTATGATTATATTTTTTTGTAGCTTTACTGTCTGTCAGCCCGCATTTCATGCAAAATGAATATGGGTTTATGTAAAAACAAACGAGAAATTAACTTAAAACATCATTGTAACGACAATGGCTTTAAATTTATCCATAAAAAAAAACTAGAAACCAATACTTTTTAATTCCAGATGAAAAATAAAAATTAAATTCGAAATTCAAGTAATGTCAGGAAGAAGTTTTATTTGCATAACAACTTGTTTTAAAGCGTCATTTTGGATTCGAACTCAGAGCCAGCAATTATGTTGATTGAAAGAAACTTCCATGTGTTGTGATGTTCTGCCATTTCAGAGATGTAAGTTGATATGTTTAGGGCCACTTTTACCAAACTGTTGTATTTTCATTCCTGCAATGTTGACGCATTCATTAGTTTCAGTTTTGAAACACTGGAATGTAAAGCATATAGTTTCAATATAGAGTATTGGATATCAAGTTGTTTGAACATTCAAATAAAATACTACATAAAAACAAGAGGTCAATAGGCCTTAACGGTCACCTGAGTAGCATAACCCATACACAAACTTGTCAAGGAGTCTCATATATGCATTTAATTAAGTTTTATTCTGGAATAGAAAATTTTTTAATTTGTAATGACGACCACCTCCCTGCCTGAAATCTTTCAAAAAGGACTATTAAACCTATAATTTTAGCGAAAAACTTAAAAGATCATAAAAGAGTGCATGACCTGATATTAAAAAGGTGCAAGACTCTGAATCTCTGATAGAAAATAATTTAATAATAATAACAAGGTGGCTATTATTCATGTTTTATCTAAAACAACCTCCCATCCCCCATCCCCCCGGGGCAGACAGAAACTCTCCCTGTGGGCATTTAAACAAACGAGAAAAAAACAGCTTTATCGATAAAAGCCATCATGAGTTACTCACTTCTCCTGTTCCAGTTTTTGAATATTCAACATTCGTTGAGAATCACCATCTGGCATATATACCAAAATCATTTTACCTTTATATCAGTGATTTTAGTTAGCCAATTATTACTTTACTATTAACAAGTCTATTTGTTTATTTTGAAAGTTCAAAAACTGTTTTTGTTTTAAATGATAAAAAGCCTTGCATAACTCTTTTGATCATACAACTTCTTTATAATTACATTATATTCAATGATTAATTACTAAATATGAACAAGCAAAGGAAGATAACTCCATTAGGAAGAAGCAAGGGAAAACAAGATGTAATTATAATCGGGGCGAATATAAAGTCTCCCAAATGAACGAGGCTATCATATAGAGTAGGGATGACCCACAAAGTTTCATGATGTTCCCAGGGGTCCTTTACTATATATCAGGTGAACTAAACTCCATACATGTCCAAGACCAACTTTGTTGTCGATATCGACGATATCGTACACAAAATGACGATATCGACATCGATATCGAATTTTAAAAATTGCTAGACCAATTATGATGTCGATATCGACGATATCGTACACAACTTGACGATATCGACTCGATATCGACATACACTGATACTACTAAGTTTGAAGACTAACTATGTATAGGCGATATCCTACACAAAATGACGATATCCTAATCAATAGCGACCTTTATAATTGCATAGAAGTAATATAACAATATCAATTAAAGTGACAATATCAACCTCATTATTGACTCTTATGAATTCCTTTGAGTCCATCGGTAATACAATTTGATCACTATCAATATTGTTGTTTTGAAACATAAGTTCATAACTTATCAAGATATCAAGATAACATCGTCGATATCAACACCAAGTTAAGACAATAGCAATAAGAAGAACGTCTAAATGAAGGTATTTAACCATTGTAAAATGATATAAATGCGATCTATATCGACAAAACTTAAGATAAGCATGGTACAGTTTTCAAAATTACTTAATTACGTTGTGCACATATGCGAATCGATATCGATACGATATCGTCGATATCGACAATAAATATGGACAGCTTTAGTTGTGTACATATGCGATTCGATATCGATACGATATCGTCGATATCAACGATATCGACATTAAAATAGTCAGTTGTAGTTAAGTACATATGCAAATCGATATCGATACGATATCGTCAATATCGACATGAAATATGGACAGCTTCAGTTGTGAACAAAGGAAACTAAATTTTGATGGAAACTCAATGGACGTTAAATATGGATAGCTTTAGTTATGTACATATGCGATTCGATATCGATACGATATCGTCGATATCGACGATATCGACGTTAAATATGGACAGCTGTCGTTGTCTACATATGCGATTCGATATCGATACGATATCGTCGATATCGACGATATCGAAATGAAATATGGACAGCTTCAGTTGGGTACAAACAAAAATCGATATCGATACGATATCGTCGATATCGACGTTAAATATGGACAGCTCTAGTTGTGTACATATGCGATTCGATATCGATACGATATCGTCGATTTCGACGTAAAGTACGGATACTCAAATGGGATATGTCTTAACATGAAAATATGCAAAATGAAGTCGTCATAATTATGGTGTTTAAGGATGGTGAAAAGATTTTGATGCGATTTCGACACAATGTATAAAATGCTTAGTTCGGATATGTATTTAATGTTCTATAATATTGAAATCAGGGAATCGATATCGATAAAATATCGTCGATATCATCGATATCGATACTTCATCGTGTCTTGGACATAACTCGAACTAACATGACCCAAGGAACAAGAATATAGTTAAGGGGTGGGGATATTAACCGTTTTCAAGATATTTGGGCACTACCTGTTTGAGGAGGGTCAGGACCAACCCCAGGGCCGATGACCTACATTCCATATGATGCCCCTTGACACAAGGAACAAGAATATATATGGTTTAGGGGTGGGGATCTCAACCGTTTTCAAGTTATTTGTGCACTTCCTGTTTGAGGGGGGTCAGGACCATCCCCGGGGCCCATGACCTACATACCATTTGATGCCCCTTGACACAAGGAACAAGAATATATATGGTTAAGGGGTGGGGTTCTTAACCGTTTTCAAGATATTTGGGCCCTTCCTGTTTGAGGGGGGTCAGGACCACCATTGAGGCCCATGACCTACATACCATTTGATGGCCCTTAACACAAGGAACAGGAATATATATGGTTTAGGGATGGGTATATTAACCGTTTTCAAGATATTTGTGCACGTCCTGTTTGAGAGGGGTTCAGGACCAGCCCCAGGGCCCATGACCTTCATACCATTTGATGGCCCTTAACACAGGAAACAAGAATATATATGGTTTGAGGGGTAAGGTTCTTAAACGTTTTCAAGATATTCTGGCACTTCCTGTTTGAGTTGGGACAGGACCACCTCTATGGCCCATGACCTACATACTATTTGATGCCACTTAACACAAGGACATCATATCCATGCCTTAAGTTTTTCACAAATATATACAGGAGTAGAGAAGAAGATTTTCTAAGATTTAATACATTTTTACTACATGGCCATATTGGCCCCACCCTAGTGCCTAAACACCTGTCCCAGGGGTCATAAATTTCACAATTTAGGTAGAAGACTTCATGTACATCATATCCAGGCCTTTAGTTTTTCACAAATATATATGGGAGTAGAGAAAAAGATTTTCTAAAATTTAATACATTTTTACTATATGGCCATTTTGGCCCCACCCTTGAGCCTGAACCCCTGACCCAGAGACAATAAATTTCACAATTTTGGTAGAGGGCTTCATGGACATCATATCCATGCATTTAGTTTTAAACAAATATCTATGGGAGTAGAGAAGAAGATTTTCTAAGATTTAATACATTTTTACTATATGACCATATTGGCCCCACCCTAGAGCCTGAACCCCTGACCCAGGGGCCACGAATTTCACAATTTTGGTAGAGGGCTTCATGGACATCATATCGGTGCATTAAGTTTTTAACAAATATCTATGGGAGTAGAGAAGAAGATTTTCTAAAATTTAATACATTTTTACTATATGGCCATATTGGCCCCACCCTAGAGCCTGAACCCCTGGCCCAGGGGCCATAAATTTCACAATTTTGGTAGAGAGCTTCATGGACATCATAACCATGCAATCAGTTTTTTGCTCACATGTGTGGGAGTAGAAAAGAAGATTTTTGAAAATTTGGCTGTTTTTTGCATATTTGGCCCCACCTGTGGCACCCTGGCGGTGGTTGAGCCACCAATTTCACAATTTACATTCCTCTTACCATAGAGATGCTTCACACCAAAAATGGGAACAATTGGCCTTGTAGTTTTTAAGAAGAAGTTAAAAATGTAAATTGTTAACGCACGACGCACGACGCACGTCGCACGACGCACGACGACGGACGAAAACAGATAGCAATAGGTCACGAGTTTACTCAGGTGACCTAAAAATGGCGTAAATTATTACTGATGCACTGTATCAATACGTTTTCAGTGTTCCTTGTCATAGAAAAAAAAATTCTTATGGAGGCCCTCCAACAACAACTATTGACAAAAAAACGGTTTTGAATTACTTCACCTTTTCGAACATGTCTGTTAACCAGTACTGTCAATACGATGAATACTGTAATGAGCAGGAGAAAGTTGATGGCCATGAACACCATGCTGATGGAGGTCAGACGTAGAGCATCCATTGCTGTCACATTGTAGGATGATTCCACGGAGCTGTAAAATTCAGATCTTTATAATATAATATGTTTATGCCGATGTTCTATTTATACATCTACAATGTATATTTTATCTTTTGCTAGATTTCAACCACAGTTGGAATCGCGGTGCCTCTTCGTATAAAAAGAGAAGTGTGCATACGTATATTCATTCTAAAAACGTCATTTGCTCAGTCATTATTCTCTCTCTCTCTCTCTCTCTCTCTCTCTCTCTCTCTCTCTCTCTCTCTCTCTCTCTCTCTCTCATTCTCTCATTCTCTCTCTCTCTCTCATCTCTCTCTCTCTCTCTCTCTCTCTCTCTCTCTCTCTCTCTCTCTCTCTCTCTCAACATGCCATAGAAAAAAAACAGTTAGAATACTCTTGTTTACAAACAACAGAATAACAGTGATAACCCCTTCATACTTTTTCATTTTTTTAGTGGACGCCAAAGATATAGCGCCATCTTTCGAATCCGAAGCCTTGCGAAAATCTTGCAGACATTCGGGATCTGAAAGTAAATACGTGTACACATTAATTATGACTTTTGAATGTTAATAAATGTTCTCATATCCTCAATAAATCAGTTGTAAAATCTTACATACATTATTTAAAATTACTTTCAAAAGTATTTCTACCCAAGATTTTCTCCTTTTGGGGGGGGGGGGGGCTGACCTGCAATGCTTAAACGGAGTCTATAAACCGGTCGCATTCAAAAGTTAAATTTCCAGCAAGTTAGCATACTAGACTTAGAGTAATTAAAAAAGAACCATACATTGATGTCTGACATTTAGCAATAATATAAATAGCGAAAATCATATTACCTTTGTAAATTAGTTACTAAATAGTCGCATTTGTACTGTTTAATTAATGGTTAGATTTGTACACTGTTTTACTAATATTAACATTTGTACACTGTGTTACTAATAGTTACATTCGTACACTACTACTAATGGTTACATTTGTACACTGTATTACTAATGGTTACATTTGTACATTGATTTACTAATGGTTACATTTGAACACTGGTTATATCTGCACACTGTATTACTAATGATTGCATTTGTACACTGTGTTACTAATAGTTACATTCGTATTCTATTACTAATGGTTACATTTGTACACTGTATTACTAATGGTTACATTTGTACACTTTATTACTAATGGTTACATTTGTATACTGTGTTACTATTGGTTACATTTGTACACTGTATTACTAATGATTAAATTTGTTCATTGTATTACAGATGGTTTCATTTGTACACTGTATTTCTAATGGTTTCATTTGTACACTATATTGTAATTATAAATACTGCCTGTTTAGGAGGGAAGCATTTGAAATTGACATCCCTCGAAAACCATTGTCAACCGACGCGAAGCATTATGTTTCCCGTTGCCAAGTAGGCTGCTAACGCTGATGGTAATAGAATGGATTATTAACTGCGTCTTAACCAATCAGATTTCAGTATTTAACATAAAAGTATAATAATTGTAATAATTACATTTGTATACTGTGTTGGAAAGATATTGTTTTCGTGGACAGTCTCCATTCTCTGGACAAAGTTGAACGTCTATACTTCCGGTTTTAGAGTTGAACACTGGACAGTAGTCTTAAAAAATAGAGAATATATAATGATAATACTAAAATGTTGTTCTTCCATCATGCAAGTATATATTTCGGAAAGAATGAAATCTTATCTGAAGAATTAAATGAATTTTACATAATTTTTATCATGCTGCAATGTACATGTATCTGAAGTTCTAAAACTGATTTATACCGTGATGACACCGACACAAGATTAAGGGGTCCACCGATTAAGGGTCTTATATGAGTTCCATCATATAATTATGGATCACTCTAATAAAAACACGGAAACACTACTATGACCTCCTACCTGGAGGAGACAGTCATGCGGACTCAGGACCGAGGCTATGTGGATAATCTTCGTTACATGCTGATACTTTAACATTACATGCTGATACTTTAACATTACATTCTGCTACTTTGACATTACATGTTGATATTTCGATATTACATGCTGATACTTCAACATTACATGATGATACTTCAACATTACATGCTGATACTTCAACATTACATACTGGTACTTTAACATTACATATGGATACTTTAATATACATGCTGATACTTCAACATTACATGCTGATACTTCATCATTACATGCTGATACTTCACCATTACATGATGATACTTTAACATTATATGCTGATACTTTAACATTACATATTGTACTTCAACATTACACGCTTATACTTCATTATATGATGGTACTTCACTTGGCTGTTTCTCTGTTTCGGAGATTGATCAAATAGGACTAAGGTCCACTGAGACTAGTTTAGATTAAGATAAACAACAAATACTACTGTTTGATTACGTGTTGTCTTTTAAAAGGGTCATTTACATTTAAACAATTTGTAACGGTTTTTCAAGTTACAAATAAAATAATCATCTATTTATTCGTGAGTTCGCTTAGGTTTCCTTCCTAAGAATCAAGTAATAATCAACAAATGCAACGAAGCCTTCAACTGCCAATAAAACACGCAGTAATAATAAGATTTTCCTAGGGCCTACCTTGGCTATTTGATTGTAGAACAACTAACAAAGAATCAAAATACAAAATCAACCTCTAATCAACTAACCGTAGACTGTGGATTTAAACAAACAATTCTGTTTGCTACCACTGTGCTACACAACCACTATCAATTCACCAATACACGGTCAGTCGAAAGTCACCAAGACACAATCGAAGTCACAAAGACACTATCAAGTCACCAAGACACAAGCTACAGAGGCAGGGTTAAGAACTGAGTGGTCTAGCTAACAATTCTGTTGCTTTCCGACACAGCTGTAGAACTCTAACCGAAGAGTTTCACCAGAATACCGTTCGAGTCGTTCACCGGGAGAAGACTGACTAAGAATGATAGGGTGGCTGTATATATGCCCTGCAAGTTCTCACTGATTGGTCTAATCATGCATCATTTCTATTGGGTATACTGATTATCACTGATTGGTCAAAAATAGAGGCATCTGATTGGTTAAACACATGATACATTTCAATCCGGAAGTAAAATCATTACACAATGCCTGCATGCTTTGTGAGACGTACATTGGCGCTCGCGATCAGTGCATAAAAACCAGGTGTACGAAAAGTCCCTGAGGGGATGTTTGGTACAAAAATGTACATTCTGACTCAATCTTTTGGCGCTTTTGATCGGTACTGTAGGAATGGGCAATGTAAGCACTGTTTTTTTTCAACAGTACAGTTATTGCTAAAATCAGTTTCAACAGCATACATAGTCTCTGACATCCGACTTCATGTAAAATATTGCAACCTAGAGAACGCAATGCTTTATCCTGTCATGAATGGGGCCGTGGTCTTATAAGCAGCATGTGTGGTTGTCATATGCCTTAATACATTACACCCAAACATATCGTATTTTCCGACATTATTTTCTATTCAGTAGAGATCCTCTCTTATGAGCTGCATTTTGTTTTACATGTATGTTTGCAGATGCGCTAAGTTACTGAAATTAGGCAATATAAGCACAGTAAATGCTTCATGAAGCCAAACTCAATTTACTACATGTAACTCTCTGATTCTGTGGAAACGTACATTTTTAACTTCATCAAATATATAAAAACGTTTTAACAAAGTTACCGTTTCACTCTTTTTCAAACAAGGTGAAATACATGTGTATATATGAAAATTCAATCATATGTAGATCAATACCATAGGCGTCGAAACCGGGGGGGGGGGGGGGGCTGGGGGGGCTAGGGGGGATCTTAGCCCCCCCCCCCTCTACTTTCTTTTGCAAATTTATACATACCTTAGACCTTTTTTTGCTTGTCAAGATTTTTCATAAGTCTACCCCCCCCCCTTTTAATTTGCTTCCCACGCCACTGAATACTGGTAGATCTAATATTTTAAAATACAGAACAATTGCCCCCCACCCACCCCCAATGTTCTATTTACTTGTCGAGATTGATGGGTAGGTCCACCCCCACCCCAAAAAAGATGCTGTGAGCGTGCACTGGGATCTAGTGGATGATTGCTCGTGCTCTGATTCCCTTAAAAGGAGCAGTTAAGTCACTGCTTAATGGCGTAGAAGCGTCAAAACCAATAGGGCTAAAATAAGCACCATTTGAAGGCGCCCGCCTGCAGGATTAAAACAATCAACCTACGACATAAAACGTACCTATAAATAAAATTGACATCGAATTTGAAGGCGCCTAAACAAGGACGAATAATGATTCGGGGACAGGGAGTCGTTTGACACAGAAAGATTTCGGCGCAGGTTCCACCAAATATAACGAATGTGACAGTTCCCCCCATTCACTTTAGAATTCAGTTAATTTCACCTGAGTGATACAAGCCCTAGTTTTGGCAATATAGATTTTAATAATAACCAATCGGGTTCGAAGAGTGTCCATTAATTTTATATAAGGAAATAAACGTAAATGAAGCTTGTTTAAATTGTTGAGTAGCTTGAATTAAGTCCTATCTTCTTCGTAATATTCCCTAGTTTTACGGAATCACGATCCCGTTCCTTATAGCTAATTTAGAACCAACGCATACTGAAATACCATTATTTTATTAAATATCCACATGTAATGTTAAAGTAACAGCATATAAGGAAGAAGTATCGGCATATAATGACAATTAGCTGCAATAATGTAGCCCTCTCCGATTTCTTTTAAATATCTGATAATTACTGGAGAGGGCTACAATTCCAAAGGATCTCCGTAATGGTGCAAAATTATTTTTTTTCATGCGGCTGACTTCGATCTAAAAAAAAGTTTGTTTTTATATTTGACTTCCTTTAGATAAAATGATTTTTTAATTCAGGTTGAACAAACAAACCGTTTATAAATCACAACCAGATAAAACACATCAGCATGTTTACCAGTCGTCTTTTTCAGCACCCATGACAGTTCTCGAGTGATTTTAAGGGATTTACGCTTGGAGTTTTGATGGGTTTGATAACGTGAATGTCAGGGTAAATAAGCGATCTTACCTTGTTCTATCACTAAAACATCATGTAAGGAAATGGTATATAACGGAATTTTCAAATTTACCGCGTTAATTCGTTTTAAAATAGGGGATTTCCTATATTCAGTTCAAGATCCGCTCCTGAATTCTCATTGGCGGTCCCAAAATAAAACCGATCAAGGTCAGTAAAAATGGCGGACAAATTCAACTTGCGTTGTTGACATACACGAAAAATAAGGACTATACTTGATATTTTTGGATAAATTATACCATACAGAATTACAATGTTTGAGTTCAGGTAAGAAATTCAAATGTTATTTTCATTTACGATTTGACCCGAAATCGTTGCGGGGGTAAATCATCAATCCAGCACTTGCACCATTACGGAGATCATATGGAGTTGTAGCCCTCTCCCCCCCCCCCCCCCCACAAAAAAAAAAAATCGGGAGAGGGATACATTATTGCAGCTTAATGACAAAGTATCATTATATAATGAAGAAGTATCAGCATGTAATGTTAAAGTATCAGCATGTAATGTTGAAGTACCAGTATATAAATAGTGCCTGTTTGGGAGGGTAACCGTTGAAATTGACACCCCGAGAAAACCATTGTCAACCGACGCGAAGCGGAGGTTGACAATGGTTTTCGAGGGGTGCCAATTTCAACTGGTACCCTCCCAAACAGGTACTATTTATTTTATTATACTGAATGTCTTAATTTCATGGCAAATTTTACTGCTTTTATATAGAAAAGACGTGAGTTCTACGGCGAACCGTACGCGCATAATTTACGCGCATGTAACAATTTGTTCTATCGGCCCGTTGCCAAGTGTGTTGCTAACGCTGGGGGTATTAGAACGGATTGTCAACTTCGTCTAAACCAATCAGATTTCAGTATTTAACATGAAAGTATAATAACATGTAATGTTAAAGTATCAGCATGTAATGTTGAAGTATCAGCATGTAAAGTTAAAGTATCAGCATTTAATATTGAAGTATCAGCATCAAATGTTAAAGTATCAACATGTAATGTTGAAGTATCAGTATGTAATGTTAAAGTATCAGCATGTAATATTGAAGTATCAGCTAAATGACAAAGTATCATCATATTATGAAGAGGTATCAGCATGTAATGTTAAATTAACAGCATGTTATGACAAAGTATCATATAATGAAGAAGTATCAGCATGTAATGTTGAAGTATCAGCATGTAATGTTAAAGTATCAACATGTAATGTTGAAGTACCAGCATGTAATGTTGAAGTACCAGCATGTAATGTTAAAGAATCAGTATGTTATGTTGAAGTATCAGCATGTAATGTTAAAGTATCAGCATGTAATGTTAAAGTATCAGCATGTAATGTTAAAGAATCAGTATGTAATGTTTAAGTATCAGCATGTAATGTTGAAGTACCAGCATGTAATGTTAAAGTATCAGGATGTAATGTTAAAGAATCAGTATGTAATGTTTAAGTATCAACATGTAATGTTGAAGTACCAGCATGTAATGTTGAAGTATCAGCATGTAATGTTAAAGTATCAGCATGTAATGTAAACGTATCATCATTTAATGAAGATTCTCTACATAAGGTGGTTAAGGCGTTCCATACTTGAGACGTAGGACGCAGTATGCTATGACCTTCTGATTAAACAATACACTTCATTGACTCACTGTGACACATATACGGACCACTTTTAACGTGATGGTAAACTGATGTCAAAACACATGTATGTAATAATTAAAAGCAGAAGAATGTTCACATGTCCTTTATGCCGGATATTAAACGACCCGAAGGCACGTTTGCGCAGAGTACTGTAGAGGGGCACAATAGACATACTGTAAAATTGTGATTGTTAAGGTGGCTGGGTGGTCAACCAATTAACCATCAAATCTACCTTAATTTTTAGATATGATTTGTTAAGAAATAGAGCTACTGTTTAGTAAAGAAAAAATTCATAAATTTTAGCTTTTAATTTTAATTTTTTAATTTTCCTTTATCATTATACAGAGATCTTCTTCTAAAGGAGAACAATACAGTCTAAAAATTGCCATGACCATCCAGCCCTCTTAATATAGTGATTTTAAAGTATGTTTACTCACTTCAATGTCACATGAGCAATTGAAGGGTCATGACTGGATGTCTTAACATAAACAGTGAAAATGTTTTTTCTTCCATAGGTTATACGTATGTGCTATGAAGGTACACATAGCTTTGATTGTTGTGAAAATTATTATTTGCAACTGTTCACTGCCATCATATCATTATAAACCACAAAGTGTATTATTTAAATGTGCACTAGATCCAAATGCTTAGGATGATCCAATCGTTCAAAAGGTTACGACCGAAAAAACGTGTGCTATGAGCGGGGTTCGAACTTACTGCCCACAAACCTTCGAACACTTAAAAACTCGAGATCATTCAGTCAAAGTTATTGAAGAACAAACCCGATTAGAAAAAAACAAGTTGTTTTTAAAAAATCTTCGTCATCTGGTGATCAATCCTAAAAAAAACCCTATAACCAACTCAAATATTTAAACAGTATTGAAAACTAAATGCTACAGTAAATTGGGACAGAATGATCAACATACAGCGATACAGTAAAATATAATAAAAACTATTATATACAGTAAAACACATTTATAACGAAGTCCCAGGGACGGACAACTTTACTTCGTTATAAGCGTAATTCGTTATATCCGTCAAGTTTTCAACATGTAATAAAGTCACGGGGAATGAAAATCACTTCGCTGTTAGCGTCAATTCATTATAAGCGTGTTCGTTATAACCATTTTTTACGGTAGTCCCCCTCCCCCGTTTCAACGGTAGGGGAATGATAAAAATATTAATACAATACCGTATTCTATCCAAGTAATGTCGCTACAGAATTCCACAATCCCACCATCTCCTGTGAGCATACAGTGATACTGAGATGGAGATTGACAGATATAACCTGCCACTCTTTCCCGCCATTTCTCTTCGGTGTCCGGACAACGACGCCTGGGTTCGTACACGGTTATTACCGCGCTCTGTACTATGCCAAAGCATATGGCGTTAAGAAATATTAGAAAGCGCTGCCGTACCATGGCGAATAATGTTTGAAAAGGCCAATTAAATTATATTTGTTGTACTTGATGTTTTGAAGGGCTTAGAGTGTTAACACGAGTACAATAAAATGTTTTATGTTATTTCTAGTATTAGTAATTACACGTGATTTAATCACAAGATTTGACACGTTGACATGTACTTTCAGGATCCGGGTATGGACATTGGTGTTAGGCCAGAACCCTCCTGGTTATTAATTCCTATACCGGTATATTTATCAGCATAAAAAATGTACATTTATACTCCATATATTGATATTATGTACAGGACCATTATAAATGTTTATTTTTCCTATACTCACGCATAAAGTGTAAATTGTGTATATGTTTGTAATATTCTCTATGTTGTAAACTACAACCAAAGCGATACAATAAACTGTTTAACTGTTTAACTGGAAACAGTACACGTATACATGAAAATTATAAACACTGTACCGGATAACTAAGCTAGTGCAAAGGGGGCATTTTTGCTCCCGCTTAAAGGTCTTACGCAGGGAAATAGCCTATCAAAATGAACTTAGGTCCAGGGCAAATCTTCTCTGCATGGATTCCCTCATTGCTTTGGTTCTTCCCGGAAATATGTGACTGATGAATGGAGCCTTAGCAGTCTGTTTTCTTTGAGATTAAAAAATCGGCGCAGGTCTTTGAGGTTTTCAATGACATGTCCTTGGTTTTCAGATGCATAGGAAGCAGCGGCACTATCTTCATCTCTGGTGAAATGGGAAATGACAAGGAGACGGTCATCACTTTGCAGCTAAACGATGCATTCCGCAGCCCATCTCTTTTCATTTCAAATGGCGCACTCTGGAGGAATGGTTGCAGTGCAGTCTTTATGTTCTGGGCAAGCAATTTCCTTTCCCTTGGCTCTTAGAGGGGTGCCTTTCGTGCACAGTTTATTGCCACAAAACACTGCCACAACATTCTTCTGAGTAACATTTTCACTTCAGTGTATGTCACTTGTGTGGCGGCTGGGAATGGGTTTTCCTGGATGGCACTGAAGGTAGCATTGTTATACCGGGCATCTCTGTCTGCTCTTATAGATGATTATTCGTTAAAGACTTAAATTTCCTGCCATATTTTCTTCATGCTGTTTCTTGCCAACATCAGTGATGATTTTGCCTACTTTGTTGCAGGTCTGTTGGTGGCTAATGCTGGTTCGATGTTTGCGTTAAGAAGCATACCACGCATACCCTCTGTTGTAAGGCTGGTATCCAAGTAACCGACAACCATGGCCACATCAAGCCGTGTGGCTCTTCGTCCCCTCGACTTCCTGTTTCTTGGTTCATTTTAAATGTCTATAAATTAGAGTTGAACATTTTTTTAAGAACACGCACATTCACTCTCACATTTCAGGTTTCATTTCATTCTAAGTTCTTTTTTCAACAACTCACTGGTTATATATTAAGTTTTGAAATCTAATGTAGATGAATTTAACAGAAATTACTCCAAAATTCAGCTATCTGTTAGGAAGAGTTATCTCCTACCTTTTAATCCCTTAGATTTTCATGCGCTAGCATATGAGTAATAGATAAGAACTAGATATTTTCTGTAAATTTCATTAACTTTTAGTTGTCTTAAAGATGTTGCGTAAAAATTCAATTGATAGACCATGAGGGGGCGCTAGTTTTAGGAAGGGGATCTGGGGCTGGGGGCCGCCTTAAGGACCCCAGTGGGTCAAGGGCAAAGTGGTGGGGGCGAAGCCCCCGGGAACCTCATAGATTCTAGAGATTTTGAAGGGTAAAAATGAAGTCTTAAAATTAAGACTTTTGTATATCTTGTGATTATTCTTGAAAGTAATAAAATTATTTTCAATTTTTAAAGGTTTGTAGATTTGAGACCTGCAGGAATCCCATCAAAACCCTCTGCCTTGCAGAAATATAAGTTTTCTTGCGATTGACTGTAAATTAATCACTTTGAAAAAATCAAGTTCAATGGGACGATGTAAATGAAGGTTAAACAAGAGGCCCATGGGCCACTTTGCTCACCTGAGCAACACTAGACAATAAAATCAGTTTCATGAAGTCATATCAAAATGTCGGGACAAGGAATGAGTAAAATAGATCTGTATTAAAAGATTTTCAAACTTTTCTACAGATATGCAAATGTTAAACCCCTTTTGTAACTAGATGATTTCATAGTTATATCACATATTGAGCACTGCCATTCTTAAAAAGATCAAATTTATTTCCTATGTAAAAATTCGACCACTCCCGCCCCCCCCCCTACATTATCATTATAGTTTTATCCTTTTTTATTTGATTTTTAAAGATTTTTCTATATATATAACACTATCTGAGAATGCTTCTTCTCAAGTAACAGCTTTTCTGCTTAATTGTTTTTCAAAAAGAGGATATCATGTCTCTTTACATTCCTATGTAAAAATTCGACCCCCATGGTGGCCCCACTCTATCCCCGGGGGTCATGGTTTGAACAAACTAGAATTAGCACTACCTGAGGGTGCTGCCACACAGGATACAGCTTTTCTGGCCAATTGAATTTTTGAAGAAGATTTTAAAAGATTTTTCTCAATATTCCTATATAAAAATTCGCCCCCCCCCCATGGTGGCCCCACACTACCCCCAGGAATCATGGTTTGAACAACTTGAATCTACACTACCTGAGGATGCTTCAACACAAGTTTCAGCTTTTCTGGCAAATAGGTTCTTGAGATATTTCATATAAAATCTCCCCCCCCCATTGTGGCCCCACCCTTAGCCCGGGGATCATGATTTGAACAAACTTGAATCTACACTTAGTCTACCTGAGAATGCTTCCACACAATTTACAGCCTTTCTGGCCAATTGGTTCTTGAGTAGAAGATTTTTAAAGATTTTTCTATATATATATTCCAATGTAAAAATTCAACCCCCAATTGTGGGCTCACCGTACCCCAGGGGATCATGGTTTGAACAAACGAGAATTAGCACTACCTGAGAATGCTTCCACACAAGTTACAGCTTTTCTGGCCAATTGGTTTTTGAGAAGAAGATTTTAAAAGATTGACTCTATATATTCCATGTAAAAATTCGATCCCCCATTGTGGACCCACCCTTACTCCGGGGATCATGATTTTAACAAACTTGAATCTACTTTACCTGAGGATGCTTCCACACAAGTTACAGCTTTTTTGGGCAATTGATTTTTGAGAAGAAGATTTTTAAAGATACCAACAATATTTTAATAATCCTTAATTATCTCCCTTTAAAAGAAGGTGTGGCACTTCATTTTAACAAACTTACATCTCCTTCACCAAAGGATGCGTTGTGCCAAGTTTGGTTGAAATTGGACCATTGGTTCTTGAGAAGAAGTCGAAAAGGTAAAACGTTTACAGACGGACGGACAGACAGATGGACGCCGGACAAAAAGTGATCAGAAAAACTCACTTGAGCTTTCAGCTCAGGTGAGCTAAAGACGATAACCTAATAAACATGGAAGAGTCGTTATAAACACTAGCTAGTATAACCAATTGCTATCACATTTGAAAGAGCGTGACTAAAATGGGCTTTCTATTTACGTTTCACCATTGAACACACGGGTTTTGTTTATGCTACACCGTTGAAATTTATCTAATGTAGAGAAATCCCTTAAGTTTCCAAAAACACCCCTGCGAATGTGTTCGGAATGTTTTCTTTATCGTTGCTAAGTATGTAATAAATCCAGAGGTAGTCGAATGAAAGTTCACGATACTTCCTCGAGATTTGTTAAGTTCCTGTGAAATTTAGAGCGGAAGTATATAAGTCAAAATACGTAAGTACTGGTCGTTTTTCATATCATATCCTACTTTAAAAATCTATTAAGATATATATCTTATTTCATTATCTAGCGGTTATTTTAAACTAAACGATGATATTCAGAAAAGAGTTATCGTTCGTGTACAACCACTCTACACGTGGTTGAAAATGTAAACATTAGATTGCTTGATAAAATCATTACCATGTTTTATGCTTTTGATGTGCAATACCATGATTTTTAAAAAAAAAAAGAATGGGTGTCTGTTTTGTATAAAAACTTAGTATATCGAGCCATTTTCAAGTAACATTCTGCATAAAATAGTAAAGTCTGTTTCACTATTGATGCTATTACTAGGTCAGTCGCGGATCGAAAATTAATCCTATGGAGGATCGCTACTAAGCATGTGTTATATACATACGTATATTTTATTGATAAAGACAATTTTGTTATATATTTCATTCATATGGAATTAATTCTTCTTTTCTAAACTGAGTGTTATTTTATGTTTGAAATTTAATTTGTTTGATCATTGTAGAAATACATTGCCGCATCTGTTTGTGATCTCTCATGTTGACATCTCCCTCCTCTCCACTATCCATTTCTCACAGTGATCCCCTGTTTATTGCCATTTGTTTATTTTCGTTTATCTGATTGATGGTCAGATCTTAGACTGGTGTGTCTTTGAATTTATTATGGTAATTTCCTCTTGTAGAACGCTCAAAGAATTTATGTCTTTGAGCGTTCCAAATTTTGGTTCCATTTTAAAGTTATTTGATTGGTCCTTTATAAAAAAAGGGGAGGAGTTGTCAAAGATGAGACATGCGGGATAGATAATTATTTTACACTCTCACTTTGGATTTCTTTTTAAAATGATGTTTGTTTAATTTGTGATTTTGGACTTTAATAAATTCTAAATTTTCAAACCGGATATTTTTATTTACGCTACGTTACGTAAACAACTTACGTAATCACAACACATGGTAATTGTTGCAACAGAAGAAAAAACCTATATTTTCTATTGTCACATATATATTCTAGAACTCATTTTTCCACCAAATAATGGAGATAAAGTTTAAAATCAATAAACGTCTAGATTTTTCATATGATTACCTAGATTCTGGGAAATAGACTTTAAACACGAGGCACGATTTTTACTGCGAAACAGAAAGGGTCAAATAAAACTACGTGGTCTAAATTTAACTGACAATAACATTCGCAGGGGTGAAAAAGCTGATATCAAGACTCGCAAAATTTTGTGCATTTTCTTTGCCAGAAAGAGTATGATTTAACTTTATTTTGACAATTGTAGGGGCATTGGAGAGTACAATACTGGGTGTAACCAATTTGCTTTTAGTGTCATTCCTGGCAGGTGATATATTTACCGTTGAGAAATAATATCCTTATTCTAATATAAATTTAAAATGGACTTTAAAAAAGTTTACGGGCAAACTGTGTCTATCACTGCATGTCTTGCCAATTTTATTTAGGAACAAGCTAATATTTTAAAAAGTTAATAAACTAGCACAGTTGAATAATCACAGGATGATATAGTTTTGACCATAATAATATCATTTGTATCAAGATATAGTAAAAAGTTTGTTTTTTTTAAACCTAGCTAGAATATTTGGATTTTTCTATACGAAATTATATATAGTATTTGCCCAAAAATATCATATTTAAAATGTTAAGGCAAATCTGAAAGGTAATTTGTTGACTATCCAGCCTTTTGATTTTAAATTTAATTAAATCAACAAGATTTGTCTGGCTTTTAAGCTAATACGACGCAATCGATGCATATTTCGCTTGAAACCAGCGTCATTTTTAACTTGTTTTGACGCAAGAAATAGATAGTTACATGTACGTCCTATTGAAAGTCCAAGGTCTTGTTAAAATGGTTCTACATTTTGAAAGATACAGTCTCATAACTGCAGCAGTGTGTGCATACAAATTGAGTAACGCGCCTCAGTATATCACTTGATCTCTGACCCACTTAAAAGGACACTATTTTTACAGCATTTCAAGTATAGACTTTATCTAGTCTTCAAACCACGTGTTTGCCATAATTGTGTTACTCTTATAAGTGTACGTCCTTCACATGCCATATAAAACTAGTGTCTGTCCTCCTCATCATAACTATCGGTATCTACTTAGTTCATGGGCTTAATATTCAGGAGCAGAGGAGAAGATTTTCAAACAAGAGGCCAATAGGCCTTAACGGTCACCTGAGTAGCATAACCCATACACAAACTTGTCAAGGAGTCTCATATATGCATTTAATTAAGTTTTATTCTGGAGTAGAAAAATTGTAATGACGACCACCTCCCTGCCTGAAATCTTTCAAAAAAGACTATTAAACCTATAATTTTAGCGAAAAACTTAATTTAAAAGATCATAAAAGAATGCATGACCTGATATTGAAAAGGTGCAAGACTCTGATAGAAAATAATTTTCCCATATTTATTAACTTTCAGGATAGGTTTTATGTGTATATGTTTTCATAGAAAAGCTATAACAAGGTTGTTATTATACATGTTTTATCTAAAACAACCCCCCATTCCCTTGGGCAGACAGAAACTGTTGAATATTCACTCTTCATTGACAATCACCATCTGGGATTTATACCAAAATCATTTTACCTTTATATCAGTGATTTTAGTTAGCCAATTATTACTTTACTATTAACAAGTCTATTTGTTTATTTTGAAAGTTCAAAAACTATTTTTGTTTCGAATGATAAAATCCTTGCATAACTCTTGATCATACAACTTCTTATAATTACATTATATTCAATGATTAATAAGTAAATATGAACAAGCAAAGGAAGATAACTCCATTAGGAAGAAGCAAAGGAAAATAAGGGAAATTAACTGTTACCCCCCCCCCCCCCCCCTCTTTGAACTCATTCCAAATGCTTTCCAAATGCTAGGTCCTGAACCCTGACTTAGGGGTCATGAATTTCACAATTTAGGTAGAGGAGTTAGTGGACATCATAACCATGCATTCAGTTTTTTGCCCACATGTGTGGGAGTAAAGATTTTAAGATTAAATACATTTTTACTATATGGCTATATTGGCCTCACCCTAGGGCCTAAACCCCTGTCCCAGGGGTCATGAATTTCACAATTTAGGTAGAAGACTCGATGGACATCATAACCATGCATTTAGTTTTTCACAAATATATATGAGAGTATAGAAGAAGATTTTCTAAGATTTAATACATTTTTACTATATGGCCATATTAGCCCCACCCTAGAACCTGAACCCCTGACTCAGAGGTCATGAATTTCACAATTTTGGTAGAGGGCTTCATGGAAAACATAACCATTCATTTAGTTTTTCACAATTATATATGGGAGTAGAGAAAAGGATTTTCTAAGATTTAATTAATACATTTTTACTATATAGCCATATTGGCCCCACCCTAGAGCCTGAACCCCTGATCCAAGGACCGTAAATTTCACAATTTTGGTAGAGGGCTTCATGGACATCATAACCATGTTTTTAGTTTTTAACACATATCTATAGGAGTAGAGAAGAAAATTTTCTAAGATTTAATACATTTTTACTATATGGCCATATTGGCCCCACCCTAGAGCCTGAACCCCTGACCCAGGGGCCATGAATTTCATAATTTTGGTAGAGGGCTTCATGGACATCTTAACCATGCAATCAGTTTTTTCCTCACATGTGTGGGAGTAGAGAAGAAGATTTTTGAAAAATTTGCTTTTTTTTTTTGCATATTTGGCCCCACCTGTGGCACCCTGGGGGTGGTTGAGCCACCAATTTCACAATTTACATTCCTCTTACCATAGAGATGCTTCACACCAAAAATGGAAACAACTGGCCTTGTAGTTTTTAAGAAGAAGTTAAAAATGTAAAATTGTTAACGCACGACGGACGAAAACAGATAGCAATAGGTCACCTGAGTTAACTCTGGTGACCTAAAAATTAATATATCTTCACTTTATAATCATTAGAGCCCCGATCTAATACCAGAACCCCTGACCCAGGGGCAATGAAATTTACAATTTTGGAAGAGGCATTCTTCCTCAACATAACTATGTACTTATTAGTCCCCTACCGGTTTCATTGGAGGGGACTATAGCTTTCCTCTGCGTCCGTCAGTCCGTCCGTCCGTCTGTCTGCCCGTCCGTCCGTCTGTCCCACTTCAGTTTTCCACACTTTTTTTCTTATGATAATAATAATATGAAACTTACTGTACAGCTTCAAAATGTCAAACTACAGATCAAGTTTACACTTTTATAGCGTTTGGTTGACATATTTTCGAGAAAATTAATTTTTTTAATGTTCGGGTTCGTTATCGGGTTCGGTGTGTATTGAATAAACGAGGCCAGTGTGTAGTTAGAAATAATATCGTGCGTTACTTGTACCATTCCTTTTATCATTTCTAACAAACAAATAAATTCTGTAAAATAGTGTCAAACATTGTTTTGTAAATTTAATCGGCAGGGTATTTTTGTATTATTACAATCGGGTTCGTTGTTGGGTTCGGCTGTTTAACTGTTTGGTTTGATTCGGGGTACAGAAGACGTATTCTCTTTTGAGAAGTGGACAGGCATAGCCTACATCCACTTCTCTTCGCAAGCCCTCATATTTTGATTCTGGAAAACGTGTAAATGTCGGAACCGAAGACGGTTTACGCTTCGACCCATGTTTCGATTCCAGTTTCTCTGAATTTTCGTAACAGACCTATAATTTCCTCATTTTAAACATAAATGCACACATTTATCACAAAAAATTCAACACTAACCCGCTGTCTAATCATTTTCTCAACTTCTACATCCCGGGTTTAAATTTTGTGTATCGCATCGTTTATCTAGGTCAGTGCAGCTTAAATGTTTGTGTTTCGGATAAAATTGGTAATATATTAAAGAAAATAATGCCGAAAACGTCACTGAATTAATTAAATCTTACAATGTATAAAAAACAGTGAGTCACAAAATTACACAGTGGTATTTCTTTCCTTTTTAACCATCTCGTTTGGTGACATACCCAAAATTTGCTCTGGATCTATTCTTAAACATTAAAACAAACTGATAAATATAGCAGGAAAGATTAAAATCAAGTTTTTTGTGTTCGTGACACAATTATTTTAGCTAATTTTTCTTTAAATAGTTAAACAATTCTTTTTATCTCTTTAAATTATAAGAAGAATACGTTTTATCTAAAGTCTACAATCATACACGCAAAACAATATATTTTCCAATTTTTCCGACTTTAATTTTTTTACTTTTTAAACCACTAATAGCGAGCGATCACATAATTCAAATCCGGGATGTAGAAGTTGAGAAAATGATTTGACAGCGGGTTAGTGTTAAATGTTTTGTGATTAATGTGTGCATTTATGTTTAAAATGAGGAAATTATAGGTCTGTTACGAAAATTCAGAGAAACTGGAGTCGAAACATGGGTCGAAGCGTAAACCGTCTTCGGTTCCGACATTTACACGTTTTCCAGAATCAAAATATGAGGGCTTGCGAAGAGAAGTGGATGTAGGCTATGCCTGTCCACTTCTCAAAAGAGAATACAGAAGACGGTAAGAAATGATATTGTGCATAACAGTGCATCGTTTTCACAAATTTTTACCAGCGAATACTTAATGGATTTGGCGAAATTACATGAGATAAAATAAAAAGTATTATTTTACCCACTTTGTATTTAACTTCTATATCAACTATTTAGTTTTAATTTCCTCTGTTCTTTTATCTCTGATTAAAGCATGACATCTCGTTTACAATAGTTCTGAAATAGTTGTGTGCTTGGAAGCTTTTTTAGAATAATACAAACCGGTAGGGGACGTGTATTGCTTATGCAATACTCTCAGAATGCTTGTTTCATTGGCTTTATACCCAGGAGCAGAGGAAAAGTTTTTTTTTAAGAATTAATGCATTTTCACTATATTATCATTAGAGTTCATCCCTAACACCAGAACCCCTGACCCAGGGGCCATGAATTTCACAATTTTAGTAGAGAGCTCAATGCTTATTAAAATCATGCCAGCAGTTTGACTGCTTGATGTCCAGGAATAAAGAAAAAGATATTTTTAAGTTTGTATTAAATTTGATGGTTTTAGCCCTAACCCTCAGGTCCCTTAGGGGCAGGGGTAATGAATTCAACAATTCTTTTAAGTCCCCTTCACCCATAGATACTATATGCTAGATTTGGTTAAAATTGGCTCAGTGGCTCCAGAGAAGAAGCTAAAAAATTTCAAAAGTTTACGACCGATAATGCGTATATTCTTAAAATAACCTTTTGCAATACAAAAAATGGTCTGAAAAGTTCACGAAGGACAAGTATTCTATTGTCCAACTTATGAAGTTTATTTGTGATGACTGTAATAATTATGTGTACCTTGTTCCCTACGGAGAAGGATTGGTGCGAGATCGACACCAACTTGGTCAATTGGGTTACACATGCATTTGAAACAATTAAACTAATTCAAGTAATGCAAAAAAAAATACCTGTAGCTATTTCGTGAATAATTTACTTTAAATAATATGTGGCATTAGAGTATTTTTCGAGTATTTTCTTCAAAAAAAATTTATATCAGTATGAATTTGAAAGATTGCCATAATCACCGGGTACTTTTTACATATCAAAAAAAAAAAAATATTTCTGATATAGAATGCTGTTGAAGAAAGCATACATAGCATAAAGTTGCATGATCACATGGCCAGTCGGCAAAAAACAATGTGGTCAATCGGGCAAAAACAATTTAACGTGGTAAGTCGGAGCAGAAACCACGTGGTCAATCAGCAGAAACCACGTGGTCAATCGGCAGAAACCATGATGTATTTAAATGACTAGCACTGTCCCCGATAGCTCTGGGTTTCTTTGCCTCTGGTTTGGTATAACTACACCTCAGCTCACTCGTACAACTGTTTAAACTTTGGTTCACAATCACTTGGTCTTTAAAGTCCACATTTCCTGAAAATCTCTTTGGGTTTATGATATGTTTGATTCCTTGTTTAGGGGTAGAGGTTCCTAGAAATTCATCGCCGAAAAATATTCCGAAGTCTTGTGGCACTTTTTCGTACCCATAGTTACGACTAGAACTATTTTTCGTGTCACTTTTAATGTTGGTTCCTGTTGAACTTGGTTGGATTTTACAGCTATTACCCGTGTCATCTTTCTCATTTGATTGTTGCAGGAGTACATTGCCTACAATGGAATAAAATTAAAGATAAGAAATGTATCCCAAATAAGAGGCTATCATAATAGAAAAAAAAAACCTAATCGTGACGTGTGCATGATTTCATAACAGTTTTAAGGAAGCTGGGTGGTTAACAAAATAACCATCAGATCTGACTAACTTTTTTAGATGAAATAATGACAATAACAATCCGTCAAAAATCCATAAAACGAAATACAAATTCAAAACAAAGCAACACGGACCTCCAAAACCGGTCACACCCGCCGTGTGCTCTTTGTCGTAATCGGGAAAAGACGGAAAAGTCCGTAGACAATTGGGTGATTAATTAGGGTCTAACAATCAGTATGAAAAACGTCAGTCAGCATGCGACCCAGTGGAAGATTGAATTTGCTGACAAGGCCGTTGTATCGACCATAGAACTTACGATATGATTTTTTGAGCTATAAAATATCATATAGTAAGGAAAAATTCCATTCAATTTAGCTTTAAAATTTGAACGTTTTCCTATATCTTTATACAAAGCTCGTTTTCTCGAGAAGATTGAAAAACTAGTAGTCAAAAAATGGCCACGACCATCGAGCCCTCTTACTTATGGTTCATTTCTCCCGAGTTTGCCCTCATATAAAATCTTACTATAGGATTTATGGTAGCTGCAATAATGTAGCCCTCTTCCGATTTTTTTTTGGGGGGGGGATATAAAAATCGGAGAGGGCTACATTATTGCATCTAGATTTATGGGTGGGTTTTTTTTCCAGACGATATCTGTAAAATAATCATTTGGATGCAAATCAATATCTTTTATGAAAAATAATTCAAAATCGCCAAGACAGTTTTACAAGGGAAAACAAGTTATGCGTGAACACGCATATGAGAGTTATCTTTCGCATAAGACGGTCGATACTTAAAGTTACGATGTTTGTATCAATTCTACAATGCCCATCTTTATAATACCAAGGTTAATCAAAATATTCTTCGCACTAATGCGAGGTACAAAACATTATGACATTTGGCATTGCAAAGATGAGAGGAAAATATAGTGTATGATACTAGAAGATTAAAAGGTCCAGAGCAATGCCTTACTGGCGAGAGATCCGTTGTTCCTCTGTTGCCGTCGTCTGAGACACAGACAGGTTAAGATGACTGCGAGAACACAACACACAACACACACTGATGTGACTGCTATAAAAATGGACAGAGGAATGGCTGGCGACTCCGTCAAACCACCTGTTAAACAATATAAATTTATTTAGGATACACACGTACATATTAATTTTGAGAAAGTAACGAATCTGCTGCTCTTATAATGATAGCTAAAAGCCTTGCACACAAACTTTATCTAAAAGTAGTGTTACTGGTACGATGATGCTCATGTTTATGAACATGTTTCTGTATTACATTACGATCAAGTGGAATTAATTAAAGTGAATTGAGATTATTAATACAAAATAAAATAAAATCGGAATAAAATTTATCCGCTTACACTCTAATACATGTATATAATTCATGAGTTCACTGAAAACAAATATTCTATGCAATAAGTGAAATATTAATTTTTTTATCAATGTCGGATAAATTTAACTTGTTCATTACTCAGTTTACAAAAATCTTTTTTTAATGAAATAAATTAAATCAAGCAGGAGAGAAAACCATTGCCACCCTCCCCTAGAGCTTGCCTTTGCAAATGATTTCGTCGTTTCCGTTGCTACAATCTCTCACTCCGTTACATATGAGAGTACGAGAAATACACGTGTCGTCTGCGCAGCTAAATTCTTCTGAGACACAAGCTACAACGACATAAATGATAAGAAAATAAATAAATATTTAATTAAATAATATCTGAATTTTCTAAAGACTAATGTGGGTTAAAAGGAAAAAGATATGGCAGCGATGAAACTGACAATACCATTTGTCAAAACGGTTCACAATCTTAAATGAGTACATATGTATGTATGTTAATAAATTAGTTACGCATGGAGTGCGTCGACTTTACGTTCATGTTATAATAAACAAAGAAATATTCATAATTTTTTACTTACGGCAAGTCACATTAACTGGAACACATTTAAACTGTCCACATGTTTTGTATAATTCCAGATTTGGTCCGCATCCTGCTGGGTTTGTTTCGTTGACGCTCATTCTGGAAACCTGCGGGAGGAGAAAGAACATATGATTATACAAATGGCGAAGCAAAGAAGACACATTCTTTTTAAGTAGAAGGAAAACGTTATTCTTGACTTCTTCATTGGATTAACAGCGTGACAATTAGGGAAGCTCGACTGTGACAGATATACGAGCAGTAATGGTAGAAATAGATGGTTGTTGAAAAGCAATTAATGAGCGTATCTGAAGACAATATAAGGGAGATTAATGAAAAGCTTTTAAAACTACTTCATAATAAAAAAAAATAAAGAACCTTCTGTTTTTAAATCCCATGCAATTTCTCTCAATTATGAAAATATGCCTTTACAGGTACGGATGGATGTTGTTAAGCTTTAAATGTCTTAAAAGTTTCCCTAAACTGTATAGAGTTATGCAATTTATCAATTTTTAAAATAAAAAGTGTCCAATTTAAAACTATAAGAATGCATGTTGTAATTGTAGCACAACTTTTTTATTTTACACAAAATACTAGCTCGCCTGAAACACTAAGAATTCTTGACCTGTAGATAATAGAAGAAAATACCATCAGGAGCCCAAAAGTTTAATGAAGACCTAGACATTAAAATTCTAAAAAAAAAAATTGGGGTTCAATAATTACATATATGAAATTCCAACCAGCAGAAATACAACACATGTTGCAAATTTCTTGTAAGTACAATGCCGTAGACGACTATTCAAAATGCTATTCATCTAGTAACATTCAGTACCTTGAAAATGATAATAAACTCCTCAACTATGCTAAAACTTGTCACTCATCCGGGCATCAAGAAATTGGTACACTGCTGACAGTTGCACGCGTCTTTGGTGTATAATGCTTTGATCCCCCTTATATAGATCCTTCTTAAACGGGCCACGAGGATAGAGTGACGGAGAAATCGCCTTACCAGATGAGTAAGGGAAGTAGAGATTGAGAGAGAGAGAGAGAAAAAAATTAAGGGGGATTCAGTCTAGCCTCAGATTATCATTAGTTTTCACTGAGAGGGAAGGAGACACAATAAGAAGCGAGGAAAACAATGAGACTTTTAACACAGACGGTTTCCTACGGGTACGATTTAGTTCAATGATAGCGCTGCTTCTAATGCGATTTGTGGCCGATAAGGGGTACAAATGTGGGCGTGAGAAGTGCCCGCGTGCCAAAACGTAAATAAAAAGACCAATCACCAAAAAAAGCTGGCATCCAGATTTGTTTTTTAATCTGACATATTGAGTAATTCTCCAAGCTGTGAAAAGTAACACATTTACCATGAACAAGATTTCAAATGGTCTGATTAAGAGTTTACATCGTGAAAATAAAACAATGTTTGACAATTATCAGATTTAACTAACACCTTTCACTGGTATATGGTGTTTTTTTCCCCCTGACAACCATTTTGCCCCCAACGTAATATTCCCATGTAACGTTTTGAAACCAATATTCGTTTCTTCTGGTGTTTGAGAAAATACCAACATTTATTACGTTTCTTGATTGCAATTTTTATACCTATTTGATCTTCATTTTTCGATGGACGACGATTTCTCAATGAATATTCTTTTAAAAATTGACATCAGGACATAAATTACCTGCATTTGTCTACATCCATCATATCCTATGTAACCACCTGTCCGACATATACCCACGGAATGTGTGACCATCTACAGAATCGTGTATTACTATGAAACAGCAACTTTCCCCCGGGGGTCACGATTTGATATATGACCTGAATTCCAATGAATGAATCAGTAAGGATATAGGTATAGAAGATGTGTACGATCAAAACATAGGTAAACAAAGGACAAGCCGATAAAACAGGCCAAGATTCTATCTGTATGTCGTATTATGTATATACATGTATCGTAGTATACGCGCGACCGTATTTTAATTATGAGTTTGTTTGTTAATGTTTGCTGTCAAACCGTTTCATGTTGCGATAAAATCTCTTTATCTATTTATTTTTTTCTGGGTTCATTGATATCTTTTTAACAATTTTACAACCCATTGTAGTGTCTCTAACTTTGATTTTGTCTTTAAGGCATTTTATGACAGATATGTGCTTGCTTTAAAGAAGAATCTACATGGAAATTTTGGTTGTGCATGACTTCATACATAAAAAGAAAAATGCAAAATTTCTTTATTTTAAACGTTTTATATGAACCTTACCTTTTTTAAAAATGTGTCCCTTTTTGAACTTGAACATAGGTAAGAAAACTATCTACCGGTTTAATTTCCTGTCATATGCATGTCCAGTGACTACGTTGTGTTTGTAACCTCTGTATGTAAGGTACTGTATTACAAATGCATAATGAATCGGGGTGGGGATGGGGGGTGGGGTGCACACCTGTGGTAAGATAAAAAAAATTCTGCGAAAGCATTCCTCAACACCACCACCCCCTCCCAACTTCCATAATATTAAAATTAATACGATGAAAGAAATGACTTATTCATATATGTGAACTGGACCTTGTTGACCCTCTTTAGTATTGAACAAAGCCACATTTAAAAGGACAAAAGTTAAAGTGTGAATCATTCCATGTACAATGGGAATCACTACAAGAGGCAAAATGTTTTAAAAGCACATTCTGATCGGATTACTTAAGATTACGAGGACTAATCAATGGAAGCGGATTACGTGATGAGTGGTGCACTCAATTACATAAAATGGCTACAGATCTATGGACACACACACACACACACACACACATACACACACACACACACACTCTCTCTCTCTCTCTCATTTTTATGCAAGATAAATCATTTTGGCCAAAAACAGGACATTTTCGTTTGAAAGCAGAGGAGAACCAAAGCATGGATTCTCGTGAGTTTGCAAGAACACATAACGTTGCTGCATTGGTTTTGGGGTGAAGTGGGAGCGGGAAGTGTAAATGTAAGGTTTTAATCCATGTTTTGATGTCTTTGACAAGTCCATTGCAATCTATACAGCATAGATAAGCTAAATAACTTTATTAAGCTATTCAAAATGCTAGAAGCTAGATAAAGCTATATATTCTAAACTAGCTCAATCTGATTGTACCGGATCTGTTTGAAAGCTATATGAAGAGATCAACAGTGGCGTCGGAAGCAAATTGAAAAGTTGGGGGGGGGGGGGGGGCTAGACTTATCAGAAACGTTGACAAGCAAAAAAAAAAAAAAGGAAATTGTTTATATATGGTTATGTCTAACTTTGCAAAAATAGTGAGTGGGCTAAGCCCCCCCCCCCCCCCGGTTCCGACGCCTATGATATTCAAGACAGTTTTCAATGAACCTTTAACTCTGATTACTATATATATATAGTTTGTAAAGCTATATTTAGTAGACAGATGTAGATTAACACAGTAGAAATTGCCATGACCACATTTTTAGAATATTTAGAATTGTTTAATTGATGTAAAGACAATATAATATCATTTCATTATGCACTAATATCATTACCAGGCCAGCTGCAGACTGTTATAAAAAATTAAAGCTACTTGTATATAATTTTCTCTTAACATCACACCTATCTGATGGCTTGTCAGAATTCATGAACGTGCCACGATCTCTCAAAAACTTATATACACGGTACAATCATCTTCTTACGTGTATTTCGACATAACCTCGTTTTGTTTTGATTTTTTTTTTTTGCAATTCAGTAGACAAATACTTTTTATAATAAATGCTTAGATTGACAACTTATGTATGTATATATGAATTGACCTACATTTTTTTATGATTAATTTAGCATTTCAATAGCTAAAGCCTTTTGTATATCAATGCTAGGATTGTAAACGTGTGTGTGTGTGTGTGTGTGTGTGTGTGTGTGTGTGTGTGTGTGTGTGTGTGTGTGTGTATATATATATATATATATATATATATATATATATATATATATATATATATATATATATATATATATATATATATATATTAACCTACCTTTCTGCACCAGTGTCTATTCCACTTCGTTGCTCCACGGAACTATGAAGTATATTGAAATTCCAAAACCAGACTTATATCAATCACTTATCCAGAAAAAAGGACCCGATCAACCAGTACTATTGTTAGTCCCCAAAAAGTGACTATTACAAGATTCACAGTTTTCTTTGTATTAATTGTCAAACAACGCCGGTACTTCGGTGAAAGGGATCGCTTAATTTGTTTGTGGAAGTCACCTTGAGAAGGAATTCCTTCCCCGAAGTTTATTTGAGCTAAATATGTAGCTTTTTATTCATGCAGTTTCTTTTACCTGAGTTATTCTAATCACACCTTTCAGTGTTGAACTGGCGGTTTTACGCTAATGCGCTGAAAAGTATTTCTCCCGACGGGAGGATCTTCTCACCGATGATTGAAAGTGTGAATGAAAATTCATGAAGTGTTTGTTCACGCTAAAATAACAGTGGAGGGTGGGGGGGGGGGGGGGTAGTGAGATTCTCAGTTACATGTATATCAATGGATATGTTACACAAATAAATATTATCCTGTTCATGAACAAAAATCTATAATCTTAAAAAGACCACTCTCTGGATGATCTTTTAAAAAAACGAATCTCATGGAATATGCAAATATTTGAATACCACAAAGCACGACTTTGGCCAATAATACGATTATTTTCGATATAGTTAATGGTTATTTTATCAAGCACTTTCGCAATTACGTTATACTTTGCACTTCTTGAAAAACAATTACCTTTGTTAATTTCTTTAAGAAGGGCTGAATATTTATAGCCATTTTAGACTATATTAATCTCCTGTAGATGAAGAACTCTCTAGGAGATTTTAGAAAATGTTCAACTTTTATAGCTGAAATACTTTTATTTTTTCTTCACTAATTATGTTTATGTCTAAAAACATCATATTTGGATTTATAAGGTAGATCTGATGTACAGTTTGTTCACCGGCCTCCTCATTAACTGTACATTATTTGTATTCTCTTTTGTTAGTGCGATTTTAACAAGAAAGGTGAAAAGGGGTAAGAGCTTCCTTTCTAAATAAGCGCACGAAACAGCTAATTGATGATTTGGCAAAGATGTTTTCCTTTGATCTTTTTTGAAATAATACGCTTATCAAGATGTGCACAAATGACAATTTTCTTCACCAGGATTTAGGTCATATTGTTTCCGTTGAAAACTTTAAGACATTGCGTACAAATGTAGACTCAACAGATAGGATATTGTTTCAAGGCCATACACAAACATCCGGGTATGTGTCCTCTTATACTAACGATATATACAGGTACATACATTTCAAGTAAGAATGTTCATTTAAATGTTAGGTAGACCGACTTATGGTTTCCGATTTACTGTTTAGAATAATTTTTTTCTGATTTAAAAATCATAAAGTTATCACTTGTTATGGGAAAGCTGGTAAAATCACGTGTGTTTTTTCAACACCGTATATTTTACATTTTAATGAATGACAATGCACCTAATCGTTTAAAAGAATACCAATAACAACAAACAAACCGTATTGGTACTTATGTATGAAAAATGATTTTATATAAACGATAGCTGTATTTTTATATTCGAATAATTTATCGACTGTTTCCGCAAAGTCCATGCACCATGTTCCATGTTCCAATTTGTTGTCTCAAAACCTTTTCTTTTTTATAATGCTAATACTAGTATTGGCTGTGGAAGGCCTCTCCCCCCCCCCCCCCACTTTTTTGCAGTTATACATAACCATAACCAAAGACCTTTTTCTTTTCTTTTTTTTTTCTTACAAGATTTTTGATAAGTCTACCCCCCCCCCACTTTCAATTTGCTTCCAACGCCACTGTAATCTTATACGACAACTAAATGAGTTGCTGGTTCTTACAGCCAAAATACATGTGTTCCAAACTGTCGCTTAACTATAGCTTATATGACTATAATCTAACTCATTTTACCGTTTCCGTCAATTTTTGATTACTAGTATCTATTTAACGAAAATAAACATACATATCAAAGAAGTACAATTGAAAGAAAAAAAAATAGGGGAAACATCTAAGACTTCATCTTTATTTACTTCTCCATGAATGCGAGCTTTGATGGGTGTATTAACTAATTTTGATTTTGTTCCATTCTTAAGTAATCTTGACGAAATTAATAATGCATTAACATCCAATACTGGGTATAAACTATTTACATATATTGTACTATGTGTATACAAACCAGGGACCTACATGCATAATGCATTGCCATTCATTCCAGATACACAAATAATTAAACAATACCTTTAAAATTCATTTTATTTTATCAAATAAGCAAAAATTAAAGTCCTAGTTAAATTACACAAAACTTAACAAGTATTCAACTGTGCGGAAACTATTTTAATTTTTAAATACATTGCAATGAATATGTTATAATATATATAAAGTTATATATACATATAAAAATGGTTTATCACATGTAGACAAAATACATACAATAAAGCAATAAAAACAAACTAAAATGGTCAAAAACCATGGTAAAGAAGTGATATGTTAAGACTTCCTTATCACTCTTCAATATTTTAAGGAATAAATGCACTCATGTGCCTATATGAAAATATGATAAAAGGCAATATCGTATTGCTATATGATGCTTTTGAGGCTGAGAAACAACAAAAATAAATAGAAAATCATGATCGGGTCGTTTTCTAGAAATTTATTTTTGATTTAGAGTAGAATTTTTCAAAAATATACTCCAATTCATTTTTATATTAAAATGCATTTCAATGACAATATCAAAAATATACATATGTATGTGTATTAGGAAATAAAACGAGCATCGCACACAACTTTGCATTGCAATGAAGGTTTGCTAGCAGAATCATTAATTGAACCAGTTAACAACATACGACGTCATAAAAATGGATGACCTCCCCTCACTCACAACTTCGTCTTCTCGCTGATATTGGCGGCTGATTTTCTGGCTCGTCTCTCCAGGTACTCCGTGACGCCGTATAGGTACATTCCGACACACAAGATGGTGAATGTAAGGTATAATTTGATGTCAGTCCTTACAAAGTTCCCGTAACCAAAGGCCAGGATAAAGCCGAGGGACTCCCACAGACGGTAGTTAGAGAAGGCGGCTTCCGAGTGGTCGGTGAATAAATACCCGTAGTATGCTGGATGATATTAAACCAAACAAAAAAATAAATATAATTATAAACCATGATTTAAAAAAAGATATCACTTAATGAATTTAATTCAACTTGATGCAAAGTTTGACATTTTTCTTGTCCCCGTTTATAAAACTGCCGCTGGATGGTCGACAAATTAACCATCAGATTTACCTTAAATTTAGATATGATTTAAACTTTTATTTGGTAATAGCAAATTCATTTTTGCATTAAAATTTAAGGATATAGAGCATTTTTTAATCAAGATAGCTTAAATATGACCACGATCATCAAATCTCATTGCCCTTCTAGCCGAAAAAGTCTTTAGAAACACTAAAGAATTATTTATATTCTTTCCGTGGTTTTTAATTTTAATATCGGCCCACTTTGTATCTCTTTGTCCTTTGAGCCAAAATCTCCATAGTGAGAGTAATCAATTGGTCATCATGAATCCAGCGAGAGACATTTGAATTTCTTACCATTAATTTGAGTTTGAATGACGGCATCCCCCATCCCCCACAAGGCGGCGAAGATATAGAACAGGTAGACTCTGTCTGGGTCGGGGACCCAGAGCATCAGCGTTATCTGTACCCCTCCGTGTAACAGGAATGCTGCAATAAAGAAATAAAGTTTTCCTATACTAGAATTGCATAAAATAAAATTGATCTCAATGCGATTACAAATTAGCTGAGGTACATATTATTACTTACTAGGTTTGTTACTGACTAACTACAGAAATATATCGGGTTGATCAATCTCATAGATGGCGAGGCGAAGCCGAGCCGTCTATAAGATTGATCAACCCGATATATTTTTGTAGTTAGTCAGTAACAAACCTAATAAGAGGTTTTTTTCCCCGAGGACTATCAAGTGACACATTTATTTATAAAAAGCGATGATCTACGCAAACCCATGTACATCACTGTATACAAGTTGCCTAACATCTCGTCCAATTTAACTCATTTAAACCCTTCAAAATTATCAATCTTACCTTTCAAATACTCTTTGAAAATCTGCTCTTTACTTATGTTTACTTACAATGTTTTGTTGCTATTCAATTTTAAACGTTTTCTCCCTTTCGTCTCAGAGATTTAAACAGATCTCGACGCTGTTATTATGTTCTACTCCATATACAACAATGTGACGTCAATATTCAAGGGGCAACTACTCTAATTTTAAAGAATTTCAAAGGACTCCAAATATTTTAAGAACTTACGGCATGCGGTTTCTGTATTAAATAATATGAAATGTCGAAATGAGTAGGCGAAACGTCGGCCAATGACGGCCATATTGCCTAATATTAATTCTCACCGAACAAACAGAGATATATATATGCGGCAGTCACGTGCTATGTTTAAACCAATGAAAGTGTGACATTTCAGTCAGAGGGAAAACAAATGAATATATATATATATATATACACACACACACACACACACACACACACACACACACACACAATAGTAGAACAAGCTTGTCTTTTAAACAGAGAGGTGAGCTAGCATTGTAGCCATCGTAAAACATAGAAATAAATTTATATTAAACTATTGGTTTAACTTTCTGAATCGATTAATTATTAATAGGAAGGCACATTGGTGCACAGAAATTGTGTGTTTGGGATGGGTGGGGTCTCAATTCAGAACGGTGAATCTAGAGTGGGCACTGGCATAACTCATTAACTGTGCTTTAATCATTCTGTAGTTACTGTAATTTCAATTTTGAGGTGAAAAATAAAAGATCAGTAGAACCAATTGTACTGATTTGTAGCAATCGTATCTTCTCGGGTCTTTCCGGCAAGCTCGGAAAACATATTCGAGCTTAACGGAAAGATCAAGGAAGGTATTTAAGAAATGATAGCTACAGTTTATTTATCATAATTTTAGAAAAACTTTGCATTATATAAGACCTAATTAAAGCAACTGTTACATTTTGGTATTTATGTACAGGTAAGACAAAAAACTTCAGATCATATGTAGATGATAAAACGAAATTGACATGGTACAGTTTATCTACAGAAGTATTCCCAGAATGCCCTTCCGTTAAGTCGAGCGTGCGTATTCCAGTAAAAAAGACTAACGTAGTTGCTAGCGTTCGAGAGCGCTAGCAATAATATTTTACAGAAAAATGCTTATCATAATAAAATCATATCGTTTCAAAAATTCATTACATTAAAATATATACAAAACAAATCTCAAATCGTCTCCTTTTTTATGCGGAAAAGTGTAGTTACCAAGAATAAAGAACGGGATATGACCGACGAACTGGACCAATCGACCAAAGATGAATGAGCAGGCAGCGTCCACAACGCCATAGCATATCATGATGTAGCCGATGTTCCAGATCCCAAGGGCGCACCCTATGTAGGACTGAAAGAAAGAAATCTTCTTAGAAAAGTAGGGGGTATAAGATTTACACATAGTATTGCAACAAAATGACGTAAACATCCTGCTCGACGTTCTGGTAACGTGAATTCTTTATGACATCAATAAATATTTCTTTAAGAAATTTGTTTAAGATAATGTAGTGAGTTCTGACATTATTCAGGAAATGTATTTGTAAATATAAGTAAATTCTTAGATAAATAAACTTGGTAAACAATTAACTTTAAACACAAATTTGACCAGACGAGGATTATTTGATATTAAAGTTTTAAATTTCGAAGTTTTTAAATTGACATAGTGGGCTGCTTTCTTACCTTTGTATAATCGCCCCCGACGAAGCCTTGTTCCACACCGCTGTAGAAAGTCAGCACCATGAGAAGTTTCTGGTAAGGGGACCTCCACCAGTGCTTAAACGTGGCGATCAGGGTGTCGAAGGAGAAGTCCCCGTATTGGTCGTGGTTATCCTTGTCCAGCTTGATTTTGTCCAAGAGAACGACAATAATGATGACGGCAACCACGGCACATCCGGTGTAGATTCCACACACCGTGTACACCTGAATAATGGAGACTGTCACGTCAAAGAAAATCAGACTAAATGCATTAATTAAAAATTGTCCTTAGAAATGTTTCTCATCAAAGATATTTTCAAAATTGTATTATATTGTAACTTCTGTATATTTGGAATTTATCATGGCTGTTTTTATTTCATAAGATCTGTTACATGGTTTTAATTTATATTTTTTTTTTTGTCACGCAAAATTTAATTCCACAGTTTGTTGATCATGCTATAAAAGAAGGGAAAAACTTAATGTTATGAATTTTATCAACATTGACATTTGAATGACACTGTACATCCACCAAAAATCTGTAAAGATTAAACATAGTTAGAGTATACTAGTAATACTAGTCAATACAAAAGAAGAAGAGCGTCTATTTAACGTTATTAATGTAGAGATTCCGTTAAGAAAAAGAAACTAACTGCAGGAATCAACCAACTTTAAAATAATGGTTAAAAGCTTAACTATGCCAAAGGCGATACATCACGTGAATTATACTTTTTTACTCAGAAAGGTTGATTTTTAATGTTACGTAATGCGCATAAATTTACACTTTTTGGTTACCTTCTCTAGTTCCGGCTTTTTCAGTGTTGTTTTGTTTTCTTTGATTGTGGGATCGAAGTTGGCACCACAGCTTTCTAGCTCTAATTTACTTATATTCAAAAACGAAGACTCGTTATCCGGACGCTGACTGAAAATTTCTGAAGAAATCAAGTTTCCCCAAATTTGACCTAAAAATAAATTTTAAAAGTTACATTCTTAGATGTTCTTAAAGAAACGAGAATTCAGCATTTTTTCATAATTTTATGCATATGTTAATGTATAAAAATGAATAATGGATGCCCAGTCAAAACTGGCATAAACTTATTTTTTTCAGTTTGATCTTTTACAAACATGATAAATGTGTCATACTTGTTTGGAAAAACATGAAGAAAAATCCAAAGAATCGGTTCACGATATCGTCCTGCGTGGCCCCCGTTAGTTTGGAATACCACACCGCCATCTGTGTCAAATAGGTACATTTAGCAGACCACAAGGTGGCAGCACCGAATCCAATGATGATTGAAGCAGGAACCATCAAGCCCCACACGGCATAGAAATTGGCGGCCATATACACGACATAGCAACACATGGAAAGAGCGATCGTCCACTTGCAGCCAAGTTTCCCTATGGCGACGGATGGCGTAAACATACAGCTGACGACGAGGGAGGCGTACAATATGGCTAACCCTCCTGTGCCGACGCCTTCTTCTTTGTTCAATGTGCTTTGCAAGTTTGACAGGGACTGAAAGGCTGTGAACATGAAGCAGAAAGCAAAACTTATCACCAACAGATTCCTCAACATTTGGAATTTGGTCATGGGAAATGTTTCAGTTTCTGGCGATCCGTGGCCATTTTGTTTCATCTCCATGGCGTCTGATGTTCCTGCCATGTTCAATAATCTGGAAAAAAAAGTTTTAAAAATGTTAAAAGTTTTCTAAAGAAAGCATTTACATGTGGATAAGATCCACTTTTCAAAGTTAAGGTAGCGATAATTTATTTTTATTTAATTTTGTGTTTTTCCGTAGGAACGTGTTTAAAAAAAATTATCGCGCCTTTGCTGCATATATATAGCATTTCACTGAAAGAGTTTTCACGCCTCAGTGTTTATTTGGTTACGTTATGCGCTTATTTGGAGATGCTGCAATTGAAACAACTTGAATACACTAACATTTCATTTAACTAATCAGTTATTTGATCTGCATCCTAAACATGAGGCTGACGTTCCTTAATTAACAGACATTAAACAACCTAGATTTCCTGTGACGTTTGTAATTTATTTTGTACAATGTATACGTTTACGTGTGACTCAGTCTGCGTATCTACACTTATTGACGCTGACCACAAGAAAACAAGTTGCTTGAAATTTCAATGATGTTGTGCACACTTTTTAAATTAAAAAGACGGTAAACGCGGGCAAGCCCAAAGTTTTCTTCGAGTTTTCGGAATTTTGTTGCCCTGTTGCTAATTACTGGCCCTCAACCTTCAAACATGAGACAAACAAAGGAGACGCCAAAACTCACAAGCATGTTATCTACTAGTGTAGTACTAAGTATTAGTTTCGCATCGATGTATGAATGATTTAATTCTGGTTGTGCAAAACACACTATATCGTATAAAGGATTTCGTTTACGTCTCAGTAAGACTAACGTGAAAGCCGTACAATCCGTATGGCGTCACGTTTAAATTTTTGTACATTAATTTGAACGACGGAATAGCAGAAAATTACATTATAAGGAATGAAAACATTAGAGAGGTTAAGCATTTGAACGTGCACGAGTACGTGTAACTAGGGGAATCCCCTAATTTCATGTGTATTACGTCATAATTTCTGCATACCTCTTAATTCTACAAGTTGTACAAAACGTGTAGAATCAAAAGTACACGGGGGTTAACACTTGTAGCATTTTTTAATAGAAATACAGACTTTATGAACGTTGTTTTATGTCAAGCAGACGATAAGTTGAGGACGACCGTGCTTTTGGTTTCATCAAATTCATAGAATTATTTCCTAAACAGTGAGAGTAAACTGAACATGTTCAAAATGTTAAATCTAATTATTTCATATACAGTTAAATAAGCCAAATTTGGATTGTAATTGAATAATTCATTCCGTAAGGTAGTCCATAATTTTCTATATTCATGTATATTGAAATGCGTGAATTGTCCACACACTTATGTGAATTTCGTTGCTTTAGAATGCATGCAATTTCACCACAGGTATGATATTAACATATACTAAAATTGGTCTAATCCGGCGAAGTGTAGTTCTGAAAAATTTGGCCGGATTAGACAACATCCGGTTTGGAGGACATTGTTGTAAATTAATGTTAGTATTTAGTATAATGCAGTAGGTATGATTAATTGATCGTCTATTCTTCAAAATTTTCATTTCTTCTGAAATATATTATACATCCTCGATCGTGATTACGGTGCTAATTGTCATTTTCATTTTTATTTAGAAAACATTAATTGCATTACAAAATACGTACCGGTACAATGGAAATAATTTTTCAATCAAATCATCGCATTTGATAATTTTTCAAACACCCGATTAACCTGAGAAGTTTGACACGAGACAAGTGCATGCTTCACCGGAAATTGTTAAACAAACATTGACCACGCGACAAGTCAACAAGTGGTGGATTACATAATGGCGAGAACTGTTTTGATGCAGGGAACAGAGAATAAAAATTTAAATTCACAAGACTTAAAATTTTGACAGAATAAAATGTAACTCTCTATGTACAACGGGCATTATAAGCGATATCGGCAGTCTTACTCTTGCGGTACCTGATAAAAAATGGGGTGAAGTTTAAAAAATGCGTATTTATTTATAACAAATAAATAAATAACTAAAATAAGTTCTTAGTTTGGATTACTATTCACAGTTGTTTAAATAGCAACGACGGGTATATTGATCGGTAATTGCGTAGTAATTATCCCGCATAAGGCCGACCGATAATTGGCCGGATTACGGGGGATACCGCGCACTTATTATAAGCGGTCGGTTCTTTTCAATGGGCCGGTTTACAGAATAGACAAGATTCGGATTGCACAACATTTTTTAAAGAAAATGTCAAGGGACTGAATAATTTCGCCGGATTGGACAACATGCCGGAATTCACAACATTCGGATTCAACAAGTTTTACGTATGTATTATTTAAAATTTCTTGGAGCGTATAATCGGTAGAGAAGTACAGATGTACAACTCTCGACAATAACAAACCCTATATCCTCCAAATAATCGACACCTCTCCCCACCCCCAACAAAAACAACATTATCCTTTCAATGATGATTTACATGAAAATTGATAGTTTTAATCGAGTATATTAAATGATAACTACATAAACTTGCGAATTTTTCCATTGATCGCAAAATCTACAGAAGATGTCGGAAAATGCTCCTCATTTATTTAACTGTTTCCTATGTCTGACGCAGAAATGAAAATATTTCAAAAGTTTGATTTTTTAAAATCTTTTTGATAGATCTTTTTATGATGACATTCAAACTACAAAATGTTACATGGTTAGATTATTGGATTTGTCCACTCTACGAAAACACAGTAACATGTAGGTAAATTTCCAAATTGTTGGAAATAAGACATCATATATAAACATACAACAATATCTTACATACAATACATTATATTAGTAAGTATATTTCAAATGGACATCGTTGGAAACCCTGTACCAGTCTCGCATTCGCCTTTTGACCTTGGACCTTAAGAAACTCTTTTTTCAAACACGTGATTTTGGTACAATAAGTATTTCCTTCAAACAGCCATGCAACCTGTGCCTTTCTATTAATCATTTTACAAAAATATAGCTACATATTTTTTTCCTGCATATTTCCATTTCTACACTCTAGACAACAATATTTTATGTGTAAAGCTTTAAGCATACATGTATTGTACACATAGTTGGTTTGTACGTGCAACTGCACGTATTTCCGTTCACAACCCCTTATCATCATCACGTAAATATTTTCAATGATTTCGGTCAATGCATATGATTACAGTAAAGATTTAATCATATTTTAACTAAATTTCACACCTAGCATAGCCTAACATGACTTATACTCCATGTAAATAAAACCATTTCTTATAGTTTTCAGTGCATCATGACTCTACGGTGTTATGTTTCTGTTGCAATTACATTTAATAGTTATTGGGGAGATAATTTCCTTCATGTATTTGTATTTAAGTAGCCCGATATTCATGCATCTCACCAGCTTGAAAGATAACAAGTTTTTTTTAATCTGATAAACTATTTTCATGTTCATTAATGTACTCTAGTTGATAAAACAGGTACACGATACGCTTATTGGACAAATCCCACAGGTACACGATACGCTTATTGGACAAATCCCACAGGTACACGATACGCTTATTGGACAAATCCCACAGCTTCTTCCCAAATATAATTTGTTTTTAAATTGACAAATTTTTTGGTCAAAAGTTTTGTCATATTCAATTAAGTACTATGATTCATGGGATAATCATTGAATGTCCTTGTATATCCACCAAACAAACAAAAAACGTTTGTCAATTTTACGATAGATAACAACAATATTAAACAAAACAATTCAAAGATTTAAGATTACAGTTCTTAGAAACCAATAATTCGCCCCCTGGAATTCTTTATCAAATAAAAGCACCCCTATCATCATAAATCATTCTTGGTTGGTTTCGATCATTCCGAAACTCCTCAAATTTGACAGACGACCGCGCGCCATTGACGTCGATACAAGCAGACGACAACGTTTCCTTCAAAACTAAGCCCAGAGACTCCCCCGCTTGTCTTAACACACCTTGTCCGTACCTAATTTGTGGGGCAGATTTGTTTACTTTCTTTTTGTGTGTACATACATGTAAGTTCACGGTTTGGCGAGCTGTTGCTCTTGCATTACATGTACTTTTACTACCTTACCTGGCATTTAAGAATGTCACTTTGACATGTGCATGTTCTGTCGAACGAAAAAAAATGTCATTAAAATGCCCAAAACAGCGACCGAGTGAGAGTAACAATTTTGAATATATGGCATTTTAGTAATATATGCAGTTGGTCGTTTCGGTTGGTAGTTATAATGATAAATGTCGCCCCATGGGCTATAACAAGTCTAGTGTTTATATTGAGATATGACCGAGTCAGCGTGAAAAAAAAAATAATTTTCCATATCAATTCCACACTGTGTATATTTAATCAGTTACTTATAGTAATTTGTATTTTTTAAAAATGAAAACTGCCTTGTGACTTATATCTATAGTGCAGGTAGTATTAAGGAAGTTGTTTTAAAAATGCAGGTATTCGTTCAAAATTAATACATTTACTTACCTTGATTATAAACCGGTAAAGCCGTTGTGTTCACAATTATGAAGTACGCGTGCCTGTGCTCTATTCTTTAAAGGAGCCAGGTTTTGGTTGGTCACGTGACTTCAGATGTCATCACGTTTTGTAGACAAGAACAGGCGAGATTTGTTTGTTTTCGGTGTATATATCTACTACATTCAAAATTAATGTTACCTGTATTACGTTAGGTAGTTTTATTAAACGTTTATCGGTACAGTTATTTTATATGGGCCTACACGCGCAAAGTTATAGTTACGTCTTATTTTCAACATTGAATCAATCTGTGTTGACTTTTTACAATCGGTGTGATGTTTTGTAGCTTTGGAACTGATTCAAGATGTCTTCAGCGCCCCTAACAGTGGGGAAAAATGACAAGAATCTCATGAAGTGTGTAGAAATGTTTGCGCTAAAAGTTGTTGCTGAATAAAACTAGCATCTGTAAGAAATGCATCGTTCTACATCACTTATTCTAACCAGTCTGTGATTTTATGTTATTACAGACACATATATGTTATTTATGTTTCAGGTTATTGACATGAAATAATGGAAATTTGCAAGTTTTCATGTTATGCATGTATATCAAATGGCTAACATTAACGTAAATTCATTTTAGTGTTTTAGACATTAATACAAATTACACATATTGTTTAAACAATTGCATATACTGTGTTTAAATAAATTATATATTGGAAGTATGATTACAAGTTTCAATTTTTTTGTTAAAGCCAGCTACATGTATATTGCCTTTCAATGAATATTATTGTTTAGTGAACAAGAAAATGAATAAAATTTGATTTCCAAAAGATGCACAACGATGTCCGTTTCGTAGTTTCCGACGTGAGGTACATCCAGTACAATCTTGTTTACGTCCAATTCGTCATTCTTTCTCTAAACCCTGCATGGTTTCCAAAAAATTCAGAGCAAATTTTGGAATAAGTAAGGGGGACACCACCTCCATGAACTAGAAAATGCCATCCAATGACCATCGTTCATTTTGGAAACTCCTCTAAACACTTTGGAAATGAGGAAGTTGGACCGAAGCAAGGGCATTTTGCCGAAAAATGTGAAAGCTTGACCCCTTGGCCTCAATGAAAAATTCAGGCTTGAGGACTAAGTATTGAATTCTAAATCATTCAAAACTTATCGAGCAATCCGGCGTTGCTGTGTCGGAGCAGACCCATTTAAATCCATATTTCTCTCAACTTCAGTCATATTGGAAAGGTTTTGCATTAGATAATTTCGGAATTTTTTTAATCGCAACTGGAACCTCGCTGATAAAGATATTTTTAAAAAAATCAAACTCTATTTTGTCGGTACCTCATGTTTCGCTATTTTGTATATATCTTTTTTTTCTTCTTTGTTTCTTTTTGTTTTAATTGATTGATTATATTTTCATAACACACCGGATTTGTCTGTTCACAATATTTTCCTTATATGCACATTAGAAATACCGAAAGGTTCAAATGGTTTCCTAGCAACACACCTTATCGAGACAAAATAATCTTAGATATATTTACTAAAATGTTCATCTAAAATCCGAATCCATTCTTGCTAAATCTTTCTGATATCTCTTGAATTTTATTAGCTTCAATTAAATCGTTTATACTTAACGATTAAGGTAGGCATATATACAAAATAATACATATACCATACACGTAGACTTAGTTTGATCGCTATTGATTAGAGACACGTGCAAATCGTGCATCTCAGTTTTAGTGTACACGTCCGCGCTGCCAACAGAATCATTTAAGAAACACGTTCCATAGTAGCAGTAATATTTCCATTCACCGAGATTTCGAGTTTACAGTAAAAAAAAAGTCTTTATCAACTCGTGCAAGAAAAAAGGACACCCAAGTCGGAGACAGTTCCGGTGTTGATAAGAAGATAACGCATCCACATAGATGGACGGTCCCATCCGCCGGAATTTATCTCTTATAAATTCTTGGCTTCAGCGGGCACGTTGCATATTTTTTTAAGGAAGGGGGGGGGGGGGGGAGGTAAGCCTACCCAAACACCTTGACAAGCAAGAGAGTAATGAAGAAAGAAAAAATTAACAGGAGGCATCTTTAGATTTTACCTATATGTTAAGTACCTTCCTATAATTTTTAACACTGTTCAAAAAGTATATTCCCCTTACAGTTGCTAATTGCATGTTAATAGATATATAAAAAGAGCTACCGTGTCTCGTATAGTTACACGTATATTATCCCAGCAAACGATGCACGATCAGGATGTGGTCACCGATTCTGTGTATATACAGTTCGCTATAAATGGTATGCAAAGAACTAAATTAACTTCGCGTCGGGCGTGTCGCCGAATCTGTTAACCATAGATATGCTATCAACCTCATACACAGTAAATCAGCTTATAAGGATTAGTTGCTTACCCAAAGATGTGTATGATAGTAGTCCTAGTAACCCACAGTCATGGTTGCTGTTTCTGTCTTGGTGTGTTTCATTCAAATCAAGAAATATAATTAAAAAATTAGAACGACAATCGGTAAAAAGGGAAAGAACGGGAATAAATAAAATTACACGTACTATGAATTGTGTTGTTTTCGATCGATCGAACTGTTGTCGACATATGGAGAGGAAAAAATATAAATCAATATATACATTTCATATCTATACAGGTAAGTTGATTGAATAGAATTAGAATCTTCGGTGAGTGGCACTCATTCCAAGAAGGCAAACCTCCCAAGATGAACAATTTACATAAGATCGTTTTCTAAGATTGCTCATTCAAAATCGTGACGTGCTCATTTCAAAAAGATAAGGCAGAATGAATGAGAAATGAAAATATATTAGGCTACTAACTAAAGGTGACTGTGATTTGCTTTGATTAAAACAAACAACCAGCTTCTCATAGGGCAGTGGGATTTGGCCTGAGTAGCAAATGGTTTTGTCCTTATTTGAGCAAGATAGAGGTGGTCCTTTTCGACAATGCATTTATTTGCTGCATACAGGTATACAGACAGACAAGGTGCCATTATCTTTTAATCTTATTAATACACGCATAATTCTTAGCAAAAATATCCTATATACCGGTAGTAACCTATAGCTATAAATGCATATATGTATGGCTGTATATGTTTAATATATCATTCATTACGTTAAAATAAACAGTTCTGACATATAAAGGGCAAGGCTAAAGGTAAAGAACTTTATGGTAGTAGAAGCCAATGTCTCCCTCAAACACCGAGGAATCTAGGTACTTATATCCGTGTGCTGGCACCCTTACAAGTCATCCAAGTTCATTGAACTGCACAGTTAGAACTATTGTGTCATCAAGAGAAGGCCTATGATCTCACCCACTGTACGGTCGTAACTCTGTTACGACTAGAGCCTTTAAATCAATAATATGAGATAAACTCGCTTACTATAAATTGTTCTTAGAGTGATACAAGAAAAAAAATTGCCATTGTTCATCTGGCAAAGCAGAAAATTTATCGAATTGCACCTTGACCTTTGACTTAAAAAAAAGTTAGGATGCTGACCGTGACAATAGATGACTGTTTTCTTCTTCTTGGAACACGACAATTATGTAAATAGACTAAAGGATTATTTATTTATAAACATATAACGAATGCCTATGATTAATTCAAACTATTACTCACTAATAAAGTCGATACTTTACCCATTTATTATGTTGAACCCTTGCCTACTAAATAAATCGAACCCTTACCTACTAATTAATTCGAACTTCTAACCACTTATTATGTCGAACCCTTACCCAATAATTAAGTCAAACCCTTACGCACTAAATAAGTCGAACGCTTACGCACTAAATAAGTCGAACGCTTACCCATTAATTAAGTCATACTTTTACCAACGAATTAGTTCGAATACTTACTCTTTAATTAAGTTGAACCCTTACTCATGAATTAAGTCGAACTTTTATCCACTTCTTAAGTTGATCCCTTACTCATTAATGCAGTAGAACCTTTACTCATTTATTAAGGCAAACTCTTACTCACATAATCAGTCGAACCGGCCCTTAATCCACTAATTAAGTCGAACCTTTACCCACAAATTAAGTCGAATCATTACCCACTAATCATGTCGAACCCTTACCCACTAATTAAATCGAACCCTTACCCATTAATTATTTGAACTTCTACCCATTTAATAAGTCGAACCCTTACTCACTTATTTAAAAGTCGAACTTTTATCCACAGATTAATTTGAACACTCTCTCAATAATGAAGTCGAACCCTTACACACTAATAAAGTCGAACCCTTACACACTAATTTAGTCGAACTTTTATCCACTTATGATTCTTACCCTTACACATAAATGAAGTTAAACCCTTATCCACTAATTAGGTCGAACCATTACCCACTAATTAATTCGAACTCTTATCCAATCATTAGGTTGAACCCTTACCCACTAAAACCCTTACTCACATAGCCCAAGCTTCCCAGATATTGACACAGAATGTCTTAACTACAACAGTATGAAAATATTCCTACGTCAGAACGTCTCATTAGATTGGGCAAGTGAGGAGTACTAGAGCATATACAGGTGCGCCGCATATTGAGGCTTTTGTATTGCAACACGAGCACAATGTAGTTTGAGTCTTTGTACGTTTCTGAGTTATTAGTGAACAAAATAAATGACAAAAAAAGGAATTATTTTTGTTCTATAACAAAATCGGATCAGAAAATTAAGTTTGCTGATAATATCATGTACAGTGTATTGAAAACTGGAATAAACGCTAGATAGGTATACTGCAAGTCAAATGATCAAAGTCAGAATATTAGATGTACTTTAATTGCCCTCATCAATGTGTAGCTTTGTATGACGTTTGAAAATATATCTAGCAATGTCTTTTAAAATGCATAAATTAAATAAAATGAAAAGTACGTGTAACTGCGCAGATCCAGAATTTTGTTTCGGGGGGGGGGGGGGGTCCAGGGATGTCAAAATTTCAACGGTTGAACTGCACTCATCAATACGTATCTTTGTATGTAAATATCGAAAGCTTTAATAGCTAAAAACAAATAAAGGGATGGTCAAATCATTATCATTGAGAAGGTCATAAAACCATGACACACCATGAGTTGCTCTCATCAGTCCAAATTTCTGAATCAAGTTTGATTGAAATATCATATGGAAATATTCTTTGAAACTGGGCTAACTGCAACATATGATGAATGTTTAGAAGGATGGCGGACAGCATTGACAAACACCTCCCTACCATAATGATCAATTATAAGCTTAGATCTCAGTATTAAGCTGAATGCTGAATATTCAATTCTGCAAGGTTGAAAAAGTCTACATTTTATGCACAACAAATGAAATAAAACCATCATAGCTGGCTTGTTCAACAGAATGGGAGCTTGCCCCATATAGAACACAAATGTCCCCAGCACTTTTGAGAACTGCAAGCCACAGGTCATAAGAACAAAGGCCTCCTATATCAGAACATCGGATGATGTTTTAAAAGTTAATATTTGAAGAAGCCTCTTATCGTGGCGTTTAATTCTGATAATTTCTTGTATAGTAGAATTTAGGGGATTTTTTTTCTGAACTGGGAGTGGGAGCATTTATCACTACTAAATTGTAACAAACAAAACATTGACCCGTGAAGGTTTTATCTCATATTTGAAGAGATCAAAACAAATTGGATGTTGAGAAAGAAAAATCAACAACACAGAAAATAGCAGACTACAATTCTCATTTCATTTAATTCAAATTCTAATTCAAAAACAAAAATTCAGGAAGTAAAGATCGTTAAACAGTTGGTGTATTGATCAGAGAACCGATAATATGTGTATTATCTGTCACTATCAATCCTAGTTGTCTGAAGTACTGTTAAATCTTTTACACCATTGATAAGCCAGATATCTTAAGGACAGGACAGATTTGCACTGAATCTATCTAGCACTACAATTGGACTTTAAGACCAAATGATAAATGACACATTCTTAAATTTAAATATTACATTTTTTGGGGGGGGTGGGGAGGGGTAGTAAAAAACAAATCATGCAAATATGTAATGCATATCATCAACTGAAAGTTATTTAAATTAATATCAATTAATTTAAAACATGGTTGTAGATTCATAAATCACTGCTTAGAAATGAATTATCATAGGCTCATAACACTTTATTTTTACATGTATCAAAATATATGCTAACATCATCTCATAAACACTTTTGTCGTTTCAAAAAGATCTTACCCATTTTCTATCCCGTACATTACTACATGTATGCGAAAAAAAAAAGAAAAAGAAGAAAAAATCTGCCTCTTTGGCAAAACACATACATGTATTTCTCTAACACAAAAACTTTAAAATTTAACAAAAATCATTTCTTAAATAAACATTTCAACATCACTTTCAATCTAGTGCACTATTATCTCCATAATGCACAATTAACAAACAACTGGAATAACAAAATAACCGGTGTAAAACTTTCTCAATATACTGTATACAGGCTTATTTTCACCCCCCTGTAATTTTCATCCTTTTACACCTGCAAACAGTTTCATACCACCTTAAATTCGCCCAGACACAGTTGTGTTTAAAGAGAGATAATATGAAACATTGGAATTCAGCCAGTCTTAAATTCGCCCACTGACAACGAGGACGAAAGGGGCGAAAATAAAATGGGGCGAATATTTCCATGCATACAGTATATGTTAAGCTTGCACTTCAACAACTAGCAATACAACTTGAACAATATCAATGTGGCAAGCTTGAATTGTTCGCACATAGAACAAATAAAGTGGTACATGAGTTCAATAGAACTCAAGAGGTTTTTTTTTTTGTTATTCCAGAATAGGAACATAGTTCACATCTTATGGAACTAAAAAGAGAATATGTGGAGTACAATGAAAACCACTGTGGACACATGTGCGTACACGTACAACATGGATTCTTAACAATTCGGTGAAATCACAGTTGAACATTCTTTGTAAGAACTTGTTCCATATATCGCTTTGCAATCATCAGAAAGTCACACTCATCAGCAACATCATTTACACTAGTCCTTTTACTCGCGCACATAAAACTTGCACCATCTGTAAAAAAAAAATGAACGAAAAGGTGAGCAGGCTCACATACCCAACGCTCCCCCATTACTTGACAATGGTACACATAATGAATGGCAGGGTATGCATTTAATACCAGTACACAGAATAATTCAATAAAAGGGCATTGTGGACCCTTTCTAACCCCCCCCCCCAATAAAAAATCTGAAACTTCCAATACGTATTACATTAGTTTGCTGCTGTCACATCAACAGTACAAGATGTAGCTATGTTCTTCGAGCAAAATTTTAATTTTTTTTCATTAATTATTTCTAGGATAAAACTTTGACCCCCCCCTTAAACAAATTTGATATTACTGGATATTACTGGATAAATCTACTAATTATTCCCTTTATAGTTTGAAAAGGATTTTGCTAATCATCTGTATAAACTTGGAAGCCCTTCCCCAACTAAATTCAATGCTTTTTGCCAAGTTATTGGTACCAAATTCAATGTGTTTTGCCAAGTTATTAGTTAAGTTGATTTTAGACCAGTAGTTCTAGGGAGAAAGATAAAATATAACATTTAAGGTGAGATAACAAAATAATGAAGGGCCTTTCTTACACCTCAGTATCATCTTTCAATACAATTTCTGATATTCAAAGGAAGTTTCAGCTTTTTTTCAAGCTTTTTTCAAGAAACAAATCAATCAAGCCTGTGCAGCCCCAGGGTACCTACCATTGTGAGAAGAGATCCCCGGCTGAGGGGAGAGGGGCCAGACCTTTCTCAACATCGGGCAATTTGGTGAGGTCCGGGAGATTCCGAATGTGGGACATCAACTCTTGTCTTACCACTCCCACTTTTTCAAGTCTTTGTTTTGACTCCTGTAAAAAAGAATTAGATTAATAATGGCTTGATGCTCCACAAATTAACCATTACTGTAAAAGTGGTTATTTATGCGTTGGGGAAATTTACACTAGTTACGCGGTAAGCTAAAATTGCGTAAAATACCCTCGTGCGTATGGTAAAATATTCAAAACTTCAGAGTGGTAAATCACGCATCCACGCATTTCATACCCACGCGTATTGTTTGACCATAGAAAACATGTACATAACCAGCAGCGTAAATAACCACAGTTTTTACAGAACATCAACATACAATGTTTAGCCATTAACAATTATTTAGTAAAGAAGTATTCCTTTTATTTTAGCTATAAAACTTGAATATTTTCCTATAGCTTTACACAAAGCTCTCCTTTTAAAGGAGATTAATATAGTTTGAAAATTGCAAAGATTTTCCATCCATTCCTCTTAAACTCATAAGGTCAGTGCTTCTTCTATGCAATCTATGTGTTGCTAAGCATATGAATGTCATGTAAGAACCACCCCCCCCCCCCATAAAGCTGGTAGACTTTTTCAATAGTTTCATACATGAAAATTCCAGTTAATGTACAACAATATGCACCTAACTAATATACAGGTAATTCCTTACAGTCTTTGCTGTACATCATAGCCAACATACCTGAAGTTTTTCTTCCCCTTTCACCACCTGTTCCTTTTGGCACGTTAGAAAATCCCTCAACATCTTTCCGACTTGTTTCCGCTCCTCCAGCTCTGCGTTTAGGCGGAAATTGTACTCGGATAAAAGGATACAAGCATCCTCAACTTGACGGAATAATTTTATGGCTGTCTCTTTATCTGGAAAAAAAAAACCATATTCATGTAAAAAAAATTTAATTTTACGGTATTGATATTTACTACCCGTAATGTTTAATATAGCCTGAAATGAAATATCACAGACACAGTGAAGTTATATACATAATAAAAAAAATAATTAATGCTTCTGAAAATCAAACAGGTATTTACATGTACATGTACCGGTATAATGAATTTAAGGTGGAATAACACACCTGGAAAAAGTCACTCAAATTAAATGTAAATTATTTGATTATGAAAGATACAGTTGAACTTCATTATCTCGAACACTGATATCTCGAATACAATGGATATGTCGAAGTGATTTGTAAGTCCCAACCACATATTTTTAAAGTATTTTACCCCCAATATCTCGAATACTCGGATATCTCGAAGTTTTTAAATAGTCCCTTCCGGTTCGAGATTACGAAGTTTGACTGTATAATGATAAATAAACTGTACATATGTCAAATAAGCGAAAAATTTGCAGTTTGGGGATAAAAAATGAATATCTAAAAAATTCAATTCCATAAGTAACAATAAAAGCCCCTGCGGGATTCGAACTCGGGATGTACAAGATCACAAGCCTGACACTTAATCCACTCGGCTATGGAGTAAGTTACATGTTGCCTAAATAGAATCCTTTTAATAAAACGAAATGTTGTTTCAATCAAAGGTCAGCCATTTTTGTGATGATGTTTTATTCCACCTTAATGAGACATCTGTCTGGATCCACTCCGGCACTGTATTAAGTGCATCAAATTAAGTGTCTTTTGTAGCATACACTTACAAAATATCAATAAAAGCATAAAACAGTTTAAATGTTTACCATAAATTGAAATTCTTTGGGTGAACATATGCAGTATTGTTAAAGACATTAAAAACACTTGTATTCCTTTTCATGAAATGATCTTTCAAGCAAAGGTTTTTAAGAAAAATGGTCTGAACTTTAGAGAAGGTAAAAGTCTTTAAAATGATTTCAACGCATACAGCAAATAGCACAGAGAGATGTTGCATAACTCAGGTAATATTTGAAATCTACCTGGTAAAAGAAATATTGATATATGTGCCCGTCTAAACTGCAATCAAATACTTTCTCTTAGTCTTTGCGCTGAAGTAAACTTTTACCTGTATTGCTATGACTAAACAGAGAATTCCTAAGTTACCTGTATTGGTTATTCCCTTTGTTAGAGTACATGTATGTAAGAAATTATAAATTTTCCTAAACTTTGTTAACACAAAGAAAATGCCATATTTAAACTCTATTCATAGTAAGTCCTATTTTTAGATTACAGGTCATTGGATCTTAATCCAACAAATGTTTAACACTTAAAAATATGTAAATTGGGTATCATATATATGCTTATATAAAAAGATCCAAACAAGCTTAACAATTTCTTCAAAAACTTTCATACCAATGAATATTATTATACTTTCATGTTAAATACTGAAATCTGATTGGTTTAGACGCAGTTGACAATCCGTTCTCTTACCCTCAGCGTTAGCAACACGCTTGGCAATGGGCCGACAGAACGAATTGTTAAACTCTGCACGTACGGTTCGCCGTTAAATTCACGTCATTTCTATATAAAAGCAGTAAAATTTTCTCTAAAATTAAGACATTCAGTATAATAAAATAAATAGTGCCTGTTTGGGAGGGTAACAGTTGAAATTGTCAATTTCAACTGTTACCCTCCCAAACAGGCACTATTTATATAATGTCAAACTTTACTAAAAGATGTAGAAAGTTTTAGGGAGAAGGCAGTCTAAGCTTCAGGACTTGTGCCCAATCCTTATTGTACATTAGAACAATAAAATATGTTCAAATTAGTTTTTCATTGCCAATATCAAAGAGATTGAGGTACCAACCAGTGATTTTGGATAGGTGGTTGATGTCAGAGACCTCTGGTGGTAGTGCGGCGATCTTCTCCCTGACAGCCGCATCGCTAGATGCGGAGTGTTCCAGATCAGCCAATCGCTTCACAAGCTCCTCCGCCTGTCAAACATGCCAAGACACTCCTTTATTTTACATGTATTTCACAACTTCAATTTAATATTTACTTTACTAATAAATGGCTTTCAATGGGCAACAAGGTGATACATAATGTAAACATTCACAGTGTTATACACATGTAAAACAATATGCACATTGATAAGTGAGAAAGAGTTGCTGGATTAAAAGGAGAACAGACATAAAAGTACTTGCCTCTGATATTCTTTTAAACACCATCACCAGCTCCGTAAAGTGAAGTGGTGCAGTTTGTTTACATGTAAAAATGGCGACTCTCGATCTCGACGTGAATTTAACATAAGTCAATTTCAGAGGTCGGTTATCGTGTTTAAGAGAAAGTTTGAGGCAAGTAAAGTACCAATACCAGTAGTAAATTTACTGAATAATTTAATGGTACTAATTTTTTCCAAAGAATTTGTGTGAAAATAAGGTTAACCAGTCCAAAACTAGGGCAATTTATTTCAGAACAGGAGCTACAGACCTGCAGCTACCATTCTCCTATTGTTGTAATAATGATATAAGAATGGGTGCTCGTTTTACAACTATCAATTAAATGACTTGATACCCGGTATTTGTGAATTGACTTACATCAGGCACAACTTGAGTTTCATCTTTAGGCATTGCCTCTATTTCTTCCCGTAGAGATGGCATTTCATCCATCTTTTTTCTTTTTGCAGGAGGAGCAGACTTTTCTGCATTTTGCACTGAAATAAATTAAGAAATTTTCAAGTTTTGCCCTTCATTGCTACAATAAGACATGTGGTTGATTCAGAAATGTAACATCAGTTATGTATCCTAGCTAAGCAGTGGCCAAAAGCAAAAGCATTTAAGACCCTTTTGATACACAGAGAAAATAAAACAACATTAAAACAAACATTGTCAAGTTAATGTTTTTTGTTCTCAAAAATGATAATAACTTAAAATTAAATTTGACACAATTCATCTATCCTCACTTTTTCGTATAGAAAATAGAAGAATAAAGTTTATAACTAATACATTGTAATTAAGACAGAAAAGAAAAAAGATAAATCCTCCAAAAAATAGCATGCTAGAGAAACTGCAACCCATAGAAAAAATTTATAGCAACTACAGCATTTTTTATATATTTGAAGTCATTTCACCTCACAATTTCTTTAAAAGAAATAAAATTAAAAAATAGAAAATTATTCTCTGTGCTGCAAAAGAAAACTCAATCATAACAGGACAACATAGCTAGGACAATCACTTCATCTGCACCTTTAAACCCCTTTTTCTTGAGAGTCACTACATATTCCTCCACCTTTTTCTTGCGCTGGGATTTCAGGTCAGTTTCTGCGGGGACGGAAGTAGCTACAAAGACAAAACAAAGAGAGCCCACTGTACCAATTACAACCACAGCAGCAGCAAAATGTTGCACTGATCATCACTGTGTTGCCATGGTGATTGACAGACAGCTCCAATTGGATGCCCATACTGGTAGCTAGATAAACTTCTAGTATGTATGGTACAATGTATATATTTCAGATACCAAATAATTCTGATATTTGTTTTATCATTGTGGTAATTGTTACCAAAAGACAAATTTCAAATCTACAACAATTTACAAAATAAATTTTGGGAGTCGAAACCAATACACATGAAGAGGTGGAATTTATCGTGTCTGCATACTACAAAAAGATTTCAAATAAACGTTTATGCTTTAATTTTTCAATTTTTCTCTCCCTATATAAATAGAAAAAACTACATGTATTTACTAGCCAAGTAGCATGCAGAGTCCAGTGGGTAACATACATGCATGTTTAGAGATTTTCCCCTCAGGTTACCAGTCCATGCCTACACTTGAGTAGAATAAAAGCCCATCCAGAAAAAATTAACCAAGTTCACAAAGTACATTTTTCAATGACTTATCATGCACTTTTTTTTTTCAAATCTTAGAAGACAGGAAGGAAAAGTTTTGTAATGTTTAAAATAACATGAGAAAAATCTCAATAATGTTTTACAAAATACCTATAATACCTCCAGGTTTACAAAGTCGGATTTGCTCAATAAAATGTTTGCTGTAAACAGCTCTCTCCTCCCATATTCCTAAAATTCTATCGACCGACTTCTTTACTTTTTCTTCTGCATCTCTGAAAAAAACAAAAACAAATGAAAAATAACTACATATCTAATGATTTAAGGAAATACAATAAGGACTTAAATTTACAAGATAGTCTGTTACATATATCATATTTTACAACTATACTTATTACCCCATATATGGCTTTTTACTTTTATTGAAAATATCAATATGAAATCTTACTCTAAATATTATTCCATTTTCATGAAAATCAATATATTAAGTATAATTCTATAGACTAAACATCACACTTACCATGTCTTAAATTTTAAATTCACTTTTACCCTTTTTCAAAACAAGGCACTTACTTTGTGGCAAATTTATAAGCATCAGGTAGAACAGTGGCAAAATCTTTAGTGAACTCGGGACCCTTCTTTTTGCTGTTCTGTATGACATCATTGGCCAGGTACATAAAGGTCAATCTATGACTTGCACGTACTGTAAAACCCCAAATATTAGGTAACCAAGTGTGTAGTCACTCAAAAATTTTGTCTTTTTTTTGTAAAAGAAATATTTATTTCAGGTTAATATCAAACAATGCAGAATATCTATCTCAGGTTAATAAACAATGTAAAATGTCTGTTTAATATTATAATTTAAGATCCCAACATTTAGTACCAAGATGTTTTTAGAAGTAAGAAAAAACCTTGCACATATATAAGACTGACATTTTAATATTGATCACTCAATTTAAAACAAGTTTCAAGATGTTTAAATGAAAATTAATCTTGCAACTGTACTTTCATTAGCTATCAAAATATCTTGGCTTCATAGTGACACTAATTCGTGATACTAAGTATGTATAAGAGGCCACAAATGAAATGTTTATCAATTATTTTATGCTACCAGTGTTCTGGTTCAAAACATAAATTCTTTTAATTATTATTAGACCAGTCAAACATATGCAATGATTTAAATTGTTTAATGTATAATAGGCATGCACATAAAACAGTTTGTACTCATGAATAGTTCTTTGACATATGAAATGTCCTGGTACTGCACAATTTTACAAAAGGTAAAGAAGTACTAACTAAATACAAGACTACTTATACGGATCTGAAACTTATAATGCATCAATTTCATAACACAGTTCTTTCTTCATTAAACCATTTTAATTTTGCAGACCATTGTGGTGATGAAGTCAAATGATGACTTTGTTGGATTGGGAAAACCGTTGCGTACCAGCTATAAAAACTCTAACTGCTATGATCAACCCACTGCTGATAATTTATACAACCAGAAAAAAATTTAAACAATGAAAACATACGACACCAGCTTCAGAATTTTAAGTTGGGGTTTTTCTTTTATGCAAAACTGTTAAATCTAATCCATGCATGCCAAAAAATGTTCATTGTGGTATTCCATATGTTGTAAACAAAAATAACACTATGACAATATTTACCTCTCTGCATTTCTCTCAGCCATACTTGAACAATTGTTTTCGAATGTTTCCGGTGATGAATCAGCCATAACGACAAAGTCTGGATGCTTTGCTGTGTATTATTTAGCTCTCCTAGCTTCTTGACAAAGTTGTTATCGGAAAAAGAGGACATTTTTCCTCTTTACACCTGCTCCAGTTGAATCAAAACAAAAGTTATCTTTCTTTCCGGAAGTACGATTGGCTCTTTCATTTTCAAAAAGGGGTCAAAGGTTTAATTGATTACTTTAAAACTGTAAAATAGCTACTTTTGATAAAATAAAAATTTAAAACACATTTATTTCAGATAGTTATATAATAAATTATTTGCCGTGAAATTGATAAAAGTCCCACTTTCTCTTTTTCTTTAAATCGCCTGATCTCCCCTGATAAATATTGGTTGCATCCTGTAAATAGAGAGGGCACTGTTATACCGGAAGTTGCATGTTTTGAGAAAGCTGAGGCAGCTAACAGAAAATGCCGTATGCGAATCAACCAACGGTACAAATTACACAGCTCTCAGAGGAAAACATTAAGTTTATTCTTGAAGACACAGATCTAAGGTACTAAATTAATCGCTTGAATTGTATAACATTATAGTAATTTGAAATGTCATTCAATACATTATTGTGTTATCCCCCTTTGATTATGGGGTAATGTAAAGTTTTCTTTTTTCAAGTGTCGCCAATGCAATAAGAAGAGTATGCATAGCAGAGGTACCTACAGTCGGTAAGTAAACGTATATGTATTTGCTCTTTTTATTTTTTTGTTTTCATTTTAAAGCAAAAATACCATGACAAAATTTTGTTTCTATAATTCAAAAGATGACAAATGAAAAAACTGCAAGTAAAAAATAATTATGGGAATTGGTTTGCCACATAGACATACATACATGTATAGCTGTTAAATAATGGTCAGTGTATTTGATAGTATCTCACTTTCAACCAATGTGGGTGTTTGGATAATATTGTCACTGCCATGATAAGCGTTTATATTAAAGGGGCGTAGACACAATTTGAAATGAAATATTTAAGGTCTTCCGTTTCCAACGGAAGACCTTACTATTATTGTGCTTGTAAGATTATTCTTATTTTTCTTTTTTTTTTTTTTTTCTTCCTAGACGCGAACTTTGAGGCTTCATATCTTGCTCATTTCTGAACGGTTTTTGATCAAATTTTCAGGCCTTATAGACATTACAAAACACTATCTAAAACATTTCATAAACTTTAAAATTCCTCTTCCGTTAACGAGTTATTCCCCTTTTAAAATTTTTTAGGGCCTTTGGTTTCCAGACAAAGGCTCCGAGACTATGATAGCTGGGAATGGGAATCCAGCGAATTTGAATAACAGAGACATTGAAGTTGTGCACATCGATTTTTGTTTTTCGATTACGTTTGTTATTTAGAAAAAGGTAGGGGGTCAAAAAATAGGATTTCAAAAGGTGCGAAAATTTAGACATATTTTGCTTTGTATCTTTTAAACGAAAAATATTTTGTTAAGACATGTAGAATAAAAGTTGTGCAGAATGTTAAGGGCTTTCATTTGACACCAATAAAAAAGGGCTGGTCCCTAAAATTAAGGGCCAATAGCGCTTGAAAGTTTTTGCTTAATAACTCAAAAACGGTTAGGATTTCGATATGGCTGTCGCTGGAAAAGTTGTTTGTTGGGATCTCATTAAGGTCGTTACAATGTTATTTTGTTGGTGATTTGTGTTGTATGAGTGTAAAAAGCTGTGCATGTTAACATGTACCTCGTTTAATTTGGCAAGTTAACGAAAGTCTATGTGCGTGCAACTGGCATAAAGTTACCATAGAAAGTATGCTGGTTTATACAGGAAATTTTTTTTAGAATAGATTTTTTTTTTTTGGAGTTTATGTCAGTTTTGTTAAGTTCTTATAGTGCACAATCCCTAAAACGAGAATCGGAAAACAAAACATTCTTCTTCCTTTGTAGTAAAACACAAACTACGGATTTAAAATAAATCTATGTATTACAATTGAGTTTTCATACTGCATGCATTTAAAATCTACCTTGAATAAGAGCTGTGTGTGTACCGTTACGTAAGCTATCCCTCACCCGCGGCCTAGAAAATCGGTCACCATGGTCGCGACGGGGCTAACTAGCGGTCAGCGGTTATCTAATACACGAGAAATGCGTCTCTCATATATGAGTTTATTTAGCCGCGCACTCTAGAATTGTTTTAGTTTACATATCCGTAAATAAAATACAAGATCTGTTTTAATTTCTTCATGTTATAAGAGTTTGTCCATCTTGTTTTTATTTAATTAAACATTAGAGTGTAAGAAGATGTTCTGAAAATTTATAAAGGCGATATTACTACAAATCGGAAACTTCGTCAGTCTTAAATTAATGGTTGGTTTGTAGGTCTAAAATGTTTATAAATCTGTACAAATATTGTTTTAAATCAACAAACAACCCACAAATATTAAAACTTTTAAATGATGATCATCCCTCGCACATGGCCGAGGAGATCCCGCGCGAGTGCATGTTTCAGACTTTTGTACGAACACAACTATTTTCTTTTATTATGATTTCAACTATGATATTGGTTTAAGATGAAAAGATAAATTTAATTTACATGTACAGTTGATTTAGAAATTATTAATACGATTGCGCACAAGGTAGTTTATTATAATCAAAGTTCCATGTTTCATGTTTGCGGTAGGTGCTGGCACGATAAAAGGTGTCCTGAATTGAGGCATTCGGATTTTTTTTAATTGGCAGAAAGATAATCAGATTTGACGAAAATCATTTTTTGGCGACTTCTTCTTATGTGTAACATTTTCACTTTCCCACCCGTTTGTTTATTCGGTCAGTCTGTGTTAATTCAATCGCAGCGTGCGACCGAAAATCTTGTGTCGCTTCAGCGCACACAGCTGAGAACATCTAGCAGTCGGGTTATGTTTATATGGCTGCAGATCATCAATTGTTATGTAATTGAGTAACAATGTATCGAAGGTTATCGAATATTATTGAGTATCGAAGTGTGCTTTCACTACAGTGGTCAATTGTTAAACAATAAGGCTATTATTCGAAGTCAATCATCTTCACATTATTCATGTAGGGGCGAAATCGTAATCGGATAATGTTGCTAATAAATCAACCTGTTGAACACGCTAAACTTCTACAGATATGAACGGAATAATATATTATACTTAAAAGTTTTAAGTCAAAGGAAAATTGTTCTCGGATTAAGAAGTTATGAAATACGACTACATTATGCAACGCAGTCGGTCGCCATAGAAATCATCAAAGTACTGCAAGTGTCGACAGATTTCTTGTTTCTTTGAAATACATGTACCATGATAGCTCACTACCAGAGTAAAGCTAGCCAGCACTAACTCCAACGCACTAACAAAAAACAAGTATTCCTTTTAAAGGAATGATCGGCAATAATGATATAATGATAGCTAGAAGCAATCAACATGATCAGTTTGATGTAAAATAATAAAATAAGTACTGTATTTTTACAAAATATAGAATATTTTGAATCTGTACACCATAATTTCATTATTATAAACCGTCAACAAATTTAATTTTAAAATAAATTTGGGAAAAGCCGTTCGTTAACTCCTTGTCTAATTTTATATTTTTAACGTAATTATTAAATGTTAATGTATCTTCTTCTTCTTCAGAATACTGAGTAGGGCTCTTCAAAGAGCATTAACACGTATACAAAGAAAGAGTTGTATTAAAATAATTTAATGCGACTGAAAAACATTGAATGCCATCATAACTTGCTATTGAGGTCGCATTATTATAAATCAAGCCGTCTTCCTAGCTACTATTATGCAACATCAATAGATCGAGGTCAGTTCATGGAGCATCTTCTTATGATTGAGGTCAGGTCATCGAGGTCAACTGCATTACTGAATGAATCTTTCGATCGAAATTCTTACGCGTGAGACAAAATGTGCATTCTTGAATTAACAGGTCACTATTTTTCAAGCGTTTTCCGATCCCGATGTTAAACAACTGAAATTATTAGGCCGCCTTGCACCCACACTAGGACTTGTGCTCATAAGGTGAGCCCGGATTCCTCGAGAACGGGTGTACCCTCGAGGATTCCGGCGCCAAATTAGGCACTAGTGACAACGATTTCCGGCGCCAGGGGGCGGAGTAGACCTTAAGAAAACAAATTATTTCTGTAATGTAGCGTTCTAAACAAGGCGCCCTGTCCCCAAACAAGGACTTCTGCTCATTAGGTGAGCCCGGATTCCTCGGGGGACGGGTAATCCCTTGAGGATTCCGGCGCCAAATTAGGCACTAGTGACACCGATTTCCGGCGCCAGGGCGCGGAGTAGACCTTAAGTAAACAAATTATTTCTGTAATGTAGCGTTATAAACATGGCGCCCTGCGCCCAAACTAGGACTTGTGCTCATTAGATGAACCCGGATTCCTCGGGGGACGGGTAATCCCTTGAGGATTCCGGCGTCAAATTAGGCACTAATGACACCGATTTCCGGCGCCATGGCGCAGAGTAGACCTTAAGTGAACAAATTACTTCTGAAATGTAGCGTTCTAAACAAGACGTCCTCCAAAAATTGAAAGTTCTTACTTCACACAATGATTGCTTATGACCTAAGTGTTGACTTGTGCTCATTAGGTGAGCCCGGATTTCTCGGGGGACGGGTAATCCCTCGAGGCTAGGATTCCGGCGCCAAATTAAGCACTAGTGACACCGATTTCCGGCGGCAGGGCGCGGAGTAGACCTTAAGTGAACAAATTATTTCTGTAATGTAGCGTTCTAAACAAGGTGCCCTCCAAACATTGAAAGATCTTACTTTACACAAAGATTGCCTATGACCTAAGTGTGTGTTATGATTTTGTTTCAAGGTTATTTGTGAAGTTCAAGGTCATTGGAGGAAATTTCATAAGTTGTGTCTGTAGATAAATACTTTAGTTATGATTTTGTTTTTCTTAGTGGAGAGGGGGGGGGGGATTATTTGTGAGGTTGCTCACAGAACCGCTAGTTAGTCCACTGAAAGCACTCTCACCCTTTCTCGCAACCAAAATTCACCTTTAATTAACTTAAAGGAAATTGAATTTTGGGGCATTGTTCCCCCTCCCCCAAACCAAAGTTTAGTAGAAGGCAATATAAATTTTTATGGCAAATTGAAAACAAATTATATTACACAAAATAAGTTATAGCTTCCTCACAACTCCCCTCCCCCTCCCCTACCACTACCACGGATTAGATTTTGAAGATTAATTTTTTCTTTTATTGGCTTGTTAATACATTTCGGACGAATTTGTTCCCCGAAGCAAAAACGATGCTGAGTGCTTGCATGGCCAAACATTATACGGAGAGTTGTCCCTCCCACTGAGCACCTCTCGTACAGCGCACCCTCAGGTTGGAGAAGCCGTCATCATTTATTTTTGATTTTCTGAACTTACTTTTATCATATTGACAATCCTGTCTGATTAAAATCACCACCCTTCTGCCTACACCCATCAGGGTCTGATAGGTATCGATAACAATTCATCTTCACTTAACCTCTATATTTGCACACAACCTAAATATATATCTCATTTACCAAATACATGACTTTATCTGTTAATGAGAGGTGCAACTCTTCAATACTCAGTCTGGGGGTTACATAGAAAGCAGGATTAAATAATTTGCCTGTCTCCATTTTAAAAATTCCAATACATTTTCTAAAGCCCTGATTGGTCAGAATTTTAGGTCGGGTGAAGAGGACCCCCTATCAATACCTGTCAGACCCTGTAAGGAGAAGAGGGTGCTTTTAATCAGACTGATTGACAATCCTTTTCCGACAGGAAGCTGCAACGGAAGACCTCTTCGTTGCTTTGCAACGAGCTCGTTTCTAGTTTTATTAATTTTAATGTATAAAATGGTTTACTTGAGCATTTTGAATGATTGAACAAAATTTGAAGTCAAGTTACAAGTGAGATACAGAGCCTTAGGGAAAAAGTTCTGTTATGTAAACGAATAAGTATAAGCCAAAGTCTTTTATTTGTTTACAAATAATGAAAATTAAGTTTTGACATAATAAGTTATTATTTTTAATTATTAAATAACTTGTGGTAAACAAGATAAACTGATTTCATGTGTTCATAAATAATTTTTCAACAACAAAAAGCAACATTACATTGAAACTTTTACCAATACAACACATATGTAAACAATAACAGACTCAAGCTTTGTTTACAAAACAAAGATAAAAGAATTTTAACCTCTGTAATTCGCCTGTAAATTTATTGTTACTCGATATTTGACTTTCAAATTTTGACGAAGCATTTAAAATATCCATATTGACCATTTTAGACATTAAAAATGTAAAAATAAATTTTAAAAAATTTGAGCTTAAATCGTGTCTACGGTAAGTCCCTTTAATAGTTACTGATGTCTTTTTTCAGCAATTGACTGGGTTCAGATCGAGTCAAATTCCACAGTTCTGTTTGATGAGTTTATTGCACACAGAATAGGCCTAATTCCACTGACCAGTGATGAAGTGGTTGACCGCATGCAGTATTCCAGGGTATTTAAATTTGTGGTTCAAATATATAGTACTTGTAGTCAGCTATGAAAGAACCATTTTGTAACTGAATTTTTGTCATTAGTCAATCATATCAAATGAATGGAAACTGCAATATACATTTGAACACATTTAAATTAGGACACTTCCAAAAAATTTTTTTTTTAAACCCAATATATATACACAGTAAGAATTAAGTAGCACTGTACATGTATATGTATGTTAATTATGATACAGCTATTTTTGTTTTTAAAATTGTTTATCAATGAATTAATGTTTGAAAAATGTATGTGTTACACTCTAATTAAAACTTTATAAAACCCAGTAACTTTTTTAAAAATAATGAATATTTTTGCTAGGATTGTACTTGTGAGGAGTTTTGTCCGGAGTGTTCAATTGAGTTTACAATGGACGTGAAATGTGCTGAGGACCAAACCAAACATGTGACCAGTGCTGACCTGATTTCATCCAATCCAAAAGTATTGCCAGTAAGTAATGTAAAATCTCTTTGTTTAGGAAATCAAATAAATACACTGTTGTATAATCTATTGCTCATTGGACGTTTTATTGACTTGGGCCTATTTTCTGTTTTTAGCTGCTTAGTTTATTTGACCAAAAAAAAATAGTTATGATATTTGGGGTTTATCAGCATATTCCTCTGTGTCTGTAGACATAATCTTTTGTCCCTGATTTTGTTTGTTAATTGGTTATTTTTTTTAATTAATTGTGATTGTTATTGTATACAACGTTTAAGTAAAATATCTCTATAAATCAGTAACCAAATGAAATTTCATTCTCAAGTTACAAGCAAAATTCAGCAGTCACTATTCTTTGTTTCGTTATAGTTCATGCCATGATTTTGTTCTCTTGTTATCTTTGGGAAAGAAAGCAACATAGTATATTTGTTAAGATTTAGTATCAAAAACTGATTTTTCTGTAGTTTTTTAAAACAATACAAAATTTAGTATAGCAAAATATAATGCATTATGACAACCTCATATTAAAACTGTACAAATGATTCAGAAGATGAGCTATATTGATTAAGGAATATAATTACTCTTGAAAACTTAAAAATTAAAAAGTATTTTAAATAGGCATATAACATATCAAAATCAAAGAAACAATTAAGGATATCACAAACAATGTAAAAGGTAAACATTTTAAAAATTTAAATTACAGTGTATAAAATAACAACACATACTGGATAAAACAATAGAATCAAACAAAAAAAATGATAAAAAAACGACCCATGGAAACGGAAGAATAAGCAGTGTCCGAATTATAATGAACTGGTCCAATGACTCAACAATCTATAGGATCGTAGAATTATGCTGAATGATGGCATTCTCAATTTCCCGCAGACTAATGCGATTAGCAGAATTGCTGACAAGACAGCGGTTAACTAAATCTGTCAGTGATTTACTGGCAGTGGCTGGAACAGCTGGCAAATTTCCCTGCATGATGTCCATGAACACAGAGAACGGATTAACCCCACTTCTGTCATAGAACGCTGGTTCAAGGGCAAGCATTTCATAAAGCAGACACCCCAAGTTCCAGGAGTGGGCTTTGGAATCTGGATTCTGGCGGCCCAGGACTTCTGGTGCCTCGTACACGGGCTTATCTATCTGGGCTTCCATGGCCGTGACCATCCCAGTTTCTTCATTGTTGGGAGAATTGATCGTGATCCAGCCGTTTGGTAGATATCTGATATCTGTTGATGGAATACTGGTTACAGGAGAGATTTGGCCAGATAGAAAAACGTGTAGAACTTTGGTTAGGGTTTGCCAGATGAGGCCCTGTTCTAATGTCGCTCCGGTCTCTTTCACTTTGTCGATTTTCTCGGCAAGGGATTGGGTGGGAATTAAAACACAGCAAAGGTAGCCGTTTTCTTTGAATGAGGCCACCATGGAGGGATCATAGTCAGAGAGAGTGATGTTTGATTCTGAAGGCAATATTAAACAAGTTTCATAATGGAAAAGTACATATCTTAAATTTTGCAGCAGGTTTACTAACAGAAATTTTTCATGTCAAAATCAATAGTAAAGATAAACAAACAACTGGTCTTGCAAATACAGATACATGTATGTATCATATCAACTGCATATTATTGAGCTTCTACATTTGCTTCACAAATTGTTTATATCTGCAAATGAGCAAATACGTGTACCAGTACTGTTGAATTGTGTTGATATGATTACTCCGACTTTGCTAGAAATTTTATTAAACTATTCCAAAGAAAATTTTTTAATTGAATCATTCAATTGAAAAAATTTTTCTTCAAATTTTTCTTACTTTTTGGAAAGACTTTGATGATGACATCATCATTGGTCAGGCAACAGGTGGCAGGGTAACACCTGTTGATGTGGTTCTCTGGGCTCAGTCTTTCCACATCAATAGCAAAGTCCCTCATACTCAATGCTCCAACCTTCGTTTTTATGGACATTGGGAGAGGGAGTTGATTTACCTTGTAATGATATGAGCATGATTAAACAGGATGAATCTTTAGAGGAATATTACATTTACAGAAAAAACTATTTTTGTGGGATATTTTACAGCTGAAACTGTGAAATCAAAATTTTGCAGACACAATTACCAATAATCAAATACATCCTGGTTAAAACATTACCTTTTAAATAAGTTTATCAGAATATACTAATTTACTTCAACTACTTTGCATTAGAATTTGTGAAAAATTATTGTAAAACCTGATTATTAACCACATTTAAATGCCTAAACATAGTTATTTTTTGTAAGATATTATACCTTTTCTATGTCTCCCAATGTGACAGCCTGTATGATACTTTTTCTACATAAACCCTGTAAAGATGAAGGCTCAGGAAAGCCTTCCTTTTCAAACACGGTCAGTGAGATAGGATCGTAGAGTCGGGACATGGTTATCTAACCCATTACTACCATTATTAGACAATATGTAACCTGGAAAATACAGAAAAATGATTTTGAGCAACTAAAAAAAAAAAGATAACTTATAAAAATCATTTTGTTAGCTTAGGAAGTTTTTTGCCCCCCCCTTCCACTTTGGAATGCAAAAAAGATGCAAAAGTACAAAATATAATATTTTCAACAGGAAATGTTTTAAAAAATCAGTTTGGTTTGCTAAGAAAATTTTTATACTGGAATGCTAAATAACTTATTAATATTTTTTTCTGACAGGTGACATCCAAAAACAAAGAGGAGACAAGTGAATATGAAGATACTGATGGTAATTATTATGATCATTTTTTATGCTTTTGTTATTTGCCCATTGAGTGAGGTGACTGTATAGTGTCTCTGTCTTTACTCATTTAGCCTAACTCAGCTGTCAATTAAAAAAAACCCAATAACCTGTGTTCATCGTAAACCTTTCCAAAGGATGACTGTCATATTACTGGTAATTTAAATGACTGTCTTAGGGTTAACTTTAAACTTATTTTTTAGGTAAGCTTAGTGCCATCTTTTGCCTCAGTATATATACTCTCTGTCTTGTAGATATTTTGATTGTAAAACTCAGAAAAGGACAGGAGTTAAAAGTCAGAGCTTTCGCCAGGAAGGGTTTCGCAAAAGAGCATGCTAAATGGAACCCTACGTGTGGAGTGGCTTTTGAATACGACCCTGACAATTCATTGCGACACACCCTGTACCCCAAACCAGAAGAATGGTCTGTGCTTCATTCTTAATAATATGAATGTTGTAAAAAAAAATTTTATTATTAGGCTACAGGGCAATAAATCATGGATGATCTCCCTTTCGTTCTCAGTATCAATTTCTCCACTATACAGTGTATATTCCTTTTGTAAAAGTAAAACTGAGTCAAAAGTGAGTTTGTCTAAGTTTTATGGCCCCCAGGCCAAACATGATAAATAATACATGCATTTCCCTTAAAGAATAGAATGATATGGACTCATTTATGTTTCTGGAACATTAATTTTTGTGGATTTTGTTGTTGAGGGGATCCTCAAAATCAAATGTTGCTGGCACTCTCTGTACTATTGAATGTGAATTCATTTTGAAATGATGTTGATATAAAGGACACTCTGGTCCTTTCTGCATGCAATTAAACCGGTGAATGTACTTTTCTTCTCAAACATACAGATTAATTTTTTCTCTATTTATAGGCCCAAAAGTGAATATTCAGAGCTAGAGGAAGATGTCCGTAAGTACATAGTCAATTCACTGTTTTATTTTTTCTCTTAGTCTATTTGGCAACATATTAAAAGTATGTTCAACTCTTAGGGCAGTATGACAAATGCATGTTATTTCTTATACATGTATAGACATATGATTCTTAAGCATGAAATATGTATTTAAGAGTATATGTTAAGAAATTCCATGGAGCAAGCTGATAATTCAATCATTTACAGATGAAGCCCCATTTGACGGACTAGGTCAACCGAACAAGTACTTCTTCAATGTGGAGTCCTGTGGTTCCCTGAAACCCGAAAACATCATGTTCTCAGCCCTAGCAGTGCTCAAAAAGAAACTCAGTGACTTACAGACTCAACTCAGCCATGAGATCCAACAAGACGTGTTGGCTGTTTGAGTCTTTCAGTGAATTTTTTTCAAGAAAGAATTTTTTTTGTTTGTGTATATACATGTCATCTTTGTGTCATTGTCGAATCATTTTCATAAAGATAAAAAAATTATGAAAGAAGTTTTCTTTTTTTTCTTTTAAGAAACCTTTGTGATTCTTTCTGCATCTAACTAGATAAAGTTGGCCACTATTAAGGGAACAAGTTTAAAGTGTAATCATTATAGTTTAAAGTAAATGCATGTTTTGGCAAAATTTGTTGTTCACATGACTGTTATCTGTCTTAATTTGAATGGATTTAACAATTAGAAATCCTTTTCATGAATGAAATGGATAGAAACCATGTTTGAAAATATTGAATCAAAATCCCATTCTGAGTGGTGTTTGATGATGAGAAATGAAGTCCACAAGTTAAACGGATGGAAATCCTGCTTTTCGGAGCATTTGACATAGAAAATCTCTCGTTTTCAAATGGTTTCATGTTGATCACTTTTTGTCTGGCCTCCGTCCGTCTGTGTCTGTCCATGAACTTTTTACATTTTCGACTTCTTCTCCAGAACCACTGGGCCAATTTCAACCAAACTTTACACAAAGCATTCCTAGGTAAAGGGGATTCAAGTTTTTTAAAATAAAGGGCCACGCCCTCTTTCAAAGGGAGATAATTAAAAAATCATTGAAAATTTGTTGATATTTTCAAAAATCATTTGGCCAGAAAAGCTGAAACTTGTGTGGAAGCATCCTCAGGTAGTGTAGATTTAACTTTGTTCAAATCATGATCCCATGGGTAGGGTGGGGCCTAAATGGGGGTTGAATTTTTACATAGGAATATATAGGGAAAAATCTTTTTAAAATCTTCTTTGAAACTGATCAGCCAGAAAAGCTGAAATTGGTGTGAAAGCATCCTCGGTTAGGGTAGATTCAAGTTTGATAAAATCACGATCCATCCTCAGGGGTTGGGCAGGGCCACAGTGAGAGGTCAATTTTCACATCGGAATATATAGAGAAAAATCTTTAAAAATCTTCTCCTCAGAAACCGATCGGCCAGAAAAGCTGTAGCTTGTGTGGAAGCATTCTCAGGTAGGGAAGATTCAAGTTTGTTCAAATCAGATCTTCTAGAGAACTGCATGCTCAATATGTGATATGACTGTAAAATCATCCTGTTACAAAGGGGCTCAGTGATAAAAGAATATGCAAGGGAATTTTTTTTTACACAGGATCTATTATATGACAAATTCACATATTTTGTATATGACTATAAAGCTGATTTTATTATGTCTATTGTTGCTCAGGTGAGCGATGTGGCCCATGAGCCTCTTGTTATTATTGGGTTATCGAATATCATCTTGTTCATTTAAAAATTGAATATCGATCTCGTTCAAAAAGTTAATCAAGATAAATCTTGTTCAATTGGAAACCGAAGACTGTCCTTGTTCAATAAGGTATTGAATATCTATTACATTTATTTGGGTATTGAATATAAATATCCTTCAAAGGGGAACTGATAATTAACTTGTTCATTGAGGTATTGAATATATTACGCATATTCTTTGTGGTATTGACTATACATCTCATTCATTGAAGTACTGAATATCCAACTCATTGGGGCGATGAATATAGTTCTCTTTCATGATTGAGTTCTTGAACAACAACCCCCGTTTATTAAAATATTGAACACTGGTTTGGAAAATCTGTCCTGTTCATAGTGATTTTGAAAATAAATCTTGTTCTTTTGGGGTATTGGATATAAATCTCGTTCATTGGGGGCATTGAATATAGTTCTCGTCCATTGAGATATTTAAACAGAAATATTGTTCAATGGGGGCATTGAATATGTCTCGATTATTGGGGTATTGAATATAAATCTCGTTTTATTTTATTGGAGTATTGAACATAACTCCTGTTTTGGGGGTATTGAATATAAATCTCGTTTATTTGGGAAACTGAATAAAAATCTCGTTTTGGGGGGTACTGAATAGAAATCTTGTTTTGGGGGTATTGAATAGAAGTATCATTTAATACACCCTGTCCATGGTGGTATTGAATATAATTTCGGTCATTTGTGTATCGAATATGAATCCGGTCATAGTGGTACCGGATATCCGCTCGTCGTGCTATTGGGTTTGAATTCGTTCATCAATAAATCCAGTGGCGTCGGAAGCAAATTGAAAGTGGGGGGGGGGGGGGGCTAGACTAATCATCAGAAATCTTGACAAGCAAAGTTAAAAAAAAGGCTAATTCCCAAAATCATGAAATTCCTAATCCGCTGGGGGGGGGGGGGGGGGGTAGTATACCTTTAACTCCAAAAATAAAATCTTACCTGCAAAAAAAAATTTATTATTCCTGGGGGGGGGGGGGGGGTAGTAGTAGTATACCTATAACTGCAATTTTCAATATCACTTGATCCTAATATTTCCTTATTTTCATTTCAATTCCTTACATTCTACCGAAAATGTTGAGGCGGAGGGGGGGGGGCACCTTCCAGATACTTCAATTTTTTATGTATAAATTTAAGAAAAAATTTCTTTGCTGCGATAAAAAGTGGGGGGGCTGGCCCCTCCCTGATGCTATGTGCCTGATGGTTAGGTCTTACTTTGCACTTAACTTAACCCCCCCCCCCCCCCCGTTTCCGACCCCTATGAAATCTACACCTATGTATGAAAGAGATATAAAGATATAAAGGACAGAAACAATGTAATGTTGATGAAAGTAACAGACAAAATCATGCTCATGATCGTCAATATGTAGAAATTTTGTTAACGAATTAGAAAGAATAGAAATTTCGTTCACGGCAGATATATATGCAGGAGTAAAATTATTGTGTTTTTAGAATTGAAAATAAAGGCAGTATCTCGTTGGTGAGAGAAGTGGGATAAAATGGATAGTAATCATATGTTCATAAATGTAACGAATAAATAATGTTCAGGCCATGTTATAACGGATAAAAATCTTGTTCATGGTTTTAAAGAATAGAAACCCCTTTCATTTATTTTGATACGGATATACATGTACATCAATGGTACAGATACGGATATACATGTACATCAATGATACGGATATACATGTACATCAATGGTACAGATACGGATATACATGTACATCAATGATACGGATATACATGTACATCAATGGTACAGATACGGATATACATGTACATCAATGGTACAGATACGGATATACATGCACATCAATGATACGGATATACATGTACATCAATGATACGGATATACACGTACATCAATGGTACAGATACGGATATACACGTACATCAATGGTACAGATACGGATATACATGTACATCAATGATACGGATATACACGTACATCAATGGTACTGATACGGATATACACGTACATCAATGGTACAGATACGGATATACACGTACATCAATGGTATAGATACGGATATACATGTACATCAATGGTCTTCGTCGATGCATAGTTCCCTTTATACGGCTCTTTTGTTTCATTTACGGTTATTTTCATTTTCAACACATTTTTATTAATGAAAATAAATACATTTGGAATTGACAAAAAGAATAATAATAGTGATGCAACATGCAGGACATGGCGGAAGTTTAATAGTGAAACATGCGCAGATCTACATGAAGCGGGGGTCTACTATTTAAACATTTCAAGCTTATTAAATTCACATAGTAAATTAAAAGTTACTGAAAATAGGCCTCGGACCACCCACCCCCACCCCCACCCCCACCCCCCCTCCAAAATAATAAAAATACATGACTTGGGCTTCCCCCACCCCCAACACAAACAAAGTTATCACTCGACACCCCCCCCTCCCCAAACCAAAATAACAATTATCAAAAAACAAAAACAATATTATGACCCAAACACACACACGCAAACAAACTTATCAATCGGAGTCCCTACTCTTGTGATATTTCTATCGCTTTGTTCATCGTGTTAAGTAATGTATAGGACAATTTTGAATAAAAATTATTTTGTCTTTCTTTTCTTTACCTTGTATAGAGATAATTGTAAGCGAATGATACACTAGTTTGTACATATGTAATGTGTATAGATTGTCAAATGATACTTTGTTAAATGCATGCAGATTCTACAAAATACCGGTACATTTTGCCGTATTATACAGATAAAAAAGTAATTTATTTTAATTTATCAGAAGAAATGTCTAGATAATTTAATTTTCAAAGTTACAAGCACATTCTTATATCTGGAAAGAGCAATTGGCTTATGGCATTTTACTGCGAATCAGTTTACAAGTACCGGTATATATCTACGTGGTTTTACAAAATTAAATTGCAACAAAAACATATAACAACAAATACCAATGTGATATATACCATCGTTACTTGTACTATGATATTTTTTTTTTTTTACTTCTGAGCATTTGATATTATATATAAGATTTGACAGGACAAGATGATTTATATCGCCATTAATTAAGCATGTAGAGTAAACTATCAATTTATAAAATAAAATTACCACTTACCTTCTCTATCTGTAAAATCAATTGTGACGTCATTGACTATGACGCAAGATCGCGCAAATAGCAACGAACAACTCTGCGTACACACTAAAACCCCAAACGTCAACCTTTATGAAAATGAATGGGTCAGAGTATTTGATATTTAGTTTCCTAGGTAACCAATTTTTAAATATAATTCGACAAGGGGGGGGGTATTTATTTTATTGCAAGATTTGCTAAGGTATTAACTAAATAAGTTAAATTAAATTTTCTCTGTTTAACTGAGTTATTCCCCGGTGCATCTTTTTACCCAAATAAACCCAACGATAATCCAACGAAATCCCAATAAAGTTTGATGTGCCCAAATCAACCCCGATACTTCTTAAACTCAAATGATGCCCTATTATGAGTCATGAAACCCCACTAATACCTCAATGAACCCGAACCCGAATGATACCAAAATGAATCCCAAAATGAGACAAATGAACCACTCACGCTGTTATACCCAAACCCCAATAATACCAAAATGAACCACAGGGATACCCACAACGAATCCCTGTAATGGCCTTAATTAAATAACTACTGAACTACATCAATGCCACAACGAAAGCCAAGGGTGCCTAAATACTTCAATGAAATTTAATGATACCCAAAATGAACTTCAATGATAGCACAGCGATACTTCAAAGTGTAAAATATGGATGTACTATAGACGCCTGTACGCGTATGAGGTGGGGATAAAAACCTAGCAAATGCTCGGCGGTAATTATATATTCATACGCGCGGTTCTTGAGGGGGTCGGAGGGGGGGGGGGGGGTCGTACCCGACCCCCCTCCTGGAAAATTAAAATTTATTAAATTCACATCTAGTTAATTTACCCGACAATATGTCTTGGACCTCCCATCCCGGAAAACATAATTATCCCCTCAGACCCCCCCCCCCCGGGAAAAAATTCTGGATCCACGCATATATTATACATTTATGCATGATTGTAAGAAAAATATTAATATTTATTCCTCCCAAAAAAATCGTATTTCCCGAGGGCATCGCCTGTTTGGGAGGTTAACAGTTGAAATTGACACACCGAGAAAACCATTATCAACCGACGCGAAGCGGAGGAGGTTGACAATGGTTTTCGAGGGTTGTCAATTTACATTCAAATATTTAATTGTATAATTGCTTAAAATTATATAAATATAAGTAAATAAGGAATCATTCTTTGAATGTTCTGAGGTGATCAAATATGGTCGGGCTTTATTTGATTTGATCACCCCGACCGTATTTGATCACCTTATAAAACTCAAAGAATGATTCCTTATTCCGTAATTAAATAAGGCATTTTTTTCGCTATATCCGTTAAAAAAAAAGTCATAGCTAGGCAGGTACGTGAATAAGGCACTCCATGAAATATATTGATTTTTTTTTTAATAAAATAAACTTTAAGTTTATTTTCTTCGATCCTTAGTTTTTTCTATCTTACAGCATAACGTATTCGTAAAAGCGTTATGCTTCTGATATGAAAGTCGTGAGTTCAAAACTGTGCATTATACACGTGTAAAGTTTTACAATTTTTATTTTCTTCACAATTGTTGGCCTTCTTTTTTCGAAGCAGCCATTTTTGTTTTGTTACATCACAGGCACCCGACGTTAAGAATATTTCTTTTCATAAAAATATTACTTTGATAATTAAGGTGGTAGGGACACCTGTGGAACAGGAACACCGACCGAAATTATCACCTCATAATACTCAAAGAATAATTCCTAATTCCTAAAAATATTTACATTTTCCAGTGTCTTTGCCTGTGATAACACTACAAATCGTTTTTGTACTATATAACCCATAACTTCAAATGACGTATAATTGGGGCGCCAGCGGGGTTTGCATATTTAAATATTAAATATTTAATCGTGCAATGGCTTAAAATTATATAAATATAAGTAATAAGGAATCATTTTTTGAATATTATGAGGTGATAATTTCGGTCGGGGCGTGATCAAATCTTAATTTCAATGTTATGGTTACATAGAAACGGGCTTGGCCCCTGTGGGCTCATCTGCCACAATGAGCCAATTGAGTTCAAAACTTTTGCAAAAATAACATTACAATATCTTCGTTCGTCCTTTACTAGTTGTGCGTCTAAATTTATTAAAAGTAATTCTGAATTCAGTCTACTGCTTCTTATATCGTTAAATCAGAAAAAGGGAGGTAATGTTCAAAATTATTTCGGCTTATCAAATTGCAATGCTTTTTAAGAACTATAGTTGTATGAATGATGAATGCAATAATATACAATAAACTATATATAATATATAAAATGTATAATTTTGAATCAATATTTTCAAGAGCAGGATTCATTTCCAATTGAATTGTTTTCAAAATATTTAAACATAGCTATTCTCAAGGAGATTAATATAGATTAAAAATGACAAAGACTATCTGGTCCTCATGACATGGATTATCTCGTCCTCATGACATGGATTATCTGGTCCTCATGACATGGATTATCTCGTCCTCATGACATGGATTATCTGGTCCTCATGACATGGATTATCTCGTCCTCATGACATGGATTATCTCGTCCTCATGATTTGTGAAGGATTGGATTTATTTTAGATAGTATTTTGTTCATGGTAGATATTTAAAAATAATACAATAACGAATAAACCTACACATAGTCCCTGCCTAACAGATTTTTTTTTTTTCAGAAACACGATCCAATTCAAAAACATAAAACCAAAAATGTCAGTCAGGTGAAAGGTAAATTCTGTTCTGGTTTTCCAATGATTCATGATTTGAATAACAGCCAAATACGCTTAGTAACAGTTACCAATCAATTTGATTTTCTCCATGAATTAGTATTTTACAAAGGAATCCAAGATATTTGAGTATTCATGTTGATTACAGTTGTAGCTACTAATAAAGAATTGGACACTAGAACCTGTGGTGGAGAATCAAGAATAACCAGTACCTTTCATCATAGAGGAGTTAGTTCATGAAACTGGAAACGCAACTTCCAGTATTGGAATTCTCAGAGGCACTAAGATACTTCTTAGTTGCTTGCGTTTAAGTTCTGGAAAAATATAGCCATGCCATTGAAGAGATATTCATGCAATTTATGGTAAAATGTTTATTGGTCAATTTGTGTGCAAAGACAGTCTTGCGTATATATTAAAAGATTGTCAGTGGAGATTAGAAAAAACATGTAATAGTTGTCCCAAAAGACTTTACCTAATGATGAAAGTTTGTGTTGGAGTAATATACATGTATTTACATGTTTGAAGTTTTATTAATAATAATAATAAAGTTCTCTTGTTTGTTGTTATCTTAGAGGAAGTGAGTGAGGGGGAGCAGAGGTAGAGTGAGAGATGAGGAGAGTGAAGTGAAACAGTACTCCCTCTCTTTCACTCACCCAACTTTCCTCAACTCCCTTTCTCTCTCCAACTCTTTGAGCCCACGCACTGACTCTCTCGCCCCACTCTCCCCCTTTAACTCACTTTCTCACCCACCCAACTCAATCTCACTCTTACCCCACTCTCCCATTGCTATGAGAGAGTGAAGTAAAAGAGTGGGGTGAGGTAGGTGAGTAGGGCGAGAGAGTGAGTTGAGAGGGTAGGGTGTGAGAGTGAGGTTAGGTGAGAGAGTGAGATGAAAATGTGGCGTGAGAATGAGGGAGCGAGAGTGAGATGAGAGAGGGGGTGAGAAAGTGAGGCGAGCAAGTGAGGTGAGAAAGTAGGGTGCAAAATTAAAGTGAGAACGTGGGGTGAAAGAGTGGGGTGTTAGAGTGAGGTGAGAGAGGGGGTGAGAAAGTGGGGTGCGAAAGTGAGGCGAGAAAGTGGGTCATGAGAGTGAGGTAAGAGAGTGGATTGCGAGAAGGAGGTGTAAAGTGGGGTGAGAGAGTGAGGTGAGAAAGTGGGGTGCAAGAGTGAGAGTTGGGGTGAGAAAGTGGGGTGAAAGAGTGAGGTGAGAAAGTGGAGTGAGAGAGTGTGGTGCTAGAGTGAGGTGAAAAATTGGGGTGTGAGAGAGATGTGCAAGTTGGGGTGAGAAAGTGGGGTGAGAGAGTGGGGTGCAACAGTGAGGTGAGAAAGTGGGGTGCAACAGTGAGGTGATAGAGGTGGTGAGAAAGTGGGGTGGGACAGTGAGGTGAGAAAGAGGATGGGGTGCGAGAGTAGGGTGAGAGAGGGGATGCAGAAGTGAAGTAAAAAAAGTCGGGTAATAGAGTAGGATGTGAGAGTGAGATGAGAGAGGGAGTGAGAAAGTGGGGTGCGATAGTGAGGTGCGAGTGTGGTGAGAAAGTAAGGTGTGAGAGTAGGGTATAAAAATAGGGCAAGAGTGAGGTAAGAGAGGGTTGAGAAAGTGGTGTGAAAGAGTGGGGTGCGAGAGTGAGGTGAGAGAAGGGGTGCGAGAGTTTGTTGAGAGAGTAGGATGCAGGAGTGAAGTAAGAAAGTGGGTTGAGAGAGGGGGTTGAGATGAGAGAGGGGTGAGAAAATGAGATGAGCAATTGGATGCAAAAGTGGGGTGAGAAAGGTGCAAGAGTAGAGGGAGAAAGATGGGTGCAAGAGTGAAGTAAAAAAAAATGGTTTGAGAGAGTGGGGTGAAATGAGAGAGGGGATGAGCAAGTAGGGCAAAAAAGTGGGGTGCAAGAGTGAGGCAAGAAAGTGGGGTGTGAGAGTGAGGTAAGAGAGGGGTGGGAAAGTGGGGTGAGAGAGAGGGTGAACAAGTGGGGTGAAAGAGTGGGGTGCAAGAGTCAGTTGAGAGAGGGGATGAGAAAGTGGGGTGCAAGAGTGAGGTAAGAAAGTGGGGTGAGAGAGTGAGGTGTGATAGTGAGGTAAAGAGTGGTTTGTGAGAGTGAGGTGAGAAAGCGTGGTGCGAGACTAGGGTGTGAGAGTGAGAATGTGGGGTGCAAGAGTGGTGAAAGGGTGGGGTGCGAGTGAGGTTAAAAAGTTGGTTGCCAGAGTGAGGTGAGAAAGTGTGAGAGAAGGGTGAGAGAGTGGGATGCAAGAGTGAAGTAAGAAAGTGGGGTGAGAGAGTGGGGTAAAAGAGTGGGGCAAGATGAGAGAGGGGGTGAGAAAGTGAGGTGAGAGAGTGGGGTGCGAAATTGAGGAGAGAAAGTGTGGTGTGAGAGTAGGGTGTGAGAGTTTGGTGAGAATATGTTAGAAAGTGGGGTGAGAAAGTGGGGTAAGTAAGGTAAGAGAGTGAGGTGAGAAAGTGGGGTGAGAGAGTGAGGTGTGATAGTGAGGTGAAAGAGTGGTTTGTGAGAGTGAGGTGAGAAAGCGTGGTGCGAGACTAGGGTGTGAGAGTGAGAATGTGGGGTGCTAGAGTGGTGAAAGGGTGGGGTGCGAGTGAGGTTAAAAAGTTGGTTGCCAGAGTGAGGTGAGAAAGTGTGAGAGAAGGGTGAGAGAGTGGGATGCGAGAGTGAAGTAAGAAAGTGGGGTGAGAGAGTGGGGTAAGAGAGTGGGGTGAGATGAAAGAGGGGGTGAGAAAGTGAGGTGAGAGAGTGGGCTGCGAAATTGAGGTGAGAAAGTGTGGTGTTAGAGTAGGGTGTGAGAGTTTGGTGAGAATATGTTAGAAAGTGGGGTGAGAAAGTGGGGTAAGTAAGGTAAGAGAGTGAGGTGAGAAAGTGGGGTGAGAGAGTTGGATGAGAGAGTAGGGTGAAAGAGTGGGGTGTGTGAGTTAGGTAAGAAAGTGGGGTGACAGAGTGAGATGAGAAAGTGGGGTTAAAGAGTGAGGTGGAGAGTGGTGTGTGAGAATGCAGTGAAAATGTGGGGTGAGAAAGTGGAGTTTGAGAGTGGGGTCAAAGAGTGGGGTGTGAGAGTGAGGTGAGAGAGGGGGTAAGAAAGTGGGGTGAGAAAGGGGATAAGAGAGTGGGGTTAGAGAGTGAGGTGAGAGAGTGAGGTGAGAGAGTGGGGTGGGAAAGTAGGGTGAGAGGTTAGTAGGGTGAGTGAATGAGGTGAGAAAGTGGGGTGCGAGAGTTATGTGAGAAAGGGAGGTGAGAGAGTGGGATGAGATGAGAAAGTGGGGTGCAAGAGTGGAGTGTGAGAGTGAGGTAGAGTTTGAGAGTTAGGTGAGAAATTTTAGTGAGAGTGAGGTGAGAGGGATGTTAGAAAGTTGGGTGCGAGATTGGGGTGAAAGAGTGAGGTGAGAAAGTTGGGTGCAAGAGTAGGATGAAAGAGTGATGTGCGAGAGTGAGGTGATAGTGTGAAGTGATAGAGTGTGGTGAGAGAGTGGGTGCGAGAGTGGGGTGAGGTTGGTGGGAGGGTGAGAGAGTAAGTTGAGAGTGTGAGGTGAGAGAATAAAGTGTGAAAGTTAGGTGAGCGAGTGGGATAAGAGAGTGCGCCTGGAGAGTGGGGTAAAAGATGGGGTGGAAGAGTTAGGTGAGACAGTTGGGTAAGAGAGTGGCATGAGAGATTGAGGTGAGAAAGTGGGGTGCACGAGTGGGGTGTGAGAGTGAGGTGGATAGTGAGTTGCAAGAGTGGAGTGAGAGGGAGCTGCAAGAGTGGAGTGAGAGAGTGGGATGAGAAAGTGAGGTGCGAGAGGGGGGTGCAAGAGAGGGGTGAGAGAGTGAGGTGAGATAGTGGGGTGAGGTAAGTGAGAAGGGTAAGAGTGTAAGTTGAGAGTAGTGTGAGAGAGTGAGGTAAGAAAGTGAGTTAAGAAAGTGGGGTGTGAGAGTTGGGTAATAGTGTGGGGTGTTAGAGTAATGTGAGAAAGTGGGGTGAGAAAGTGAGGTGCGAGAGGGGGTGCAAGAGAGGAGTGAGAGAGTGAGGCGAGATAGTGGGGTGAGGTAAGTGAGAAGGGTAAGAGTGTAAGTTGAGAGTAGTGTGAGAGAGTGAGGTAAGAAAGTGAGTTAAGAAAGTGGGGTGAGAGAGTTGGGTGTGAGAGTTTGGTAAGAGAGTGGGGTGTGAAAGTAATGTGAGAAAGTGGGGTGAGAGAGTGAGGTAAGAGTGAGTTGAGAGACTGGGGAGGGAGTGAGGCGAGAGTGTGATTAGAGAAACTCTCTAATTTTATACATAGGTATTTATGGGATCACATGACAATCCCATATTCATATACTTGTCAATCATTCTGTATGTACATGTATATAAAAAATGAACATTAATTATAAATAATATTCAACAAATTATTCTTTGTTCAGAGGTAAATAAATACTATAAAAAGGCAATGGTTGACCCCCTAGCCTGAAAAAACCCTTCATCATTGATATCAATGTCCATCAGGAATTGAGGATTCTTGATCTTGCACATCTGCAAATATACAATTTCCAATATATCTCCCCTCATAATCAATTTTATTATCTTGGCAACCACACCATCAGCCGACCCGCTGCTTATGAAAAATTAATTTGTACCAGTATATCATTCTTACTGTAGTTCTTGTGAAGTTATGACTGTGCTGCTATCTTCATCTTTAAAATGCAGTCCCGTCTCTCCCTCTCTATCTCTCTTACAATTAACAAACTGTCACTGACACCAAACACTTTAATATGTTTATAATTTACATGTATTTAGCCATAATACATGTTTGATGCAATGATAAGAGAATCTATTTTTTTTAATAATCTAAAATTGAAATGCAAGAAAATTAAGTATCCAACATTGCTCTAATTATGGTAACTTTGAATAAAAAAAAAACCCTGGGATAATTTGGATAAACAAATACAAATATTTACTGGCAAAAACACAATTACTGGAAAATTTAAAACATTTAACAAAATAAATAAAGATAACCACTAAAAAAAGGAATTTTTCTTTTTGTGTTTTAAATTAACTTTTGTGATAACTGGACCCTAAACATTCTTTACTAACTTAATCCTTAGTAATTTTTTTCACATTTATGTAAGGTTTGTTTTTTAGGAAAGCCTATTTTCATGGTAACACATAGCAATGACCGTTTGCTCTTGAAATTTTTAAAGGATAATACATTAAAAGAATTTACTAAAAATCAGTTGTTTATTTATTGAAATTTAATGCATATTAACAAAATAACAACATTGTTTATCAGAATATTATTACATGTATTATATAAGACAGATTACTATATATTTCTTAGAGACATGTATACACATTCTCATTATTATCATATTCATTAATACTCAACAATATCTGTACTATCTATCACATTGAAAATGATTTAAACAACATTTAAAACAATGCTCATGCATGCATATATAAGTAATTTAAACAAATTATACAAATGCATTTATATATTAAAAGGAAAATCTATAACACTTTCAATAATGAAGTTTTTCTTCATTGACATTCAACAGTACAATCACAGTATCAGGTTTAATTACTATTGCTCAAAAGTTCTCTGATCTCTAGGGGAGATTTATCCATTAGTGCAATCAAATCATTAGTCAAATAAAGCTTTTCCCCCTTCCAGGTAAAGAGAGTGGGTGGGTTATCTTCACCATTTTCAAACTCAAAATATTTGCTAAGCTCTATGGCAAGACTTGATTTAATTAGTCCAATGCCCCCGACTTTGGCTGGGGCGGGGTGGTAAACTCTTCCAGTGTTTGGGAGCATGCATATCCTTGAGGGTAGGAATTCTGTGGTCATTGCATTGCCAGCACCCCCATAGGATAAAAGAGTTTCTCCAGAATCATTTTCTATCAGGTGTGTATACACTATAGGTTTATCATCACATCTTATGAAGTTCCTTTCTCTGCCACATGGTGAAAGATAGGGAAATTCATCTGCATATCTGTCACTTTCATTTAATCTCAGTCGTTTGAAGAAGAAAACCAAAAAATCCTTTTCTGAAATAAAAAAAGATGCAAATGATGCAATCTGATTAAAATCAGCCGTTCTGATACGCTACCGCTCTCGAACATCTGAAACAAGCCGCTTAGAGGTCATGTCCGAATGACCCAACAATCTAAATATTTAAATATAAGGTCGTGACCTTTTTGGCCAATGAGAATCCCCGTCTCTTAAAGACTATCGGGTGAAGTAACAGCAAGGTAAATATAATCGCACAGATTTATGGGAAATTATCTGCTGGCAGAGTTTTGCTAGCCACAATTTGATTGGCTTATCGAAAGGTCGTTCGGACGTGACCTCTAAGCGGCTTGTTGCGGTAGCGTATCAGAACGGCTGATTTTAATCAGATTGCAAATGATGCAATGCTCTTTGGATGGTTGAGAATAATATATGAAGCTCTTTGTCACAGATTTTTCAGCAAACTAAGCATGAAATGGCCTAAAATGGCTTGTAATTTGTAGCATATCAACATACGACATCTCATAATTAGGTAGTGTTGCCAAATCTGTTGAAAATCATAATCGATTAATCAGCAGAATCGGTTGACTCTTACTAGACCAACTGATGATACGCCAGTAATAGAATTGGTAACAAATTGTAATAATTTCATTAAAATGGGGCTATATATTTATATAACTATATAAGTCTTATTTGCACTTTAATACTTATTAATTTATAAGAGTTATGCTTTATTGCTATCAATTAATGAGTTACATATCTTTTGAGATTGAAAAAAACCCCACTTTGCAACAGTTTTAATTTCATTAAATACAATATAATAAACAAACTGATTATAATCGATTATAAAATCTCAAATCGATTATTGTAAATCGACAACCTTTCCAACTGATCATTGATTAAAATTTGATCATCGTGGCAACACTATAATTAGGGAAATGTTTTAATTTTGAATGTGCCACAGGGGCTAAACTTTATAAACATTTATGCATCCTGTTACTCCAGCAGGTTTACAGAGAGATGCTTTAGACTTGGGGATCGTATAATCCGCCCAAAGTTTATAAGAAGCATAACGACATTTACTTGTAGGAGTACGTTTCTTTGTTACAGGATGCATGGAATAATGATGGACCAGACCATGATTCATAAACCTGGCCACCTAAATCTCAAGTCAGGTGCTCAAACAAGTAAGCTGTCTAATGCCAGCAATTGAACTGGTCTGACCATCACATCATTATAACGAAAGTTGAAATGTAATATTCGCTGATCCAGCATTAGCTGCAGGTCTGTATCTCCCGGTCTGAAAGAAATTCATGTTAGAAAGTTGCGCTAGTTTTGGACTGATTAACCTTATTTACACACAAATTCAGTTAAAATAATTAATTCCATTAAATTCTTCAGACAATTTTCTACTGAAGTCGTATCTTTACTTGCCTGTGATATTCTCTTAACCACCAAACTACATGTACACTACCTCACTTCAAGGGGCTGGTGATGGTGTTTAAGAGAATATCAGAGGCAAGTAAAGTGACCATATCTGTAGTAAAATGTCCAAGGAATTTTTTGGAATCGAATATTTGTACAGACGTTGTGAGGAAATAAGATTATTCAGTCTAAAACTAACACAATTTTTTGTGCGCCATAAATTGCAACTTTTTAACACATAGGGAACTGTAGCTCCCAGGTCATTTATCCATATGTTTTTAGAGTCGGAGCTACAGACCTGCAGCTAATCCAGCATGCTTGAGATTCATGGCCAGATACTTGCACTGGTGAAAGGGATCATGAGAATGTCAATCCAGCTCTTATTCATAAAAATAAAATATAGAAATGTTATGTGTGGCCAATAGGGCTGTCACGGGTCACCAAAATAACAGAGAACCGCGGAACAATACGTTCGGTTCGGTTTCGGTTCCGATTTTCAGAATTTCAGTTCGGTTCCGATTTGTGTAATAGAATCCATATTTTATGAAAAATGGCGTCGAAATTGAACGGTCCATAGCGTGGACCTGTTGTTTGTAATAAACATTGACTTGTATACAACTGGCCATGTATACCGATAATTGTTCACTCATCCTAAATAAAAATATCACGCGATTTACCTGTGTAGAAAGGAGAAACACTAGTTCAATAAACAAAGATGTTGGCTTACGATTCGGACATCGAACATGTTTTCAATATTTATTTATAGAAATGTTTAGGGTAAGAATTTCTGGTTTTATTAGTAATGCGATTGAATGAGGAAAAACAGAGGTCAAATCCATGCAAAATAATGTGGGAAAATCTGCGTGGTTACAGAAAACGGAACACATGGCGTGCATTACCTGCAACTCGAAAATACACAAACATATCATCAGACTTTATTTGCTTCAAATCATAAATTTACTTATTTTGTTAACACATTAAATTAATCAAATCTCCTGTAAGCATCTATAAAAAGAATCATCAAAATACATCTTAAAACGAAAGACATGAATTGAAAAATTAGGCAACAGGTAAACTTATTTATAAACTATCAAGAAAAGAACTTCATAATAAAAACAGAAGTTTACAATATTTTTTTTCTAATAAACCTTTGTAGTGCATATGGCTTTAAGATGTTCATTAAGTAATCTGCAGTGAAATTATTCTTAAATTAAGTAGTTTTTTAAAATTTTAACTTAAACATTATCAAATGTAATTTGAATTTCTAGTCAGAAAACTAGCTATTGTGTTGAAATTTGTTATAAAAGAGGGGAGAAATAGAAAGAAATAAACTTTTGATGTTTAAGAAATGAATTTTTTTTTTATAGTTGACCTGAACCGAAAAACCCGAAACCGAACCGAAAATTTTACGATCCGACCCAACACGAAAAATGTTGGAACCATGACAGCCCTAGTGGCCAAGCCCTCCTATGGCCGGTGAATGATCTTGGTGGGGATTCAGCTTTGCCCAGCCTGTTGAAGGTAACCAAATATCAAGGCTGGCTATAAAGCCTAATCTCCATCTAGATTACCCCACCTTATTAATTGTAACTTTGTTGAAATCTTTTGATCATGTTGATGTGGATCAGTCAAATTATTATACAATCTGACTTTGACGAATGTTAATAATGACAGTCAAATGTTTAATGATATATACACCTGTGGACATTAATTTTTAATAATTGCTCACCTTTGAAACAAGATGTGAAATTTTTAATCCTTGCGTCGTCAAGAAACAACTGAAATATGAAAAATATCTGAATGATATCGGAATTCACATAACCATGCTGACAGCATAATGAAGTAACACTATACGATAGCAAACATTATTGTCTACATTAAGAGGAAATTCTAGTTGAGAATACTTCTTACTTGGCCTTGGTGATCTATGAAATAAAAGTACTCCCGTATTTTTGGTTCTGGTTCCTGACCTTGTACGTAATGAAGGTATCGGAATGAATATTGTTTTGACCTGACAAAGACACGTCTTCCTAAAAACAGGGTAGACACTTTCAAAAACATGCTCGTTTTGTAAGATTGTTTACATCGGAAGACATTACGTTGTCAAGCATGCGCAAAAACACGATAAATTGAATGTAACGTTGAATATCATTGGGTCTGTTGGCACTACCGGTTATTCATACAGCGAATTAGAAAGCGTGTTAGAAAAACCCACATTGCTCAGCCATTTTTTCATTGCAAAGTTTGGATGGTCGTGAAAATGAAAAAGTTACTGAAGATTGAACTAATGACGAATAGATTATGAAGTTGGATATACTAAATTCAGAGATTTGATATTGAATTTCAACTTTTTAATTTAGATTAACGAAAATGAGTCAAACTAAACGAGCATGGAAACTTCGTACGTAAAAATTCTTTATTGAACTTTCTGTGGTATAATTATTCATTCATGTTTATCACATGTTTTTTTTATTCCATCCTTATATATATATATATATATATATATATATATATATATAGCAGATTCTTTTCCTTTGATTAGTCACTGATTTTTATTGAAGCAAATTCCGAATTTGCTGTTTAGGTTATGATGTAAAATTGAGTACTCTGAAAAGTTCTTGTCAAATTTTTCACTGGAACAAAAAAGCTTGTCATGGGTTAACAGGTGTGTGACTGTCAGTCAATAAATCGAGTCTCAATAGCTCAGTGGTTAGAGCGCTGGCACGGTATGCCAGAGGCCCTGGGTTCGAGTCCCGGTTGAGACTTGACTTTTCACCACCTGTGACATTTGGCGCCCAACGTACAAAACCCACTGTCATTCCCCAGGCATATGCTTCACAGCATTTCCTGTACTCTAAGAATTCGGGGACGAATTATGTCACAGGTGGTGAAAAGTCGAGTCTCAACCGGGACTCGAACCCAAGGTCTCTGGCGTACCATGCCAGCGCTCTAACCACTGAGCTATTGAGACCCGATATATTGACTGACAGTCACACAAGCTTATAAGTCACAATTCTAATTACAAAGTCAGATGTACTTCGACTCATAGAATAGATATGAAAAAGAGTTTAGTACTGTGCATAATTGTAACAATTATTTTGTGTTTTATGACTTATATTTGTCATGAGTCGTGACAAATACAATGCGAGGGCTAAATTTAATTTTCATTGCATTCAAGGGATAGGATTGCAATTTTCATCTGAAATCAGTTCACTGTTGTTGAAGTTTCAGTCCTAAAACAACAGAGACTGGGCAAAATTACGATGTCATAGTCTGTTGCAAAAAATCTATATACATACACATTGTACAATTGCAGTCACCAGAGTAGAATGTTTAAATCATTATCATATTGTATATCAAATGAAAATGTTGGGAATGATTTTCTTATAATTGAAATTGACTTAAAACAATGGTTTCTGTATCCACATTTTCTTTTCTTTTTAGAGGAGTTTGTTGCACATGGCAGCACTGTCAACTGTGTTGCTTTGAGCAAAAAATCAGGTCGAGTCATAGTAACTGGGGGAGAGGACAGAAAGGTCAACTTATGGATAGTCGGCAAGCCAAACTGCTTGATGGTAAGAAAATTAAGAAAAACATGATTGAAAACTTAAGAATTTTCAAAGCTGAAAATCGCTTCAAAGAATAATTTTCAATGTAATATTTAGTCAGTCAAGGGGAGAGAAATTGGCAGTTTAGAAATGGTTGCAATAAAAGTATAATAAATTCTTGGTGTTGTGATTAAAGCCTGTTTGATATTACTTTAATTAGAGTCTCTGTGGACACACAACTCCAGTGGAATCAGTTCGTTTTGGACATGAGGAGGAGATGGTGGTAGCAGGTTCCATGTCCGGAGCCTTGAAGGTGTGGGATCTGGAACAAGCCAAAAGTAAGAACTGAGGACAAAATCTTCTTTTATTGACCTGGTTGAAGTTTGGGTGTAAATAACATTTTGAATAGCAAGCAAATGACAGTTTTGACTTACTTTAGTCAATCAACCAATAATTACTCTTCATTATGTTTTAACCCATAAAATTCATGAATATTAAAAAATGATTATTATGATGTTATGATATAAACTCATTGACATTTTTTGAGTGTCTGTATATCATTTGTGTTGTAGTTATGAGGACATTAACAGGGCATACCTCTAGCATAAAGAGTCTGGACTTCCATCCTTACGGAGATTACTGCACCTCTGGCTCTCTAGACTGCAACGTGAAGGTCAGGATTCAGATCACTTTATTAGGAGGTGTAACTAGCTGTATCTTACATTAGCATATGACTAGCTTCAAATTCTTGTTGAATTTCAAAAGTATTTTTTTTTCTTGACTTTCACTTTTACAGTTGTGGGACATTAGGAAAAAAGGTTGCATTTACACATACAGGGTAAGAAGGAACTTTTGTTACACAACATGTTATATTTGTGTTATTTGATACATGTATGTGTATTACATGAAAGTTGGTGTCTAAGACTTGAATTCAGATTTATTCTTCATCAACAGGGCCACAAGAATGGCGTCAACTGTGTCAGGTTTAGCCCTGATGGAAAATGGATTGCATCAGCTGGAGAAGATGGCATTGTCAAGGTTCGATTTCACTGTACAAAAAAATTGTGTACAATTAGATAATCTTGTACTATTGATGCATGATCGGTAGTCGAACTCCAGTAGACTCTGATAGTCTCTAAACACATGTTTGGAAATTAAATAGATTATACATGTGTATTCTATTGAATTAGATCTGGGATATCACAGCTGGTAAAATCCTGACAGATTTAACATATCACAATGGACCAGTCAACATAGTGGAGTATCATCCAAACGAACTTTTGCTGGCATCTGGTAGTTCAGATAGGTAGGTAGTACATGTAATGAAACATTTACTGTGCATATTACGCATATAGTTTAAAGGTAAAATTATAGAAAACTTGCCTTATGTGACTTCTTGCACATTCAGATACAAGTGTATGTAAGTAGTGAAAAAAATCTTTTGTGCATGGTATGCATGTGATTTGGGGTAAAAATATAGAAAATTGATCTGATGTGTGTGCTCTCAAATTTGCAGGACAGTGAAGTTTTGGGATTTAGAGAATTTTAATATGGTGTCTACAACAGATGGAGACTCAACCCCAGTGAGGTATAAAAACACTTGGCACATATTAACATTTGAAAATATGATAATCATATCATATCATAATAATGATATCATTTAAATTATGATAATTCCGATTTTTTAAAATGCTTTATTTATTTACTGGTAATTTTTCATATTGATTGATAAAATTTCAATATATTAATGATCATTTTAATAACTCAAAAAACTTGAAATTTACTGATGTTTGAAATGTTTTTTGCAGGAATATTTTATTTCATCCAGAGGGAACATGTTTATTCAGTGGCACAAAAGACTTGTTGAAAGTTTATTCGTGGGAGCCATCAAAATGTTACGATTCCATTCCAGTGAACTGGGGGGAGGTAGCCGATATAGCCATAGGACAGAACCAGTTGGTGGGTATTACACCGGGAACTGTCATCTACTGTGTACAGGGTTATTTTCACCCCATGTAATTTTCGCCCTTCTAAACTTTAAAAGAGTTTCACCTCGTTTTGAATTCTCCCAGACACAGTTGTGTTTAAAGAGAGATAATTTGAGACATCAGAATTCGCCCAGTCTTATATTCGCCCGCTGACAACGAGGGCGAAAGGGGCGAAAATAAAACTAGGGCGAATATTTCCCTTTATACAGTATATAAAGATGTTTAAAATTACTTTTTGAAACGATAAACAAAAGAAAATCAAAGTACTGAAGTACTGACGGGAGTTGATTTTATCGATAATTATTATTTATTTTAGAATCAACGATATGTTATTTAGCATGACAAGTAATTTCTTATCTCTATTTAAATTACGCACATTTTTATAATATGAATTCTCGGACTTTTCCGACAAGAATTTCGAGAAAACCTAATATGAATCATGTTGTGTAATATTTAAAGATATAATTAATTCCATCAAACTATGTATCAGTAATCGAAATATTTCTAAAAAATTGTACACATGTCTGGATTCAAGCAATATTGAACTCTAGTATCGTTCAACCAGACGCTCGGCTGTCTCCGTTAATCTACGACTACCAAGAGAGACTCTCTGCTTGTCGGAGATTTACGGAGACAGCCGAGCGTCTGGTTGAACGCTCTGGCGTAGGAATACATACGACTACAAAAAATATCTAAATTGTTCGTACTATTTAAAATCTGAGTATTTTCAAGGTATTTATAATACGTTTTCTTGAAAAACCATGGTTCAGTATACATTACACCGCATTTATCTATTATTTCAAGAACTAACTCTTGTCAGTGGTGATGATTTGTGCTTAGGTCCAAACACTGTTTCACTTTCGGTTTGCTAGAGTAACTGCATAGGAGAGTTGATTAAAAATCAACTCCCAAAAATCAATATACTTTTTTGCTTCAATTGATTTTTTCCCTCCACTTACTTGTATAGTATGCTCCAAAAGCATATACCATGAATGTCTGATATTATTTTGATGAATACATGTAATTGAACACTTGTTACATGTTTTCATTTTTTTTTTCAATTTTTAATGCTTGAGAAATCTTTGTTTTCAATCAAATTCATGAATTTAAATCCTTTAATTGCAATTAAAGTAGGAAAGAAATGATATCTATATAGGCCAGCATAAGTATCTTTGGTAACATGAGTTTGTATTTCTGCCTTTTATTTGTATTTGCATTTTTTTTTCTTGCAGATTGGAACATCTTTTTCACAGACCAATGTTTCCACATTTGTAGTAGATCTGAAGGTAGTTAAACCATTGTCACCTATGACAAGTTAATGAATGATATGCTTTTAGCATAGCAATATGAATTAAATCCTTATCAGCTTTTCAATGTATATTCATGTATACATTTTTGCAATGATAAAACAAGAAATAGCCAGGAATTAAATGGCATAACACATACTATTACAAGAGTTCATAAATCATGTCCATTTCGCTTTATTTTAAACATGGTATACTAAAGTAATAATGTTTTGATGAAATACTTGCTCAAATTTAATAAAATATATTTTTTATTTATTTAAAACTTTTTTCATATACTGGTGTACTTAAAAACAATTTTCTTTCAGAGGGTTCAGCCATTTGGAGGAATCCCACACCAAGAAGGTGGATCAAATTTATCCAGGTGACATCAAAATATATTCTCTGGCGAGCACCATTATGCTCTTTTCTGTGTGATTCTGCGATTTCAATTCATACTATGCCTTCATCACCACCATTGTTTCATTTTCAGTAAAAATATAGATGAGGTTTTCACCGATTTAAGTATATCTAATTCCTCTGTATCAGAGGGCCTAAAACAGTAGGTATCTTTTCAACCATTGGCTGATATCTATAATGTTGCATGTTGGGATAGGATTAATGTCTTTTTATGTGCATTGTAGACTCGGAATGTTGCAACTTGTAGCTAATACCTATTAAGATTACATATGGAAATAATGCAAGAGCATGGAGTCATGTTCATTTTTTTCATTTTTATTAACAAGATAAAATCAATTTTACTGTGCATATGATCAGTATTTTCAAGCATCTGTATCTATATGCCTGCAGGAAGTTCAAGAGCTATCACAATATTGATTATTAATTCCTGTAAATTGTATTCTGTCATTGTGAATATGTATTTTGGGGACAATAATTGAAGTTTAAATGTTTGTTATATGGCAGGCTACTGTGTTTAGTCACATATTATGTAGCTGTACATTTCATAATCTCATTCATACATCTCTTGCACTAGAATTTATTTATGTGTTTATCATTTAGATTTATAACTATCTCGAAATCTCTGCTTAGCAATAACAATCTGTTCATATATTAACACCATTCATAACCTTCTTAGTGCACAGACATCCTGCATTTTGTTGCTATGTTCATTTTTATACAAAATTCCCTGTCTTAGATTTATGGTGCATATATTTCATTCATTTAAAATAATTGTTGTTTGTATTAGACTGCATTTGCTTGAGGTTTATGAATTTGATTAAATGGAAATTTAGGGGGTGTATTTAAATTGGATTTCATTCAAAGATTTTGAGAACAAAAATTAACAAGAACAAAAAATTATTTAAGAAATAACAAATCATTCTTTGAGTATTATGAGGTGATAATTTTGGTCAGGGCGTGGTCAAATCCAATAAAGCCTGAAGGGCTTAATGATAGATTTGACCACGCTCCGACCAAAATTATCACCTTATAATATTCAAAGAATGATTCCTTATTACTTATATTGATATTATTTCCAATTTGTACACTTTAAAACCACTATTTTTTCATGTAGCACATGCTATGTATTACTATGCGGCGCAGCCAATACCGTTTATAGGTTATGCTATAAGACGCGCCCATTTTGTGTCGCTCGTCGTTAATGAAATGATTGGGCTATAGGCATCAAAATTGATTCATAATGTTATCACAGACAAAGACAGTTGAAAATGTAAATATTCCCTATTTACTGCATGTTGTAGCTGGCTTTAAAGTTTGTTTTTTTTGTCTGTTTTCCATCTCTCAGCAGTCGAAATAAATTCATCACCGAGAGGCCGCCCACCCAGTCCTCTAGACAAGCCAGGTAGGACTCGGTATTAACCAATCATTGATCTACATGTATTTTACATCTCCTATTAACGGTTGTTGTGCATGTCACGGGATGGTATTGACAGCTTGTGTTGCATTCAAGAAATAACTCAAGTATACTTCTGGGGTCAATTTTAAAAGTGTTTTGTTTGGCGTTTTTGTGATGTTAAATAATGAAAATTTGGTGCAATATTTATTGTTTGCCTTTCCAATGAAAATATTTATTGCTTACAAAAACTTGTTTTGTGTGTGAGTTTTATTGAAATCTTTTGTGGGATTGAATTTAGGGGGATGAAAGATTTTTGGAATAGGAAAAATAATGCATTATGTTGTCAAATATTGCAGTGTACCAAAAGAAGACATCGAAGAACCGACACAAGACAAAGAAGACCAAGACAATGATTCTTTTGAAATCGCAAATCCAGAAGATTACCGGGAAATATTCCGACCAAAATCTCGACTCTCCCATTCCCCTAGCAGGCAAATAGAGCCTTTCCAACCACCTCCGGAAGATGGTATGTTCCCAACAAAACATGTGTCCTCCCCTCGTAATGTGAATCGTCAGATCTCCGACGATCGGAAAGGCTCGACAGAGCGTAAATCTGCCACCCCGTTACGAAAAAGTCAGTCCTCCAAATCTGTCTCGGACGATGGTAGGCCCCTTGTGTAATGTATGATCTGTACGCTGCATGTTGACTTAGCTCGGAGGTGTCCAGGACGGTGTAGGAACTTACTTATATAGCGTATTTGACCCTTCCTTTTTTAATTGCTTACCCTAGCTGGCTTGTTGCTATAAAATTTACAGGATATTCATATCCTTATTTACCTATAAACATGTATGTTACCAGCTGATATATGTCAATCTGATTCTTCAGTGATTTCAGAATTCTTTTTGTTTGAAATGTAGGGAAAAGTTTATAAATTTTCTTAGGATTTTAAAAAGGTTTTCAAACTATTTTTGGATGAAGAATCAGATGAGAATATAGGAGATTTTAGACATCTAATCATTACTTACATGTATTTACTCATATCGGTAGTCCTGTATCAACTTACCCTATTACATCTATCAACCTGTCTTGTCCAAAGTTTTTATATGTACATCTATTTTTATATTGTAATAAGTTTTTCAAAAGTAAGTAGTACAGTTTATTTATATATGAAAGAATTGCGGCATTGGAAAAGTTATGGAATGGTTTCAGCTACTGATTACTGATATTGTCATTGAGATAACAAGTGGAGATAACAAATCAAATGATAACAGAAAAATTACCAGTTCATGTACTGATCTCTTAAAACTTTCCTGTCTCATTTTGTTTATAGAGGTATTTCTTTTGTTCAATTTTCCTTGTCCACTCATGGCATTAACTGTATACTTAGGTGATATGGAACCAGTGAGGCAACCAGCACCAACCAGGTCCAACAAAACCAGTAAACCAGTCAATAAGCCGCCTAGTAAACCAGCTGTCAAACCCTCACCTCGACAACCAGAGGAGGACAAATCAGGAATATCACCCGAGGATTTCTTACCAGTAAATACTATATCTTTCGTTATATAGGGTGTAAAGATATTCTGATATTTTAATTTATACCCCAGCTTTTTTTGTGAAAGTACATGTAAATATAGGAACCATTGTGTCAATTTTTGTGTCCATTCCCTAACTTTTTGAAACAAAAACAACAATCTTTTGTAGATATTATCTTTTAGTATGTGCATAAACTTGGATATATCCAGTGTGGAATTCAGATTTTATGTTTAATGAAACATTGGATCTGTTTAGCAAAAAGGTGGCGGGAATGATGGCTTTAGTCCGTATGGTAGAGTGCCTTCCGAGACGGAGACATTATCAACCTTGTTCAGTGGACATGACGCCATGGCCAGGGTTTTAGCACATCGGAGCAAGAATCTCCAGATTGTACGAGCCATGTGGACTTCAGGAAACACAAAAGTAATTTTTATTCATCCTTTTGTTGCCAACTGTAAACCAACTTTTAATTGCTATACTAGACACTGGGTATGCACAAGTACACAGAAGTATGTACGTGTATAAGAAAATATTCTTATGTTTTCAGACAGCAGTTGATTCAGCCATTAGTATGAAAGATCCCTCTGTGATTGTAGACCTTCTCAATGTATTGAACTTAAAATCGTAAGTATTGACAACAGAAAGTCAATGTTTTTTATCTGAGGATCAGTCAATTTATTCTTCTTTATTTAATGAGCAAATTATCACCATGGAAAGTGTAATGTTGTTGATTCAGTTTTCCAAATCATGATACTGTAGTTTCCTAATTAAACACGAGAAATTAATATCCGCATAAATCGCGAGAAGCACCCTTTGGGGATTTTAAAATCTTGCCATTATTTTCTTAGAGCTGAGAATTATAAGGAATAAGGATAAATGTTCCACATTTGCGCTTTTATATTCTCGCGGAATTAAGTACTCGCGCAATATAAGGAATTTACAGTACTGTACATGTTTGTCATGTTTATACCAATTGGCTGTTTTTTTGTTTTGTCCAACTTGTTTCATTTCTTGTACATGATTTTGTTTTAAATTGCAGAGGTTTATGGAGTTTAGATCTTTGTTCATGTCTTCTTCCTCAAGTACAAGATTTAATGGACAGCAAATATGACAGGTACATGTATAAGTCTGCCTATATAATAAAGATAAGCAACTGTCAGTTATTTTTAACAAATGTTTTAAAAATATTAAAATTCATCATTGCACAATATTTGTGGGGGGTTTTATGTCACTAAAATGAGCAAATTTACACAATTTCTGATATTCATGCAGTCATATATCTCCATAATTGAATCATTAGATTACTTTAGTTTTACACACTGGAAATATATATGGTTTTAATTATCATTCAGCATGTTTTTAACACTCTTTTTTTACTTACCGGTAATTAAAAATTAAACTCTCCTGTTACAAGTAAAGGTTTACATAGTTTTTGTTAGAAAAGTTTACATTACAAGTTGAAATCAACAATATGTGACTTTACAGTTTAAATTGAGTTGTTTTTTAACAGTTTCTATTTGTTTTATCAGCTATGTGACTGCAGCATGTGAAGCACTGAAGATCATGTTGAGGAACTTTGGACCAGTGATAAAGTCGAATCTGACGGCCCCACCAAGTCAAGGGGTGGATCTATCTAGGGAAGAAAGGTAGCAACCATCAGTTTGGGTACAGTGGTGAAATAAATTCTCTTGTAGTTTAATTCAAATGTGAGTTTGCTCAAAGTGGTACAAATAAAATGAAAATGATTTTATTGTTTATATTTGTAGGTATCGTAAATGTAGACAATGTTAGTATGAAAAATGTTTTATTGTTTATATTTTGTAGGTATCGCAAATGTAGACAATGTTATGAAAACCTGTCAATCATCCGGTCGAAGGTAGCTAGTAGAGGCGGAACGCCCGGAAAATTAGGACAACTGCTGCGTGAAATTCAAATTCTAATGGCGAGCATGGACTGAAAATAAGACTTGACAGAATTCTATGATATGTGTGTGACTCTATGCTTAAAACTGAATCTGGAGCATCTTTCTCAAGCTGACAAGGGCTAAGGTGATGACCTTCTATTTGTCCAGGATGAAAAAAGTCACCTCTTAGGAAACAATCTGTGATCATGATGTGATATATGACAAAGTGCTATCCGCACAGAGTGATTTCCCTTTATGCAGATTTATTTATTGGTGAACAACTAATGTGGAACAAAGACATTGATAGCATGTGCATTGCAGGCACTGTAAAAAAATTTTGGTTCACTGTTATTAAAACTTCTACTAATTCTGACTTCCTCCTGTGATGCTGCCAATACAGGTATTAACTTTGAAATGTATTTTTGCCCTGTCAAAATACGAAATTGCACAACTGGTTTTTTTTTCTATGTAATAATCATTTCAATTAAAGGTTAAGTGCATGTTCAAGAATATTTTTGGAATACATATGTGTGTACATTTATATACATTTTAATGAATGCAAGTGCTAGAAGTTATTTCTTCCTTCTTTTATACTCCTTATTGAATAGATGCTACCCGTGCCTACACTAAAATTTATGGAATAAAAAAACCTGTGTGAGTGTTTTGTTTTACAATATGGTTGTCAACATTCCAAAGGTCATGGCATATCAACTAAAAGTACAGTTATTTTCTTTTATTGTGATACAAAAATTTATGCATATGTATGTGCAATAAATGGTTCATTGTAGGAAAGATGCAAATATGTATTATTAAAATTTAAGATGAATGAATTAATATATTGTTCTAATATTGGCTCAACAGAAAAATGGTTGTGTAATTATTTTTTCTTTGTGCATAAAGCAAAATATTTAGATTTTGCTTTATTTGAAATTGATTTTCAGGTTTGTGTGGATAAATAAATACCTACATGTAATTACAAAATGAATGGACATATATTGAATGTTTATGGCATTTAAATGAAATATACAATCCCTGACTTGTTATGTTTTTACTGTAAACTCTGTGTCTTATATTTCCATCCACACTTGCGTCAGTTACACTGATTTTGGTGAAATTCGGTAGGCCTGCACTTAGTTTTTGAGCTTTTCACACCAGAGGCATTACATATAATTACTTCCAGTTTGTCAGTCAAATAATGAAGTTCACCTCAGTGCTTGCTTTATCCCTGTTCAAATGCATTTGTATTTTTCATTTTCAGTATGTTTAAATTGAAAATGTAAAATAAATTACATTTTAAAAATGATACATTTTTGGGTCATTTCTTTCAGTAGCCTCAAAACATGATTGTTTGTCTATATTCTTTCTATGACCAATTGGTAAATTTTCGCTTGAAGCAGTAGTAATATATTCATTTTTAGGGGTGGATGGGATGGAGATATATCAATATCTAAAAGGACATGCTTTTGCCCTTCACGTGCCGCCCCAAGGATAGGGTGATTGCATTGTATAACCTCACGTTGTGTCTAAACCTGCCACAATTCGGCCAGTATAAGTATGTGAACAGTTCCATATTGCATTGTTATAGATGTAGTTGATAAGGACGGCCCAGTATATCATTAGATCAGATAATCTGACCCAGAAATTGACATTTATAAAATGTGACTAGAAATCCCAGTTCCGTTCATTTCAACACAATAACACAAACATGAGGATTCTAGCGGTGCTGTTGTCCCTTTTTGCTGTAGGACATTGTCATCTATGTCTCCTCAGCCCGCCCCAGCGGGGGTCCATGAGCGGCATTAACACACCAGCGGCCAACGACTGTATCCTGACCACGGGGCCATGCGGGGGCCGCCAACCCGGGCGTGACGCCACTTTCTACGGGCGCGGCGAGAACATCACCGTAACGTTTATGAAGAACTTGGATCACTACAACAAGACCAATCCCGGAAAATTCGTGATTTCACTGAGCGAGCGACAAACGGTCGCGCCGAAAGTCCTGGCCACTGTTCCGGACGGTGGCGAGCCCTCGCTTCATATCTACTCGGTGAAAGTGATGGCGCCCAAAGAACCCCCCAACACCATGCATTTCCTGCAAGTGACGTATGAGCCCAACAACGCGCAGGCGCCCAAGGCGTTTTATCAGTGCTCTGATGTGGGATTCGAACCCAGACCGTAGACATACACATCTATAGATTTGACTGAAATGTGTATTTTTGACAATTTAGTTTAATGTACTTGCGTTGTCTTTTGATGAAATAGATATTAATTGACGTCGCAAAATTCTGTGTGTGTGTCGTAAGGATGCCTTTTGACTTTTGTACTGTTTAGGATTAGTGGATTAGGAATAAATATATAAATAAGTAAACCTGTTTACAGTGATTTTAAATACGGAGTCTTAATTAAAAATATAAAGAGGACAGAATAACCTTGTCTAGACAACATCAAAACGGTTTGATGAAGGGGGAGGGGTTGACATTTTAAACGGTGCATTGACCCCATCTTCAGATGTAGGCGCCGTGACCAGTAATTTCATTACATTCCAATCTATAGGTAATTGGAAAGAAAGAGAAAATGTTGATTTGAAATTTGAGGGTTTAATTTCAATTGAAGAGGATTTGGCTGCATGATGGCTTGAATTTTTCCATAGATATTTCAGGAAAGGTGGTTATTGGTTAACCAAACGATCACATGACAATCGACTCTTTGATGTAGAATTACGCGTGCACAATACGCAATGCACGTACATGTACGTGTGTTTCGCTTCTTTCTTAAAGTTGGTCGTCCTGATTTATTGATCAAACGGTTTCTTCATAAGACGAGGTATTATTGCCAAGAGCTATTTCAATTAAAAATTGTTTCGGGTATTTTTTTTTTGACAGATGGCAAAATATTTTGTGTAGTATATACCTTTTTATTTGTTTTGTCTTTCTAAAGAGTAATTCGGAAAGGTTATTCTAATTTATTACAAGATAGGGCAACAATTTCCTAATATGAAATATATAACGTTCACTTTTAAGTCATTTTAACAAACATCTGTCCCACCCACCCCTACCCCCATATCCTGTTATTTTCCTCCCCGTCCAATAATTTCTTGTTGATTTGTAAATTTTCGGTTTTTTTTATAAATATTTCGATGTCTTGAATTGCATTTTTTACGTATCTACTTCACTTATACTTTTGAATAAGTTCAATCAACGTATTGAGTCGCACTGAATTTTATTCATCAATTCGTTCTCTGGTCCATTTAACAAGGAAAAAAAATAAACCTGTAACTGGTTTTATAGAGATTTTCTTATGTGTAAAGGCATAAATGTACGCGCGTGGAATTCTAGTTTTTTTTGTATTCTTGAAAAAAAAAAAGAGACAATAGAATTCGGATTACAGATGCAACGCCAAAACGCATTACAATATCGAGTGTCTGAATTCTCAAAATAATCTCTTCAAGTTATATTGCCTTTTCAACACGAAGCAATTTGCGTCTTCCTTTCTTTTTCAACATTTAAATGTCATTTGAAACACTGTCTATGTAAAAAAAAAAACCCACTTAATTCCCCGTTTTCTCAAACCTTAACTTGCACGTCAGTAGCGTCTTTGCAGCAGAGTGCTTTATGACGAAAAAAAAAAATAGTTGATAAAAAAATTAAATAGGTTATTCATGTGCTGTTTACAAGCATTTATAATTTTATAGTTATTTCTTGTCAAACTGAATAGTCCGCTGTCTGACTTTTGTGCAGAAAGACGAGATTACTAGTAAACGTTTGCACAGAGAGATATGCACCGATACCTATTATCACTTCTAAATCCAATTCTGTTCCTCATATCTATAACATTCTTCACCAGCTGTCCCGTTTTCACCTGACCGTGGGTTTCTTTTTTCCCCCTTTTCTTCAAAAACATATCTACAGCGCAATTTCCTCTTTCAAAACAATGCAGCTAGATTTATAAATAACTTTCCTCATCTTTATTCTAAAAATAAAAATCATATATAAATAAAACAACATTTTGCGATTGAACCTAGCAATATAAAAAGCATGCGTTTTGACACCTCGCCGGGTGTAAGTCTTCAAGGTTGTCTTAATTGATTGTTGGATTTCTCTGAATTCCTAGCAAAGATCCCCGTAGAAGAGATAACAAAGGAATTGGAACTGAACACTGAATAGAAGGGGGCGTTGTTATAGAGACTAAACAAAAACAAAACATGTTCATTGAACAAGACTTGCGTGGCAAATAAAATACAGTACAAACACACACACTGAAGCGCTTCATTTTTATGTTCCCTCTGTAGTTCGGAAATTTGGTAGTTTGCCCGTACACTCATGCACTAGAACGGACATGAGTATCCATACAAGTATCTCTTATACACATAAATACATCCACTCTCCGCATTTAACCAAGGTGGCTGAATTCGTCCAAAGCTATGTACTCTTTCAAACAAGTTGGAAGGATGAGCTTTCTGATATTTGTCAAAATTGAGGTATCCCCTGACCCTTTATTAAGCGATTGTCGAATACTGAACCGGCAGATATCTGAAAGTGTGGCTGGGTTGTGGGATCGCTCCTTTAACCACGCCATCATCTGGAGTCCATTCGTTGAGGTATCAATCCCTGAGAAAGCTAAACGTCTGAAAGACCTGGAGAAGGTTGGAATACGTCTATTGCACTGTTCCACTTCGTCGATTGTCAAGTGGTAACCACTTAGGACCATCAGTTTAACCACATTTGGATCGCATCTCGTGAAAGCGTCCACGAGTGGACTTCGTCCGGCGTACTGATCCAGAGTTGGAATTTGGCAGCCATGATACAACAGCAGTCCAGCTATGAAACTGTTGCCAAGAGATATACACGACATCAGGGGAGAGTACTGTCCGTCACACTGGCTCAGTCGACTTCCGTTATCCACTAACATTTTGGCTATAGAGTCTAGACAATTATACGCATGTCTCTGCGAAATCCGGAAGTAAAAAATAGCTGTTGAAAATGGCGTTGCTTTGTACTGAGTAATGGCATTGACGTCAGCTCCATCTTTGAGTAGTCGACGAACAATATTCTCGTTCCCGACCCGTATTGCTTCGTGAAGAGCAGTCCAGTCATTTTTTGTTTTTGAATTAATGTCAGCTCCACGCTCACATATAAGGTACACGACGCCTTCCAAGTTTGTGTGAATGGCTCTTTGCAAAGGACTGTTGCCAGAATTGTCCAAAATGTTGACGTCACATCCACACGTGATTAAGTATGACGCAATATCACTGCCATAGTGATTACAGGCAATGTGTAAAGGAGTTTGAGATTTGTTGTCTGTTGCGTTATAGTCCCACTTGTTTTCCACTAATAAATACACAATATTCACGTATCCATATTCCGCTGCCCAGTGGAGAGCGGTGCGTCCGAATCCGTCGATATAGTCTACATTTCTGAAGTTTCCCCCGGATAATATGGTCCGCACTTGTTTCTCTTTGCCCGATTTAACCGAATCTAAGAGCAAGTAGTCATCGTCCACCTGAATATTGTTTGGCATTGTGTGCATATGAAAAAGTTCCGCACTCTCATTCGAGTGAAAAGTTTTAGTTTTCCCTTATATATTGATCCTTGATCAATTCTAGGAATTAAGTCCTCCGCGTGATAGCTTGGTTGGGACGTTTGCTTTAACAGTATGTGGTCCTGCAATTTCTGAAAGAAAGAAGAAATTAACAGCTTAAAAATCGAACAAAAAACCACTACTACACGCGCATATAGCCTCGTTTACATATCCACACACTTGTTTTAGTACACCATTAAATCGTGCACTCTATCGTTAACACAGGAGGAGCATTGCAAAGATCACGACCATTTCACCACAAAGTTCTACTCACCCGATGTATCGTCTTTGTTTTGTTTCAGGACCACTAAACTCTAATGTACACAACAAGACACAAGATTGCTCATGCGCATGCATGTAAGAGAGGTTGTTGTGAGGGAAATTATATTATGAGTTTGATTGCCAAAAAACATAAGTAGTTAAGCGGACGATTTATCTGATGCTATCACTCGTTCCATTCAGTTTCTGATCCTGTTTCTGTACGAGCAGACGTTCGGATGGGTGCCAAACACAAACACGCTATCTCGAGAGAAGCTCCTAGTGTGCAATGTATTGCGCGTGTATTGGTAGCGATTGCTGATAAAAATATTTATTTTATCTTGAGATACTAGGAAAGTTGACTGGTCAAACATCCATCTGTGAAAGTTTTTCGTGTTGAAACGGAATTGTTATATCGTCGGTATATCATCTAATACACATTACTTTCTTTGGAGCCTGTATGTGCAAAATACTAGTACATTTGTAAAATACAAGAAGTCTCTTGTCGTGCTATTAGTATAGACAGTTGTCCGTGAAAACACGTGACATATCTTCAGGATATAAATTCATTTTTGTCGGTGAAAAAAAGCTCATGTTATAATCCGAAATTCGTTAAAATTCTGCATGAATACTAATTTTTTTCATGTAAAGATTGTGCACAGCAATAAAGGTGATGTACTGTATCAGTGCATATAAAGATACGTACAGCTGAACGTGAAAAAAACGTGTCATTTTTGCAGCTAGGATAAAAAAATATTTTTGTCGGTAAAAAAAAAATAGCTCCTGTTACAATCCGAAATTCGTTAAAATTCTGCATGAATAGAAATTTTTTTAATAAAAATATTGTGTTCAGCGACATATTGGGGGCGTGTATGATTTAAAATCGTGTAATAATTGAGTGGATTGCAACATAAGGACAGAGATTTAGCCGTGTAAATACCTTGTAAGCTAATGGCTAGAACTTGTTAACACACTGTGTGCTGCGCAACGTTAATTGTTCTGTAAGTACAGCTGATTTTCAGGTAACAGATTTGGAAATGTAGATCTATATATGCGGCGGATCTAAAAATTTTCTTGTTCTCAAAACAAGAATCCTACAGTACATGTGTATATCTCTGTGTATGATATACAACTACAACCTTTTAAAAGTTTCTCTTCAACCAAAATAATAATAAGAACACGTTTACATGTATTCCATTTAGAATGTACATGTATTGAACTAAACTTCAATTTGCCCACAACTGTCAAACTATATGGATTGCGTGTGTATCTCGTTACATGATCTGTGTAGATTTCTTTTTTTTTTCATACAAAATGCCGATACAAGGACAAGCTAACTGAAAAGTAGAAGAGTGGGTGTCAAATCGAACCCAGTTTTTAATCAAAATCTGAGCCTTGGTATTCATCATCAAATACGTATACTATATGTACACTTTAAATTGCTCGTACAGTTGTGTGCATATATGAACGCGAATCAGTACATTCGTTGTTGGTGGGGGTTTTTTATACAAAAAAGATCGATCCAAACAAATGATAAAACATTAGACGCAACATAAAAGTACAATTTTAATTAAAAACTACATTTCAACGGGTTGAAAAAAAAAACCTTTTATATATAGATATACATGTACAGAGGAAAGAAGAAAATTAAAACACATACCGTCGATATCAAAAAGGAAGAAAGCTTTTGAACATGATCCGTCGCCGGTGACAATGACTGAAGAACAGAGACATCTTCTCCTCTTATGCTGCGGAAACCGACACTCGGCGATCGAGGCTCTAGTAGGGGACAATTAATTAAATGTTTGTCACGTTCGAGTGATTCCCCCGTGACGGATCGAGTCATATGGTCACTTTTATGGCTGTGGTACGGATGTTGCGGTCATGACAGACACGCTTCAGTGTACATGTACCCATTATATTACGTCACGTGACATGTCCGGGTTTGACATCCTCTGTAATTAAAATTAGTTCAAAATTAAAATCTATATAATTTACTTTTAATTTCCAATAAAAAATAGTAAAAGCATCAATAGCAAAATAATTTATCGAAAATAGTATGCTACAATTATTACATGTGTACATTTATCATAAACCTATTATACCTAACAAATGAAACCTATATACGATTAAAAAAGTTACTTTGCTGCCTTTAATATAGCTAGATTAGCGCATGTACATGAGTTTTTTAGATACTTCCTACGTATTGCAATATAGGACTACATTTCGCAGAAACTAATGAAAAAATACCACCACTTGCTATAGTGATCGGGAAAAAAAGCTGACCCTTCCTATGAACAGAATCGCATTGAACTTTGATATTACAAAGGAATATGTCCTTTTGTCCTCGGCATATTTTTTCTTAGAAATTTCGTGCTGGTTTAAAAATTGACTCTGTCATATCGGTGTCGCGGGCTTTGTACTATCACATAACTAGCTATCCAAGCGTTACAGAAATTTTGACAGAAACAAGACTATATTATTAAAAGAGCATTGTTGTGCAATTTCATCGATTGTTGTATAGTTATGTATCACTTACAATTCATATCATGTCATAGCTATTAAAGCAATTCAATTTCTGTATTATTATAACATTTTTAATCGTAAGTTGATATTTTCTTGTCTCTTATTTCGAGCAAGGGGTGTCCGTGAAAAACAATTTTCCCCAGATAATCTAGGCCTCTTCTGTGTTTGGAAAAAACACGTTATTTCCTGGAATTTTTGGAAGTGTATTAGAAGGTAAAAATGAAATATTTCGATTTGCGATAAAACGATTGACGCAATATAAGAGAGTGTATTCTTACATGAAATTGTAATTAATATCAAAGTTAAAAACTAATAATTTTCCTTCAAATTGTCAGTACTTGTAATTATTTATAATCAGATAAGCAATCTATCTATAAATGTTATATTCTGTATGGTTTTCCACTAAATTTACCCAACTACATGCCCACGGTCAAAGCGATTTTATAGCTAGAGATACAGATCAATGGGATCAATTAATCAAGGTCTCCGTTAAGATGGGTCCTCTTTGTTCAATTTGTTCAAGCTGAAACAGTCGTGGCGACGATTAAATGACAGGTTACACGGAGGGGGTGCCTCTTTAATCCCGTCCGGGGTGGTTACGGGGATTTACATCGAGTCCATTAACGTTTATTTATACGGCGTAGTAATCGTGGTGGGTCGTGTCTTCATCCGGATAAATACGAAAATAAACAACCACAGCTATACAATTATGTTAATTTGTTGTCATTTGTTGCCGTTACAAACACTTATCTATTCACTTAGTTCTGCTTAAGTGAATACCCGGTACTAGCATTCACTAACGAGAGAGAGAGAGAGAGAGAGAGAGAGTGAGAGAGAGAGAGAGAGAGAGGGTACATGTACTGGTGATGATGTTGATGCATGAGCATGACCATTTTATAATTAAGTATTAGTTATTTATATATGAATCGATCTCTTGAAAAAGAATATTTCTGAATAGAAATATTGTAAATTAAAAAAAATAAGTGCTTAGAACTTCAATGTATACTATTTTTAATTTATAAAGGGCTATAAAAATCATTCTAAGTTTTATTTTAAAGTGGATCTGATCCGTAATTCATTTACCACCCAGCCTTCTTAACCGTAACATTGAAAATAATTTACGATTACATTTCATTGACAATATTCAATTTTCTAGACCCGTTAATGGTATAAATCACATTCAGTGTGGCATTTCAATTTATCAACAAATTAGTAAGAACGTTGATTTAATTTTAATGTCTCCGATTTTATGCTATTTTAATGACATATAAATGTAATGACTATATTGATCTATTGATCAACTTGTGCTAAATAACTCGTAAAATTAAAGTAGATTTGATAAAATAAATGACACTCAGAGAATGATATTATGTTTAATTTGGGGTCTTTTTTATATTTTAGAAACTTGCAAGTCTAAATTTTACACCAAAGAGCAATAACCATAATAATAAATCAGATTGGACTTATTCAGCTAGTGAACAAGTTTATGGTCTTTGAAAGTCAATGGACGACCATTCAATTATAAGATTGAAATTTTAAATGGCAACAATGTTATATTTCTTTAATTTTGCATCCTTTGAAAAGTAAATTTACCCCAATGGATTAATATACCCCGATTATCATGTGTGGTTATATTCCTGTACATATATTAATTGGATCACCCAGCCTCACTATTCATAAAATGGACGATAAGTAAAGCAACCAAACATTAAGGAAAAAAATTAACAACAATAACATATACTTCGACTCTATATGTGTGTTAGCATATAATTATACATTATTATTTTTTAAATAAAGACTTACTTGTTTCAGAGACATAAATAACATTTATGTTATTTATGTCTCTGCTTGTTTATAAATTCTTTGTCGATAAGTTTAATATGTGCCCTTACAGTTGAATATCCGTATCCAATGTGCTTTCGCTTGTGGCTAGTCTTATTATCAAACATGTCATAATTTTATTACATTGTCTGGAAAAGGCGAGTCCTTTGTTCCAACATGTGATATCTATAAATAGTATGCAATGTAAACAAAACTGAATATAAGAGCCAATGAAACAAAAGAAAAAAATTACTGCTGAAAAAAAATCGTCACTTCCGGTTGTGATTGCTCATTAGTTCCTGACCAAAATATTTTGAAATAAAAGCCCCACAAAGTGGCACAGAGACATATATCAACATGGATGGTAAGATATATCTAAAAGAATGTTCTGCACCAACGTGTTAAACTTGTGTTTGTTTATCTTCTTCTTGTAAGATTTATTCAAGCAAATAAAATCGCCACAGTTTGTCTCAAGATGAATCTCTGTAAACACTTTATTTTTATCATACCAACTTGAATAATTCTTAAAGTCAATCTCGTCAGGAATGCTAATTAAAATGGGATGGATATACTTGTTATTAGGAGTGTTGTTATTATTCAAAACAAAATGTCACAAGTTTAGTAAGTTTAGTACATAGCCATTAATTTTGGTGGCCCCTCTATCACCATTGTTAACCATAATAAATTGTACTTAAGGCACATCTTCATATGAACTGGTATAATTCCTTAGGTATGCTATAATGACAGTTTGTGCATGTAATAGCTAATATTCTTGGCAAATGTGATTGTAAATTCTAATCTCTAACTTATATCTTTTTCAGATATGCTGTTTCAGTTAAGAGTAAGTATACAAAAGCTTCCTATATATTAGTTATTGCATTTCTATTTGAACTAGCTGCATATCTGCAACTCTGTAGGAAAACCTTCAGAAATTTTACTACAGATGTCGTCACTCTACTTCTTGTTAAAATCCTTTTAAACTAAAGCACCACACCAATAAATTGAAGCACTGTGGTTTGTTTACATGTGTAAAAATGGCAATTCTTGATCTGCACATGAATTTAATACAGTACACATTTTCAAGTCGGTTATTAAGTTTAAGAGAAAGTCTGAATTTGAGGTAAGAAAAGTGGCAATATTTGTGATAAATTTTCTAAGGAATTTTTTGGAATCAAATATTTGTACAAAATGTAAAAGGAAATGAAACAAGTCCAAAACTAATCGCAAGTTTATGTGTGTCATGATATGCAAGTTTGTTGTATTTGAGGCACTGTAGCTCTCTGGTATGTCAACCTGAATTTTCCTGTAGAGCTACAGATCTACAGCTATATTTGAACAACTTTTTCCTTATGTAACAGTTTATAAATATATAGAATGTGCTTTTCTACATGCATTAATTGTTGTAACCATCAAAAAAATTAATGATCTTTATTCTTAAAAGTAAAATAAATTAAAAGATATTTAAATTTTTTTTTTTCAACCAACTCTTGTATACATGTGAAATAGTCAGATATACATTGCGAAATGTAATATTTTTTTTAACATTTCATTTGCTTTGTAGTTTACTACTAAACAACTTGAAAGATTGTCCAAAAAAGCAGAAAAAGAACAAAAAAAGGAAGAGGCAAAAATCAAAAAGGTATTTGTTGAATATTAAGCAAAACAATAGATCCATATGGCTATAGTTGATGTCAATGTACAAGGTACTTACCTTCTTTTTCAGGCTATAGCACAGAAAAATGTGGAAGGAGCAAGAATCTATGCAGAGAATGCCATCAGGAAAAAGAATGAAAGCCTAAACTATTTGCGATTTGCAGCTCGAGTCGATGGAGTGTCAGCAAGAGTACAGACAGCTGTAGCAATGAAAGGAGTAAGTACATGTAATGACGTATAAAAGTGTATTAATTAGTTTACAATACAAATGTCTCATGAACTCTGCATGCCACTGATGCTAATAGCTATGATATGAATTGACTGTAGAGTTAGTATGACAATATCAGAGGCTCATTGAATACCGGTAAGCCATTGTATAATTTATTCAAAGGAGTGTATCTTAAAGTATCTTAGTTTTTGATGAATATTCCTTTTATGCTTAAAGATTTTTGTTTGTTTGAAAGAGATCTTGGAGGACTGTTATTCAGCTAAACTGGATTATTATTCAGATAAAAATAGTTGCTCTGGCCCACATTAAAAAAAAATGGTAATAACTCTAGTCTATAATTTTGAAGATAAACATGAGTAAAAATTTTGATTTTTATCTTATTATGATGATTGATATGTTTTCAGATCACAAAACAAATGGAGGGAGTGACAAAAGCATTAGACAAAGCCATGTCATCAATGGACTTAGAAAAGGTTAGTGACACATGTACAAAGTACATGTAATTGTAAATACGGAGCTTGTGTGATTTATATGTTACAATGTACGTAGAATCCCGAGTATGGTTCATTTACCTAGTCTAATGTGTGCATAATCTTTTGCACATAGTATCAAGTTATTTGACAATAATGAAAATAACTGTTATTTAAAGTGTTCTAAAATCTCTTTTTATATATTGAACAAGAAATTTGTAGCGATGAATGATTGAAAACTTTACTTGACTTCATGGAGTTATTTCCCTTAGATTGAAATTGACATTGCTCAAAAAGTAAAATTTGTGTGAAAAGAATGTTTCAAAAATATCAGAATGCTCTATTAGCACAACATAATGTACTAGTATGGCTATGCTGAATACTTTTTGTTACAGGATACATGGAAGAGCAAGAGTTTGTGCAAAAAAAGCCCTCTTTTAATACATTAAATCATTTTAAAAACAATTTTGCTTGAAAAATGTGGAGTAAAATCATTGTTGCATCTACATGGACATATTCAAATATTTACAGGTTGAACAAATTATGGGAAAATTTGAGAAGCAGTTTGAAGATATAGATGTCAGGACATCTGTAAGTTTTAATTTTGAATACCAGTACATGTATATAAATGAAAGTTTTTTTCTACTGATTTTTCGACTCAAGAGAAGAATACCAACATGCAAGTTTTCTTTTCATTGTAGACCTTGGAGAATTCCATGAGCTCTGCCACCACATTATCTACACCTCAGGACCAAGTGGAGTCGCTGATGAAACAGATCGCCGAGGAGAATGACCTTGACATTACCGAACAACTCACAGATCTTAACCCAACGACCGCCTCCATAAGGGAAAACACGGAGAGGAAGAAGGAGGATGATTTGTCACGGAGGTATGTACAGAAACACAAACATTACTGTCATACTCCAGTCTGATTAAAAGAAATCCTCACTCTTTCAAGAGGAATGGATGACTAAATGGTTTGATCAAACTTCATGATATCGATACTCCAGTTATTTAACATGAAGGTGTGTATTTGAATCACAGACATTACTGTCAAACTCCAATCTGATTATTAATAAATCCTCACTCTTCATGGGAGTAGGGGGGACTAAATAGATTTTATTAGACTTTATAATACTGATACTCCAGATTTACTAGAGAGGTGTGTAAACCAACACAGAACAATAACTTAAACATCATCTTCAAGCAATAATCGTCAGACCCCAACAATCCAAGGTGGGTGAGGTATGAATGGATTTGACTTCATTATACCCCAGTTCTCCAGATTTATTAAAGAGGTGTGTGCATAAACACAAACATTTCTGACAGACTGGTCCCACCATCACCAACTTTCCTCGAGTCAATAGTCTGAGTTTTGACCTCAAATTAATACACTTTTCATATAAGGATTTGAGTTTAGGACTGAGTTGAGTGATTTGAAAATTTTGGTGACAGCAGGGTCTGATTGGGGAAAAAAAAGTCACTCATTCATTCTAATCAAAGACAAATCCAAAGGTTATGTGTAGGACTGAATGGACTTGATTAGACTTCGTCTAATACTCTGTGTTATATGCTTGAAGTGATGTTCTTGAACTGCTTTTGTTCATAAACAATTATATATCTATGGATTAAAAACAATAAAAGAAAGTTTATTTACGAATGCATGATTGTTTGTTTTAAAATATTAACTTTCAAGTTCATTTTCAAAATATTAATTTTTGCATTGCAGGTTACAAGCTCTTCGACACTGATCATCATTCACTCTGTATGTTGTAAATACATGTAGTAGAAAAATATGTAGTGAGAATATGTGCGGTGAGAAGGTTTGAACGGAGTGTATCCCTATCAATTCAGAAGTGCTGCAATTTCACTGGGAAGCAGAACCTTACAAGAAGAAAATATAGGAAATGATCAACCGACATCTGTCAATTATTAATTGACAATGTCTTGTGGTTTCTTTAATTGGCACTTAAAAGTTCAATTAGAAAAATTATATACCAGCATATCTTCTCTGGATAAAGTTGTCATTTTGTTCACTAATCAATAGATTAGTTAAAATGGATAGTTAATATGAAAAGCTGCTGAATTATGTTCTTACCGGTAATATAAAGTAAATTTGCAAAGATTGTACTTCTAACTCCAAAAAATTAATTTTATTTATTTTGAATCAACGTTTAATATAGTAAAAATGTATTTTTTTGTTTCTGACTTCTGTAATAGCGATCTTCAGGTACAATTAAGAATATATATAAGACCCTGTATTTTTTTTTTCCTGATGTAAAGATCTTTCTTAAATGCAGGGGTAGTTTTTTTATTGTATTATTTGTATGTTCTCCTTATGCTGCAATATTTTATGTAAATTTTCATTAAGAATTTTTCTTAGTTTAACAAAGTGATCTATTGTATATATGCATGGTTTATCTGTAGATAAAAAAATAAAAGAAAATAGTCTAAGGTTTCTGCAGGAATGCAACCAGTGAAAATCTTTGGAATTACATGTATTTAACAAAGTCCAGGCATATAATGATTTTTGTATATGCCAAAGTCTTTGATGTATGTTTTTGATAATTTGTTGAAATATTTATTTGTTTTCATGATATAAAATGAAAATTATTGAAAAGTATTGAAGTCGAGTGGAAAATTCTTGATATGGAAAATCTAAATTAAAACAAGAGGGTCAGGAGCCACATGCTCACCAGTGCAACAATGGTCAAAGCATGTGCATGTTTATGAAGTCAAATACTAAAACATCTGGACAATTTAGGAGAGTATATTTTGTTTGAATATTTTCTCCACATATTCTAGGTGTAACGGAGCAAGATAGTACTTAAAAAAAAGAGGCCATATAGCAAGCATACTGTATAGAGTTTCTCTAACACATTCTGCCAAGTTGTATCAGGCTGTCAACTGAAAAAGTTTGATGTTCTTAGCCTCAATATGCTTTAGATATGATCTTAAACAATTTGAATAATTACAAAATGAGGTCACAGTGACCTACTTTTGAATTACTGCCCACTTTCTTCCTGAGATGCATTAGCAGTTAAGTTGATTGTTTGGGGTCTCGCAGTGTACAAAAACAACTTGGATATGAAAAACACAATGGACAGGCATGCTTACTGGAAAACCATGCTATCTATAAGATGACCAAAATATAGACAGTACATAAGTAAAGAAATGTGCTGTCTTCTCTTACAGTTCTTCGTTTGGTAAGTTAATTGTTGGCCCCAAACATATCAACCCTTAGCAAAATCTGTTGCTCTATAATAAGTTATTGACTATAAAAGTACCCGGTATAAAAAAAAAATGCAAATGCAATGAAGGCTTATACGTTTGTATATGAAAAATTCTTACACTGTGCTGTTTATGTGTCTATATACATTTATTTATACATGTCACAAAACTACAATTCAATATTTCAAACAAAAGTTTCCCCATCATCATCATCGTCGTCCTCATCTTCATTGTTCAATTCCTGTTCTTTGGTTTCCAGTTCTCTGCCAAGCTCCAACAAACGCATTCTTTGAACCATGGTGTTGTTCATCACATTATCTTGCCATTTTTCTGGCAAATTTCCAATATGGTCAGTCCTTGCTGGATCAACATACTCTAGTCCCCTAACACCTTGTCCAGTGACTGGGCAGATCATTTCACCAAGCTGATGTAAGTACTTGTAAATTTCAAACTTCACACGTGGGGAATATGCTTCATCCATTAACCGAATAAGAACAAGGTCTCCAATTTTGACCTTAAGATCTTTTTCTAGCACCCAATAATCCAGCCTTTTGTAGTAATACTGCAAAAACAATATACATGTTTAAACACAACAAATGTACTTCAGGCTCTCTGTACCTTTCTTTGTTACAAATACTTTAAAAAAATTATTTAAATGGGATGTCTTTTGACTAGTTACTATGGTAACAAAAAAAAAGAAAAGATCTCCAATCCTCTTGAAAATCAGAGTAAATTCGGTCGCAAGCATGTCATCGGTTGGGTATACGATGCTGTTTTGTTTTAACTTAGATGTGATATAAGACACAATCCGACTTACCTTTGTTATATACGTGTCCAGCTTCAACTTTAAAACCCTGACTTTTAATGTCTCGGGAGTTCCCATACTTCTTTTCATCACCGTTCCGGCAAATATATCTCTCACGGGCCTCTCCGGTGGTTTAACCTCAACACCCTGCTGTCTCAAAATGTTTTTTGGAAGTTTTTTATATACCCTAAACTTTTCTTTTGCTACATTCAAACGTAAAGGCATTTTTATAACCAAATAACTCAACCTTCAATTTTATATTTTTTTCCTACACCGAATTGTTTTATCGGATCTGAGCCTGGAATCATAATATTAAAACCAAGTATTGTTGGCCAAACAGCCCCAGTATTTCCGGCCGAAACCAAGTCAGGTTATTTATTTAGTTAGTTTTTTCTCGGTACAACTTTTTTTAATAAAAAGTTTCAATTAATCACAAAAAACATGCAGTTTTTAAGTTTATAAATTTTTATATGAAGGGCAAATGATTTCGATTGCGGATTGGTTTGGAGGATGGTGAACAATTTATTTTTAATAAGTAGAACTACAGAAAATCAGTTTTTGTTGTTATTCATTCATCTTGAATATGTCAAGTATAGCTAGAATAAATAAATTAAGTGTTAAAAAAGCCTCCAAACCTGGAAGCTTCTCAGACCCCTTTCAACAAATCCTGAATCCGCCACAGATTCTGTCCACATGGGGTGATCATGAGTGAAAAACTGGTGTTCATGTTCCAATTTTGTAGTTTGACGTTAAAATACCACACAGTGCGGTGACAGAACCATCGAGTTGATGATAATGTATGTAATATGATGGTATTGTAATGATCAGTTGTTTACCAGTTACCAATATTAGTTTCCATTTCAATTTATATACATCTACCGAGTACCGGTATCATTCCCTCTTTTTTTTACGGAAACTTTAGTTGAATCCATAGCTCTACAAGAATTGACAGGACTGACATCGACACGCCCCGTTTATCGAAACCTACAGCGAGTGAAACTGACAGGAAATTGACCGAAGACAAAGAAAGTGCCTGCAACCTCGTTCGATATAATTTTTTTGGGGCGTCTGAGGTCGATATTACTTGACATGGGTCCATATAACCACACATTGACCGTTCAATGAAGTCCATAATTGTTATATTATATTTGCCTGTAAGCAATCCAGGAGAAGATACGAATATTTATTTTCTCCCTCGTTTCACTCCTCCGCAAATAAATATTTTCTTGACTAATTTATTGAAAAATAAAAAGTAAAGATTTTTTAGGATTGGTGCGTTCGTTACAAATCGCAAATCGCATTTAATATTCAATTAACATACAAATAAACGACAACACACACACAAAAAAATACAACACCACCAAGACAAACAATTTAACAACAGTTCAACAGTTCTCAACAGTTCTCGAAAAAACCAAATTTGGGTCAGGGCGTGTAGGGAAAACCAAAGACACAACCTGTAGCTCTTTGTAACGAACGTCCCATTAATCGAATACTCCCCGGTAAATCTATTTATACAGAGCGCGAAAGCGCTCGTGCATGAAAAAACCAGCCTTGAAGTGAACCAAATATTACGGAAACTATCGGAAATTAACGAACTTAAAAACGTAAAGAAATAAATTTCTTTTTAATCAATTTTCACAGTAACTACCAAAAATTACTGGAAACCAAAAGGTGGTGATCAATAAGTTCCAACTGTGTTTTTCCTCTTCGACAGATGCTAATACCTCAGCACCAAAATTAATAATTATGGTCAAAATTGACTGAAAAGATTATAAGAAGAATGCCAACAATTATCAACAGTCTACGATCGCTTATCGACGTACCAACAAGCATGGACAAAAACAGGGAGCAGATATCTGAGGGAGTCAAGTGAACTAAAACTGCGTCGGCCGGGAATTGAACCCGGATCGACTGCTTGGAAGGCAACCATGCTGACCATTACACCACCGACGCTTGATGATTTCTGGGAATGATATAGTACGCAAGGATAAAAAACCCATCATTTCATTTGCCCAGGCTAGCTTCTCTGTGACAAGCGTATATGTTTGCGCTATAATGTGGTTTATATCTCTGTACAAGTACTTGAAACAGATGAAATATAGAGAAAAGAGATTTTTATCTGATAAATACGGTTTTAAGATTTGTAAAATACGGTTTACAACTCAACTAAATTTAGCAAATGATGATTATATTTTTTAAAAAAATACGAATTTAAAGATATTTATGGCAATACACAAAAATTTGATAAGCACGGATTTTATTTAACAGGGATCAAAGTTGCGACTTAAAGTCTCACACAAGGAATTAATTTGACTATATGTTTCTGTTCTATATAGCTTTAATCAAATTAATTAATCTAGACTCTCAACATATTATTAATGAAATAGAAGTTATACTTAAATGCTTGGAGAAGATTTGAGATTAGATAAATAATACATATGCGGCTTCTAAGAGACAAAATTGATACCTACCCCCAAATACACGTACGTAAGTTTAACATGTTGAAAAATAGACTTAACCGTGACCATCCAGAAATTGCCTCATGCGCATCTAAAAAAGAGATCCCTTTGATTAAGTGGAACAATTGATTTTCCTAGTTAATGAGCTCAAAATCAATACTGTAGACCTAAAATAAGATGTCGAAAAAGAAATAAAAAAAATACAATAGTTTCTAAAGATCAGGAACTACAATCGAATTTGTAGTTTTGTGAGTTTAAGACAGTCGACATTCCGCGACCACATATATCCGATAGCTAATCGTGGTTTTTATCATAGACTGCACACATGTAGTTAAGAATCGTAAAATATAGTTTCACAGAAAACTATGCATCAGTAATGGTAGAGAAAATGATTTTAAAACAGTTGATGCATTTTCAATATACAATGTATAACCAATTTTGTCCCGACCCTACCACTATATAGAATCCCTCATCGTCGCAAAACACGGTTTTGAGTCCACATGGAGAGAATCGATGTTCAGTTCAGTTCAGTTCAGTTTATTTTCACTCAACACCATATAATGGTACATGAGGTACATGAAGAAAACAAAACATATTTACATATATACAATATAGTTGTAAAGGTCAAGAAAGTAAATGGGGTGAACAAACAGTTTGATTAATTTTTGAAATAAAGAAACACAATTTTCTTAATGTAATATAGTTACTTGAAGACATGATTTCATAGAACTTTTTAGTGTTAGGAGAAGAACAGTAATATGTATCTAAAAATTGACTTCGTAATTTACTTAATGCCTTGCATTCTAAAATAACATGAAATTCATCACCAATTTTGTTACAATTACACAAATTACAATAACGTTTACTTCTTTCAACAGTACCCCACCTTCCTATTTCAACAGGAAGATGATGATTTGTAGTTCTAAACTTAACTAATATTTTTCTTAAATTACTGGGTAACAAGAGTAAGTAGCGTTCACATTCAAAATTTGTTTTAAAAATTCTATATATAACACCCTTAGTCGATTTCTGAATATCGTTATGTGAATCACACGGTGGTCAGCGACGATGAGAATCCTTGTCCTCGGGGCAAAACTATTACATTCTGGGACTTCTACCACTACCAATCTACCAGTTACTTTATGAAAGGATGACTGCACTTAAGGGCATACGATGTTTGCGAGAAAATAAACTTTTAAAACAAAAAAGAATCTTTCTTTCAATTACAGAAATGGTCAACATTTACGTAATTGCGTTAAATAAAAGTATGTTGTTACCAAGTACGAATTTGTTTTCATAGGCGGGGGTCATCGCGATTTCTTGAATCTCCATCCGATAATGAGGACGCCCACTTTTATACTGACTTCATACATAGTCAGCGCATGTTTGTCTATTGTTCTCCGTTTAACAGTAGTTGTATATTTGCATTATCAAAGTTATGTCAAAGGGAGATTAATAGACAAACATGCGCTCATGGTTTAAATGAGAAAAAACTGCTTCATTTTACTTTCGCTTTCCCTGTTGTAACCAAGGGTTGATGCATGTTGAATATTATAATTCACCACGTGATTTCTCACCTCAGGTATCTTTGTGAACACAAAATTATATCACGTAACGTGTAAGGTAGCATGTTATGTGCTAACTAGGACAATGTTTTCGAACACGTTCAGTTGTCAAGCACTGATTTAAAGTCTTCTGTACTTACATGGGCGTGGTCTAATTGTTGAAACCATAGTAAATAGTATACTTGTACCATATAGAATAGATAGGGTTATGGTGAAAGAGTGATCACATACATTTTTGTACATGGCTTTGTTATTCATGCTGGTCTAATTTTAGTACCATTCTGATAATGTCAGCTCCACCTCTCATGCATATTAATATCAATATTATGCTTGATCAAGGGCAGATAAGCAAAAATTCTCCTTTTTTCGAAAGTTGTAAGGAGAAAAACATAGAATGAGCTTATTGTATCACAGTCTAAAATCTTAATTCATATTCGAAATTGACTAGACTTGACTAAAAATTCAACAAAAGTGATATTAAGTTAAGAAATAAACGCATCAGTGGAAGCGACCGAAAAAGGGCCCAAAACCCGGAGCTAAGTGCAGTCATCCTTTATCTACTAGATATCCTAGATACAATTTTTTTTTAAATCACATCAATTTTCACAGTAAATACCAAAACTGAGTGGAGCCTGGAGAAAGGGCATCACGGAACTCGCAATATGTTATCTCCTGCTACAAGTGTTCAAATCCAAAATAATTTTTAAAAACCCCAAAATTTGGTCAAGATTCGCTCAGCGTTTATGAAAAAAATATGCTAATAATGTTCAGAAGTTTACGATTGTCAACCAACGTACGCACGATCATCGATAAAACAAGAGGCCCATGGGCCACATCGCTCACCCGAAGAACAATAATGATGATAAAATCAGCTAAATTGAATCATAATACAAACTATCTGGACAATGTAGATCCTGTATAAATAAAAATCCATTTCTCCCCTTTAATATTCTTATGTTTATTATCATTAGTCCCTTTTCTAACAGGATGGTTTTATAGTAATATCACATGTTGAGCATTGCAGTTCTCAAAAAGATCCTAAACAATTGTTTATATATATATAGGATATAAACCTACATCAAACTCTGACCCCTTGTGAGGCCCAAGAATCTTCCAGGGACAAAGTCTAAACAATTTTAAAGAATTACCTGGCTGATTAGTTTCTGAGAAGAAGATTTTTAAAGATTTACTCTATATATTCCTATGTAAAAATTCGACCCCACATTGTGGCCCCACCCTACCCCCGGGGATCATGATTTTCACAACTTTTGAATCTAAACTACCTGAGGATGCTTCCATACAAGTTTCAGCTTTCCTGTCCAAATGGTTCTTGAAAAGATTTTAAATTTCTCAATTTTTTTTTATAATTCCTTATTATCCCCCCTTTGATAAGAGCGTGATCCTTAATTTTCACAACTTTGAACCCCTTTTGCATCAGAATGCTTTGTGCCAAGTTTGGTTAAAATTGGCCCAGTAGTTTTTGAGGAGATGTTGAAAATGTGAAAAGTTTACGAACAGACAGACAGATAGACGGACAGACGGACGACAGACAAAATGTGATCAGAAAAGCTCACTTGAGCTTTCAGCTCAGGTTAGCTAAAAAACAGGATGGAGTAAATGTCATCTGAATGCGTTGGGTGATCTAAAAATGCGTCGGCCGGGAATTGAACCCGGATCGACTGCTTGGAAGGCAACCATGCTGACCATTACACCACCGACGCCCACATTCCAGTTTCAAACGATGATAAAAATCACTTCCACATTTCCCCAGGCTTCTTTGTGACAAGTGTATACATAAAAATTTCTTCCTTGTAACTAAGCACTACAATGCTATGCGCGGATGTAGAAAAATAATTCAAGGGATGGGGTAGAGATCCGAGGAGTAACTTAGTTTATCCGGGGGGAGGGGGTACGATGAATTTTTAAGTCATTCTTTTTATGTGAATTTAAGAAATTTTTACAAGCCAGATATCCTAGATTCGAAAATTAAAATAAAATTCAACAGTTTTCACATGAGTGGAACCTGCAGGGAGGGGATCACAGAACTCGCAATATGTTATCTCCTGCTACAAGTGTTCAAAACCAAAATAATAAAAACAGATTAGCTCAGAGTTTATGAGATGAAAGCTAACATTATTCAGAAGTTACGATAGTCAACCAACGAACGCACGATCATGGACAAAAAACCAGGAGGGAGTAAATGTTATCTGAATGAGTAAGGTAAAAATGCGTCGCCGGGAATTGAACCCGGATCAACTGTTTGGAAGGCAACCATGCTGACCATTACACCACCGACGCTTACACATTAAAATATGTTACAGTTTTAAACTGTATTAAACTGTATTAAAACTGTATTAAAAATCACTCCATTTCCCCAGGCTTCTTTGTGACAAGCGCATACATGAAATTTTCTTCCTTGTAATTATGCCCGGATCTAGAGTTTTTTTACCGGGGGGGGGGGATAATCGAGGCATTTTTTTTTTGGGGGGGGGGCAATTTTACTTTGTAAATTTAAGAGAGAAATTTGAATTTTTTCTGGGGGACCCTGAGACTCCCCCTCTCTATATCCCCGCATGAATGACTGTATACTATACCAGTAGCTGTGACAGATAAGTAAACATAGAAAACAGAGATTTGTTTGTTAAACTTTTTTCACAGGCACTTTGTTAAACAGTACATAGAAGGAATATAAATATTCTTGAGCTGTTAGCGACACATTAACATGGAATGAAATGCCAATCGCACTTTGCGCTCATGTAGAGATCAGCGCATCTCTTTGCGCTGTGCGCTTGTTTTAATCAGATTTATGAAATACTATTTGATGATTCATGCGGGCTATGAAGGTAGCGATCATTGCAGAAAACATTTACATTTTTATATGTAATATAACACGGGTTATGTACTTGCAATTTACAATGTATTTTCTGCAATGGTCGCTATCTTTTTATACCCACATGAATCGAAAGCATTTTATTGCTTAAGGTCAAACGACACGTTCCTCGAAAAATGATATTAAATATTTTACAAATTTTCAACGGCCTGATAATATACAAAATAAAAATATTATTATTTATTATCATTTTCAAAATGATTAAAATTTTAAAAATATACATGTATATGCCAAAATTTTTTATATCAGCAATTCAAGTGCATTTTCAATAAGATTACATGGAAAATTGCATACTCTAGTATCTTACACAAATGCCTGGTAAGGTACCGTAATTTTTTGCAAGAAAGCTTGTCAAAGTAGTAGTAAATCAATAACAAATTCCTAGAAAAAGTTATCTAATATTGAGGAACCTGTCGTCTGACCTTAAAGGGGCATGGTCACAATTTTGGTCAATTTTTATTTTTCAAGTTTTGTTGTTTATATATGCTTTAGTACTTCATTTCTAATGATCAACACAATTTGAGTGTTGGTCGTAGAAATATAAGCAAGATACAGAGCTCACAATTCTTTGTCATGTAAACAAACAAGGCACGTGCCTTGTTTTTGTTTACATTGGCACAATATACCATTAAAAGTTCCTTTTTAAGCTGACTTTTCTATATTCGTTTTGATACATAAGTAAACAGTTCCTAGTGTTTGTCACATTCATTTTAGGTCTAAACATGAAATTTTCCCTTCAACATTCAAATTGTAATCAAAACATGACCCGGGGTTTGTTTACGTAACAAAGTTTTGGTTTACTATTAAAAATGCTTTACTGAAGCATCGTAAACATTAAAAACGAAAAATTAATGTTTTACCAAAATCGTGACCATGCCCCTTTAAGTTAGGCAATTCACAAAATGATAAACATAGCTTGACATTAAGAAACACAAAATACTATTATAGTATCTGATTTTGAATAAATAATGCACAATTTTCTGTGAATCTGCTAGTATGTTTTTATGATTCTAAACTTCACTTTATGATTAAAGCTATAGTTAATAATAGTTTTGTATGTAAATTATAATTGCGTTCCTCAACTTCAAATTGAAATTTTTTTTTTAAAAATGTCGTTAAGAAACTTTTATAACAAAAGACAATTCAGCTCAATTTTGGGGCCGCATTTAGTAGCTTTAACTCATTTGTTCGCGAATAAACGTGCGACTTTTGCGAATTAACGCGAAGCTTGCATGGCAATTTCTCAAATCAAAGCAACACTTTCTTGAATAAACACAAATCTTTCGCGATATAACGCGTACCTTTCGCAGAATAAAAGTAATTTTTTTGCGAATTCACGCTAAACTTTCGGGGTATAACGCGTAACTTTTCCGAATTAACCTGAAACTGTTATAAATATTTTCCTTTGTTTTACGTCTTTGGATAAGAAAGTTCACTCAAACTGATTTTTCTAAATGCGCTTTTGGGCATTTTCAATGGCCTTATACAAGTTCAAGGCGCCAAATTCTTTTTTTTATAACGTATATAATTTTTCAAGAAAACTTTTTACTTTCGAAAGTTTAATGATAATAATGACTCAGTTAAAAAAATATGAAAATGTTGTCATGATAGTTTTCCTGGTACATCATTCGTGTTTAAGAAGATTTTTGTCACCAGCAAGTAACAGTCACTTGTGAGTTTGAAATTTAGAGGTGCTATTCCTGTTTCTGAATAACTCCTCCCCAGGGTGTGTAAACATAGCTATCCAGAATAGATGCAATCACTGTGATATTGATCAGAAAAAACAGCAGTCCTGCACACCAGATCCAGAAAAAGGTGTTCATTCCTTCAAACTCCAGATAATATGCTGGCATCAACCAAATTCCCTAAAAATTTGAACAAGATAAGATTTCCGTTTGTAACAAATAGGGCAAAAAGGTCAATGCATACTATACTACTAACAAAATAGGTCCAAAACATCATGTAATGTTTGATACAAAATTCAGTTGTTTAATGAAACAGCTCACCTGTCCAAGAAGCCAGGCTACAATGAGTGTGATTCCTTTTGAAATGGACATAGTTAAACTGGGCAACACTAAAGGCAGCAAACACAGGTACCAAAGAAAGTACTAGAAGAAAACATAAAGAAAAGTCAAATAAACTCTCTGAGAAAGAATTATATCAGAGCCATAGTAAATCAGTGAATACAAATGTAATAAGATTTTTTTTTTCAGAGTTAGCAATTCACAACATGGTATAAAAAGAACCTTTAGGAACAATTCTGATACAAAAAGATGAAAAGCGTAATACCATTTACCTGAGAGGTACACACTTTGTTGAAAGTCACAAAAATGAATGTATTGAGAAAGAAAGCCATTGGTGGATCTTTGTAAAACTTCAGGGAGCAGACGACAATCAAAATGAGCTGAGGTAGGAATGCTGCCAGGCCAATCATTCCCGCATAGGGGTAGTCAGCTGTCAGGTACAGCATGTAGAAGTAGACGGAGAAATTGTGTCGAATGTCCCGCCGGATGATGTGGTAGAGATAGGTTTCCTGTAGGAAGTTCCAACCATATCTGAATGAGATTTTTAAAAAAGAAGGATAAAGAGCTTTAACATTTAATTTCAATTACTTGGCAGTGTTATTTGTTCATTTATTTCAGTTGTTCATGAATGAAATAAGTACATGTACTTTTGGAAATGTAAAATTATATACAGTATCCAAACATGTATTATACTGATATTTCATGAATATTTCAAATTTACCATAATTCACAAGAAACTAATGATAAAAGGTACTTACATTTGATAACATGTTCCTGTTAAAATGACAAAGATGAACGATGATACCCAAACCAAAGTTGCATTCTCCCTAGAAGGCCATAGCTTCTCCTGTATCCACTGCATTGATAATCTTTGTCCACCCTCCTCAGTATTTCTGCTGTAGTACAAATACAGTGCTGCACAGTAAGTCAGAGGGTATATCTTTACATGGACAGAGAGTGCATAGACAACAGCCCCAAGAGTGATCCGATTCTGTTGGAACAGTCTTAGAGAGAGTAACACCAAAAATGACATGATGGACTCTGCATTTCCTCTGCATGATACGACAATAGGTAAAGGGTTAAATAGCCACATGAAGGCACATTGGAGAGAGCGGACTTGGCCAGTTTTCTCTGACATCAACAAGACATAGATCAGGTAACCACTCAGTACATCGAACAGAACAAATAACACCTTTCCGAATAGAGGCGAAATCGTGATATTGGGCTGCAACATCCATGCTAAAATTGGAGTGTACCGATATGTGGATCTATTGTAAGGTGAAATTCCCTAAAAATAGAAAAAGATGAATTACTGTAGAATCCTAATTAAACGTGAGGAATTAATTTCTGCGTAAAATTGCGAGAAGCAACCCTTGTGGATTTTAAAATCTCGCTTATATTTTTCAGACAGTTTTGAACTATACAGGAAATTTTAACAAAAAATTGGTGATCGCGATTTTATATTCTCACGATTTGATACAAAACAGTGGAATCACAGAATTAAGTACTCACGTAAATTGAGGAATATACAGTATATCATTCACAGGATAGTACATGACTTACAGTTCCTAGAGTTTTGAAATTTTTGAATGGAAACTATTGATCTGAAGTACATGTAATGTAATATTTTGAGAATAAGAAAAAAGCATATTATGCTACATGTATATCATATGTATATGATATGACAAGCCAATCCTATACACATGTTACTCTTCCCTTTTGAATCATTGCTAATGAAATTTAATGAAAATTCCACCCTTTTTTCATAAAAAGTAATGTACATTGATTTACATTCTATTTAAAAGATTTTTTTCGTAGTTTCGTAGGATTTGTTTTATGTTATTTTAAAAAAAATTTTAAGAGTTTTTATTCAGAACCTGGTGATGAGTGCAAACACAATAGAAAGAATAATCTTACTGTGACCAGGCTAAGCTCATGTCACAGTAAGAATTCGTCCCATGGCATATACTTGCAATGTAGCAGCCACGAAGCGAATCGGCTTTGAGCCGATTTCAAGTCTATTAAAAATAATCTGCAGGGAAAAAACACATTTTTATATATTACACACCTTTTTGAACATGCATATGTACAGAAGATAAGTCCACAAAATATCCATTTAAAGGGTTATACCAAGACATTTTTTTAATATACACGTTTGAATATGCCTGCCATTTTGTAGGAAATCGCACTCCGAATATCTCGGATTTTATCATTAACATGGCGACCGTACACAGCGTTTTTTTAAACGTGATGTTAAAAGTGGCAGTGATTTTATTGCAAAAACAGTTAATGTGGTAAAATGGGATTATAAAAGAGCAACATTGTAGGTATTTGAGACCAATCATGAAAATTAAGGCGAGATACAGCGCAATATTTTTTTTTAATTTGCTATGAAGCGAGTACATGTATATAGGATGAATTCTATCGTTAAACCTGGTCCGTAGGATATCTGACTTTCAACGATAGAAGATTCTATCTACAATCACACAACACCTTCTAATGGTGAATTGAGTCACGTTGCAGAATAAAAATAAAAATGTAGTTTATTTACAAATCATGGGTGGTGGTACAGCTAGGTATAAAATAAATACAATTTTAATACATGATTGTAAAAGCATTATGAGGACATCAATGATATGTGAATTAATACAAAACAAAACTGAAAACATGGGTAAACACTATTCTCTTTTGAGAAGTGGACAGGCATAGCCTTCATCCATGGATGTAGACTACATGTATGCCTGTCCACTTCTCAAAAGAGAATAGGGTAAACACTAGCAGCTGACTGGTAAACTGCTGCCGGTCTGTAAAAATTCGAATTGACGATCTGGGAGGGTAAAACTCTACGGTAAAATTTATAAGTAATAGTAATCCACCATAAAAACCTACTTATGCAATGCAATATTACCTGATTCATATATTCCGCTGCATCGGTAAACACATTGTAATCCACGTCTGTAAACTTTACAATGGAATTTCTGTCTTGCCATTCTCCGTATAAAACCACCCCAGTCCTGATCAACAATGCCAGGACCAGGATAGTCTTTATTTCCCACCTCAACGTCATCTCCACATCTCTACCGGTACTTCTTGTCGCTTCGTCGACAAATCGAAAGTAGCGGCGCTTTCGTTGTATAAAAGTTAACACACCCACGTTCATGATCCGGATTTCGTAGATATAATGTCTTGCTATACGGAGCAATGATCTTCTTTTTTTTTAAGAAACAATCTATAAGATTTATGTAGGTCTATGTTTGAAAAAAAAATTGAAGAAAGTGACTCAGTCAAATTATACTTTATATCAGCCAGTGGCACGAAGCGACCACGTATGATTGTATGTATGCTCTGAGCATTCACTTTATTTTTAAAATAAATAAATAAATAAATAAATAAATTAATTAATTAAAAAGAATTGTTTTAAATATCAACTGCGTTAGCGGGTTATGTAAAAAAAAATCTGTAATGATCGCCACCTTCATAACCCGCATGAATCATCAAAGAGAGCATTTTATTGTTTATATATCTTTCTTTTAACAAATTAATAAATTGATTGTAAAAAGTAAGTAAAAATTACAATTAACTACACATCAGTACATTAAAAGAAACAGCATTGCAAATCGTCTCCTATGACGAGTCTGACATCATCATGATTATTACGTGCAGTCCGCGATTTTTCTTAGGTCGCTGTAGGTTTCGACCAATCGATAAACGGGGCGTGTAGATTTCAGTCCTGTCTATGAATTAAAAATAAGTTTCCGTAAAAAATAGAGGGAATCATACTCGGTGGATGTAAATATATAATTATTACGCTTGGTACTTAAAAGTTTGCCCACTGACTATGTACGTAAAAAACACATCTGTCCAGAGTTTTCAAAATACGAGGATTGTTAGAAAAGTTCGCGGACAAGTTCGATTGTGAGCGGACTATTTACATCATACCAACGAAACTTCTCAGATGTAATCTTGGCGTATTTTCTAAGAAAAATATACAGATTTGGTTTTTTTAAATGCACCATAAAACACACACAGCTTAATATTATTTTGATTAGATACGCTTAATAGAGCATGTCAGTTTTTTAATTTTATATATTTTGTACGCATCTTTCCTTATTAAGAAAATGTACCGTTTAAGCGCATCAAAATAAATGATATTTCATATGACATCACATTAACTTACGAAGGTCATTTTGTGAAAGTTTCAATTCAATTGAAGAATTTTTGACCGTTTTATCGCCGAATTTGGACGAACAACGCTTGAAAAATGAGTCAAAAACGTTGACGTCAATGGACATCTTGGAGCACCGGGCCTTCATTTAATTTTGTGTGTACGCAGGAAAATCTCCGATGGAGACTAAAATGTTCAAAGATGCTGCTATTTTTATGGGACAAAAGTTTACAATTAAAATCACAGAGGTTTAAAGATGGAAGAACTGATATTTTGAGCTCTTGCAGCACCCCAACCTCACATACAGCCCGGATCTTGCACTTATGGATTTCGCTTTATTTTCTTATCTGTAGTCGAAACTGCGTGGACAGAGATTTTTGGACCTAAATGATCTACGATATTTCACAAAACACAGTTTACAAAAACTTGACAAAAAATGGTTTGAACGTGCATTTTATAAATGGGTTAATTAAATGACTTGAAAAGTGTGTAGAACTGAAGGGTGTTTACCTTAAAAAAAAAAAAAGAGTACGTAACAGGTTTGACTTTCCGTTATTTGACGTCGTGAAAATATGAAATGATGCTCCGTAAATCTAATTCATGCGAAGTAAAAATCGCTGTATCTTTTTAAAAATCGCTGTATCTTTTTAAAAATAAATCAAATTCATATGATTTTTTGCATACTTATTTTTCAATTCGTAGTCATTTAATAAAACATACACCATCTTACAAAATACACAGTAATTTTGCCGTAAATCACTTTGTCCGCGAACTTTTCTAACAACCCTCGTATAAAGTATTTTTTTTATTACTGTAAACCTATCGTCCAGTTCTCCTTGTGATCTGGTCCAAAGAATATGACTAAGACCGATTTAGTTTTAGAAAAGCTAAGATTCATAAGTATAAAATCAAATATAAAGTCTCTATTAAAACATCATTTTACATGAGTTACTTTAGGCTGTCCAAAGTTAATTCTACGTTTAAAACGTTACCCGCGCTCGTAGGTTTAGGAGAAATTGTCGTTTCAAAAACAAACCCCAATTTTCAGTTTTATTTTTTCCAGTTTGATTTTACTTTTTGCAACTAAAATACTGCAATCTGCAGAAAAACGAAATGTCTAGGACACATTATGGATTATACATCGGATACTTAATGGGGTTGTCTATAAGATCCTTAAACAGTTAGTTTACATAAAGCTGGAATGCTCACTGCATTTTTATTAATATAAATGAATTGAAATCAATTGTTTGAAAATTTTCTTTGTTTTAATTTTATCGCCCTCCCTCGTAGGTTTGGTATTTTGAAGGTGACGTTAAACGTAGAATTAAGTTTGGGAGCATACTCTAAAACCTGGCCTGGCCTGGTCTGGCCCCATTGGCCTGGCCTGGCCTCAAAGTTGGCCTGGCCTCACTTTAGGCCTCAAATGTGGCTTGGCCCCAAATTTTGGTCTGGCCTCAAATTTGGCCTCTACAAAAATGTTTGGCCTCAATTTTATTTTTATATTTTCTTTACACATTTGATGATTGTATTGATTTTTTATTGATTTATGTTCAATACATATGAAACGTCACACTAGATGGTTTTAGTGTCTTATAGTGATAGTTCTATTGAAACATATATATGACTACAGGTATGAGTGATTGATTCTAGTAGATTTTGATACAGTTTGTTTTTGAAGTACTTTAAAAATGTAATACTGCCATTGTAATACACCATGGCATGTTTTTTTTTTTCAATGTACTTAATTGACTCCAACTGCTCTCATGATGGGACAATACCTATATCAAATACTTGTTTGAGAAAAATAATAATGGCATAGACCAATTTGTTTATTCTAACCAACATTAAAGGTCACAAAATGTTTTACTTTGTTCAAATTCTAATATCGAAGTTCCCCCATAGGGAAAAAAATGTTTCCTAAATAAACAAACAGCACATGCAAGAAACTTAACTATAAACAAGAGGTGATGATTTATGACTATCACTGAATCAAGTTATCGGAGGATACAATGTTGCAGTCATTCACAAATGACATTAATTAAATTAGACCGTGTGAAATATTAAATGGCAGTGCAGGCAATGAATCTGACCCCAATAAAGCGACAGAGGTGCCTGATATCGAATTTCTGCTGGGGAGGGAAATTTGGGTTTGATTGGTGTTGACAGGTAATGTAAGTGATCTGGCATTTTTAAAGTGCATTGCACGTGGATAGAGATTTGATGTTATGAATCAGTTTACAAATGCTTGAGATTTTTATTGATCCTTCAAAAAGGTCAGTCTCTTAAAATGATGTTTTACTTTATTATTCTAATATCTATATTCTATATTTTGTCTACTTTTTGAAGTGGGGAGGGTGTTGCGTCTCTGAATTTTAACGCCAATTGCTTTAGTATTGGGCATAATCCATTCCTTGGCAATAGTAAGAGCAGTGTTGCACATGCATATCATATGTATTTGTGTGTGTAAACATGAATAAAATCAATTAAAACTCAATCAGTCAGGTCTCTTGTTATATATATTTTTTCCATATGATTATCTCTTAAACATTAAAAAATCAATAAAAATTTAATAAAAACTCTTTGCAAATGTAAGAAAAAAATTTTTAATTTGAGGCCAAAAATTTTTGAAGAGGCCAAATTTGGGGCCAGGCCAAAATTTGAGGCCAGGCCAAAATTGGGGGCCAGGCCAAATTTTGAGGCCAAAAGTCAGGCCAGGCCAACTTTGAGGCCAGGCTAGGCCAATGGGGCCAGGCCAGGCCAGGCCAGGCCAGGTTTTAGAGTATGCCAAGTTTGGGCAGCCTTATATACATTCATTTGGCTCTGTCCACCTGTGGTGATCATTAGTGAACAAATGTCGCTTACATTCCAACGTTACAATTATTTCTAAATACAGTAACAGATCTGTCAAAACTGTCCATCATAAAGCCGGAGGATGCGGGTTCGGAGCCCCCCGTCTGGTTATAGCAATTATGTGCAATATGAAAAGGTCATCAATGACATACATGAGAACATGATTTTAAAGGTTACAAAGGTTATACGGGCACGTAGCATTAGGGGGACTGGGGAAGTGTTTGCTTGTCAAGATTTATTGGATGAGTTAATCCCTCTTTCAAAAACGATGCTACGTGCCTGTTATATAGAAACGTACAGTACACTACTAATTATGCTATCGAAAGCGGACACAGGGGTTGCAGAATATGACCCTGGATGACAACTTTTCCCTGCACCTGGATGCATAACAACGTTCAAAATAATTATAACCATTATGCAAAAAAATTTGGCTGCACAAAATAAAGTCATTGTTCAGTTACAAAGCTTAAGTTCATTCTATCTCTACATGTATGACACACCAATGCGGTGCAGACAAATTGAATACCGCGCGTTAGCAAAGTGTAGGAAATTGAACGTCGCAGATTTCCAATGCATACATATACACTGAATGTAAATATAAATGTATCAAGGTAATCCATGACTGATTTGTCATACCAACAGATAGTACTTATCAAGGTCATATCATGTTTTTTTTTGTTAATTTATTCTCAACTTTTGCCTAAAAACATCGCTGAAACTTTTTATAGGAGCTAAACGTTTTCCAAATTTAGTGTTACGAGATAGCTTTGCTGTGAGATTATTTAAATGATCATAAATTTTACCAATTGTTCGCAATTAATGACAAAATTGTGGCCAATTTACGAGTAAGAATTAGGAGGCTGAACATGATGAAAGTGGTTCAATTTTGCTCAGCATGAGTATGGCAATCTTAATGAACACCAAATTATGATGAGTAATTCATTTAGCACGCAGGCCTTGTCGATGACCCAGGCGGGACCCTCCGCGGGGCTAATATTATATAAATAGTGCCTGTTTGGGAGGGTAACCGTTGAAATTGACACCCCGAGAAAACCATTGTCAACCGACGCGAAGCGGAGGTTGACAATGGTTTTCAAGGGGTGTCAATTTCAACGGTTACCCTCCCAAATAGGCACTATTTATTTTATTATACTGAATGTCTTAATTTTAGAGAAAATTTTATACTGCTTTTATATTGAAATGACGTGAATTTAACGGCGAACCGTACGCGCATAATTTACGCGCATGTAACAATTCGTTCTATCGGCCCGTTGCCAAGCGTGTTGCTAACGCTGAGGGTAAGGGAACGGATTGTCAACTGCGTCTAAACCAATCAGATTTCAGTATTTAACATGAAAGTATAATAAATATAAATAACAGTTGGTTAGCCCGGCGTACTAAGCACATACATGTACTTAACCTACTCAACATATCTCAATGGTGATTTTCCCCCTCAAAACTCAAAACCACATATAAAATATTTACATATATATACAAATAGGCTGGATGAAAAAAAATGTAGGATCATTATGCTTGTGGATCGAGAATAGACAAAATCCCTCTAATTACAAAGTTTGTATTCGACAAAAAATTACAGAACATTAATGTATACTTGGTTGAACATAGAATATTTTATTGCTGAAAAATTATTTCGGATCGAAGATATTTTATTAAAGTCAAAAACTAGTCTTTTATTACAAAAACTACATATTTTAGATGACGCAATCTATCTTAATTCAATATATACCATTGCCCTTTAGATACGATGAAATACGTTCTGATAGATTGTTCGGATAAAATTTTCGATTGGATCTCGATCTCTGATCCAAACACGAATCCCCGATTAGGGACGCTTGTTTAAATGCAGATAACATTCGTATGCGTTACGATCGTGCTCTATTATGAAGTATTGCAATGATAGCAATTCTTTTCTCGATGAAGACTAAAAATGATCGCGATTTAATGCTTCATTCCCACTGTCGTGCTATCTGTAACGAGCACTACTATTTGATTAAGGGAGCACGATTAAATGCGACGTACTGCGCTTAGCAACGATGCAGTGAGTTCTGATACCATGATAACGAGTAATTACGTTTGAAAATGAATCGCATTGGTCGAATAAAACTTTTTGACGTGCGATCATTTTTTCCTACGTTTAGCACGATTGCAACGACAGATCGTAAGAACTCAGGGGATGTGATGGAATCAATACGTTTTTAATAATTATTTTAAAAAGATATTTATTTTTGGCCTGTATAGATTGTTTATACGATAAATTTCACGATGATGTCAATAACGCACTTTCCTTTTGTAAACACAAGTGATTTAAGGAATGAATTCAATGTTCATTAGTTTTATACGATATAAAATGATTTGGGGCAGTTTACGCTGCGTAAACTGTTCCAAACCATTTTATATCGTTTAAAACTAATAAATATTGAATTCATTCCTTATAATTTAATTTTTTTTTTGCTGTTAATTGTAGATAAAACATTCTTTAAATTGACATCATATTGTACAAAATTCAAACGTAACGTCAGGCGGATTGATACGTTTTTGGCGTTAGTCTTACTATGACGTAGGTAACATTCTTTATACGATATAAAATAATTTTTTCGCCAATCAGAAAGCGCCTTACAACCAGAACACGACGTTTTTCTTGACCGCTTACTGTGCTAAATTGCAATTTATCTATTTTTGGGGGCATAAATGGGTCTAGACTCCATCGAAAGAGTACTTTTATTAAAAGGATAAATTTTCATTTATTTTTATCATTTATAAGTGGAGTTATGGGTCAAAATTCGTGGTTTTCACAAAAACTTAAAACTTTATTTTAATTCTCAAACTATAAAAGTTATTCACAGTTTTTGATGTGTGTCAATGTAGCTCAGTGTGATAGGCATAGGGTTGTAGAAAGTACCTCTCGGCTGAGAGGTTGTTCGAATCCTAGTAGGAGTTTTATTTTCGATTTCTGCGCTTTTGCATCCTTTTAGGTAAAACTATTTTTTAATCTTTTATACACTAGAATTATTTTGGAAAATGCTTTAGATAACGACCCCCCCCCCCCCCCAAAAAAAAACACAATGTTTTTGCCCAGTCCAAATAATGTAAAATAAACAATTGGGCTAGCACAGAGATTGTTTAAGATCATGCACGTTGTAAGTTTAAGGAAAAAAACCCACTTAGCAATGAAACTATAAGGAGAAAAGTATAAAGTATAAATATATGTTTTTAATGGTCAGGTAATACAGTTCAATATTATACATGCACTGATGCACACCTTCATGTGTAAGATTCCTTTTAATAATTGAGATGTACACAAGTCGTTTAAATATCCTATAGGTGGGGGGATTTGACAGGCATTGTACGGTCTTCTTCTTTGAAGTTATCAGAACTTAACTATAAATTTGAAAAAAGAACGGGGTTTTTTTTGTAGTAGTAAGGTTTTATGTATTTTTCTCGATTATTAAAAATGCAGGGCAAAGCAGAACAATATGAAATTAGTATTCTATCGCTTGGGAATTACACAGAAGACATTAATTTTACGGTCACTTCTATGTATATTTTTATACCTTCCGTTTTCAACGTTCAAGCAATGTGCTGATATTCTATATATAATTTACATAACAAAGACTTTTTTTTTTATTGACAACCGTTTCAAAAGATATTTCTGCAAACAAAATATAAAAGCTTTTATTCTTATGTACACTATATATTTTGTAGAATAAAAAAAAAACCCACTATATACATAACAATTGTGTTTATTTTACTTTCATGTTAAATACTGAAATCTGATTGGTTTAGACGCAATTAATATTCCGTTCTATTACCCTCAGCGTTAGCAACACCATTGGCAACGGTTCGCCGTAGAATACAAGTCATTTCTATAGAAAAGCAGTAAAGTTTTTTCTATTTTTTCTATAAAATTAGACATTAATTAGATAATAAAATAAATAGTGCCTGTTTTGGAGGCTGACAATAGTTTTCAAGGGGTGTCAATTTCAACTGTTACCCTCCTAAACAGGCACTATTTATACAATGAACGCGTCCGTAAGGCGCCATTAGAACAAATTGTTTAACATTAGTAGCTAATTTTTCCAAAACAAAAAAGTTCATTGATTTCCAACTCAGCTTACCAAGTTTTTACATTTTCCCTGTTGTTTTTCATATTCATATAACATTTTTTTACGATTGTAAATTTCAGATTTCAGTGGTAAAATTTAACCAAGTAAAATAAACCAACTATAATAAAATAAAATTCTTTTAGAAATGAAGAAATACTCTCAGAATGAGGTTGCAGTCGACAAACCTATAAACAGATAAAAAATAGTTTATCAAACAAGGTCTATATCAAAATATTGTGAATGCGGCAAGCCATAGCCTATCAGTTTCATCAACAAATCGACGTGATGCATGCTTCGGAGTATTTCGATCAATAAATTTTGGCCCGTTTAGTACCCCTTACACCGGTGCCTTTAATATTTCCACGAGCAAAAACTGTTTACGGCACGAGAACAAATACAGTTTACTTGCGACCAGTGCTCGCTGAACTTGCTGAACAGAAGAAACGGTTTTTTCAGGGTAAGTCGACTTTGCATTCAATCGGATGGCAGTACTATATCATTCACAGCCATGTTCAATACATTCTTATTACGAATGGAATATAATATCCTTTTAAAACTTTTGATAAATTATTTCAAATGTGGAAAATCCAGGATATAATATTAGCCAGTTCGGTGTTTAAAATAGCCACGCTGTAAACTGAGATGCATAACGTTGTAATAATCGTCTGCTATTAAAAGTGATTTATTGTTTGTTCCGTCAAGAAAGCTATACCTTAATTAATCTTTCTATGCGCTTGATTTTAACCATTGGTCCAATCGTTTCTACGATAACTTTGCTGCAATGCCAATAATGTAGCCCTCTCTGATTTTTTATACCCCCCCCCCAAAAAAAAATCGGGAGAGGGCTACTTCCCCCAAGTCTTGTCCCATGATCCCTTGCTCTTCGATCGCCCTCCAATCGAAGACCAGGGGAATCATGGGACAAGACTACTTTCCCCCTTTCATAAAAAAAGTTGACCCCGCAAATCCACTTTTGCAAAGTGTGGATTTCATTGATAACTGATTAAACAAAAATTGTTAAATAGTCACCTCTTGACCGATTTTGAAAAGATCTTAAGGATGACGTTTACTCAGAATAAAAAAAAATTCCACTGATGATAATGAAAACCCATCTATTGTCTGTTATAGACCTTTGATTGTAGTGTTATTTTTCACTTTCAAAAAAGTAGGTCAATGCCCTAGTTTTTGAGTTAATGGCTATTGAATATATTTTAAAAAATCAAGAAAAATCCAATAAAATTTTACACTACGATTGAGAATTTCTTAATTGTATAAATATTAGAAATAATTAAACACTTTAAAAAATGAAATACAGTTTATGAATAGTAGTGGCACTAAATAGATATAAAGCATTAAAATTTCAGCAACAATTTTTGAAAATATTCCAATCCGAATTTCCTCTATCAGTTTTTAAATCTCTAGCCATTTTTGATCAAATTTTACAAAAAATTGAATGATGATAACACAAAAACATTTATAGTATTAAACTACGTATATTCACCTTATTCTGTTGGCATAAAATTTAAATGAGGTCAATGATCAAAATTTTGAGATATGGTGTCTTTTATCGTTTTTAAGCATTTTTCAATATTTTTGCAATTCGTGCCATAGGATAATTTTAATGAATAAGTGAGGTAAACCCAACAGAAAATATGCGAAATTATAAAGACTAAAATATAAAATCTTAACTTTTATTATTAGAGTACTGCCAAAAATGTTTGAGCGGAAAACAAAATCTGCAAAATTTAGTCCGAATTTCCTCTGTTTGGCTAAAAGTCAATTTTTCTTTGAGCCTAATTCCATAATATAGTAGAAAAATCGAATGTTATGTCAATAATAATTCATTTCATAAATACTTCTTGTGTTTAGAACAATTTTTACTAAAGACTTTGAACTTCATAATAATCCGAATTTGAGAACTCAAACCCTGAGTAAACGACACCCTTAATAACTGATAAACTCAGTATAATCATAATACAAATTTCTTCAAAATCTGATAAAAAAAGACACCAGCAAACCTTTGAAAAACAGGCCTTGTTTTCAATGAAAATATACTGGGAAAAAAAGAATGAACTGATCGACATATTGATACTTTGGCACATGAGGGTACATTATACCATGTTTAATAGCTCTACTGTCTTTAAATTTTATTTTTGGCCTTAGTTTTGAAAAAGAATTTGCTTCAATTTCCTTCTATACTAGTCATAGGAACACATGGGAGATATTTATAAAAAGAAACCTTGATTATAAGGAAGTTATATATTTTCCAACATCCTTCATATAGATGCATGCACAACAAGTCAGATCCTTTGTATTTGATTGATTTTAAAAATCTCAGCTGTTAAAGAATATTATATATTCCTAGCAGTTCCTTATGTTGTGGCAAGCACAGTTTAAAGTAAAACACAGTTATAGCGAACACACTTATAATGAATTGACGCTTACAGCGAAGGGATTTTTATTCCCTGTGACATTATTACGTATTGTAAACTTGACGGATATAATGAATTACGCTTATAACGAAGTAAAATCGCCCGTCCCTGGCACTTCGTTATAACTGTGTTTTACTGTACTTAATATCAATAGATGATGAATTGTATAATTCTACCATAAGATAACTTTTCCCAAATTATAACCTTTATATTCAAATTTAAAATTGGCAGTATCCAGTTCAGCATTAATATTAGCAATTGCTGGTATGCACACACGTACCAGTAAGTAAGCATTATGGATTGAAAGTAATGCTTTAATTATGACAGTTTGAGTAATACAAGTTCACATGTGTATCAAATTCTGTGGATAATGGCCCAAAGCACAGCACATTTTTCATTTTAAATTGATGGAAATCAACCAAGAAGGCCATTTTAACTCAACATGAGTGATATACTCTTGATGTGAAACCACAGCAATAAGAAAGTTTAAAAATACTCTACGAATATACTTTGTTCTTATAATTATCTGTATTACCGGTAAATTTGTAAAAAGCTGAAAATTTGCTCAGGATCTTTTCTTTTTAACTTTTAGCCAGTCGTATCAAAATTAGATCTTTGATCCAATCCTAGATCATTATGTACACTTTGTATAGCAATCTGAATACAGATTGCTAGCATTAAAAAGCAAAGTGTAGCAATCTAGTTGAAGTGGATCAAAGATCTTATTTCTAATTAAATTGACTTTTATGACACAAAGAAGAATTGAAATAGATGAAGACTGTCATAACTTTATTTTCCATTTTTGGGGTTATATATCTGGAATTTCTTTTTGTTCCTGTATATAGGAATTACAGTTTCAGAACAGTCCAGTATGATATTATCTATGAAATACTTATAATGCCACTTTTTCAAAATTCTGCATGCAAACATTTGAAATTACAATATTTTTGAACAAAAATAAATAAAACTTATTTTTTTTTTCTGATGACTATTTACAAATGTATACTGATACTCACAAAGTATAAACTGATTTTGTAACTAATTTAAAAGTAATTTCAAACCTTGTTTGTACAAATACCTGACTTCTCCCTAAACAAAAGTTACTGTAACAAAATTACATTTTAAAATAATTACTTGTATTTGTTTGCTCCATTTTAAATGTAACTATGCATGGTTATATATAATTGTGAAACAAACATGAATTACCTGTAAATACCTTTTACCGGTAGTTAAAAAAAAACAAAAAAAACCCCCATATTTCTTTAAGACTATGTTTGCCCAACCCTAAAACCTAAAAATAATGGCACAGGTGTTTAATCATGTTTTCAAGATTGTCCTATAATATTAAAAGCTCATACATAACTCAAATACATGTATTTGAAAAAAAATATTTAAATTATTAAATTAAAAATCCAATATTATTTTGAGCACTACATGTATTTGGATTACTTTCATTATGTTAACAGTTTGCATACAGCTAAAAATAATCGGTGATTCTGTATTTTTTTTATTTCTGTGTAAATTGTATGTTTAAAGTATATTTTTCAAATGTTTAGAATGATTTATGACATTTACTCATGCAGTTTCATTGAATATTCTTTAAAATATGGAATTTTCTCTTTAACTATTTGTTATGTTTATTTTGAGTATTCAAATATCAAAGGTGAAACAAACTACTTTTGTGGGTTGATAAGGGGGATTACAAAACCTTGGCTTGTTTTGATATATTGAATCTCTTAAATTGTTTGAAAAAAAGATAACAGACATGTTAAGACTGATTTATTTTACCTTTTTCATGCTTGTTTCTCCGATATTTGGCAAATTTAAAGCATTAGCATAGTACAGTGAAAATTGTCAATGTGGAATTTGGGAAAATCTTTGCAAATGGTATCAAGGACTATAAAACATTTAAGTTTTACATAAAAAGTTCTTGGTTTCTGATGTATACGTATGATGAAATATGGTTTATGTGAACCTAAAATTAAACTTGAATATCCCTCTCTTGAAAACAAATAAACATATACAAAAAAGATATCAAACAAGAAGCATATTTTGCCATCCTTAAATCGCCATCTCAAAATAAGAGTGAACTGTACAAAAAAAATCTCCAAAAAGTCAACAAAATCAACAAATCATTGCATTGTCAAATAGGAAACACATCACACCAACAACAGGTTGGTTAATTAGTGGTTATTTAGGGCTTCTGGAGCTGTTGAGGTATCACCGCTGAGTCTCTTGAAATGTGTTCTCGTTTCTGTGACGGAGCTGTGCCTGGTCTGCTGCATTTGTTTCTGATGTCACTCTGGTGTCATCAATTTGAGATGCTGCCTCCTTTGATGAATTTGTTTGTCGGTTTAAGTATTTCCTATAAAACATGATCAAATGTATAATAACAGGAATGGTTGAGGAACCTGAAAGTTAGGGGCACACGAACAGTATTTATATTCATTTATTTTGGTCAGTGACTTACTTCCTAGCATTCTGTAACATTTGTTCTTTCCTACTCTGTAACATGGATTCTCTCTCGGTTGTTGACTTTGAAAATCGGCTACCTGTTGTGAAGTGAGCTTCATCACTGAAGAATGGATGAATAATTTGTCAAATGCATTGTTTCATTATCAAACCTGACAGCTATAAATTGAATGATTAGTATCATAACATGGTAAAGAATGTGTAAATAATCATTAATGATAGCTTTTTATTGTTGTCAATCAATCAACAGCAATGTTTTGGCTGTTACTAGTACACTGCTATACAGAGGTGAACATGTTGGAATTCTATTAAAATTTTAAATTTGTAAAATATATTGCTGAATGAACTGGGATTTTAGGTGTATCATTATGCACTAATTTAACATCAGTTTATTCCATGAGTTGAACAGTAAAATGCTATGAGGAGATGTTAAAATCAATTTCTGCTTTATTTGAGTACATGTACTTGAAAAATGGCCAAACAGGATGAAATTGAATTATTTTAGATAGTTATTTACTAATCAGAAATATGATAAAAAAGAAATAAAATGGCTTCATATAGGTATAGCACAGATGTGTAACAAAACTGGTAAGGCTAAGAAACTGCTAAAGAACTGCCTTCCACTTTTACATGGGATGCTGTGGAATCATTAGATTTCATGATGGCTTAATTTTCGTGGAATTCGTGGGTACCTCTCATACACGAATTCGCATCTTCCACAAATTAATAAATTTGGGTTATAAAGTCATAGTTCCTTTTTAGCTCACTGAGACGAAGTCGGGGGGAGCTTATGCTATACCCTCGGCGTCAGCGTCCGGACCTGGTTAAGGTTTTTGTTGCAGGTCCTGTATCTAAGTTATTACTTGTCCTATCTTCACCGAACTTGCATGGATGATGCATCTTGACCTACTTATGGACTTGAAAGACTTGGATGCTGAATCAGGGCCATGAGTTACAGATGCTGGATGAGGTTAAGGTTTTTGGAGCAAAAGTTTTTGGTGCAGGTGCCCTTTGATAGCAATTTCTAAGTTACTTCTGGTCCTAACTTTACCAAACTTGCATGGATGGTGCATCTTATGATACTGATGCACCAGACATGCTTTAATGCTGAATCTGAGCCATAGGTTTCAGATGCTGGATGAGGTTAAGGTTTTTAGAGCTGGTTAAAGTTTTTGGAGCAGGTGCCCTTTGATGATTATATCTTAGTTAATACTGGTCCTAACTTCACTAAACTTGCATAGATGGTGCGTCTTATGATACTGATGCACCTGACAGGCTTAAATGCTGAATCTGAACCATAGGTTTCAGATGCTGGATGAGGTTAAGGTTTTTAGAGCTGGTTAAAGTTTTTGGAGCAGGTGCCCTTTGATGATTATATCTTAGTTATTGCTGGTCCTAACTTCACCAAACTTGCATAGATGGTGTGTCTTATGATACTGATGCCTCTGACAGGCAGAAATGCTGAATCTGAGCCATAGGTTTCGGATGCTGGATGAGGTTAAGGTTTTTAGAGCTGGTTCAATTTTTTGGAGCAGGTGCCCTTTGATGATTATATCTTAGTTATTAATGGTCCTAACTTCATAAAACTTGCATGGATGATGCGTCTTATGATACTGGTGCACCTGACAGGCTTGAATGCTGAATCTGAGCCATAGGTTTCGGATGCTAGAGGGAGGTTAAGGTTTTAAGAGCTGGTGTTTTTGGAGCAGATGCTCTCTTATGATTTTATCTTAGTTATTACTGGTCCTAACTTCACCAAACTTGCATGGATGATGCATCTTATGATACTGATGCACCTGGCAGGCTTGAATGCTGAATCTGAGCCGTAGGTTTCGGATGCTGGATGAGATTTGTTTTTTTGGAACAGGTCACATATTTTATAGATAATAGCTTGCATAGTTGATTTAACTATAATATTAATGAACCGCAGAGGTAGCTTCAGATGCAGATCTCCACTATCAAGGATGCTAAAAAAAATTCTCTTATCTCAAACCTGCTTGATAGATGTGTTCGTTGTTAAATGATATAATATGATTCCTATGATATAGTATTGTATGATATGATACACTATTGTTTTATATGATACAATATTATATCATATATTGTAAAAAGTTAAATGATACGATATATTATATCAATTTTTTGTACATTATGATATGATATTGAATCATGATATTGTTATGTATAGTATTGTTTATTATGATACAATATTGTAAAATATGATATTGTATTATATACTATTTTATCACATGCTATTGTTTCATATGATATTGCAACATATAATATTGTATCATATATATGATATTGTATAATATATATTCTATCATATGATACGATATTGTATAATATGATATTGGTTTATATAATATATTATTATATCACATGAAAATGTATAATTATATGATATTGTATAATGTGATATTGTATCATATAATACAATATAGTATAATATGATATTGTATGATATAATATAGTACTATATCACATGATATTGTATCAATTGATATGATACAATGTTGTTTCTAATTTTATTGTATCATATGATACAATATCCTATTATGTATCAAATATGATACAATATCATACAAAACAATAACATACTATAATATTATACAATATAATATCATGTGTTACAATATTGTGATGAATTATGTGATATGATATTGTATCATATATTATTATATTGTATCATATAATATCAATATCATAATATATTATGATATTGTATTATGTGATCAAATATTATAATGTATAACAAGATACGATGTCATATCATATGTTACAATATCATATTTCATCATTTATTACAGTATTTTATTGTATTATATGATATATATTGTAGGTATCATAGGATGCAATATCATATTTTATATTATTGTATTGATAATCATTGTATCATATAATACCCTGAGAAATGAACATATGATTATTATTCAATTTTTTAACATATGATATAGTTATACGATATTGTGTCAAAACAGTATCCATGTATATCCAAGATCATTATTAACTATGATTTTCAAATAATATGATAAAGGTGGTCTCAAAAAGGTGATTCCTCATAAAGGTGATGCCTCGTCTCGGTGAGCTTTGTAATCTGTGATTACCAATGTTTAGGTATAAGATAAAACACGAAATTACATCCCTGTAAAAAAAACAATCCATGAAAATTGGCCCCCATGGATTTGAATGATTCCACAGTATGTACCAGGTATTTATTTGATTCAGTTTTTTGTTTGTTTTCGAGAGGAGGTTACATGTATTTACACTGTACATATACCTTGGCTGTGGAACTGTTTCCATTAGGAATGGGACATTGTCGTCCATTATGCTGCTGACCCCTCCAGCCCCCTCAGCAATTCCGACTCTCTCCTCTCCCTCCCCTGATCGGGCCAGCTGTAGAGCCCTGGGGGAGGGCTGGGAGGAAGTGGACGGAGAGTCACTGTCATCGCTACCTTCCTCAGAGTCCGTCAAGGCAGCCATTGTGGTTAATCCAGGCTGTAATGTGGAGCCATATTATTTTGTGAATTTGAATCTGCTTTTTTCTCGAAAATAAAATGGGGCATTTCTTTCAAGGAACTCTTAAGTTTACAGATATTAAGTTAAAATATGAATTAACATCAATTACAAAGCATTATGGAAGTTAAAATATGAATTAACAATTTTGTAACTTAGCCAGTGAAAGAAAAGGGTGTTTATAATATTGCAGTTGCCAACCCTGTAAAGTTGTTTGTATATCCTTGACCTCAACGATACTTACAGGCGGTACTTGAACTCTGCCCTCCAGTATGTTTTCTATTGTGAAGTCCACAGATCTGGTATTCCTCAGGTCCTCAAGGATGACGTTTGTGGGAATGTGAGGGAAAACAGACTGGACTTGGCGAGCCTATGAATGAAATGAATATACTTTCATGGAATGGTTTTTATCTTCAATAACTCAAAGACATCTTTGGCATTCAATGTTTATTTAAAAGCAGTTATTAATGTCACATGGCTCTTATAACTGAAGTGCAATTTTCTAAAAATGCAGAGGCCTCTATGTTGACATCCTCACAATGTCAGGGGTCCTGAGTCCGCCACGAGTGGACTCAGGACCCCTGACATTGTGAGGATGCTATGTTGAGGGGATCTGAAAATATGCCGGTACCCTATAATAAGGCTCATTGTCTTGAAACCATTGAAGGCAACAAACCAAGTGTGGACTGATATGAATATGAAATTGTAAATACCGGGTATAGTCTCTATAGCTATTAGTCATCTTTCCAGTACTGTCTTATAATGAGATGTCTGAATTGAAAAATTTTATTCTATTTAAATCTGCATGGTTGAATGCAGGGTATGAATATACAGATGATACATAATGCGACCCCGCTGTTGTTCTTAGACTTTTGAAATTATAATTTAGTTTGTGTATTACTACTGTATACAGGGTTATTTTTGCCCCTTGTAATTTTCACCCTTCTACACTTGCAACCAGTTTACTACAGCCCAGACACAAGTTTGTTTAAAGAGAATTTGAGACTTTGGGATTCGCCCAGTCTTAAATTTGCCTGCTGACAAGGAGGGTGAAATGGGTGAAAATAAAACAGGGGCCAATATTTCCCTGTATACAGTGTATTTATTAAGCAAGCAGGAATTTCCCAATGGTTGTATAGTGGTACAAAGCAGAAGTCGTCCTCCCTCAAACAAATATAAGTATATGATTGTATATGTTGTCTACAGAAAAAGCAATTGTTAATACATGTATTTGGTTACTGACCACAGTCCACATGTGAATCATTATAAAAGTTCATTGTTTAAGGTTCAATTAACAATGTAGATTCTCAAAACCTTGCATCCGTTGAACACCGTCAAGAGACCTATCATCATTCTCGAGTTTTAATCATCCTGGTCATTTCGGGGGTACTAAGAATATGACCATTGTCACTTATTCTTCCTGGTCAGTACGATTCGTTTGACTTAATGAGTATCACTCTTCACTAGGTTGTTCATAATGAGTGTCTCTTCCTTTGCATCGGCATAATTAAGTATCAAATGTATAATAAGTAAGAAGTTAATGGAATTAATATAAAACAAAAAAAAAAATCATAAAAATTATATCTATGCATAGCCATCTGGTTACAATGACTTTTTTTTTTAACCCAAAATAATTGGCCAATGGGCATGCATGCATCAGCTGACATTTTGATTGGCCAGATGTGTGGTGTACATTAATTAACGTCTTTGGGGCACATCTATCTACACCCCACCAATATCTTTCCGTGTGTTGAGCTATAACAGTAATCTATATGATTTATTGTTCTCGTCCTTGTCTAATTAAATGACCGGTCTGGTACATGTACCATGTGGGCTACATCATTGCGAGAGTGTATCTTTGCCTAACAGTGGGGAGAAAAGATTAGTGGTCTTTCAGAAAATTTCATTCCTTTCACTCATTTAAAAATATTAATCATAAATTAATTTCCTTTTTTTCTATGTTTTAAAAAAGTACAAATTAAACATAACAAATTGAAGAGTCAACTTCCACACAATCCCCATATTCTTCATATTGCTATGATTTCTTTAAAAATCATATATCAACCCCCCCCCCCCCCCATTGCTTCAGGTATATTTTGTATTTTTCGAATCATTATACATCTTTGAAAATCTTCTTCTCAAAAACCATTTTGCCAGAAAAGCCTAAACTTGCGTAGAAGCATCCTCAGGTAGTGTAGACTCAAGTTTGTTCAAATCATTAACATGTTCATACGATAATCCCAGGGGTAGGGTGGGGCCACAATTGGGTCAAATTTTTACAAATTAATATACATGTATAAAAAAATCCTTTAAAATCTTCTTTTCAAACCCATATTGGCCAGAAAAGCTTAAAATTGTGTGGAACCATCCTCATTTTGTCATCATAGCCCCCCCCCCCCTTTTTAACTTTTTTGTAAGATCCACTGTACAGTACTTGTCAAGATATTTTTTAATTTAACTCTAATGCTGATTTGATCAGAGTTTTATGGCTATTGTTGCTCAGGTGAGCGATGTTGTCCCTGTGCCTCTTGTCATTTTTATAATGAAGCATTGTTAAAGCTGACATGAATTCATAAATGCATTTTGTTGCCATATTACCGATAGTTTCGATGGCTCCATTACTGCCACTGGGGTATATATACCGGTCGAGAAAGTTACGGTCGGTTGCTTTCTGATCGAGGCATTCAGGTTGCATGGACTTCTAATACATGAACTACACATTGAAGTACCGGTAAAATGTTTGTAATAAAGAATAAAGAAACTACAATCTATAAAACACAAAATATATAATTATTTATTCTTTGAAAGATATTTCCAAGGTATCTGTATCATTTTGCACAGATAGTGCTGCCTTACTTTGCATGCACATCGAATACGTGTGTCGTTCATACAGAGTGCATAACGTCTGCTTCATTTTGAATATCTCAGCTGCACTACAATGTACATTCAACACAGTTGTTTCCATATATAGGTTTCTACAAAAGCTATCCCGTTTCTAAAATCCATGCAATCATTGACATTGCTCGATCGGCCACAGTGTGTAGTTTGCGCATATGCGATATGTTATAACTAACACAGGAAAACGGTCTACAGTTATCAAGGATTTTGAAATTTGTGTTCCTGAGATTTCAGTCTGCCTTGTTTCTTACTTTTTGGATTTTCCTTACCAGTGCAGTGGTTTTCATAATATTTTTGTTCAAAACGTGTTTCTACAAGTCTTTTCGTCCAATGTAACGTGTTCGGATGAATGAAATACCTGAATGCGGTGAGGCATGAATAGTGCAATTGGCCTTATATAGGGGGTGTGTAGCGATGAGCAGAACAATAGAAATCGACAACTAATATGGCGGTAGTCCGAGATAAAAGGGAAATAATGCGTATTTATGAATTCATGTCAGCTTTAATACAAAATACTTTCTTGCAATATATCAGTATAACTAAAAGAGAGGGCTTTTGGATAAAATCATATCTTTTAACTTTAGTTCATTTGTAGACAATGATTTAGTTTTTATCAAATAGATAGTGTGTTCCTCCAGTGATAGTGTATGGAAGAATTTGCCAGCCTACTGTAGCTACATGTAGCTTGGAATGTATTCTGAACTCTTCCCTGGGATTATTTATAGATAGGCAGGGAGTAGTTTATGGTCAGTTTGACCAAGAAAACAATGTAACTTCCCTGGCCTTAGGATATTCCTGATCTTCTTATTAGTGGAACATGATTTATTGCATCAGGGGTTAATCTAGGGCATACTTATTATATGCTACCAACATTTCTCCTGAATATCCCATTTTCCCAAATTGATGAAAAAATTTCTCTTGTATAATAATAAAAGCTCCAATATTTTTTTTTTGTTTATTGTGCTTATGAAAGCTACCCCAAAATGGGGCTTAATATGTAAATTTTGTGAGCATTTAAATTGTATGTGCATTTTGCACTCTAAATGATCATAAAATTGTTGAAATTCAATTTTGGCTTATGGGCTTCCCCTATCTGAGCATCCCCAACCCCTCCCCCAGCAGGGCTTTGGATTCCCCAGCTGATTTACACAACTTCTCCAGAGAGGACAGTTTCCCCTCATAACCTTGATGAATCCCTGTACATGTGCACAACAAAATATTACTTGGTATATTAAATATGTATCAATAATGCAGCAGGATCAGTGTTTTCTTTCAATTTTACCAGCAACAATATATATATATATGTATGTATATATATGTATATAGATAACTTTCCTGTAATCATGAATCAATGGCAACTAAGAAGATTATAATTACTTAGTAAAATAACACAGTCTTTCTATGCCTATAAACTCTACTGAAGAGGCTGGTGGATATCTCCTGTTTGGGTAGGAGCTTGATATTTACTTTTTGAATAGCGTTATTATGATACTCAAATAATTTAAGCTTTAATATATTCACCATACAAGTAATTTCAGGGTACAAACTATTATCAGTGAAGAAATGATTGACTGTTTGACCTAACACTTGTGATCGATCTCTCAACCAAATAACAATTAACAAACATGTTCTCATTTACCGATCTATCAACCAAATATCAATTAACAAACATGTTCTCATTTACCGGTAAATGAAAGTATAATGAGAACTTTGTGTAGATGCATGCAACAGAAGGATTTGACTATGGTAATATTTTAAAATGGAAAAATTGGTAAAAGATTATTTTGGTATTCAACTGAAATTTAATCAAAAGCCTTAGCTGAGAGATGTTAAAGTATAAACCTTGCCAAAATTTGTTTGAAATCTATTTTACCGGGGTACTTTTTTTTTTGCAAATGCCTAGGTTGTAAGACAGTTACACACCTCAACCTCAAGTCTTATGCAAATCTTAATAAGGGACAAAATAAAGTGTTACCCATTTAAGTAAATTTAAAGTTTGTTTAATTTGTAAACATACTTTGAATATGATGATTTTCATATTGAAATATAGCTTAATCGTGCTTGGACGACAGGGAAAACTACTGCATTGTTTATTGATATGATATACTTAACTAAGCCATCAGTTTACAGTGTGATATACAATCAGACCAAGCAGCTTTAAATGTATCTGTACCATGCTGTCTAACTGTGAGGTTTGTATGGGCCTCTGCCTGCCTCCAGGTAAAAGCTGGGTGTGGGTCACCTCCACTGAGAAACTCGGGAACCAGCTTACGTATCGAGATCCTGAAATTTATAGCAAAGATCTCTCAATATTATTCTTTTATAAATGTCATTTTTATTGTATTAAAATTATAATTGCATTAACATTTATGTACATCCTATCATTTTTTTTGTTGTTGAAAACTTCGCTGCAAATCAATAGCTCTACAGGAAATTTTTGGCATATGTCAATCTAATTTTTTATATAGAGCTACAGATATTTCAGCTTTTAAAAAAGCTATATCTATGAAAAGTTTACATATTTTCTGAGTGTCAGACATATTATGCAAACCTCTCTCACACCCAACAGTGTAGGAACCCAGTCTTTATATTAATTTATTTTGGCATTATATAATGGACAGGAGATAATCTTGCTAAGCAGCATTCTAAGAGACCCCCTCCCTGCACCTGTCACTGTCTTATCAGGCAGGATATCCAGAGTTGGAGCAATTCAATGACCATTATGAGGATTACTATTCAATTCCAGAACATTAAGTAGACAAGTGACAAACAAAAAAATTCACAATTGCAACAAAATGAGAGAAAAGAAAACTTTTGAAATGTATGGTATACTGTTTTCTATGCTAAAGCAAAGAAATGCATTGCACAAAGGGAAACTTTCGTAATTTGTCAATATTATTAACCAACTACACAACTCTCAAAATTAATCAAAACCAACTGCAAAATACAGTGAACCAAGTTTAATTTGCGCGAGGGTCTTGCGCAAATATTTCTCGTCATGATCCAGTCCTTAAATGTCTGTTATTTTTTCCCCAGATAATCCCCATCTTGATCGCAAATATTAGTCACTGAAAATCAGTTTATTTTTGGTAAAAAAATTACTTACCATCAAAATGGAAGAAGTGGTTAGTGAACATGTTGTGGGGCTGCTGCTGGGGTGGTTGAGGGGGTGCAGCTCCCCGCTCGTCAGGAACATTGCTGTTGGGGTCCACCTGCTGTCCCTCACTCAGGGAGGTACGGCACGTTGGACAGGAAGTGTCCTGCTCCAGCCAAGACGTCAAACAAGAACTGTCAAATAGAGAGGGGGGGAAATACTTTTATGATATTCTCCAATTAATAAGCTTTTTGACTTTGAATTGATTTGATTGTATCACTCAATTCACTGTAATTTTTATTTCAAGTAGAGATGTATTTAGAATTGCTGCAGAGGTTTTTTTTAAACCTGAGTGCTTCAAGCTTTGGGATATTGGGCCATTAAATTGTAAAAAATATATTGTAAAAAAAAATTTAATGAAATTGCAACAGTACCAGTAATAAACTTCAAATGTTATTTTTTAATCTATATTGAACAGGTTTCATCAATATTTCTCTACTTCAAAATTAACAATAAATGAACGGATGTTTAAACATATATATGGAAGGCCTAGGATGTTATTTAACATTTATCAGTAACTTATGAACGTAATGTTTGAAGTATTTAATCATACTAGGAACTTGCATGTCATTGATAAGAATTGAAGGAAATAACTTCACCAATACAAATAAATAATGTGTTATTAGGTCAATTCTAATCTTACTGAAATTCCATTCTATCTAGCAAATTGCTTTGTGTAATAATTACAGGTAAGTTTCTGTCTCAACCTTATTACATTATAATATAAATATGCTGTTGATTCAAATTTCAGTTTTGATCAAGACAGTTTTTCAATAAATACGGTAACCAAATTAGGGAATAGGGATGAATTTCATTATATCATCTTTAATTAGAAAAGATTATTTAGCAAGAAAATACTATATCCAACCAAATATTATAAAGCTCTGTAATCTGTCAATGAATACCAACTCTAGATCTTTATTTTATTTAAAAAAAATGTATTTTTATAACCAAATTTAATGAGATCTCTTCTCCAAAAGCAAAATGAGCCAGCTCTGCTCATTCAGACTGTTTGTATATATGTTTTTTTACATTGTACTTAATTTTGTACCATTATTATATGGGTTTGAAAAATAAATCAATTTGAAGATTGAATTGAAATTAAAAAGGAGAGGAAGATTCTGGAGTTGGCAATTTTTTAATTGTGTCAATGCAGTCATTCACAAGCAATTTATTCTGCTAAAACAACAGCATATTAGCACCATTCTGAACAACAGGTGTTTTAACAGGGAATAAGCTTGCCAATTATGTAATTATCAATTTTTCAAGCTGTTTTAATTGAGTAATAATGTCAACATATCACTTAAATTCAGTGAGACAATCATGTCTCTAGGAGATAAGGTTAAAGAGCTTCCCAGATTACTGACACCCCTTGCCAACTATTAACTCTGACAGCTAGAGGTCAGAGGTCACATTTTCTATTTAATGTATTTCTGGCTGTGTGGGCACAGGCTAATGAGTTTTGACCTAGCAGTTCTCGGTTGTTATCTGCATGTGCTGCTGGAAATTGTTACAGTTTCATCCATGTATTTGATGGATTATTTTTTTTTCTAAACAGGTAAAGAAGTTTAACAATATTTGATCTGCTAAATTTTTGGATCAGCATCTTAACCAATGCATTAGTTTAGTTCTCTCTCTCTCTCTCTCTCTCTCTCTCTCTGATGTGTTGATATCATGTAAAACTTGATAATTAGATAATGAGTATTATTGATAATGAGTATTCATTAGAGAAAAATGAAGGAGAAATATTTAAATGAATTAAAAACTTTAAAAGTAAAACTGTATCCCTAAGATTTTGTTACAATTTAAAGTACCTCTATGAAAGGAACCTATAAGCTTTGGTGTTTCAATTATTATAATCAAATGTCTGAATTTTTAAAAAAAATAAAATGAAGTAAACAGGAAAGAAATACATACAGCTCTTAAATATGATATTTATTATTATGCATATTTTTCAGAGCAAGTGTTATCTCAACGTTGAGTTGAAATTGCTAGAAAAAGATGGACAACTTTGAAAAACACAACCAGAATCCGACAAATGAAGATGGACAAGACCCTGCAGACATTATTGGGGACACACTTGTGAACCTCTTAAATCTAGCTCAAATGTTACAGAATATGTCTCCTCAAAAAAATGTAGCAGGGAAATCAAGTCAGCAGGAGTCCAATTCACGGTCAAATAATAACAACTATTCAGGAACACAGCAAATTGGTACTGGAAAATCAAACTACATTCCTCAAGAACAACATCTGTTTAGAGATGCTTTCTCTGTAGCTACCAGACCTGCAGAGAAAATGCCTCAGACACATGCCTCATCAAACAGAACCATGCAGGAGAGTCCAGTAATGAACAACAGATACAACGCTGGTAGTGGGGCCTGCCAGATCCATGGTAAACAAGATGTCTATCAACACAGTGTGTGTGTCCATGTTTGCAACCGAGCAGACTATAGTGGTACGTCTACATTTCATCTCTTGGATTTATTTACTTTTATTTATTACCAGTATAGATACTGACAATGAATGTACTACATGTACCAGTTGGTGTCCTAGATTTTTGGTCAAGTTGTATACATGTTTACGCTGGTGTCCATCTTTATGTGCCATTAATAGGCTAACAAAAACTATGTGTTATGATTCAGTGACCAATATATATATAATATATTATAACTGTCTTGGAACTGTTGTAAAAGTCAGTACTTCACAATATGGGTCCAAACTGCTCCACTTATGACTGGTGGGAAAATCCATTTCATAATGTCAACTAATTACCAAAACCACAAGGGAATTGAACCCAGGACTGACTCTTATTGTAGCAGTTTGTAGAAATAAGAAACTAAATAGAGAACATTAACAAATATAACAAAGAAAAAATTTCCCAGTTACAACTTTCAAACCATCAATTTAATACACAATTACAATGCAAGTAATACTGAAAGCTGTCTTTTCCAAAGACAGCTTGTTTTGAGTCCTAGCTGGCAAGATTCAAAAAGATTAAAGTTGGAGAAACAATTATATGTAATTGGAGAAGTTGAAAATGCATATAAATACATTCATGATTGTATAGCTCTAAAAAACAAGGACTATAAATAAACTGCATTTTTTTCAATCACCGTAAAAACCTGCAAGGGAGGCCAAATAAATTAATGCTTTTAAACTTATATACCTGGCTTTTAAATTTAAACTTTTCAGACAATTTAAGTCACATTTATTCATTTACATACCAAGGATAAATACAAATACAGTGAGTTTTCAAGTTACATGTGCACTTAACAAAACTTCTTATTGTTCACCCAGAAAAATGAATAATTTGAAAATTATGTGAAATTTTCAACATTTTTTAACTGATATATGTCTTCCCAGACAAAATAACAATACTGATTGAAATCAATTACAAATGACAAAACTTCAAAAATTTCATGGTATTTTTCTGCTCATGCTTAATATGATTGGCAATTTTTTGTGATCAATATTATTTAGTCTTTAGTGATAGTGTCAAAAGAAGAACATATAAAATGGACAAAATGATCATCATTTAGAAAACAGCCAGAGCTGTTGGAATATTGGTGTCTGCATTTTCCTATGACAGGTTGTACTTGCTTTCAATTTACTATCTTTTTTGTCCTCTGCATTGTTTAAATATTAACATGACCTGCAAGCATTCCAAAGGAAACATTATTTTGAGATAATTTTTATCTTCTATAAGTGTAACATCATTTCCATCGGCAATTGAAAACAATCAAAAGCTCTGTGTGAAATTCAATCATACCAGAAGTGTCTGTGATATTTAGCAAAGGTCAAGGTCTTGGGTCGCAACCAGAGGTCAAAATAAATACCGGTGCATTGTTCTTAACTACTTGAAAGTTAAGTGACAATCTTATCAGTCACCCCAACAGCAAGACAAGTAAATGTGTTTATTTCATAAAGTAAAAGCATTGTACTGGGTGAACACTTAGAACTTTTGTTCAGTGTATACTAGCTGTTTAATGATCTAGCTGTTCTGTCATAATTATAAAGATTATCTCCAGTAAGTATCTCACATATTTATAATCCATAATGTGCGATATATCAGTATTTTGGATTTCTACAGATTGCAATGTTTTTAGCAGCTAAAAGTAAATCAAACTGAAAAGGATAATATTGAAAATAGAGGTTTGCTTTTCCAAACCTTCATGCATTAGCCACATTGAAAATAGAATTATATTTGGACAGCCTAATACAAGTATACACATGTGAGTACAAGTCCCCCTATAGAATTTTTTTTACTACTGCATGGAACAGTCTGAAAATTTGTGCATATGTTGAACACCATCTGAAGATGTGCACCTGCAATTTTTTTTAAGATCAGACAAGATTTAATGATTTTATGACAGTTTTCATTTTCCTTATTCTACATGTATATATTTGAACACTGATGTTGAAAAGTAAGGGAGGTAATCCTTACAGATTTTATTAATTTATTAATTGTATTAAAACACTCTAAAATATATTTATAAAAATACATCCAGATGGAGATTTTTTGTCTTAATTTCTTAACTAAATTAATTTTTTATAAGTATTCTAAGTAATATAAGTATAAGTATATTTTTTTTTTGTCAATGATAAATTCTTAGGAGCTAATAAGAACATCAAAGACAAGTGTGGCTGAATTCATTTGTCCCAAGGTGGCCATTATCTGAGCCATGGTTTAGATGAGCATGTGTTTAGGGAAAATTGATTATCTGTAAAATGGGCGGTGGTTTTGGGGCTATTTTAAAACTGTTTCATGTAAACCAAAAGTTTCTATCATTATAAGAAGGAAATAAATAATATCATTATTAATAAAGAATTTAACTATTTAAATTAAGCTGTCATCTTTAATAATATTTCATGTCACCTACATGTAAGACAAGGGTTATGGCTGGGGTGGGGTGGGGTGGGGTGGGGTGTATATTTGTCTTTTTATTTTATTCTGCTCATGAATTTCAATGAAAGAAATGAGTAAATTCACATATTTTGAAATGAGAAAGAAAGATGTCTATCAAATTTAAGATATTGTGAAAGCATTTGGAAAGAGTTCAGGCAGTTAATTGAGATATTCATAATGGAGTTATCTTCCCTTGTTTGTTCATATTTAGTATTTAATAATTGAATCTTATGTAATTAAGAAGTAAAAATTTATGATCAAAAGAGTTATGCAAGTATTTTTATCATATGAAACAAAAGCAGTTTTTGAACTTTCTAAATAAACTAATAAATTTGTTAATAGTAAAGTATAGTTGGCTAACCTAAATCACTGATAAACAGTACATGTAAAATGATTTTGGTATAAGTGCCAGATGGTGCTCAAAAGTCAATGAATGTTAAAATTCAAAAGCTGAAATAGAAAATTTGAGAATCAATTTATAGCATTGAAAGCTTTTTTTGTTTTGTTTAAATGCCCACAGGGAGAGTTTTTGTCTGCCCCTGGGTATAGGGGATGGGAGGTTGTTATAAATAAAACATGTATACTAGCCATCTTGTTTTAGTTTATTTATAAAACCTTATACACATAAAACCCATCTTGAAAGTTAAACAAGTATGGGAAAATTATTTTCTATCAGAGTCTTGCATCTTTTCAGTATCAGGTCATGCACTCCATTATAATCTTTAAGTTTTTCGCTAAAATTATAGGTTTCATTGTCCTTTTTGAAAGTTTCAGTCATCATTACAATAATATAATTGTTCTACTCCAGAATGAAACTTAATTAAATGCATATATGATACTCCTCAACAAGTTTGTGTATGGGCTATGGTACTCAGGTGACCGTTAAGGCCTATTGGCCCCTTGTTCTTTCAGGTCATCAACCAAGAAGAGGGGATCACCATCAAAGACAGAAAGCACAACTGGAAACCAAAGGATCCACAGTGCATCATTCTGCAGACCACCAAAGAGACAAACCTAGTGATTCAAAGGGACTTCAAAGTGATATTCATGGTAGAACTCTCACCAAGGCATCTGATATGCCCGGTGTTAAACAGTATAACAGTTCTTCACAATGTAGAGACACCCAGTGTGGTGCTAAACCAGTTAAAGCACCGGCTTCCAGAGATAAGCCAGAAAGTGCTGTTAGACATTCTAAGGTTATTGATTATAGAGCTCATAGATCTAAGGCAACAGCCACTCAAAGTAGTTCTCGGTCTTCTAGTTCTAAGTCTAGTAGTCAATCACAACATGTGAATATTGATAGGAAGTTAGATGATAGGTCTGATAAGTCTGAACATCCCAGTACTTCGGCACAAAATACATTTCTTAAGGCTGGTAGACAAACAACAGACAAAGAAATGCTAGGCACAAGTCAACTTCAATCACATACAACAGACAGGAAACATTCACAACACAATCATCCATCAAAAACAATTAGCAAGAAGGAGCAAAGAAACTCCTCGCTGAAAGAAAAACAGTCAAACACTCAATCATTTACAAAAGCAGACAATGCCAATATGAAGCATTGTCATTCACTCACAAAACCACATCACACAAAACAAAAAAAAAGTGTTTCAAAGTCTAGTGCTACAAAGAACAAGGAAAGTTCTGAATCAAAAAACCTACCAACTAGTAGAAGTGCTAATTTTGCAGAGGAAACAATGTCACTCAGTGGTGCTTCAAATACGAGTAAGGAATCAAAAAGAAGTACCAGATATCCACCTGGAATAGAGAAAACCTTACAAACAATTGCCAATAAGTTAACAATGAAAGAAGGAAAAGATGCTTCATCATCAAAAGAAAAACAGTTGAAATCCAAAATGAAGGAAACAAATGTATCCTTGACAGATTTGATTAGTGAGTCGACACTAGATTCTGTATCCAAAACTCCCAAGAAAGAGAAAAGGTCTAGCAAAAGTCTCACTCTACACAAGATAGACATACAAAAAGTGCCCAAAGAATCTACATCATCGAAAGATACAAGGAAAGTTACAGCAGATGATAGAAAACACAAAAGAGTTCAAAAAACTGGATCTGATCCAAAGGAGGTTTTAAGTGAACCATTGAAACCATTTACTTTTGGGAATTCAAGCATTTCTGAAAGAAGATTTTCAATAGAAGACCTTTTTTCTCAAAATGAACTGCAGGAGAAAATAGATGACAAAATGAATGACAATCAGAGTAATATACAATCTAATGATCAAGTCCAAACATCCCCAATTATGAAACCTGGATTAGATGAGGATTTACCTATCCTTGTTAGAAGCAGAAGACGCTCAGAAAAACAGCAGCATGCAAGTTTTACCCAAGGAAACATACAAATAAGTCCTCAAGAAAAATCACCAAAGAGAGGAAATGCAAATAACAATTTAACTGCTACAGAAAATTCAAACCGAGATTGCATTTCCACAAAAAACAATGGTGCTGACAAACAAGTGTTTAAAAACAATAAAAACAAACCAACAGAAGATGAGACTTTTGTTGATGGAGCTCATGATACCAAAGACACAGACATCAGGGAAACAAATGAAGGCCCTCTGAAGAAAGAAAATTCAAGTGATTGTAGTCCAACAGCTGTGAAATGTAAATTCCTAAACTTTCTCCCTCTAGCACAAAATGTGAAAGAAAACAACATATTAATGCCTGAATCAATGCCTACATGTACTAATGTCTTAGAAACGGTTGAAAGTGGAGACACCATATCCTGTGACAAAGACTTAGAAATGATATCTAAAGAAAGTAAAAAATCAGCGAGCAGACAGTCTGACAAACCCAGAAAGGATGGAGAAAAGCATGATTCAGTTAACAAAATGGGGCAAATTTCAGCAACAGATTCAAATAAAATAATAACAGAGACACTGCAAAATTTGAAAAGTGAACCTGAATGGGAGTTAAATGATATTGAGCCATGGAATTCTTCTACAAAGCATCTAAATGACTATGATAGTGATAAAGTAAACAACACAGAGGACAGTAGCAGAAATGTGTGGGATGATTTACAACTTGGTGAGAAAACAGTTTCTTCTGCAGAGGAACAAGCAAACATTCCTTCAACAGAAGCACAGCAACCCAAAAAGAAGTCTATTGAAGCACCAGCACAGAAGAAGGACAGAGAAAACGTTAATTCAATTGGAGCAAGAAAAACATGGCAAGAATTACTAAAACCAAAGCTAGAGCCTCTTCATGTGGAAATTCCATTGACCCTCACAAAAATTAAAACTGAACCTGTTTCCCCTCCTATTTCTTCTACTGATTTAAATCAATGCCCTCAGTATGTTAAGGAACCAGACCCTCAACAAAGTGAGTTGACAACTCAAGGAGATTTGCAAAAACAAATAAAACAAGAGCAAGTAGATGACAAAGTCAAGGAAGTTCGAGTTGAAAAATCAGATGCATCACCTTTTCAACAAAAGCAACTTGAGAATACTCAAAATATAAAACAAGAACCAACGCATGAACAAGTTATGAGAAATGATTCCAAAAACACAGATGCTATCAAACCAAGGACTTTGGAAAAGAAGTTGACAAACAGAGACAGTGTTGACGCTATCAAAGTCTCTAACCAATATTCAACCATTGAAACCAGGAATAACACACATGCAACAGAAGTTGAAAAGTCAAAAACAGTTGGATATATCAGCAAGCTGCCTGAAATTCAAAAAAATGTGTATCAACAAGCTGGATCAGAATTGACGTGTGATAAAGCTTTGAACAAAGAAACCATAAGAAGTAAACCAGCAATATCTCCCATAAGGTACATATCAGAAACACAGGAGCAAGAGTCAAAAGTGTTACATACAACTGTAGAATCAAACACCTACGAAAATAGCACCAGCAACACAGAAGCTGAGGGCATTCCAGTGGACAGTTGTGCACAGAAAAAGAATACCACAGATCAGCAAATGGAAAGCAATTTGTCAATGGACTCTCAAAGTGAAAAACCGATGATAAAAAAACCTGCATCTAACAAACGAACGGTTATCCTAGCAGACTCTTTTCTCCCCAAGTTTACTCAAAAAAATTCTGGACCTCAACCTCTTAAAACACAAGTACAGATGGACTCAGCTAAAAAACCCATGAATCACAATGGAAACAGGGAAAAAGTACAAACAAATTTTGATTCAAATGAAAAATCAGAGAATGACAAGAAATTTCTTAAAGTTAAACGTGATGTCAGAAAATTAACACCAAAGAGTTTGATCAAACCCATTACAAGAGAGAGCAAAGAGGTTAGTAGTGTTGTCAGTGTTGTGAAAGAGAAAACTAGGACACATTTCAGACAGACAAGAGAGCAATCTGTTGCTCGCCAAATTGTTAAAAAGAGTATCAGTGTCCGTTCAACAACAGCCAGGTCAATCAAATCAACTTCCAAGCTTACAGTGTCAAGAAAGTCTAACAAAGAAAACATGGCTGATGATAAAAGGAGTTCTACTAGAAAAGATAGCAACCAAACAGAGCAGTATTTGAAGAGAGGAATGCAACAGGATCCAAACTCAAGAAAATATGAACCTGATACACATGTAGAAAGTAAATATGTTCAAAGAGGGAATGAGAGATCCACTGATTCTAGTTCAAAATATATATACCAAAGGGAGAAAAATTCCATAAAATATTTCAACAAATATAGAGAAAATTCCCCTGACTATGGATATGAAAGAAATAACAGATCATATGACCAAAACAGGTCAAGAGACTTAAGAAATCCTTCCAGAGATTATTCATTTAACAATGATTCTTGGATGTCTCCAACACGATCATCTCCTTCATGGGATAGAGATAGTTGGAAATCCTATGGTCATTCCTATTGGACAGGATATTCTTACCAGAGTAGATCCCCATCACCAAGTTATCGATGGGAATCACCAAGAAACCGATCATTAACACCACCAACCAGATATACAAGACGGTCAAGATCTCCATTATCAAGATCAAGGTCACCCCCTTTTATATCTTCATATCAAAGATCTAGATCTCCAACTTACAGACCACAGCATGAAAGGTCAGGATCACCTAGATACAGATCTGTATACAAAATATCAGAATCACCGTGCAACAGACCTAGGTCATCAAATACAAGATCATCTCCGTACAGATGTAGATCACCATATAGAAGAATAAACTCACCTGTTTATAGGTCTAGATCTCCCTCTAACAAATCTAGTTCTCCATACTGCAGGTCAAGGTCATCATCACAACAATCAGGGTCACCATATTTGAGGCAAAAGTCACCGAAATGCAGATCTCAATCCCCAAAAGACATGCCAGATCAAACAAAACCTACTGACTTTATAGACCAGTCTGCAAAAACAACTTGGTGGAAGAACTACACAGCAAAAACTGTTGAAGAAAATTTTAGAGAAATTACAAAGTCTGGCAGCAAAAAGCCACAAACTTTGTCACATGACATGAAGAGAAAAGGAAAAAATGAGCAAACATCATTGAAAAATTCTCAAGAAACTAATTCTGTGACAGGAAAAGAAAAGTCTAATGAAGAAAACACTAATGTACAGACAGGAGCCAACAGCCCAGTGATCTGTGTATCTAACCTTATACACATTCCTACAATTTCATTCAATGAAAATAAAGACAGTATCAACACTTTAGCTACACCAGATTTTCAAGTAAATAAAGCTGTAGGTAAATCAAGAAAAATAGAAACTAAAAAGTCTGAGAAAGTCAAGTCTTTTGAGAAACAAAATGTGACGATTGAAGAAAATACACAGAAAGACATAAAAAAGGATAGACCTGTTAATGAAACCAATCTTGATATGATGAACAATGCCAAAGGAAACAAAGAGAACAATGCCAAAGGGAACAATGAGAAACTTTTGAATACAAGTATGGCATGTGTTCAAAGAGAGAAATCTTCCTTTGAACCAACAGTTGAAAAGGAAATGACTGTGAACAATTGTCTCAAGGAAGAGAAAATCCAAATTGTAGCAGTAAAGAAAACAGAAGGAAATAGATCCAGAAGTTCATCAGCAAACCTTTCTCAAAATGAAAGTGGAAAACAAGACAAGAAAAATTTGACAACTTCTCAATATGCAGAGGAAGAAAATGCAATTTTATCATCCAAGAAACAAGAAAAAATGGATGAAAATGCAGATATAAATATAAAAGAATCGGGGACAAGTGATAAAAAGTTGGAAAAAACAAGAGAGAATAGATACAGAAGTTCATCAGCAAACATCTCTCAAAATGAAAGTGGAAAACAAGTCGAGAAACATTTGAAAACTTTTCAAAATGCAGAGGAAGAAAAGGCAATTTCATCATCAAAAAAACAAGAAGAAATGAATGAAAATGCAGATATTAATATCAAAGAATCAGGAAAAAGTGATCAAAAGAGTGAAAAGCATCAAGAAACTCCCATCCAAAAAACAGAAGACAATGCTACTCCAAAGCCACTAGAGGAATGCCAACCTCCTGCAATCATCAGTAAATATGTTGATATAAACTTAAAAAATATGACTCACATCTATACAAGTGATGGTAAACAAGTCTGCAATTCATTTAACATGTCAAATTTCACAAATATTGGTTGTCCTGGAACTTGTGGTCATCTTCATCTATCACTGCCTCTGTATGATCCCCTTACAAAAACCAATATGAGTGTTCCTCAGACTGATAAGATCGAAGTACTGAGAGACAAGAAAGGATATGCTTTCTTTTTCAATCTAGCACAGAAAATGATATGCAACAATTTCAACTCGGAAGACGGTTGCAAAAACACCAACTGCATGATGACCCATACATCTTTCTATGACACTTTTAATTCCTACTTTGAAAGGAAACTGAAATTCAAAGCTGCTTCGGTTAAAAAAAACCAACACTCCACAAAAACTGATGAGACAACTTCCTCTAAGGAACCCAAAGAACAAACAGATGAAGAAATAAAAAGAAAAGTTACTATGCCTGATAATAAGTCAGACAAAAAACCTGTAGATGTTGGTACAAACTCCTTTACAAATGTAGAAAAGGGTTCAGGTGATACATGTACTGATCAAACCAAAGTAACAGGAACCAAAGAATTTCCAATTATAATTTCACCTATGAAGTCTGAAACTTCAAAAGATGAGAACTCAAATAGTGGAAACAAGGAAGAACAGAAGTTGCCAAAATACAAGACACAGAAAAAAGATTCGAAATTGGAAGGGGATGACAGTACATGTAAACCAAAAACAACACTTCCTATGTCTGTAGAAACTGATAATGATCTTGTCCCAGTTGTGGATATAAAGCCTCTGCAACGTAAACTATGCCGATTTTTTAGTACTGCTAGGGGTTGCAGGAGGATGAACTGCCCATTTAGTCATATTCAACCACTTATTAGAAAAAGGTCGATGAAATCACTTCCACAAGGACAACTGATGACATCACCAAGAACACGCAAAGTTACAATGCCTGATAAAAAGTCAGACATAGTACCTCTGAACGTTGGTACAAACTCCCTTAGACTTGTAGAAGAGGGTTCAGTTGACACTGACCAAACCAAAGTAACTGGAACCAAAGAATTTCCAATGATAGTTTCTTCCATGAAGCCTGAAACTTCCAAGGGTGAGAACTCAAATAGTGGAAACAAGGAAGAACAGAAGTCGTCAAAATACAAGACACAGAAAAAAGATTTGAAATCGGAAGGGGATGACAGTTCATGTAAACCAAAAACAACACTTCCTATGTCTGTAGAAACTGATAATGATCTTGTCCCAGTTGTGAACATAGAGCCTTATCGTAAGCCATGCAGATTTTTTGGTACTCCTAGAGGTTGCACCAGGTGGAACTGCCCATTTCCACATATTCCATCTCTTGTTAGAAAAAGGTCAATGAAATCATTTCCACAAAGACAACTGATGACAAATGCAGTATCAAACACATTAAAAAGGAAATGGGAAGAAAGAAAAAAGAATACTGCCATTGTAGAACAACTGGCGGCATGTATGGAGGAAAATTGTAACATAAAGACACCAGAAAAAAGAGACTTGAGCACAAAGAAGAAAAAGGTTCAGAAATATGACAATATCAATATCTCAGATAAAACAAGTGCTATTGGGTCAAAGAAACAATCTGATATTCAGAAAAAGGATGAAAAATCAGATGAGTCAAACCCTACAGCAGAAACCAAAGATGAAAACAAATCTGCACTTGTTGAGTCAAATGAAACAACATCAAAGTCATCTGAAAACATTGATTCAGCAGAAAGGGACTCTACAATTGAACATAAATCAATCAAATCTACCCCAGTCTTGCCAACATCTTGCACAAAAGACACTGAAAACTTAAACATTTCATCTTCCAAAGTCATAGAAAACCCAGATCTTCCCGCTAGCAAAAAAAGGAAACTGCAATCCTCCTCTGTGTATACAAGACCCAAGAGATCAAGAGGTTACAGAACATCGACCTGGAGAAATGACCGTCCCACAAGACATCACGAAGAATCTGATTTCTATCACAGTAGATACAGTTCAAACCGATTATACTGGAGATCAGGCTACACTGAATATGAAGGGTTGTCACACTTATATCCAGGTTTCGATGACCCCTGCGATCATCCTTACCCACAATATGAAAGGCAATATGTTTATGACTATTCTGAGGATGTTCAGTTTTGAGTTTCCCAGCTATCTCAGCTTAACATATTTGTTCCCATGTTGTTCACATATTATGATAATTAAAAGTGTACCGGTACTTCAAATTGTATTAGTAACTTTTGTTAATATAAAAACCTAGTAAAGTCTCTAGAGTGTTCAGTTGATCATATTCCACAAAGGATTAAGGCAAAAGTCTTGATACACTGACAGAAACCATAGTTCCCATGTTTGTGTACTATAGTTGAAATTTAAATGAATATAGAGAACAATCACTAAATGTACTGTAGATTCCTTATTTAACGTGAGAAATTAATATTCGCCTAAAATTGCGAGAAGCAACCCTCTCAATTTTTAAAATCTCCCTTTTAATTTTCAGACAGCTTTAAACTATATGAAATAATAACATGAAATTGGTGCTCGCGATTTTATATTGTTGCGAATTGATACAAAACAGCAGAATAGCGGAATTAAGTACATGTACTCGCGTAAAATAAGGAATTTACAGTATTAGGGAGGCTGGATGGTCAACAAATTAACCATAAGATTTACCTGAGGATTTTAGATATTTTATTTTTTATTTAGTAAAGAAAAATTCCTAATATTTTATATCTCTAAAATTTGAATACTCAGTGCTTGTGGAATCATTAAAAATCGTGGGAGCCAATTTTGGGGAATACTGAAATTTTATAGGTTTGTGGGGATGTAATTTTGTGGGTTTTTTTTTTATACCTTCAAAAGGAAATATGATTTTATAACTCTAATATATTAATTTGTGGAGGATGTTAATTTAAGCATTGAATGCTTATTTTTGGATGTTGTCGGTCCTATAACACACCAAGGCTGCGCAGACAAATTGAATACTGCATGTTGGCCCAGTATGATAATTTGTCTGCACAGCCTTGATGTGTTATAGGACCGACAACATATAAAAAGAAGCATTCAATGCTTATATTTATATTCATGTTGTTTATTTGTATTAAGTATTTATGTATTGTCGCTTTTAAGCCATTATATACGCTCTTAGTCAGGGATGTGAAACATACATGAAACAACCATATTAACATGTTTAGTTTACTTCCGTGACTCAAAAATATAGTGCCAGAAACTATGTATAGAAAAATCTTTTTATCAACGAGTAGATATTATTTAATGATTATTTTTCTGAAGTACATATCAAATTGGCTACTGTGGTATCACTTTTATTTGTGTGGGTAAATGTTCATGGTTAGTGTAATCGGGATAATTTCAATAAATATTAAACAAATGAATTAAATACATTCATGGGGATGTAATTTTGTGGGCAAGGGTTACCCACGAAAGCAACGAACATTGGTTCCCTATGAACATGATGATTCCACAGTATTTAAGTTTGAACGTTTCATTTAATCTTACAATAATAAATATACTCAAAACACGTGATGACATTTATATTAGTGCTCATGGCACATGAAATAATCTAAGTGAATTCACAAGATATCAAACGTCGCAGATTCCAATGCAAACATTAGGGGAAATATACATTGAATGTAAATTTAATATTCGTGTTTGAGAGGTACCCACGAAGTCCAGAAAATTGAGTCGGCTGGCCATCATGAAATCTAATGATTCAACAGTATTTCCAATATATTCATACAAAGCTCTACTTCTAATGGAGATTTTTATGGTCTACAAAAGGCCACGACCATCCAGCCCTCTTCAATTCAAAGTTCTGTAGTGAATTATAAATCAAACATTATTCTAGTATGTGAAATCAAGACATGAATGGTTTCAGGTCAATATACATGTGTGCAAACAGCTAGTGCAATGTCATCTTAAGTTGAACCTAGCAGAACAAAACTTAGATGGTAACAAATGATTATGATACTGTAATGAGCAATCAGGGTTAGAATAAAAATGGTAGATCTTTCCGAATTGTAAACCAAGGTAAAGTCACAGCATGCTTTGAGCACAAAGCCAAAGTCTAATTTGAATCATTCTTTGGAATCTGGTGATGTCTTTTAATGAAGGAAGATTCTCAAATTGATGTGAAATGACAAACAATAGTGCAATATCACTTGGACCAATAATTGGAACCATTAGTCTATCAATTGACTGTACAGTAATCAGATAGCTACAGTGTGACCTTGATAAATTGCGATGTTTTTAATCAATTCATTATATCAATGCATGATAGAATTGTCTATGTTATCATACATGCAGGTGTATTTATTACCACCTTATCAAGTGACTCGTGTTGTCATAAATTACTTACAGACCTGCATGTTTCATGCAACCTTAAATATGTATGTTTATTAGTATCAAACCCGCATCACTAATGAAAATACATTCTCCTTCACCACCAAGTCATGTGGGTATCACGTGAGATATGCAAGCCTACTCCCAGGTCACTTGCGTGTTTATTCCCAGATTAATTTTCTAATTATGATGGACACTTTTGACAGCTCTGTTGTTGATTTGGGAAACTTAGTGCATGTGAACACTTGTGATCACTTAATTGGGAGAAATATTGTTAGAGTCATCTCATCAACATTACATATAAACTCTCCTATTTTGTACTTTGTTAGATTGGTTAAGTTACAGATCAGGTGACAAGAGATATTTGTGAGTTGTTAGAAAACTCTAGCTTAGCTCAGATAAGCAACCATGCTGGTATCTGGCCCAGAGGCCATAAAACTTATAACTTTTGATCCAAGTCAAATTTTTACAAATGGACTATATAGTGGAAAAGTGAGACTGAAATCAAAAGTGAGCTCGTCTAAGCTTTATGCCCCCAGGGCCAGTTTTTGCATGCATAACTAAAAGTATAATCAGTTCCAGAGCTGTCATAAGTTAATTGGTATATGCTGAAATCTTATTAAAGGTTATTATACATTACATTAGATTCAAAATGTTGCTGGTGTTGTTAAGGTGCTATAAGTTTTCTAAGATACTGATTGTCTGGAGCACTAAACAAACCTCAGAAAGGTCAAAGATTGAAACTCTTTATCAGAAATAAAGCCCCATAGAGCATCATATACAAATGTATATTGTACATATAATTGGAGATCATCAATTTATTGAGCCATGAAAAATGTTAATATGTAGTTTTATTACAAAGAAATGTAGTCTCAGCAAATACCTAAATTGTCATTGTCTAACCTAGTGTACGTCAGATAAGAAAAGCCAGAATTTTTGCATACATTTATTCTAACACTAGATAATATCCTGCGCAAGCATGGGAATTAACACTGACTGGGAAAAAACTGCAAACTTTTTCATTTTATTTCAAACCAGGGTTGTGGCTTTACAGTGCGTTGTTTCTCTTTTCTAAATTTTGTTCTTTAGGTCTTTATAAGCCATTTAATTTCTTTCACTATTTCAGATAAAAGAATGTAACCTTACCAGACCCAATTCAAATTCCTCGTTTTATACATACATCATCTATTCATACAGACGTAGAGTTGTTATTATGATTTGTTTATGTTTCACAAATTAATGTACGCAGTTTACTACTAATTTGCAGTGGTATAAAAATGTTTGTAATTAAAAACGCTAGATAAGTATAAACATTTTTTTTTGCATATCTTAAACTAAAGTTGTCAGATCCAAGATAACTGCCCAATTATTAACTCGCCCTATACACTTTCCGCCATGACGTTGATAAGTCAACCTGAATTCTTGGTTACCCCGTTCTGGAAAGTTCTATTCATCAAAACTAAAATTGCGCATTCAAGAAACGAATTGACTCATCTTATTTATTCAACATTTGTCCTATCTTAATTTCTTTGTACCGGGTATACCCTAAATAAGTTCCCAGTAAATATACTCACTCTTTACGTAATCATTCAATATTATTTAATTACAAGCATATATTTTGAAGCAAATTCCCACTGACTTGGATCCGCCAATAATTACTTATAATAAGGTAAAATTCAATTACACTGTATAGCTTAATTACGGACATCAACTCACATGTGATGAAATACTGAAGTTGTTATAAGCAATTACTCTGGTGCAGACATTTCGTAGTTTATTGGCAAACTGTCTTAATTTATAAGAATAGATATTAAATAATGCAACTGTTGACTTCCTTATTTGTTATATGCCAACAGTTTCTGTTTTTCACTAGCTTCCATTTTTTTCAATAGAGTAATTTATCATGCACCATCATAACTGGATAATCTTAATTAAGGAAGATAACTTTTTACTAATGAACACAATTTTACAACATAACAAACATATTTTTCTGATTGTACAAGCATTCCTTCATTAAGTTTTACCATATCTGGTAAATTCAATAGGCAAAAATAATATCTGGGATTGTTTTCTGAAAGAAACTTTGTAAATCGCAAAAAATAACTGATGCAAATAAAAAATGTTACACATTTTCCCCATTTTCGCAAATTTTGTGACACGCAAAAAACCCCTGGATATACAGTATATTGTAGACCAAAATTAACAAAGCAAATAAAAACAATAATTTTCAAAGTTATTTGTACTCGTCTGCTACATGTATTAGTTTTTAATGTCACATGAATGATTTTAAAAAAGAAATTAAATGTACTGTCAACATATTATATTGGGAGTGTATGTTATTTGGTGGAAATTCATTTTTCAGGGTAGGTTAGGTTAGATTTAGCATAGGTATAGTGCATGTATACACACATATACATGTATCATTCACATTTAGCCATGTATTTGGTTTAGTGCTAAAACACTACTTACACACTAAAGTACTCAGTCAAACTTAATATGTGTACAGCAATAAATAGATGGTACTGAGAAGTAGTACATACTTATGAAAGAAATGGCCGCAGGGTAGTTTTCTTGCAGAGTCCATCCTTTCCCAGCACACAGCACAGTTGTCATTGTGAATCTGGAGTTCTTCCTTAGTTGCCATAGGAAATCTTGAAAGTACATGAATTGTGTTGTAATGCCTTTATTCATTACAAAAATCTCTATATCAATACTCATTTCATGAAAATCTACATTCAGTGACATATAATTCAAAGAAAAAATAAAACAAAGACATTGGTTGCATGAAGCTGTTTAGTCAGATTAAGACTTGCATATATCTTAATGACAATGTAAAACAATGGTTTGATTGAGTATAGTGTATGATGATCAGAGATTTAGCTACGAATACAGTGCCTCTAGAGGCTACAGAAAGAGCCTGGTGGATATCCCTTACAGCTAGTTGACTCGAGCACCAAAGGGCGCAGAGAGGATTGAGCTTAGTTGTTTGATAATGATGTTACTCTAAATACATAACTTAAAAGATAAGCAAAGAGAAAGCTAGTTTTCTGGACCATTTAAGCAAAAAATGAGGTTCAGAATTTCTTTACAAAACTAAACTTTCTGGGAGAAATTCTTGAATTACTGGTTATACTTAAAAGGTAAAGAGTGATTTTGCCACTTGAAAAGATCTTCAGCTCCCAATGTTGAGAAATGTACCCTAATGATAAATATTATCATTTGCCAACAATAATGTTTATAAAAGGCTTGGGGATAAAAAAACACACAACTCGTCGGAGAATAATCATATACCATTGCAAATCATGAGAGATCCTTGATTAACTTATTAAAACATTCAGTCTAGTTAAAAAAAAAAATCCATTTGTACACTATTTTCTATCTGTTGTAGTTATGCATAAACAATTCACATATTAAATTCAATATAAATTGGCCAAAATAACTGTGAGAAAAAACTGAATAAATTATTTCTGTTCACACTTCCTTTGTACATGAACATGGTAGAATTTCTCATGTAACCCACCAAATATTATTCATATTTAATTCAATTATCATATCTTTCAAAAGAGGGCCATTCTGCTGGTATAATTTGTTGAAGTTTAATGCTTTTTAGTACATGAAAAATTATTTGATACTGTGGAATCATTAGATTTTGTAGTGGCTCAATTAAAGTCAATTTTCGTGGAATTCTGGGTTACCTCTCGTCCACAAATTACCATCCTCAACGAATTAATAAATTAGGGTTATAAAGTCATATTTCCTTTTGTAAGTATAAGAGAATACACAAAATTACGTCCCAGCAAACCTGTAAAATTTAAGCAATCCACGAAAAATTGGCCCCCTTGAATTTTAATGATTTCACAATACTTTAAAATAATAACCCCGAAAATCGCCAGCTATAAATAACAATAGATTTCTAAAAATCCAACTGTCTATTTTACAACCCTTAAAACTGCAGGTCTGTGACACACACAAAGTTTACCTTTACCACAATGAGATGCATGTACCTTGCTTCCATGTTCTGGACCACTCTTCTGTAGTTCTTATGACGATTGATTCTTCTTTTGAATTCATAAAACAAGTACCTCAGCTGCATACAAATTACTAAGCTAGCCATACTCAGAAAAATATTTCCCCACAGCTGAAAGTAGAAAAGATTGATTGATATTTGGAGTGATTATATTTACCGTAATATAAAGTGAGCAATATTTCAGATAGAGTTACCGTAAATATAATAAATATGTGTTCTCCGGATGGGAGAAATAATGACAGACCAGACCGGGATTTGAACCTTGGCTCCCTGAATCTGACACAAGTCAGTTGCTTTACCTACTGAGCTATCTCGCACCGGTATTTGAACCAGTCTGACAGTCACATTCCCCCTTCACCATTTATATGATCTTCACCCTCGAAGATCACCCCAGGCTCTTCCCCTGGCAGGAGTTAACCTGTCAGTTCCATGGGTTGGTCACGGCAACCAATGTAACGGGTTGGGAGAAATAATGACAGATCAGACTGGGATTCGAACCCGGGCCCCCTGAATCTCTAGTCAGTTGCTCTACCTACTGAGCTATTTGGCGCCAGTATTCGAACTGGTCTGACCGTCACATATGTAAAGTATCATCTGCACTAGATATACCGTTTACATGTAGTCATTCTTCTTTTCTCATTAAGGATCTAAGTGCATCGGTTTCTCTCAGATAACCTTACTGTTCAACACAATATGTTTGACATTTCAATACCATACATCTTTATCTGAATATTAATCATATATCATATATAAAGTGGCTGGGAGATATGGTGATAATGGTATGCCCTAAATAATACCACAATATCCACATGCAATGGCTATTTTGATAAGAAACAATTTTGTCAGCTTAGCCTTACCAACATGTGAAGATGGTGAGCAAAGTCTACAGCTAAAGCAGACAGTTCAAAGGTCAGCTCTGTGTAGTAGATGTAGATAGACTTGTTCTCCCAAACATTGGACACTGTCATATCCCACAAATGGATTACATATCTACAGCCAAAATATCAATTCTATTAGTGGTGCAAATTCATTTGAGAAAATTTTCAATATGGATTAATTAGCTTACAATTCAATTTACCAGGTAATTTCTACTCTGAATTTTGTACATATATGTATAATGATTATCACTTCCGAAAAACATTTCATGAATCAAATAAATTACTGAAAGACTAACTACCGGTAGCAAGAGCCAGACCTTATCTCAGTACTTAAATCAGTTCATAGGACATACCTTACAACAACATACAGAGCCCTGATTCCCAACAGAAGGCACTCCGCAGCTAGGAAGGCAAAAATAGTGGGGCCTGCTTGGAGGCCCACATATCCACTGAGGAAGAGTAAGGCAAAACTACACAGTAGGATAACAAACAAGAGGCACAGCAGTTTGACATGGACTCCTCGGGCTGCGATCGGGGAGAAGGATAGCTGCAACAATATAATTGTATTTGAAAAACATTTTAAAACAAAACCATCATATTTCATCATGCCCTCAATTCAGCATATGAATCAAAGTACAATTTTGGACCAAAAAATTGTTATTTAATTTAGTAAGAACTTTAATTTAGCCAGTGTTGTTGCTAGACATCTTTCTTATATTGTATAGAGGGTTATTTTCACCTGTATTTTTTTTTGCCCTTCTTCACTTGCAAATGGTTTCGCCCCATCTTGATTTTGCCCAGACAAAGTTGTGTTTAAAAAGAAATAACTCTAGAAATTGGATTCACCTAGTCTTATATTCGCCTGCTGACGAGGGCGAAAGGAGCAAAGAAAAAAATGGGGGCAAATATTTCCCTTGTATACAGTATATATTTTTTTGTGCTTATTAAGTTGTAACAATTGCAGTTCAACCATAAAACAACACAACATTAGAGTTCTCTTGATAGAATTGGTATTTAAGGCACCTTTTTATTACAACTATCCACTTACATATTCAAACCTGTCTTTGGACAGCTGAGTCAGAAGGGTGAAGAAGCCTAGAATGGTGAACCAAGCAACCCAAGATACAACCTCCTCCAGCGTCTGAACATTCATCACTCCGAAAATGAATATAAATTTGTAGAACAGGAAGTTCCAAAACTTGTCTCTCAAATGCTGGAAGAAAAAAAAAAAGAAAAGAAGGATGAATGCTTGAGGATAATATGTACATTTTGACTTTTTTCATTTCTAAACATTGGTTGTAAAAATGTCTTGATTTTTCTCTCAAAATAATAGGATAATTGCAGGATTACAAAGCACTATATATAGCGAACATCATGTATTACATTTTCGATCATATAAATGTCTTTTATAGAAGCCAAATTAAAAGACTGAACAATAATATCTTAATTACTGTACTATCTGTAGATTCCTAATTAAACACGAGGAATTAATATCAGCGTAAAATCACGAGAAGCACATCTTACGAATTTAAAAATCTCGCTTTTATTTTTCGGACAGATGTAAACTACATGAAACTATAATAAAAATTCGGCATTTGCGATTTTATGTTCCCATGATTTGATGCAAAACAGTTGAATCGCGGAATTAAGTACTCGCATAAAATATGGAATCTACAGTATTTAATATTCATTTATACATACCTGTTCCTCTGACACTCTAAGTTCCCCAAACACAAGTTTTTGGATAGCTTTTCCAAGAAGTATCAAACAGCAATATGCCGAATTGACCAGGATCTTGAAAACGAAGAAATAAATGTAACTTAGAATTAAAAATGTAGCCATGAAAAAAAATATATAAATATACCTAGATATTCCTTTCTATGTAAAATAAATCAAAAATATTCTTTTTTAAAACGCTGTTCATTCATGATCTAATTAACATCATAGTCTTTGTGGATACTGATACTATAAATAATTTGGTCTTTCCAACTTTCTGTTTATTTGTAAATCTGCCTTGAATTTTATCTTTGGACATATCTTTTGAATTTTATATCACGTATACATCCTATATATATACAGTGTATAATATAGGATGCGATATAAAAATTTTCATGCAATTATTACATTATAATATATGTATAAAATATAAACTTTAAATGTAGATTCTAATTCAATAGTGAAATCAAGATTATTGGGTAGGTCAAAGTTTGAAAATATTAACACAGTGCAAGAAAAGAGTTGAATTACTTTCTTTTTATGAACATTTGAAAATTAACTGTTACATGCAACCAGGACTATAAATCATGCAAAAAGAAATACATGTACTGTTCAGAAAAAAAATATAGTCCTTGAAATAGTATCTCTGACTTTCAATCTTTAACATTCACTTTTACTTGTTAATGGCCTTGACTTCTGACCTTTCACATGATTATATAATTTGCCACGTTATGATTTTTATATCACTGGCATATACTTATAGAAAAAATCTTAATAATGGAACAATAGAAAATATGTAATGAATGATTATTGTTAACAAATCGCTCCATGTCTACTGTATATATTCCATCTCTGATACACTTCCCTGAAATTTTTGCGCCAGCTGTTGGTATACAAAGTTGACGTAGACATACTTTTTGATGTCATACTCGGTGATCGGAGTTGAACGACACATACCGAACTTTACGTCATAATAGCCGATGATTAATGGAAAGGGGTGTGATATAACATCCGAAGATTGCCGGAGAGGGGTGTGATATAAATCTTATATCACAGTGGCGTCCCCTAGGGTTTATATCACACGGGTAGGTGAATTTTCGGTTTATATTGCACAGGGCGAAAAGGGTATATTTTCTATAAGTATACGATATAATAGATATCCAAGTACTACATGTACCTCTAATTTATCATTCAAATAGTCTAGAATAATTTTTATATGACAAATATTCATGTAAAATCTGTTCATTGCAATATACCATAAGTTTTAATTAACTTAATACTTTTGTCACTTAAATAATTCAACTATACCACCAGGCTTTTATGTGTTTATTTGTATTTTTTATGATATTACTCCAACTGTAAAAGACCTGCCTGTGTTTATTTATCACTGCATATTATTACACTTGACACTCCTTTAATGAACTTGGAGTCATGATCGTGAATAAAAACATGAATGTATAGTTGTACTTCTTTAAAGTAGCCCAAGTATCGCACTACGTCATAATACCGATTTTACAATATTGGTTCAACTTTTATAGAAGTTTTATATACCCGGTATTGATTTTGCTCTACATCGCTGTTGTAAACAATGGCAATAATAAGCAATTAGAATGATAATATATGTATTCTATGAGAGATAGAAATGATTAATGTTGAGAAACTCGATTGTGTTAATAAAAGTAAAATGAAAAACGAAGTTTCTGATTAACTAGGATCTCAGGTATGCTTATATCTTCTTTGTTTTGATGCCCCCCCCCCCCCCCCGAATTTTTCTTTTTCTTTTACTAAAACTGGTTTAAATTTAGAGACAGAAGGTATTTCAAATTTAATCCATCTTCAATTAATTAAGGTTAAAATGATATCTAACATTGTTGACAGATCTAAGCAGAAAACTGTAGCAAAATGTGATTTTTATGGATTTTTTCGTCAGGGTCTTATACTTGGTTTAGAGCTTATAGCGTGAAAAGTAATCTGTCAACATATGATTTATTTTACCAAATCTTTTTTCTAAGATGCCATTCTATAGCATAAACACCATGAATTTAAGTTTGAGTCCATAAAATAGTAAAAAATTACCAAACACAATACATGCATCGCATTTTTTGTATTCTATTTTGATACATCAGGTCCATAAAGCTTACTTCTTTACAACAATTTGTGCAAAATAATTGATGAGATATGGCTTAAATAAATGTTAATACTCTATTTTGTACGTCCAGTTCTAATTTCCCAAAAATTGGTAATTATTTTTAGGAAAAACGGACGTTTGGCAAATTTCATCATTGTCAATAATTTTCGCAAGGGGGTACACCAATCTGAGAGGTGTTAACAAACTAGCATGTAAACATACATATTTCCTTTTGTATATGTATTGCTAGAATGTATATCTATCATTTAAAGCTAAGCTTTAATGATTGAGCCCATTTAGTGCCGAGTATAGGACTACCTTAGACAATTCATATCCCAGTGTCTTCATTTACTGATCTATAGAATTAAATGTGGACAGTGGTTGCATGATAGTTCATCAACCTTAGTGACTATAACTTAAAATAAGGATGTTATTGTTTGTAATGCATTAATTTAATCTGAGTTTTATTTGAATTATATATACTGGCCTGTACATTTAGAAGCCTTGCTAATTATCCAAGGAAGAATATATGTTGTATTGTACTTGACTTTTTGCATATATCTGATGAGTCTCAGTAGATCAGACACAATTAATATCTTATTAATCTACATGTAGCTACAGGCCTATATATGTATAGCTTTATAGAGCTATACAAAATTAGGCTAGATTAAGCTATAATATTCAAAACCGTTTTTGCAATTCATTCAAATGTGTTTAAATGTTCCATTCAGGTGCTGTAAACAAAATAGATTCAGCCTCTTAACAGAAGTAGCAGACAAATCTAAGAGTTTAATATTTGTATCTTTTTGTCTCAATTAAAGCAGCACACATAGATGTGTACAGTCAACTAAGAAATTTCTTTCTTCATGAAAAATGTTGAAAGTTGTGTGCAAATGTTTTTAATATATCTCTTAAAAACTTGGCAGTGTAATGTTATGATTAGTCCAAGGTGTAAATCTGTAACTATTTACACAAGTTTGAATTCTTACTGTCAAAATAGCTGAATCAAGTTTTTTGAAATTATATATATAGCTTCATCAATCCTAATAGCTATAGTCTGTCCCAAGATATTTATGCTGCACATTTTGACGATTTTTAATAAAAATACACATACCAGTGAAAGAGATGCAACTGAAATCGATGAAAGGGAAAATTTCCAAGATAACTTCATTCACACATTATCATTTTTCCCTCGTAAAAATTCACAGGAACGAAAACAGATTTCTTACGGAGATTTATAATGGAGAATGTTGACATCTTTTCTCCATTCGGAAGTACTTGGGACACCTCGCGCAATTTTTCAACGTTATCATCCGGGCGTCTTTATCTCCTTGGCAATGGAAAAACCCCGTAGACTTTTTATTTTTAGCTGTGTATTGATACCCGACAAGCTAGAGGGGGCGTTTCAAAGGGGAAATCTTGGGATTTTTTCATACTATTGAATGAACATCATCTGAACCAAGAGGTATTTATAAATATAGAATAATTTAAGAAAATATGCGGCAAAAATAACTTGGGACAGACTATAGTTTAAGCAACGTACATTGTATTATAAATAAATCAATTTTAAAATAGAGATTCCATATATGCTCCGATTTGCAGGTGCTTCATGTTTCAGAACCAATTCATCTGTCATCACTTATTTTTGTTTTTCTGAATTATGAGTTTGTTGACGTGAAGACATAGTTTAAAGTTATATGGCTAAATTCAGAGATTCCGTGCAGAATTGCAGGTACCCCTAAAATATATTCAGCTTCATACTGTCATATTCATACATTTTCATTGTTCCTCTGAACTTTGAGTTTGCTGACTTAAAAATACATGTGTACCTACCCATACACACCAGACCTCACTGGTCAGTATATGAAACATATTCCATCCAACACTGTCATAGGGGAGGCTGATATTGAACATCTCATGATGCTCATTCAAAACATCGTCGTCTGCTACCGGTTCAACTGTGACTCCATCTCCGAAATCCACAGCGTGTATAGAGTTAATGTCTACTGTGGTGACAGTGTGATAGGCATAGTACAACGCAACAGATAAAACCAGGACGGATACAGACGTGTATGTCTGTAGGCTTGGCAGCGGTATCCTTTCCAGTAAGATCACCGGCATCTTTAACGGTTTATTCGACCCAACAAATTCGGGAAATTTGTTGGAAAAGGTACACAGTATCTCTCTAAAAAACTTCTTTCCCTATGGAAAGGTGTTTACACTTTTCGTCTATTATGGTTGACAATGACGAAACTTCCGGGAGTCGAAAAAGTATGGAAGATTAAAAGTGACAAAGTTACATGTTGCTTATTTAAAGCAACAGTGATCAGAAAAAAACCACAATTTAGCTTTGTGTTTAAGTGAGATAATAAAAAAAAATTTTCATACAAGAATAAAAGTTGTTTTTGTGATACAACAAATGAAAATCTATAATCGTAGCGGTGTGTGTTTTGGTTTAAACTGAAAGTATGAAGTTGGAGTCTTGGTAAAATGGGTAGGCAAACCCGGGCCGGGGCAAAATAAAAGCCGGGGCAGATCGAGTTTTTTATATTTTCTTCGTTACTATTCTGCCAATATCATTGAAATTTTCAGGATATGTTACGGACCGGTATATTTGTATTCGCTGTAAATATTGCTGCACAAAAACGCGTATTAATGATTTTATTGACGATTGTTGATTTTCGAGTTGGTAAAATGGGTAGGCAAACCCGGGTCGATATTTTACGGGTTTGTGGACTTATTTAAGAAGAAACTTAATAATTAATGTTATATTCCGTTAAAACATATGATATACTTTTCAAAAATAAAGATTTATTTCATGGAATTTGAATATTTCTGCGATTAATAACCAGTTTTAATAAAAACCGGGTCATTAAAACCGGATCCGATCACCCGGGACAAACTTGATAATTCCGTAATAGTTGCGTGTCTGTGTTAATTCACATGGATATTAATTTTCTGTTAGGCAATGGTATCATCAGAAATGTGCAGGTTTAACAACCTCAGGTGATAATTTCCTATTCAACTGTCCATAGTGTGCATCAGCCTCTCACTCATACAGATATGTTTAATATAATTTCCCATAAAAATGTATTTATTTCTATCATCCTAATATTTTAGCTTGTTAGATATTGGGTTTTTTTATGGGCAAACTGAGTATGTGCCCTGGTAGGACGCCGTGTTACAGTACTTGTTTACAATATAATAATAATAATAAAAACACAAATAAAACCCGTTAGCATGCTAATTCGTTTGTATTATCACTCTTTCAAATCATTATAGTTTTAAATAAAACTTCAAAAACTATAATGAATAAAAACAGCTAGTGCTTTAAATATATTCATTTAATAATTTGAAAAAGTAAAAATTAATGTGTAGCACCCAAAATGATTATTATAATCACTTTTCTCAAATGTATCAATTAAGGCTCTAATGAGGATACCTCCTTGCGAATTGGCAATGTCACAATAGTGTGATAGCTAACATCATCATTTCGGAATTTTTGAGTTTGTCCCGGGTGATCGGATCCGGTTTTAAAGACCCGGTTTTTCTTAGTCTCGTTCAACCAGACGCTCGGCTGTCTCCGTAAATCTCCGACAATGGCTTGCTCGTCGGAGATTTACGGAGACAGCCGAGCGTCTGGTTGAACGAGACTAGGTTTTTCTTAAAACCTGTTATTAATCGCGATATTATTACTTTCCGTTTAATAAATGTCAATTTCTAACTAGTATTTCATATGTTTTAACGGAATTTAATATGGAATATTAAGTTTCTTCTTAAATAAGTCTACAAACCCGTAAAATGTCGACCCGGGTTTGCCTACCCATTTTACCAACTAGGAAATTAACAATCGTCAATAAATTCCAAAATACGCTTTGTTGTGCAGCAATATTTGCAGCGAATACAGATATACCGGTCCGTAACATATCCTGAAAATTTCAATGACATTGGTTAATTATTTCTGATATAAATTGGAAAATCTCGATCTGCCCCGGCTTTTATTTTGCCCCGGCCCGGGTTTGCCTACCCATTTTACCAAGACTCATGAAGTTGCGCATGCGTTTAAAATTGAAAATAGCAGTTGGTGGAGGTTGTCTGGTTGATCTGATGGCACCTTTAAAAGTTCTAGTTGGTAAGAAATGTTTCTTGTCTTTGTTTCAAGATCACGCTTCTTGTTTAAAATTTTCAGCATACCAACCTCATCCGATACTATTTTGATAAAAAAAAAAGGCTTTATGTGCAAATCAAGGTTATGAAACAAATTATGTAAAATATATCTGATACATATAACTTTTACAATTCCAGCCAAACAAGTACCAGTTAGACTGGTTAATAATGAACTTTTAATAACATGTACTTCCCAAGACTTTTTGAAACTTGTTAAATTTATTAGTCATGAATATCTGTTACATGCATATATTGATTTCAGCTTGTTGTGTCTCTTTGAGTAGGTGTATACTTTAGGTACATGTTAAATATTTTGGTTTTAAAAATTTACATGTACATGCAGTATTATGTAATAATGTATATGTACATGTAAAATTGCTATTCCAAATTTACATTATGGAACATTTATATAATTCTAGATACTTTATGTTCCCTGAACACTGAACTTCTTTTAACTAACTGCATTTCAAGATGAAACATGCTTATGGTAGTCTGAAAAATAAAATAAATCAAGCTCAACTTTTTTAAATTCTAAATTGACTATTTCCTGCAATGATGTGATAAAATATGATTAATTCTGTTTTTTCCCTAAAAAAAACTTATCATTTAGGGACTAATAACTTACTGTAATAAACAAAGAATAAGGAATGAAAGAGTTTTTCTATTATACATGTATGTTAGCTACATGTAGGGAATTTCATGGATTTTTCAGACTATTCTTAAGCTTGTTTGTTGTAGATATTTTGTAAATTCACCGGTGAAACTGCGATTTTACCCCATTCAGTGAAGACATTTTGAAAACGATTTGATCTAAGGTAAGCTGTTTTTTTTTAAATTTTCTATTTTACTTTTTTTTTGCATTTTGAAATATAATTGAAACTGAAAATGGGAAGAGATGATATACAATCTTGTGAAGAATTCTTGTCAGAATGTTAGACTAGTATCATTTATAGATTTAAGCTACATGTAGATAGTGTCATTACATGTACATGTATTTTGTAGAACTTTACTTTGTTAGTCTCAGTAGCATAGTAATTTGCTATCTGAAGCACAAAAACATTTTGTTGATATGTTTATCTCCAGTAAGCAAGTGAATCAATAAAGACACTTTATTATATCTACTTTTTTCAGGGAGTCAATCATGTCTTCTGACCTTCTAATGACTGCCATTCACAACAGAGACTTGTTGTCTCTCAAAAAGATATATGACACAGAGTCCAAAGAAGACCGTTTGTTTTCATTGGACTCAATCAACAGAGGAGAGCGAATGACTCCTCTATGCTTAGCAGCAAAACTTGGAAATATCGAAATAATGGAATTTTTGTTGCAGAATGGGGCTAAGCCAAGCGTTGTATGCACGTGTGTTCATCGAAACAAAGCTGCTTTGCATTTTGCTTGTGAGAACTGTCATGCAGATTCAGCTCAGATTGTGGAACTTCTGCTTGGTGCTGGTGCTAATTTGGAGCAAGAGACATTCGATTTTGAGAAAGGCTTGCATTTTGCGTGTGAGTTTAATAATCCGCCTGTGGTAGAATGTTTAGTTCAGAGTGGGGCAGATATCAACTGTGTTAACTTGGATGGAAAGTCTCCATTATCTTTGGCTTGCTCGAGACAGAAGAATGTACAGAGTTTGTCCATTATAAAGTTTTTAATTGACAATGGAGCAGATGTAAATAATTGGGACGGCATGCAAAGTATCCACCCAGTAAGGCTTCTTATTCAAAACAAAAATCTGGAAGCTGTTCAGTATTTAATTGACAAGGAGATTTTGTCTGAAAATGAGAATTTTTTAACAGATGCTGTTTTGACTTCTAATCCTGATATGGTTAAACTTTTGATTGACCACCAGGACAACATTAACAAAACTTACTCTCTGTTTGAATTGACGCCTCTGCATCAGGCTTGCATGTCTCCCGTGGTCAGCCCTGAAATTGTGGAAATCTTATTGACTTATGGTGCTAATCCAAACGTTAAGAGCAAAACTCAAGAAACACCTCTGCATTATGCATGTCAGAAAGGCAATGTCCAAAAAGTGGTTTTACTGCTGAAATTTGGTGCAAATGTTAACAGTGCTAATAAACATGGATTCTCTCCCCTTGACGCATGTGTCATCAAGTCTTGCTGCACAACTGAAGTGAAACTTTTGATCTTGAAATGTTTCATGCTTGCAGGGCTGAAGGTTGACAGCGCATTAAGGCAGAGCTTGTTCCGATACAGAGAGCACTTTGACCCATTAGAGTATTCTCTGATTGACAGTCATATTACAGTCGCTTTGAATACTCCACTGAGTCTTCTGAATACCTGTAGGATTTGTATACGGCGATTTATGAACCTACCCAGTCCCAAAGTCTTTGCTGCATTATCAGAGGAACTGCCATCTTCAATTTGTGGTTTCCTGCAGTTTGCTGACTTGTTTGCTCTCAAAGAGAAACAGTGAAAAAGAATTCATGCAGTGATGTGTACTTTTGAACTGCCATTGTTTGAAAAAGCTCAGAGTTTTATTAAACAGATTTTATTGTGCAATTTTTTTCTTTGTTAGTATATTTTATTTTTATTAAGTGACGAGCATTAAACTGCTTTCTTGCTTATATGTACAATCTATTTTTTGTAAACATACTCTAACATTTATCCAGGTCTTTTATTGAATGTAGGGATGAAAACTAGGTACAAGTGCATCGAGGGATGTTGTAAATAAATAAATATTTATCAGAATAATTTAACTTAATCAATGCATTATTATTAAATGATTGCAGAAGTGTTATGTAGGTGTCTACAGTTATTGATTGTTATATGGTGCTTATTATTTTATTTTTTTGGATTGTGAATGTTGTTGAGAAATAAAACTCAAGTAGTTTTCATTTTATTACCTATTTGTAAAATGTTGGAAATAGAGTTATTGTAAAAATCTGTTGTATTTATGAATCAAAATGTGATACTGCTAACTAATAAATGATGTATGAAGTCTGCTGAAGTGCATAAATTGATCCATATTATTTTTTGCCCTCATGCAATTATAATAATTTAGGAAGTGGTGCCACTAGGGAGCAAGTTGGCCCCATATTTATACATCCACACCTTCAATATTATTCAACAAGTTGCACTATTGTAGCATATTAAAATGATTTCCACAATATTATTGTTGGGTCTGAGGTAAATATTGTGTGGTGGAAGGAGGTAGGGCCTGCCTCTTTTTGGGAATTTCTATTTGTAAATTAAATAAGTTTGAATTTTTCAGGGAAAGGGACACCCCCCCCCCCCCCCCCCCAATATAGATCCACACATGATTGCAATACAGTTTCAAGATAAATTATAAAAATTATGAATTCTTCATGTTTCTCACAATGATTGAGTTTAATCTTTTTAAAGTTGGCCTTAATATGTTTATTTTTTTACATGAAAAGAAACAAGATTGTGAGATAAAGGTATATGTATTTAAAAATGTGTTGACATACATGTATAAGTTTTTCTGTAGGCTTGAGAATCGCCAGCCACTTCACGATACGATACATATCACGATATATTAATGCGATACATCATGTATCGCGATAAAGTTGTCTTTTATAAATAAACTGTTATCTATGTTGCCTACCTCTATAAAGAATGATATTGCATAAAGAAAATAAACTTCTTAGAAAATCGATCAACAAACTCTAGAGATATAAAATTCAATTGATTGGAACAAAATTTACAATAACTAATCTTAATTGAAATTTCTTAATGTCTTCATGTTATGTATAACATTTAACTATTCTAGAAAGTCAATGAAAATTAACTTATACTGTGTATCACGATACACATCTGACGATACGATACACGTATCGTGGGCCCTCGTGATCAATACGATTGATGTATTGCCGTATTGTTACACCTCTATTTTTCTGTATCCTCACAAGAGGCTTTAATGATATTGATTGATGCAGATTACTAAAATATGTACATTATACCAACATGTACATGTCATGGTCACTTAATTACTTTAATATCCAATACTCTGAGAAATGCTAATTCATCATGGATAGTTTTCTTTTTACAAAGCTGGTTCCAGTGGATTTGTTGGGCGACACCTGGTCCAGTACCTCTACAAATCAGAATGTCAGGTCATACACCTCAACAGGCGGACCAAGCCCTCCCGCAACAAGAAGGCCACAGAAATTACTTGGGTAATACAAATTTTTCATCATATAGGTAAGACAAAATTTACAGTACAAGGGTAAGACAAACTTCACATTGCAAAGGTAAGACAAACTTCACATTACATGGGTATGAGAAACTTCACATTACAAGCTGCAATACAAGGCTAAGACAAACTTCACATTACAAGGGTAAGACACATTACATGCCACAATACAAGGATAAGACAAACTTCGCATTACAAGGGTAAGACACATTACATGCCACAATACAAGGCTAAGACAAACTTCACATTACAAGGGTAAGACAAACTTCACATTACATGGATATTTGAAACTTCACAACACAAGTGTAAAACAATCCTCACATTACAAGAGTAAGACAAACTTCACATTACATGGGTATGAGAAACTTCACATTACTAGAGTAAGACAATCATCACATTACAAGGGTAATACAAACTTCACATTACACATTTAGTTTTTAAGCATAAAAAAAAATCACTAAAATGTTTGGATTTATTTATTCATATTTAAAAAAAATAATTCAACTGTATCAATTGTACAGTGTTTTGTATTTTGACTTTCAGAGACAAGTCAATGATGTTGGATTGCCAAATGATCTTGATGTTATCGTAAATCTGTGTGGATACAATATTCTTCAACCATTTAAAAGGTAAGCAGACATCCATCATTATTGTAACTATATAATCATCAATTACCAAAAAAGTGTTTAACTTACCCACATTTTTTTTTTACATTAACCTATTTATAAACTTCTTGCTATTTGAAATTGAACTTTCAGAAATTGATTCCCCCCTCCTCCCTCCCGTTTGACTTGACCATTTTACCATAGGACAGATATATATTGGAGGGGGGTTGCTGTTATTGAGTATGTTACATATGTTACATATTACAATTGAAATTGGGAGGGAATAAGATTTGAGTCTCAGACATGGCATTAAGGTACTGTTCATACATGAAAGATGTACCAGTACTTAAGTTATATGGTGAGCACATACATTTTTAATATATGGCAATTCAACAGCAAAACACTTAATGGTTGTCTCAGTGCAATTTAAAACTTATTTACTTATTCGTATTCTCAGTGGCAAATCTCTAATTTTGTTTTACAGATTTGGTGCCAGTTACAAAGAGGATGTAGAGAAAAGTCGCATAGAGACCTCCAAAATACTAGCTGATTATTGTGAATCCAATCCACATACGCCTAAAGCATTTATAAACATGTCTGGAGTAGGTATGTGAACTTAAAAAGCTAATCATTGATAATATAAAATGCTTGTTCTTCAATGTCAAATTCTTACACACTGGTATTTGATTTAATGATGATCAAATTTTTCAGCATGAAGATCTTCTTTTTAAGAAAAAAAAATGTGAATCTCTAACGATCGTTTAATTTAGATGATGATCTGTTTGGATGAAAAAGGATCACTTTGGAATGAAAAGGATTCTTTGCAGATTGTGTAATGTCAATGATAATCCAACGGCAAATAAACCCTCTCTCTTGTATTTTGTAGCTATCTACAAGCCTGACCCAGAGATAGAGTACACAGAAGATTCCCCCGTTAAGCCGTACGATTACATGTCTAATCTTGTCAAGGACTGGGAGCTTGCGGCCAGAATCCATGAAGACGTACAGAAAAGATGTCGCCAGGTCATCCTCAGATCAGGTCAGGGTCAGCAATGTCCAAACAACCAAAATAGTCTTTACAAAAAGTTACTACAAGTTAAACACCTAAAAGAGATATGTCTGCAGCATTTGGTAAAAAAAAATGTTGTTGACATGTGCAGCTGAATACCTAGAGAACTGTTCACATTTAGCTCTTTACTAGAAAGTTCAGGACTGGGATGCTCAAAATTCTAATTAACTTTAACCACTGGTTAAATCCCTTATCCAGTGGTTAAATTTTGACCAGTGGTTAAAGTTAATCAGCACTTCGAGCGACCCGATCCAGGTAACTGACCTTAGAGATACATGCAGTTCTGCATATGCAAAAATCTTACATTTATGATCGATGCACAAATAATTGTGCTTGTTTTGGAATAACATGTATTAACCTAATTTCATAATATACTAGCGGAAAAAAGAAACTGTGCATTATTTAATATATGAAAAAACATTTAAAAATTACAATGAACAAATTTTATTTTTTGTAATACTGTTAACACATGTATTCGTAACAATATCTCATAACACATTAATGTCAACGTCGAATAACGTCAATTTCAGCACACTCGAAAGTCACTGTTATTTGAAATTGAATTAACAAAATTAATAACGCGTGTGACCACCATTTGCGTTCACGCATGCTTGACAGCGACGCCTCATTGATGCCACTAAAGTATTCAGAAATGCTTGAGGGATGTTGTTCCAGATGTTGGTTAAAGCCTGGCCTAAATCAGCCAATGTCACTGGCTGATTTGGTAAACGGTGTAAACGTCTTTCCATTTCATCCCAGACGTGCTCGATCGGCGACAAATCGGGGGAAACAGCTGGCCAAGGCAAGACATGGACATTCTGTTGAACAAACAAGTCCCTGACTACACGTGCAACGTGTGGCCTTGCGTTGTCTTGCTGCAGAGTGATGTTGCGTTGTCTTGCTGCAGAGTGATGTGATTTTGATGTCTCTGTATGAAAGGTATCACATGACGCTGAATAATTTCATCTCGATAGCGTACGCCGGTGAGATTTCCATTGACAATTTGTAGAGGGGATATTCCACCCCACACCATAACGCTACCTCCACCAAATTGTCAACGTTGCACAACACAAGCGTCCTGATAACGCTCCCCAACGCGACGATACACCCTACAACGGCCGTCACTGCTATCCAAATGAAATCTGGATTCATCAGTGAACAGAATATTGGCCCAGTCCTGTATTCTGAATCGCAGATGTTGTATGCATCATGCTAGTCTGGCGATAGTCTTAAGCCGATAGGATGACCTTGAAGCAGTACTGGGCGCACCGCTGGACGTCTTGGTCTGATGTTTTGCTCGCGCAGACGATTACGCACAGTTCTTGGACTAATTGGTCGAAGCCCTGGAATGCTACAGGTAGTCAAACCAGAGACATAACTAACTTATTATTTATGTTATTTATGTCTCTGGTCAAACTTGCTGTCTGGAAACGATTTCTCAGATGTACAAGTCTAATGTGGTTGTCCTGTTTACGTGACGTCACACGAGGTCGCCCAGAGCGCGGTCGATCCTGGGTGTTGCCAGATTGTTGAACACTTCTCCATAATGACTAGATGGTGTTCCGATGAATTCCAAAGTGTCTTGCTACAGTATTTTGTGCCATTCCAGCTTGCAGCATCCCAACAGCACGATTACGTTGGTTTTCGTTGAGTCGTGGCATGACAGGGGTAACTTTTGTTGAAACTAAAGTGATTTCCTTAACAAAAAAAAGTTTAAACAAATCCTTTACAGTTCTTATTCCAAACATATTGGCCCGTAAAACTCGTGCGTACAAATTCTTCAATAAACAACAGGTGCTCACTAACCATTAAAAAAGCCCGTGCACCCAGACGGTTACCATCTGATATTGTCAAAAACAATACCATTATCGATTGTTTAAATTTTATAAATACAAACAATAGATATAGAAAAATTATACTAAATTTTATAATGCACAGTTTCTATTTTCCGCTAGTATACATTCTGTAGAAATGTTTATGATAATTAAAAATTCCTAAGACATTTTATTACAAATGCCATCTATTTGTATTTGGATGTTCATATATAGATTATGTGCATAACAGAAAAAAACATTTTTCATATTTATAAGTACCCCCCCCCCCCCCACACTTTTTTTTTGAAAGACGGAATTTGTACTGGCTGGTATTTTAAACCTTTTTTTGCAAATGATTGTGTATTTTGAAAATATTTCATGGCATGGGTTAGATTTGAAAACGGTGAATAGTTCATGTCATTTGTATTAAATCTCAGCACATTTAATACCTAAACGAAGGAGAAGAGCGTGTAGAATGCCTGTCAGAGAATTAAGAGAATTAGTTTTTTATTTATAATTTATAAATAATTTAAAAACTAATTCTCTTAATTCTCTTCAAGCGTATAATAGTGAAATATTTTGTTCATATGTTTAGGTGTTAATTTCACTATTATGACGTCACATTGTCGCACATGCCAAAACCAGTATTTTGTCATGAAAATCTATTTTTAGTATAGTAAGGTCTATAACAGAATTTATAGCACTGTCATGTGACATCAATCGACCAATCATGTGCTTGGGAAAAATACAATATTATAATAATAAAAAATAATACATTTCAATGAGTGCATTGAATATCAATATGGAACTGCATTACCTGATCATTAACAAATATACATTTATACTTCATACTTTTTTCCTTTGTTTCATATCTGAGTTTATTTTCTATACAAAATACAGCATTTCTGAACGTGATATCAAACAATCGATGTGCTAGCGCTATTCTATGTGACTATTTTGTATAGGACAAGACCATTGTGTATTTTTTTGGTTGTTAATTGCCTGAAATGTTTTAAATATTTCCCAAAAGAATTTTATCTTAATAAATAAGAAATTTGATTTTAAAAAAGTGTTCTACTTAAAGTCTAAAACAGGGAGTAAAAACGCAGAAATGAAAAAGAAAGCATTCACTATGTATAATAAAAGTACTTTTAAGAGTATAAAAATATATAAAAATATAGGAAAATACTCAAAGTTTAAAGGTAAAATATATGGATTTTTACTTTACTAAATAATAGTTTATATAGCTTAACAAATCATATCTTTAAAATTTCATGCAGATCTGATGGTTAAGTTTGTTGACCTTCCAGCCACCCTAAAGCATTCGTTGTTATCATTTCTTATCATGTCAGTCGTTCGTTAACAGAGCTGCTTTTTTATTACTAGGGGTGGTTCTTGGTCGAGATGGTGGCCTGATACAAAACCAGTACTGGCAATTCTTCTTTGGACTTGGTGGACCCATCGGAAAAGGAACACAGTGGTTACCATGGATACATATAAGCGATCTCGCTGGATTGATTCATTTCTCCATTTTCAATGACCACGTTAGGGGTGTGTTGAATGCAGTGGCCCCTGAATCCGTCACAAATGAACAATTCGCAAAAGCATTTGGAGCTGCACTCGGCAGACCAGCGATATTACCTACTCCTAGCCTAATGATGAAATTAGCATTTGGAAGCGAACGCTCTGTGGTTATCTTAGAGGGACAGAAAGTTATTCCAAAAAGAACATTAGAAATGGGGTTTCAGTTTAAGTACCCCACCATAAAAGAGGCTTTGAAGCAGTGTTGTAAATGATTTATTTACACAATTTATTTTTTTTTGAGATTGTGTGCTGATAAACCTTATTATTATAAATATTGTTAAATTTAATGACATTGAATACTAAGTTTATACTAAGTATGTATTGTGTTGCAATGTTTTTTGAAATGAATATATTAAACGCATTTCTCTTCTCGACACGTCGACCTGCAAATTAGGACAAACATTAGGAACGAAGCAGTGAATTAAACAATAAAATGCTTTCTTTGGTGATTCACGCGAGATATGAAGGTGGTGACATTGCAGAAAAAATACATAACCCGCTAACGCGGGTTATGTAATTTTTTTTCTGCAATGATCGTTACCTTCATAACCCGCATGAATCATCAAAGAAAGCATTTTATTGTTTATATTTACATCTTTCTTTTAACTTATTAATAAATTAATTGTAAAATGTAAGTACGATTCACTAAATTACTGTTAGCGTACGAAGTATGTTAGCTAAAAGAAACAGCCTCCTTTGAGACTTTGAGTCTGACATCACTATGATTATTTCGTGCAGTCCGTGATTTTTCTTGGGTCGCTGTTGGTTTTGACCAATAGGTAAACGGGGCGTGTAGATTTTAGTCTGGCTGTTGCTATAAAGCTATAGGTCTCCGTAAGAAATAGAGGGAATCATACTCGGTAGATGTAAATATTACAAATTGCAATTCATGTAAACATACACCAATCTTTATTTTAACCAAAGTAAAGATGCAACAACACAGGGTTAATAAAACATAAAAAAATAAAGAATAAATTAATTGATATACGCCGTGGCTACAAGATCATGGTATGTACCAAACGGAACAGTGTAGCTTTTAATGTCCATGCTGTGTCCTGCCATTGAGAATTTGCAGTCAACGTTTTGACGCGCGAAAAAGCAGGCGGTGTACATAGCGAGGTCAAACTCGGGGCTGGAGCCGACGATGAATGAACTCAGGCTCTTAATTTTGTTGTGCCATAGGAAGTGGGTCCCCACAATACTGGGCTGTGTAATTAAAAGTTTTAAATATCAGCCATTGATTCAACACTAAAAGTATTATCTGAAAATGAGTGAACTGTTAATTGAAAACAAAAATCAAAATAGTAGTTGAGAATTTTAAATCGTAGGCTAGGGATGCCCATGCATGCAACGAAAATTGAAATTGATAAATTGTTTACGGTTCCACAATACGCTATTTTTTATGATTTTATGTCAAATTATTTATAGATTATTACAGCTATGCATAATATATTGTCAATAAATAACACATACTACAGTTTTCATTTTGAGTACCTGTTTCGTATACACAAAACCAAGATAGTCGAGATTTCCTCGTTTTTCTTCCAGATAATATTGAATCCAGTTGTGGAAACCCTCTACTTTTGTACTAGTGGTTTCACCAACAAAAACGTGTTCGAACCCACTTGTGTCCAAGTGAGTAGTGTGGGAAGAACGTGGGTAAAAATCAAACCAGATTTTTTTTAAAGTGATCAAGAAATCCGACATAGATCCTGTGATATATCCTATAAAAGAATACTAAAGGTGGTAAATGGAAGCGATGTATCATCAGAATGAACATTTACGTAATAGAGGCCTGAAATACACTAGTGTTAACCTTATCATCATGTATTGCCGATATAATGAAAACTAAAACTTAACTTAGACAATAACTAGAAAGCGAGACCTTTAGAATGCAAGAACTGTTGTGTTAGCTTTATGACATTCGTCTGCGAGATTTGAGAGAGAAAACTCGTGACTTCAGCATCCTCTGATGTCGTCTGGTATTCGCTGGTCCCAGTCATGTAATGGTAGTTGTTCAACAGGGATATGAACGTAGAATAGGTTGGTTTATGGAACAAGTGAGCCTCGTTTACGTAATCAAAAAACCTTAAATAATTTAATCAAAAAATTGAAAACAAAGAAAATGCTTTCACACTAAACTCTCGGTAATAAAACTGGGTTTTCAAATTTTTATATCATAAATTGAAATGCTTCCGTATGCGTAAGTTCACTCTCGTTTGGGATTAGTTCGAAATATCTGACGTTTCTTGGCTTTTTCAACGATTTTGATATCAAAATCGTTACAAAAAAGCCAGGAAAACGTCAGATATTGCGGATTAGTTTGGGTTTAATTGAAGTATAATGTGACTCACCTATTTGGGGCGTTATCGACCCCCGAATGTCCAGTAGGAGAATGCCCTTGGAGGTCGTATCTGACGTAATGAGAACTCGCTCGATTATCATCTTGGTTCCAGAGGTTGGTCATGAACTGAGAAAGCTCATTTTCTGATACATAGGCCGTCGCGGTCGCTAAACCTACAAGTACATCAGCATTTGCTAATATTACAGTATCATGTTTCCCTTTTCCAAGTAGAAATGAAAGTTAAGGTGGTATTGGACACCTCAATATTGTGACGTACGATTTATCGAAACAAATCATAAAATCATGTATAATTTTATATTTTCTTTTCAGCAATTGTCACTTAATTAACAGCGTTACGTAATAGGTTAGAGCGTTCACTACGAATCTGTTCGAATCCAGCTGGGGATTAAGAAATGTTTACCTTTCCAAATTTTTAAATCGTACTTTTTGGTTAAATATTGTAAAATTTGAAAATTTTGAACCGGTGATAATATTCTGATTATAATGTACTGTTATCCACATAAATATCGACAGATGTCCCATACCACCTTAAGTCAAATTATTCACATCCATGGGATCCACGGATCTTGAATAAACAACTCCGCGGTTCTTGTAGTCTGAAATATCTGACGTTTTCCTGGCTTTTTTTAACGATTTTGATATTTTACTTGCCAGGAAAACGTTTTCCTGGCAAGTAAAATATCAAAATCGTTAAAAAAGCCAGTAAAACGTCAGATATTTAGGACTACGCACGCTTCCAAAATTTCAACCTGGCTATCTATTTCATCAAATTGATGTCTTAATATATCTAATAAATAAATACTTTTTTTTTTAAATTGGCTTCTGTAAGACTGTATCGTGGAGTTCGTCGCAATACTACTATCGTATGTTTATATGTACTAGAAAAAATAGACGAATGAACTTTATGACCTTTTATTTTCATTTGTTTTGCCTCGGTCTAGAATGTCTCGACGTCATTTGATGAAACGCGTCACGTGATTGCCTTACAAATTTCTTTAAAAGGCGAGCGTCAAAACTTATAGGGCAACATGGCGGACGTAACGTTATTTGAACTGATTTTTTACATAAACGTTTGTTTACATATCAAACCTTAGGTCCTCGACAAAACAAAACACTTATAAGGTTTGTTACTGACTGTTTAAAGAAATTTGTGGGGTCGGTAAAGTCCATAGAAGGATCGCCTTCGCCTCGCCTTCCATGGACTTCGCCTCTCCTTCTATATATATATATATAGAGAGAGAGAGAGAGAGAGAGAGAGAGAGAGAGAGAGAGAGAAAACAAGTATGTCGTAATAACCTTGATATATATCTAGCGGAATGGTAATAGTCGCAAATGCCGCAGATTTGCTGGTAAACCAAGACTTAAAATTTAAAAATTTGAATAAAAATTGAATTGATTTAAAGATCAATTGCACATTGTCAATATTCATTACCTGTTACGACAAGAATATAAGCATGTGGCAACCCCATGTCCGACCAGAGAAGGAATGTCATATCTATATTGTATTGATAACAAATGTAATATTGCGCGCTTAAGAACTCGGCAGGTTTGAAGAAGATTTATTCAATGAATCTGCCGACATGAAAATAATAGCAATTCATTTTAGTTAAAATCATGATTGTTAATGAAAACTGAACAAAATAAACAACTGACAATTCCTATAACAAGTTGTTTGTACCTCACATGCATACACATGTACTGGTATGTACAAATTGAATATAAAAGTGTCACTATATAGTTTTAGTATGCTTGCACTACACATAAATATATGTACATGTATTTACAATATAAACTGTCATTGTATATATTTTACATTGTTTGTTCATTCATATACGTATCAAAAGCGCACAAATGAAATTCAAGAAAAAAAATGTTTTCATTACATTTGTAGATATGCAGTATGCATATACCGTAAAATTTACGGATGAAATCATCGTTTACATTCGCCATCACAATAAAACGGTAATCAGTTATTTGTTTTAAAACAAAATGTCTGAATGGAATGTCATTTTGCTGTTGACAAGTACTCTGGAGACCGAATCTCGCACATCATCAGTATGTGTCTGGATATATAAGTCCTGGTTAATGAATCATTGAACCTTGCAAAGGTCATTCAATGTCACTACCTGCACATCCTTTCCCTCTGCACGATAAATATTAACGAGAAAACATTTTTTAAATGAACATTTAAACAATTTTCAACCTTTGGTTTCAAAGACATGCATTTTATAAATAAAAATAAATAAAAAATAGTTTTCCCTAAAAACATATACCAACTTGGTAATTCTTGTACTTATAAATTAATTCCATCAAATTATTTTTTATTGTTCAATTTGATATTTAAACAAATTTCGATTTTTTCTAAATCTGTGCAATTACTTACGCGGGTCCAAGCGTCGCTCGATAGTCTGCAAGCAAATAGGGCACTCCTCGACCTGGAAACTACAGTTCGGACATAAACACCTATGTCCACACGGCGCTGTGGTAACACTTCCGGTCTGACGAAAGCAGATGAAACAGGGAACGACCATTTCCTGTCTAAACATTTCTCGTTCCTGTCTTCCGGAACTTGGTCGCTGGCGACCTTGACTTTTTTTCCTCCTCGAAGATCTTTCGAGAGAAAATAAGAATTACATGCCAATGCATGAAATTAGCTAGTTGAAACATGTGAAGTTCGATGCTTGGTACATATAAGTTTTTAATTTAGTTTGCTTTCATTGAATTGCAACTTGACGTTACGTTCAAGCAAACTTATAATTTATTGTTAAATCATTAGAATGACTATCCCATAACAAAAAAGTAGTAAACAATTATCTTATTTTAAGGATAATTTTTGCAAGAATAATTCACTCTACTTCCGAATTCATGTTCATCACCATAACCCCCTTAATTAACCAAACTCACACGTCATCAGCGTGTTGTTGTACCGCTGATTTGACGTCAGTTTCTGCAAGATCGATCGCCTGCTGCCCCTTCTTGTTTCTCTGGTCGAGTTTGGCACCAAATTCAAGCAGCATGCACGCAATCTTGACTCGCTCCGTCTTCGTCTGAACGCGATGGCCCATCAAGACAAGAATCTAGGGATATGATCAGACAAAATGATTTTCATCAAGTTGTTTATCATAAATAACGTTAAATCTATAAAATAGTAATGACCTCTTAAAATATAAATATTCACATCACATTTCACTATCAATCTGCGATCATTGATTAAACATTTTTTACATCTTATATATATGTACATACTATAAAATGTTGATGGATAGTAGAGATGTACTTATCTGTTACCAAAGGTTGGGATCGGGAACCTCCCAGAGCGCAATGCATTGGAGTGTTGCCGTCATTGTCAGCGGGAGAAACGCAGGCATCTTTATGGAAATATAATATACGATTAATGAGCACAAAGAAAAGCAGATTTAATCGAAATTTTACATTCAAAGAAACAAACAACTTACTTTGGTCTAGAAGAATTTTGACCATATCATAGTATGCCTCAATGCAAGCCAAGTGTAGTGGTGTACGGCCATCTTTGTTTGTCTTTTCTGTATTTGCTCTTCCCTATTGAGTTTTGAAAACGTCTTGAATGATTGGCAGCATGATTACTTTCCACAAATAGTCTTTCATTTGATGGGTGGATTTTTGATCTCGTGACTTTAAAAAAGTATAAAGAGAAAAATTACCTGCAGAAGCAGAATCGTTGCTACTTCCGTCCTATTGTTCAAAGCAGCAACGTGGAGGGGTGTGTTGTTGTTCTTCGAGTCCGGTTCATCAGTCAATTCTGGACATTTTGCTGTAACTTTATTTGCTGCACTATAAAACAACGCATTTATTCTGACGTCATCGTGAATAAGACATTTTCTAAATATACCCATACTCTATTTAGTATGTCGCAATAATTTTTCTATGTCTTTTAACCTTTAATCCAATGATCTCAAAATCAATAAGGGTCATTGCCTCCTAACATGATTACCATGTTACAAGTTTGATGACTGTCAAGCAAAGGATTTGTCCGATAGCGAGTGGACACACTAATTGAGTCTACCATGTATAATTTTTTTGAACGACTTAATGATCTAAAACTCGAAAGGGGTCAATAGTATCAATACATGTGTATCAAGTTTGACATATACTATGTCTTGCAAAGGTACCAACTTATATACTTTATATTATACATTGTACATACGTTCTATTTCCCTTGAGCGCGGCAAATATGAGGGCATTGAAACCCAGCTTGTTGACAATCCTGAAATCAATGCCTTTTACATCTGCAAGGAGAACTATGATGGCGTCTTGACTGTTCTCAATCGCCTCATGGAGGGGGGTGTTCTCTGCAGCGTCCTACATGAAATTATGGACTTACTGAGTGGGAGGAAATATGCCGATAAAAGATTATCAACAATATATATATACAATATAAATCCTTCATTGTTGTTCGTGTCTGCGGTTTGTTTACCATGCAAAGAGTATTATCTGCGGTTGTTTATTTTCTGCAGAGAAATCTGCAGAAATTAAAATCGCAAAATATTCCGGCTTAAATTACATTTGTTTGTATGTAGCTTGATAAATATTAAACAATCATTCATATCAATCACTAAGTATAATGAGTATTTTTTGATAATCAGACCACAACAACACAGGATAATGCCAACAATACAAAGAAATCGCGTCAAAACCTTTTCTTTTCAGTTCAACAAGAGAATTGCATATGTCTAATGGATGCAATAATAAATAATGTCACGAACGTTTATATTATTGTCCCATGTTAAACCGTATTGCTTAAATTATTTTATTCGCATACTTATACCTTGGCGTTTACGCTACATTTATTTGCTAACAAAAGTTTTGCAGTTTCTTCAAATCCAGCCTTGGCTGCAACATGAATGGCTGTTCTTCCGTCTTTGTTTGCGGCGTTTACGTCACTTCCGGTTTGCAATAAGATTCGAACGATACTAAGTTTATCTCTGCAATAAAGTCGAAATTGAGGTTTTTTTTATGGTTTAATTTCAGATCGAAGATTTTCTTGTAGGTTTCGGAAAAAAGATGCACTCACGCAGAAACAGATGCTAGAAGTGCTGTGTTTCCGTTTTCATCTGTCAGGTTTGGTTTCGCTCCGTTAGATAACAAAACCTTGACGACCTCGTCCTGTCCCTCAAAGGCAGCAACAATCAGCGCCGTTGTTCCTTTTATTCGCATGTTACACTAATCAATCAAATGGTCGTGTTTGAAAAGATATATCATTAAAACTAATTATACGTTCATTGACTTCTCAACTGCTGCGTGTTACTGTTCAAAAACTATAACAGAAATATAATTACATGTACAATGTCCTTTGATTATTTTTCAATAATTTGAATTATTATATTTCAACATAAATTTTTGAAAATTGCTATAGGATCGTAGCTTACCAAGTTTGGTTCACCTTTCACCATTTGTAAAACCAGTGTGTCGTTCCCATCTGAAGCCAGTTTAAGAAACTTTTCGGGTGAAAACTTGGTGGACTGAGCTGCCGCCAAGATTCTTAGTTGTTCTAATAGCAATCCTAATCCATTTGTCAATCCAGCTGTTGCTGCAGAAGAAAAACCCCTCATTTACTTAAATTCTTTATAAAACCATTTGCACTTATACCCCATGGATTGCAGAGAGAAATATGTTATATGCTTTCTTCTGCATATTAGTGCTTACATCTCCCTTTCAAAACGTGCACTTTGGAATGTTTGATTGGCAACATACAATAAAATAAATCCCGTGTTGTTCTAGTGATACAGCAAACACCCTCGATTCTAAACATTTTATCAGTCAATCCTTGTTACTACCTCTAACCCTTATAACAGCCTCTAATGTCATTAATCACAATGAAAGATTTGAAAAAAACCCAAAGGAAACAGAAACAAACATAATAGTGCTGGTCTTGATTTTTAAAAATCGTACCAATGGACAAGGACAGATCTTCCTCTTCCTCTATCTGGTCAACCTCGGACCCGGGGCACGGCCTCAAGCAAGCAATATTAAACACCCAGTGTTTCCTTCCAAACGAAACAACTACATCCTTTTTGGGAGTGATTCTCGCAATTCTTCCGACTTTGCCCAAAACCTTTACTCAAAGACAACAAAATAAGAATGTCAAATAATAGATGTCTTTAAGTTAAAACCAGAGTAGACCAAACAGATTCTTATTTCGACTCTTAAAGTGGGTTTAATGAGTATACTTTTGTCATTTTAGGGTTCCATTCCCCATGCCCTTTCTGCAAGGCTTCAACTTTTTGCTGTTCATCCTTTACACGAACAGTTTCACCAACAGTTGCATGCCAAATCTAAAGCAAAGAGTATTCCTATTTTCATGTCATCAGTAAGGTTAAACCAAACGGTTTCTTTTTTCATTTCAAATACTTTTACCTAATTAAGTTTGTTCAAATGCTTGTAGATATCAATAAGTTACTGTAAAACAACTTTTAATCGCGGGCGAGAAAATTTCGCGAGGTTCGCCAGAGCCACATGGTCGCAAATATTTCTCGCCGCAAACCAGTCATTGGCGTATGGGTGTAATTACAACACGGGTATGGCTAAGGCTTGATCGCGAAAAATAGGCCACGAATCAGTTATCCCCGGCAAATCGCGAAATAAAGTTACCGCGAATTAGAGTTGGTTTACAGTATCTTTCTGTCGGTTCTAGCTGTAACGTACTTTGCTGAGAGCTCTAGGGTTAAATACCCATCGGTTTTCTTGGTATTTAACAAGGATCCCGCCACTATCAGTGAATCCGTCGATCACCCCGCGTTTACCAATAACCTAAGAAAAGCAACAACCAGTACCTAAATGTAATTTATATATAATTTTTCTTATCAACAGAATATTGGTTAAAAATGTCTTGAGACGGACAGGATTGTACGAGAGACTTTTTGACTTTATACTTTTTAACAATTTGTGCACTTCATGTACTCTCTTTGGTGAAATGTACATACGCTTTCCATTTCATCCTGATATCCCCCAAAGTTTCGCTGCGCTTCTCTCAGTTCTCCGACAGACAGTGTGATACAAACTTCGTCCCCGATTCTGACGCGTGTAGAAGACGTCATCTTGGATAGATCCTGAATCATACTGGGATCTATTACGATAATGATTGTATTGCAAGCGATAAGATCAAACTATATCATACCTTTAGTTAGCTCGTCCGTCTACATCGTAGGGTCTACATGTAGGTTTACAGTGATTTGCTTTAATCCATGGAAACTTTTCTTGCATTTACATGTATTTAAAAGATTTACCGAACAATTTGCTGACGCCATTGAATCTTGAAAGTTGAAAGGACATTAAACAACATAAGGTATATATCACGGTGTGTATATATATATATATATATATATATATATATATATATATATATATATATATATATATATATATATACACACACACCAGAAACCGATCATATTGAGCAAAGCATATATACAAACTTATTAACGCGTTATAGAAGTTTACAAAATGTTGCAATGTGCAAGGTTGCTAACCAACCGTCATTCAATCAAACCATGAATATCAAAGAGATGCTAAAAAATTTAACTCTTTTTAAACTCCACTCTATAAATAATTTTTAAAAAACCTTCGTTGATGGTTCACAATTGAGCTGAACAACATAGTAGTATTAGTTGATAGTATTCTTAAGCTTTCCCTCATACAAAATAACATCACCCATTCTGCTGATAGAATATGCAAGTGAGATTCCCTTTGAATTACAGACGATAGGCAATATGACTACTATGTAGATTTAGCACAATTATTTAAAAAATTACTGCGTCTTGCCTAAAACAGGAAGGTGTTCCCGATAATACTGAAACCCTCTCGCCACTTCTTTGCATACAAGGTCCATTTTCCCGTTGTATCCGACACGGTAGACGAACGATTTCCCGGATGGCCACGTGACTGCCACAGCATTACGATGAGACATGTCTTTCTTAAAACTTCGGATATCCCGAACCGTTCCCACTGACCCGTTTCCACCTTTAAAAGTTATATTGACAGCAGAAAATGTAGAATGCGGTGGGTTAAGGGTTAGAGATTTATTTTTTTTCCAATAAGATACTTTCAGAATTAGTTAGTTGACATTAGATACGGTTTACCGTCTTGGTCTCCATAGTTCCAGTCCTTTCCCCGAGTAACCATTGCACCAGGGTACATTCCCATGGAACTCAAAGACAGGCTAGAGAAACGCTTTTTAACCTCCACTCTATAAGAAAGATTCCTTTTATAGCTGAACAACATACATATACATATAACTCTTTTTAACAATAGTTTTTCTCCGTATACAAAAATAACAAGACCTTCCTTTAAAGAAGAAATTTTGAAACCTCTTTCAACCACTACTGACCAAATAAGATATTACTACACTACAACCCCCCCCCCCCCCCGCCAAACAATGTCAATGTTAAGGATTATATATAACAAAATGTATTAAGGAGGCTGGATGATTGACAAATTAACAATCAGATCTATTTTAAATTTTTTAAAGATTTGATTTAAGCTATTAACTTTTTTTTAGTAAAGAAAAAATCCATTTATTTTGCCTTTTAAATTTTGGTATTTTCTTATATTTTTATATAGGGCTCTTCTTCTTAAAAAAAGACCAATACAGTCTAAAATGGCCCCGACCATCGAACCCTTTTATTCTCCACTGACCCCTCAGTGTTTGGTGTTGTGTATCTGGTGAACGCATGCTCAGTGCTGTGTTTGTCTCTGAAGTAGCAGACGGAGCAGATACAGACATCAGAGCAGCTCGTACACTTCCAACACATGCCATAAACTGGTTCTGCTCTACACTCCGAGCATTTCTTGTCCCTAAATACAATTCCTGGAGAAAGAAAAATCCCCTTGATTGACGCTTGACGCAGTCACTATAAGATACACTGTATAAATGTAAGTACATGTTATTTTTTTTTTTTCAAAACCATACGCTTTTCATTGAATTAGTATCTATTGCACAGTCGAAGCTTAACCTTTAAATTTCCCCTTTCGAGGAAAAAAAAACTTCTATCATAACTTTTCAAGTTTTTAACGATTAAGATCAAGCTTGCATCCCCCAAAACACAGCTCATTTAAAGGGACTTGGACACGATTTGAGCTTAATTTTTTCAAAATTTATTTTTTTCATTTTTAATGTCTAGAATGGTCATTATGGATGTTTTTAATGCTCTATCAAAATTTGAAAGTCAAATATCGAGTTACAAGCGAGTTTCAGAGGTTAAAATTCTTTGTTTTGTACACAAAGCTCGAGTCTTGTTATTGTTTACATATGTCTTGAATTGGTAAAAGTTTCAATCTAATGTTGCATTTTGTTGTTGATAAACTTATTTATGAACACATTTAATAAGTTTATCTTGTTTCCACAAGTTATTTTGTCAAAGAAATGGTAATTTCTTTACTTTACATTATTTGTAAACAAATATAAGACTCGAGCTTTGTTTACATAACATCGACTTCTTTCCTCTGTATCTCGCTTGTAACACGACTTCTAACATTCAAATTTTGGTAAATCATTCAAAATACACAAGTAAACTATTTAATACATAAAAATCAAAAATAAAATTTTCATCTGAAATCGTGTCCAGGTCCCTTTAAGTTTAGATTCATGGAAGGACTTTCCCCAGCCCTTAATATCACCATATCAAACTGCACTATTTTAAATGTAGCTGTAGGTCTGTAGCTCCCGGTCTGAAAAAATTCGGATGGACGACCTAGGAACTACTGTGCCTCCCATAGTAAAATTAGTCCAAAACTAGCGCAATTTTTTGTGCGCCGTAAATTGCAGTTTTTTTTACTATGGGAGGCACTGTAGCTCCCAGGTCGTCCATCTGAATTTTTTTCAGACCGGGAGCTACAGACCTGCAGCTATTTAAAATGTAGTGACACTCCGACTTCTTACCGATGGTCGCATTATCGAACACTCGTAGGTCGTATTTCTGATCCTTTCCGATACGACAGGTCGTGGTGTTTCCGACGTCCCACGCAACACCGACCACGCCCTCCTTCTCCTGAACATCCACCACCGTCCCAAGGTGCCCTTCCCCACCGTCGCTGTCCCCCAGGGTCCAGTCTGGGCCCCGGACCACGCGTAAACCCGCCGCCATTAGACGGAATAGAGGCTGAGAAGTTTCAGCTCTATTTGTTGCTGCTCAGATCACAGGTCGTGGAAAGATGGTGCAAAACTTCCTTGGTCGATATATTAGTTGCTATATCTATCTTTCTGCAGGAAAATACACAGCCCACGTCCCTCTCTTTCAGAATCGCCGTTAAGGGCTAGAACAAGGCAGTGGAAAACATTTATCGCCTTATCCACCCACCGTATATTATTATTATATATTGTTATATAGAGGATTTCTTGTTTTTTGTTTTCATTCAATTGGAAATTTCCCAATTTTTTTCTTTAGAGTTATTTAGTATAGTACATAATTCAAACTGAAAGTTAGAAAATGCCATATACATATACATGTACACGTAATGTCTTTACTTGTAATTTTGTAAATTTTAATAAAAATAAAACTTTGAAAAAAAAAAAAGAAAAAGAAAATATCATATCAAGAATTATAATTGTTCTTTGGAATGTGTTTACCATTGGAAAGTTTCCAATTCTTTCTTTATGTTGCATAACAACTATTCAAACTGAAAGTTAACAAAATAAATGTACCATACATATAGTATGGCATATTTTTTTTTTATTTGCATTCATCTCCACTCTTCTATTTCTTACCTTTGAAAAAAAAAGTCTTCACCCGTATTTGTTGCGCTCCGTTATGTCGATGATCCCCAGTTTATCCGGAAGAAAATTTTCCAGGTAAACCCCAAAAACCAAATAGAGCGTGCGTGGTGTATCGCAAATCGATCGATAGGATCAAGGTTTTCATGAGCTTTTTAAAAGATGACACGGGCATTCTATACGTGAATTTTACAGTAATCTAATTAAGCAAGTCCACATCTATTACTATTCATGCACGGATCCAGAAATGTTTTTTTTCCGGTGAGGGGGGTCCGATCGAGTGATATCCATTTTTCTTTCTTTAGATGGGGGTGGGGTGGGGTGGGGGGTCCGAGATATATTTTCCATAATTTTACTATTTAAAAGAAATTTGAATCATTATGCTCTCGATCAGCGCATGACTATTACCTTAATAGTGTTTAATTCTTTTTATTGTGCACATTGTGTGGTAATCTCAATTCTTACATATACATAATTGGGGAAACTCAAATTTATATTATGTATCTATGTATTACAATAAAAACAACCATCAATAGCTACCATAACAACCACGAATTCGTAAATATGCGTTACTTTATAAAATATTATTCATATGATTATAGACGTGCTTTAAACCAGAGAATCCATTTTGTACTCGTAACTCTTAGTTAGGTGAAGAATCGATTCCCTAATTTTTGGTTCCAAGTTTATTAATTAAAGATTATTGTTACATTAAAATTTTAAAATTCAGAGAATTTAAAACTATCAGGGTGTTTCGAAATTTGTTAATGTTTTAATTCACTCTCCACCCGACGGTTAAAGAATAAAGAACTTGTTTTAATTTTACGGAATTGTTTCTCTTTTCCATTAGCAACCAGTAGAAAGCCGAGTGGCATCCTACCAAGCTATTTCGCCAACTTAATCGTTCAAAAACAGAGAAAATCTGTGTGTGAAATTATTACAAGATTCATCCTTGACATGTTAACAAACATAAGTTGTTTTAATATCCAACTTCAGTCAAGACAAATCGCTGCCGAGATTAAGGCGGTATGGAACACCTGTAGATATTAATATGAATAAAAGTACGTTATAATCCAAATATATTCGTTTTAGAATGTTCAAATTTTACAATTATTGGCCAAAAAATATTTTTAAAACTTTGGAAAGGTAAAAATTTTAAAAAGCCCAGATGGATTCGAACTCATGACTTACATATAGCGTAGTTAACGCTCTTAACCACGCTGGTAGGTAACAATTTTTAAAGTAAAAAAATATACAAAATTAGAAATGTACTAAATTTGATTGATTATTGCGATAGGGAGAATTAAGTTTAAATTTCACTTTTTTTTTGGGGGGGGGGGGTGTTACCTTTTTAAATTTTACCGCTCTTCATGAAAATAAAAGTCCCTACGAAATTCGAACTCGGGACCAGCGGGTTGGTAGACCGAAGCGAGAGGGATAGACACCAAATTTTGGCGATATAAACTGTTTCACAATGCGTTGAAATCTCCATGTTGTGACATACTGTCATAAAAAGTAGAAGTCATGGGGTGTTGAGGATCCTTAACACACTTCCTTTCGAATGGATGTATGTCTTTTAACAAGTTGTTTGAATAAAATTCTCCTTTTCATAGAATATTTTGTCACTATGCCTGCCTTATTACTAATAATTATTTATTAATTAATAATAATTATTTTCACATTACTTTTTCAAACAGCGTTATGCAAGTGGCCTTGACTTTGATCAATGAAGTTTTTAACGCAAATAAAAATTTCATGTGTATCCAAATTACTGGGGACAAAAAATAATGGTAACACCTCCCTATCAAATAGAAAAAAAAATAAATCAGATCCCTTCCAAATATTATTTTCAGACAGAGTAAAACAAAACACGTTGCATTTGTATGATTTATTACTTTGGAGAGTATGACTAAATACAAAGTAATACCACTTGATCAGGATATTCAGTTCATTTCAGATGAGTTCTAGAAGCCTGCAGGGAGTAATATAGTCAAGTCATGAAAAATTTGTTCCACGTCCATTCTTACAGTCAAACTGTACACAAGATGTTTAATACAAACATCTTATTCATCCTCAAGAATTGCCCAATTCGTTAATCATTTCTCTCTCTCTTCAGTCATACAATGAGGAAAAAAAGTGGACAAAATTAGAGAAAAACCCTTCACTTGTGAGATAATACATCTAATAATTGATAGCGTCCATACCTATTCAGGAACATTTTTTTTGAAATACATTTGTTGGGAAAGATATGTGAAACTGACATCGACAGGACAGGACGGAGATAAATATACAAGAATTTTAATAGAATAGTATAAATACACTAATAAATATATATTTTGAAAGAGATCAGGAAATTCACCTATTTCAAATTCCATAAATACCAAAGTAGCTTTAGATTAGATAGCTAATCTTTAACAAGTTCATACATGTATTTTCACTATTTTGCAACAAATGACCATAATTATAAAACAATTTGTTTATAGCTTTGAACCAGAGTAAACATTGCTTTCACAAACTGTTCATTAGACACTATTTCGAACATCACAGTTTTGGACCACCATTAGAACAAGTTTATTCATGATGCATGTGCAATGAAGACTAGACCACATAGTTTTTAGCATTCAGTTAAACACTCGACTGATTAAGCATCTGTCTAACTATGAACCGCAGCTACTGAATGACAGATGAGCATGATTTTGTACAGGTATTTTTTTTTTATACCATCATCTACCAAGAGCACAGCAAGGTTGCTGAACATAAGCAATGTAAAGATTTCCATTGTTTAAATGACATTTGTTAAATATTTCTTCCTCTATCAAAATCACTAAATAAAATTAACTTTACAAAAGATTTGTAAAATATTTCTTCCTCTATCAAAATCATTAACTTAATAAAATTAACTTTACAATCTTATTACATTCTGTGAAAGAATTTTTTTTTTTACATTTACATGTATTAAGATTTTATATAGATTTGAAATATGAACTGTGTGTAAAAAAGTAGTAACGCCTGTATTATAAACAGAGAAGATTCATATTTCTGCTTATAAACAAATTTATTATTTTCATGTTAATATAAAAAGGATTTCATTTCTTTTTTTTTTATTAAAGTCATCAGTCAACAATTAACAGGATAAGATGTACATTTTCATTAATATTTTTTCCCTAAAATAAATGTACTGCATTCATAAAATTTTATGCCAGCCAAAAGCCCAGGTAATATTCTCAAATGTTTAATTTCAGCATAATTTGTATTTCTAAATGCTATTTTCAAATTTCATTCACCAATTTTCAGATTGAAAAGTGGAAGCTGAAAAACCAGCAACTTGCAGGCTATTATTCCATAAAAAAGCTTAATTGACAGATCTTGCACACAAAAAAGATAAGGTTATTGATGTGCTCTTTGTTCAATTTCATAAGATTACTACATGTACTTCCTTTACTCAGTTTGGAATCTCTAATTCACCTTTACCAGTTTTGTACAAGTATTTTAAGCATTTTACACGATTAAATGTCTCTCCAATATGTAGAAAATCAAGCAATATAAAGTGCTCTGAACTGATCTCCACTTTGTTATTTAAAAAAAAAAAAAAGATTCAAGCACATTCTGAGCAGCATTCTAAGCACAACTTTCAAGTTCAAGTTCAACCACGATTTGTCAGTTACACTCATAGCAAAAATAATTGAATAACAATCACAAGATTTCATTGGAATGATAACACAGTAAATAAATAGCATTATACTTTGTTTTGACAATATACTTCTGTCTCACAGCACTGTAAAAATCAGGATCTCCTCACTCTTCCAATCAACAGATCAACTTTGCAGAAAGAGCACTCGGCCTTGGGCCTCGGGACAGGACAGTGTTTTTCTTCTCACACGGCTTCGGGACCATGCACCCGTAGTCTTCAAATACATGTAGTTCTTGAAGAGCACTTCCCTGTATTGCACTCAAGAGTGACTACAAAATGTAGTCAAAAATGATCAAATTAAGATTATGTCTACCCGGTGGGTAGCAAATTCAAAATCCCCACTACACTGCAGTAGTACCCTACGTGTGGACATTTAAAAGACGAGTCCTTAATCCCGATAGAAAATCCTTGATCTACAAAGAATGTCACTATTTAAGTCCCATCAGCATCACTGCCATAATGTTGAGGGGAAAGAACTCACTTCACCAATGTCTGTGACACTGTTTCCATTCTGTTTGTAGCCCACTTTAATCCTTAATCTAATAGCTTGCTGCAAATAGAATAAAACATTTTTACAAATCTAAAAAGCTGAATTAGGTATTACAAAATCTTTTATATCTTTGTTTGTAGACCAAAATCAATCATTTAAGCATAAAGTAACTGGTCCATGCATTTTTTAAATGCATATATAGCACTTAATTTTCTTCAAAGCTTACTACCTGTAAGTTCATAACCCTGATGACTTACCTTCTGTGGATTGTTGACTTTGATAACTTGAGTAACCTCTCCATCGTTCATTGGTGGTAATGTACTCCCTGATGGAGACTGCAGTTGTAGTTGGAATGACTGCAAGAATATAAACGTTACTAATTAAAACATTATTTAAACTATGGAAACCATGTGCATTATTTTCCACTTTTGCTGCATATAAATCTAATGTATCATAGGTTCAATCCCACTAACTGACAACTAAGGTCATGGATAATCTAGCATAAAGAATTTTGAAAAAGAAAATGAAGAACTCTGAAGTTCATTGGATTGAGTTTATTTGGTTACCTTAGGAACAGCGGCTTGGAATATGTAGTCTGACATTGTAGTGGCCGTGGAGTTGGTGGACTTGACGTTGATGATGGTCACATTGGGCTGTCCATTATCTCGCTCACAGGTTAATTCCACCTTCAGACCATTCTTGTCAAATGCTGTCAACTTGTAAGGACCTGCATAATCAAGACAAATAAATATGGCAAACAAAATCACCAATCACATCAAGATCTGCATTTTCAAAGATTTTGATCAAACTGAACTGGCATCCCTTTCCAGTTTAACATAAGGGGGACAAACAGTCAACATACCATCATTTCCATTCATTTGGTTATTATGCGTGGTATCCCCTCCCATCAAATCATCAAGTAAGTTGGGGGCAGGTGTTGGCTTCACAGGTGGAGCTAGAAAATTTCAGAAAAGTTTAATGGTTACCAGTTTATATTTCATACATCTAACAATGTTTTTCAAAGGTTTGGCACAGTACCTGGATTTGATATCGTGGCTACGTCTCCCAGGAGATCTAGAAGGTCATTGGCACCGCTGGAAGGGGGTGGAGCTGGGTTTGCAGAAGTCCCCGCTGGGGGAACTACGTCTAATAAATCTAAAATATTCTGACTCTGAAAGGAAGAAAATTATCTTTTAATACTCCCATATACACAAAGCTTCTGTGATCAATATACAACATGTACATACACAAATATATCTCCACATTTTTATTGAAAAAGAGATCATACACAGACCTCTGTATTGTTGATATTTTTGGCTTTTTCTGATGTAGTACTTTCACCATTAGGAATATTTCCTTCATTAAGTAAATCAGATGAACTCTCAGTGTTGGCTAAAACATTTTTGCTTCTGCTACCCTCTATTAATGGCATCGGCTCTAATAAAGCTGATCTGAAAAGATTTGAAAAGACAACAGTAGAGACCTAGTAACAATGTGTACAAAGACAAAAATAAACATGATGCATCATCAGATTATGAGTTAACTTTTCTACAAAAATTGATCTTCTCGCAAAAAATTTCTGAACACACACAAAATATAAACACCTAAAACTTGTTTTTGTTAAGAATTAAAAGAGTGAAAGGAAGGGAAATATCAGTGTTGGGAATTCAAATACACGTACTATCTCTTACCTCATATTTTCATATTTGGTGAAGATATTAGAATACTCTACAGATCTCTGCTGGAGTTCTACGTGTGTTGAACCACCATAAGCATCTATCACAGCTTTGACTCTCCTAGAAATAGACACAAGTATAACATTTACTGTGTCTCATTTGTACAATCAGTAAAATTAACAAATATCATGACATCAGTATGACAATTATTATATAAATTATTATGAGAAACAGTTTTCTTAAGAAATTTACAGTTATTTCAGTGTTCGCCAAGGTCCTCAGATCTTTACAGGACATTTGGTCCGGCACAGTCAAATTATTTACAGGACCGGTTACATTTTTACCAGACCGAATTTAACTTAAATTAGATAAGAATATTTATTTGAAAAACACACAGAAAAGGTGTCAAAGTTATTTATTTGCAGGGCTGTCACTTCCCTCAAATTTGAACCGAATATCGGACCCATTCCCAATGGCAAAAAGCTGCAGATTTTCCCAATTTCAGGATAAAAATTCCCAAATGCATAATTATTTACAACTTGCAAATTGCGCAAGCTGTTTGATTTTTGGTCAGTAGATTAGCCGTAATTGATTAAAGGCCAGCTGGCTTAATTATATCATGAATGATCAAGTATAGGGACAACACTGATGATTATTTTAATAAAAAGATTCCCACAACTGGACTTAACCCCTGTGGTGACCTAACAAGCAGTCGGTTATACGGCACCTGCAGGCATGAGTGATGCATTTTAAAGTGCTCAGAAATTTACTAACGATGGTTATAAATTATTGTGATCACAGTATCATTGGTTGATATCTTGTAATTAGATAATAAGCCTTCCAAGTAAATGCCTTGGTTATCAGGAAATCATTTAGACTTCGTAAACTTCGTAAACAGATCTTTTGCATTACGGCTGTAATATTGGGTCCAGGGTTTTAATAATACCCGTAAATACACATGATGATAGTAACATATTACCGGTACACAGAATTTTGCTTATAAGTTCATATATTTACCGTAATCTATTAAATGAAAAATAATAATTCCACATCATATAGATTTGGTTCCCTTTTCCAAATTTGATGTTTATTTTTTTTTATTTGCTATTTTTGAAGAAATGTTATTTTTTTTATATACGCCTGTGGGTTCCTGGGTTACCTTGATTTTTTATTTTCCTGACCACTGTAAAATTTCAAATCAAAAATATAAATTTGTAAATCACCATGTATAAACAAATTTTTTTAAAAATTGAACTCTTCATAATTCTGAAAATTTCCCTTAATTAGGCTTTTTTTTTTTTTTTTGGTTTGTCTTCTTTTTACTCTTGGTTCTGAGAACATCATGTGAGCTATAAAACTTTAATTTTAAGAAGTGGACAACAGATTGTGCTATTAAATAAAGAAGTCATTTTTATGATATATTAAAGTACTATCTTGAATTTTCCCAATTTGACAAAAAATGTCGATAATTTTCCCAATGGAGAGGGACCCGGTCCCTGTACCAAAAAGTGCTGTGACAGCCCTGATTTGAATTATTTCCTATTCCTCTTGAAAATTCAAATGATATGTTCCAATTCATCACAGTACTATTTCTTCTGTTCTAGACTATTTCAAAATTAACAAGCTAAAAGTTTACAATCTCCCATTCATTTTGACAAGCCAGATGTAAAACTAAAATATTCTGCTTGGTTTTATGTCAGTGAGTTGCATACAACCTCATACTACCAAGCTTCAATAAAAAGTTTTTATTATCAATGTGCATATAACAATAAAATTCTTTGAAGTACTGCCCATATATCTATTCTAATTTGGTATGACTTTGAGAAGTGCATAAATATTTTTTGGAGGCAAATATGTTGTTGTCTGCAAGTCAAGTAAATTAAGAAAACTGTCATCACTTGCAGTACTCTGATGATTTCTATGGCAACCGGCTGCATTACATAACATATTTCTTAACTTCTATACTTGGGAACAAATAATATTTAAGATTTTTGGCTTAAAGTTTTAAACTTTTGACCATATATCTTATTCTGCTAATAACTAAAGTTTAGCAAGTTCAACGGTTTAATCAATTACCGGTAGTCCCATTCTCAGATTACAATCTCGCACCTTTAATGTGAAGATGGGTGATGTCCAGACATACACTTTTTGTTTAACAATTGACCTCTTCAGTGATAGCACTCTTCCAACTGTTAAATAACAATTGATTGTCTGCAGCTATAAATAACCTGGGGCTTATCTATGGTCAGAGCTGTGTGCACCGAAGCGACGCAAGATTTACTGTTGCACGTGGTGATTGAATTAACGGTAACAGACTGACCGAATAAACAAGGGTATAAGAGAACACATTAAAGAGAAAGTTTTACACTTAAGGAGTCAGCAAAAATTGATTTTCGCCACATTTGGATTTCTTTTCACCAAATTTGAAAAATATAACTCAAAACCTTTCCGGACATTTGGTCCCGGATTTATAGGAATTTTATCGGACCTTGTAAAATTTTATCGGATTTATCCGACGGTCAGACGAACCTTGGCAAACACTGTTATTTTATCTATACACTTTACAGTGAAACCTACCCTACTGAGGTTCTAAATCGAGAAGTCAGCTTCATAAGACTGGTCATTGCGTACTCTTTACTGACTTCTGTGGAGTAGTTATGAGTTAAGACCTTTTCTAAAACATCTATTACCTCGTCTTCTGACACCTGAAAACAAAAAGAAACCATTTTAGAAAACAGCTGATGTTGCAATGTGCAGCTATGATGCATTAGCTTACCTGCTTTGATCGTTCCCCCCAATGTGAAATATACACTGTAGACCCAGAGATGGAAAGTGCTAACATACAGTATATGGACGCACAAATAAATGAATGGACAGGAAAGCCCATACAATAACAAACATGGAATCAGTTGTAGACAAACCTGCACAGGTTCATCCTCCTCACAGACCCCCGAGATCAGTTTCTCGCCGTACTCTCCGATACACCACAGGGCCACCTGTACCAGGGACGGCTGAGTGATGTCATCTTTGATCAACAGGAACAGTTGTTGTACTGTGTAGTTGTGCAGTTCTGAAGTCTCTGCTATTAACTGGATCAATATGGACACAATATCATCTCGCACATAGGACCCCGCCTGCAAAACAAAACCCGATCTGTCAAATATCTCATGCTATGTGACGTGGACACTACATACTGTATCAGCATACATATGTTCTTGAAACAGTTTGCAATGAAAACAAAATTTAAATCCAGTACTGAGCATGTTATGAAAGAAACTTACTACACGTAACATCTTCATCACAGTGTCTATATGCCATCTCTTGGTGGGTGAGTATCTACAAGGTTATAAACATCAATTGTCATTTTTTTTTTTTTTTTTTTTAATACATTTAATTCTTGGTAAGACTGATAACAAAGTTTTGAATCTTAACAACAGAAGCCAGAAAGTTTTCAAATGTTTTCTCCTAATGGACAGTGAGTGAGTGACTACCACTGATCTTAGAAGGTCTCCTGAAAAAGCACACAGTGATGTCTTCACTAGAAATGAGGACCATGTTTAAAACCTTACTTTTCTGTTGACTGGACAATGTTTGAACAAGTGTCTGCTTTGAACTCCGGGTCACAGTTTTCCAGGAAGTCCAATAGTTCCTTCATCATTCCCCTAATGTTTCCTGTGTTCACCAGGGCAAAAGAGAGTTCCATGGCACGCCTGTGGAAAATAAAAGAATTTTATTTATGCAATGACCACAATTACTGCACTGATTCAATCCCAGTAAATTACTAACTCCATATTAGTTTTTAAATCTTGTCCTTTTGACACAATCACATTACCTTCTTATAGAAATATCAGCATCCTTCAGGCAGTCAATAATGGTTGTCCTGTGCCTCTGGACTGCATTGTAATCTGCTTGTACAACCCTCAAAAGTGTGTTTAATGCCACATATCTGTCAAAATGATTTTTTTTTTAAATCAAGAATTTTAAAAAAATTGGAAAACTTGTGTTTAAAATGTAGTGAATGTTTCAAGTTTCTAGATGATTGATTTTACAGAAAGAATCCTCAATCTTTTCGTAAAAGTACATGTTACTTGTTCCTAATGAAAGAATGATATGTTTGGACAATGTTGATGTAAAATCACTTAGATTATACAAGAGTAGAGGAGAACATACACATGCTACAAAGCCTAGTTGTTGTGAAAGGTTAGTGAGATAAAGGAAATTGAGACTGACTTCATACCTGATATTTTTGTCATTATTCAGCAGAAATCGTCCAAGAATATTAACTGCTAAAACCTGCAATCATACAATGGTGATATCAACAAATGCAAATGAATATAAATGTTTTCTCTTTTTTGATCAATGCAACAGACTTTTTTTCATATTTGAAACACTTATTCTATTTCTTGTTACCATTGCCTTAATACATGTACATGTATGTATTAAATGTGGAACTTCTAGAATTATTTTGATTTTTGGGAGTTGACTTTAATCAACTCTCCTATGCAGTTATTCAGGCAAACTGGAAGTAAAACAGTGTTTGGACCTAAGCACAAATCAACTGACAACATTTAGTTCTTGAAATTAACCGATAAATTTGATTTAATTTGATGTAATGTATTCTAAAGCATTAAACTTATTTATAGATACATTGTAAATAGTCACATTTAAAATGGTACAAACAATTTAGATATTTTTTGTAGTTGTTCATTGTGATATTCCAATGCCAGAGTTCAATAAAGTCTCGTTCAACCAGACGCTTTGCTGTCTCAATAAATCTCTGACAAGCAGAGTCTCTCTTGGCTTGCTTGTCGGAGATTAACGGAGACAGCCGAGTGTCTGGTTGAACGAGACTAGAGTTCAATATTGCTTAGATCCATCTCTCAGAAATATTTCCATTACTGATGCGTAGTTTGATGGAATTAATTCTTTGAATAATACACAACATGATTCATATGGGGTTTTCATGAAATTCCTGCCGGAGAATTCATATTACAAAAATGTGCGTAATTTAAATACATGTACATAAAGGAAACTAATTGCCATGCAAAAAAAACCATATAGTTGATTTTAAAATAAATAATAATCAATAAAATCAACTCAAGTACTTGAGTACTTTGATTAAAACTTCCTACCCTGAGTCCAGCTTCTGACTTTATTCCCATGATGGTCAGAACAATTTCATACAGAATGGCATGCCCTACATTTTTACTGGTGTCGGTGTTGGTAGCAACCTAGAAGGAGCAAGAAACATAAAATACAAATGATTCATTAACAAAATTTCTGTTACAGAACACAGAATAAAACTGAATCCCCCCCCACCCTCAATCCTCCTAAAAAGTCAAAGGTATACAAACCTGTGCTAAAATGTCATTCATGGTTTCACTAGCATCAGTATCGTTCTTCCCTAGAATTCTAAGCAAGCGAAGGATCTTCACCTAGTCAGTGAGAGATAAATACGATCATCAAAGTAAAAGATGAGAACCTACTACAGTCAAACTTCGTTATCTCGAACTAGATGGGACTGTTTAAAAACTTCCGAGATATCCGAGTATTTGAGATATCAAGGGTTAAATACTTAAAAAACAAGTGGTTGGGACTTACAAATCACTTCGATATATCCATTGTATTTGAGATATCAGTGTTCGAAATATTGAAGTTCAACTGCACCTATAACTACTACAGTAAGTACAATAATATCTACTGCTACAGACTGTACAATGTACATACCTGTACATTTTATCATGCAAAAAATAAAAGTAATAAAACTAATTTATTTAAAGAAAAAAATTAAAGTGTAGCAAGTCACAATACTTAATTAAAAAATTAGCAAAAGACAAAAAGTTAAATATTAATTGTTATAAGTTTTAATAATTGCCGGTATTTAAAAAAAAAATATTCATGTACACATATTTTAAGAAGAAAAGAGATAAAAAGTTTTACAAATAAAATAAACCAGAATTAATTACTGTTAACATGCACAAAGCTACCCAAATTCTTTTAAGAAGTATAATACAATATTGTTAGTACAAGAACATACATGTTTATTTTTGCATGCAGTAATATTGCCATGCTATGTTTAAATAATACAGAAATTGAGGCAAAAGGCGAGATAACAAATTAAGTATAGCTGAATTTGGAATATTTTATTTGCAATTGTTCACTCTTAGCAATACTTGTAAAATATTTAAATATCAAAGCACTGTATATATACAGGGCCGTCACTCCCCTCAAATTTGAACCGAATATCGGACCCATTCCCAATGGCAAAAAGCCGCAGATTTTCCCAATTTCAGGATAAAAATTCCCAAATGCATAACTATTTACAACCTGCGGAATTGCGCAAGCTGTTTGCTTTTTGGTCAGTAGATTAGCCGTAATTGATTAAAGCTGACTTAATTATATCATAAATGATCAAGTAATGGGGACAACACTGATGATTATTTTAATTAAAAGGTTCTCACAACTGGACTTAACCCCTGTGGTGACCTAACAAGCCCAACTAGCAGAGTCAGTTATACGGCACCTGCACTGTGGGGCATGAGTGATGCATTTTAAAGTGCTCAGAAATTTACTTACGATGGTTATAAATTATTGTGATTACAGTATCATTGGTTGACATCTTGTAATTAGATAATAAGCCTTCCAAGTAAATTCTTTGGTTATCAGGAAATAATTTAGTTTTCGTAGAGAGATCTTTTGCATTACGCCTGTAATTGGGTCAGAGGGTTTTACTAATACCCGTAAATACACAAGATGTCAGTAACATACATGTATTACACAGAATTTTGCTTATAAGATATTTCAAATATGTAATCTATTAAATGAAAAATAATAATTCCACATCATATAAATTTGGTTCCCTTTTCCAAATTTGATGTTTTAATTATCTTTTTTATTTGCTATTTTTGAAGAAATGGTTTTATATATATCAAAAATTTTAATTTGTAAATCAACATGTATAAATAATTTTTTTTAAAATTGAACTCTTCATAATTCTGAAAATTTCCCTATTTTTTTTAGTTTGTCTTCCTTTTACTCTTGGTTACTTCTGAGAACATCATGTGAGCTGTAAAACTTATAATTTTAAGAAGTGAACAACAGATTAAGCTATTAAATACAGAAGTCATTTTGATGATCTATTAAACTATCTTAAATTTTCCCAATTTGACAAAAAATGTCTATAATTTTCCCAATGGAGAGGGACCCGGTCCCTTTACCAAAAAGTGCTGTGACAGCCCTGATATATCACTTTTGGTAGCATATTTCAACTCCTAGCAAATGCTAATTTGTCACTTTATCCTCATTATAAACCTCTCTAACTAATACACTATTATCAAATAATCTACAACACCACTTATACTACTTAAACCACACATGAGCAAAATGACAGTTTACTGTACCGGTACAAAAATGGGAATTCTTAAAAGAAATTACAATGATCTACAAACCTACTGCCCCACCCCCCAAAAAAATATAAATATATAATTTAAATTCCAAATAAATTTTCCTTTTTTTTAATGACAAAGGTCTTTTTTTAAATTTATTTATAAACTTTTTTTTGTTTATGTGGCCAAACTGGAAAGTTCTCCTGGAACTATCATCAAATTGTCATAAACATGTACAATTCACCTAAATATAGATAATTTTGTTCATTTATATTCAATTTTTTTTTTACTTTTAAGAAAACCATGTGTTATTGAGATACATGTAAGTAGGTACTTCAACAAAAGAAACTGTGCATATGAATGACACAATAAAAACAATACCGCTCTCTCATACTAACATACCGGTACATGTTATGCATATAAATATATATATATATCCCATCAAATAAAATTTATCATTTGCAGTTCCTCTTCCCACACGCTACTACTAAATTCATTTGATTTATGGCAGAGAGGTATAGGAAGGAGAGAGAGAGAGCGAGATGATTTAGTGAAACAAACTCCACACAGAGAAGAGCTCCGATAGCATAGGTTAGGTGAGTGTGTGCCAGGAGTCTGGTAAGCATGAACTACAACACTGCCTGATCTATACCTGTAGAAACGGGTCGCTAACCCCCGACACATCGTGTTCTGGGGAATACCCAGCCATTATCAAGTTCTTGAGAACTCGGACCAGATTGGGAACCACCTGAAAATAAGAATGTAGACCACTCATGCAGTGAGGATGAAGAAAGTCTGTACCTGCAAAAATGGATTACTGACACCAAAAACATCATGTTCAGGAGAATAACCGGCCATGATCAGATTTCTGAGGATGCGTACAAGCATAGGAACCACCTGCAGTAGAATAAGTTATCTGCATTTCTGCTACAAGAACATTATACAAAGCCATGTGCCGTTTCAGATTTTTTCTGACTTATTTTTAAACAAAGTGAATCACAGCTTCAGATAATTAAAAGTACATACCGGTACCTGTTTTTTCCGCAGAAGAATTAAAAAAATTAATTATTATCTAGTCTGGTTTCCATCATCAAGAGTATTTATAAAACAAGATAATTTTCTATCATTCTTTAATCTTACAAGGCATGTATGTCAAAATTATGTGCAAAAATCAAAGGTATAAATGTTTATGGTTTCTGCTGCTCTACCTTTCTAAAATGATGCAGGGTGTCTGGACTTTTTTCGCACATTTCCGTGATGAGACACACAGCTGTCAACAAGACGCCATGGTTCTTCTCATTCAGTAAGGAGCGTGTGGCCGGAATAAACATCTCCATCAGGTCCGGCACCTTGCGGATGATGCAGAAGGCACACAGGATAGCCTACAAAAATTGTCTAAAGTTAAAAGACTCCTCAAAACTCCTCTCTAACACCATAACTTTCATTTTCAAGTAAACTGCATGACCATATTCTCAAAATCGAATGAGACACTCTGTTAACAAATAGGCACTACAGGATATGTAAATACATGATTGGAACTAATATGTTCAGTAATATTTTAATACAAACCAAGAGGCCCATGGGCCACATCGCTCACCTGAGCAACAATAAACATAATAAAATCAGCTTTATGGAGTCATATACAAAATATCTGAACAATGTCGTATAATAGATTCTGTATTAAAAAATAAAATTCCCCTGCATATTCTTATGTTTATCATTGAGCCCCTTTGTAACAGGGTGGTTTTACAGTCATATCACATATTGAGCATTGCAGTTCTCAAGAAGATGATCAGACTTAAACAACTATTTATATATGGATTATAAACCTACATCAAATTTTGAACCCCTTGTGAGGTCCAAGAATTGTCCAGGGGCCAGAGTCTAAACAATTTTAAAGAATTAACAATATGTCAAAATGTTTGCATATAAGTAAAACCATATATAATAACATTTGAGTTTTTGTGAATAATTTAAATGTTTTCCTTTGTAAAATTGGAATCCCCCCCCCCCATGGTGGCCCAACCCTACTCCTGAAGAATATGATTTTGACAAATTTTAATCTACACTATCTGAACTGACTGAAGCTTTTCTAGACAATTTGTGTTTAGAAGATGATTTTTAAAGATTTTTCCCTATATATTCCTATGTAAAAATTTGTCACCCCCCCAATTGTGGCTCCACCCTACCCCCTGGGATCATGATTTGAACAAACTTTAATCTTCTCTACCTGAGGATGCTTCCACACAAGTTGCAGCTTTTCTGCATGATCGGTTTTTGAGAAGAAGATTTTTAAAAATTTTTCTCTATATATTCAAATGTGAAAATTCAACCCCCCCCCCTTCTAACTGACGCCCCATCCTACCCATAAGGATCATAATTTTATCAAACTTGAATCTACCCTAACCGAGGATGCTTTCACACAAGTTACAGCTTTTCTGGCCAATCGGTTTCTGAGAAGAAGATTTTTAAAGATTTTTCTCTTTATATTCCTATGTAAAAATTCGACCCCCAATTGTGGCCCCATCCTACCCCTGGGGATCATGATTTGAACAAACTTGAATCTACACTACCTGAGGATGCTTCCACGCAAGTAATAACATTTCTGGCCAATCAGTTTCTGAGAAGAAGAGTTTTAAAGATTTTTCCTTATATATTCCTATATAAAAACTCGCCCCCCCACCCCATTGTGGCCCCACCCTACCCCCAGGAATCATGATTTGAACAAACTTGAATCTACACTACCTGAGGATGCTTTCACACAAGTTTCAGCTTTCCTAGCTGATCGGTTTCTGAGAAGAAGATTTTTAAAGATTTACTCTATATATTCCTATGTAAAAATTTGACCCCCATTGTGGCCCCCCCCTACCCATGGGGATCATGATTTGAACAAACTTGAATCTACAATACCTGAGGATGCTTCCACACAAGTTTCAGCTTTTCTGCACGATCGGTTTCTGAGAAGAAGATTTTTAAAGATTTACTCTATATATTCCTATGTAAAAAATTGACCCCCATTGTGGCCCCACCCTACCCATGGGGATCATGATTTGAACAAACTTGAATCTACACTACCTGAGGATGCTTCCACACAAGTTTCAGCTTTCCTGGCTGATCAGTTTCAGAGAAGAAGATTTTTAAAGATTTACTCTATATATTCCTATGTAAAAATTTGACCCCCCCATTATGGCCCCACCCTACCCCTGGGGATCATGATTTGAACAAACTTGAATCTACACTACCTGAGGATGCTTCCACACAAGTTTCAGCTTTCCTGGCTGATCAGTTTCAGAGAAGAAGATTTTTAAAGATTTACTCTATATATTTCTATGTAAAAATTTGACCCCCATTATGGCCCCATCCTACCCATGGGGATCATGATTTGAACAAACTTGAATCTACACTACCTGAGGATGCTTCCACACAAGTTTCAGCTTTCCTGGCAGATCAGTTTCAGAGAAGAAGATTTTTAAAGATTTACTCTATATTTTCCTATGATAAAATTCGACCCCCCATTGTGGCCCCACCCTTACCCCGGGGAACATGATTTGAACAAACTTGAATCTACACTACCTGAGGATGCTTCCACACAAGTTTCAGCTTTTCTGGCCAAATGGTTTTTGAGAAGAAGATTTTTGAAAAATTCCAACAAATTTTCAACTAGAACTGTCCTAATGGGACTAATACCCCCGCAAGGCTAATTTCAAATGGGACAAATAATAGAATTGTATAATAAAGGTTTGCGACACATAAATAAAAAAAAATTTAGAATTGTAAAAAACGAAATTAGTTAAAGAAAAATTAAAATCAAAATTTTCAAAACTTCACTGTAAATACATATGTATAACAGTAATACATTTACAAATTTATGTACATGTATCTGGTGATATTTTTTTTATTTCATTGTTTTAAAGAAAAACCAACAAAGTGACAATAACCCCTCCCTTTGCAGTAAATGAAAATAGCCAAGCAATGCTCTTCTGTTGATAACACTTTGAATATCTTTCTAATCAGAGTCTTGACAGATGCAATTAGTTGTTTCAAATTTTCGTCACTTTCTCCTATGGTACAATGCAACTCCATATCAGAAAATTGATCCCATAGGACTATGATTTTCTTTGATGAGCTTGTTAAATTGGATAAAACCCAGAACATTATCATAATTAGCATACTATGTAAAAATATGAAAAAAAGAAAATTTAATATTACAAACAATTTTAAAATTGCCAAAACACTACAATCATATCCGTAATTTTGAATTTTATTTAAATTAATGCCCTATAGGGTCACTTCATCAATTTACTTGACTAATAAATTTAAACAGCTTCTAAAAATAGCTAACTTCTTTATTTATAATGATATTATTTATTTCATTATAATGATAGAAACTTTTGGTTTACATGAAGCAGTATTAAAATAACCCCATAACCACCGCCCATTTTACAGATTATCAATTTTCCCTAAACCCATGCTCCATCTAAACCATGGCCCCCTTGGGACAACTGAATTCAGCCACACTTGTCTTTGATGTTCTTATTAGCTCCTAAGAATTCATCAATGACAAAAAAAAATTTTGCATTGTCAGTTGATAGAATACTTATAAAAAATAAATTAAGTTAAGAAATAAAGACAAAAAACCTCCATCTGGATGTATTAATATAAATATATTTTAGAGTGTTTACTATTAATTAATTAATAAAGTCTGTAAGGATTACCTCCCTTACTTTTCAACATCAGTGGATAATATATAGAATAAGGAAAATGAAAACTGTCATAAAATCATTAAATCTTGTCTGATCTTAAAAAAAAATTGCAGGTGCACATCTTCAGATGGTGTTTAACATATGTACAAATTTTCAGACTGTTCCATGCAGTAGTAAAAAATTCTATAGGGGGGACAAAGTTGCGTCTACAGACAGACGGACAGACGGACAGACAGACAGACGGACAGGGTGAAACCAATATACCCCCCTAAACTTCGTTTGCGGGGGTATAATGATTTTTTATTATCTCCCCTTGAAAGAGGGCGTGGCCCTTCATTTTAACAAACTTATATCCCCTTTACCTAAGGATGCTTTGTGCCAAGTTTGGTTGAAATTGGCCCAGTGGTTCTTGAGAAGAAGTCGAAAATGTAAAAAGTTTACAGACGGACAGACAGGCAGACGGACAAACAGACTGACGCCAGACAAAAAGTGATCAGAATAGCTCACTTGAGCTTTCAGCTCAGGTGAGCTAAAAACAATCATGTAGATATGATTATGAATGTAATGAATTTTGTATTAACATTACCTTCTTCTTGATGTAGGCATTTGAAGACTTGATCATTTTTTCAATCTCTCCTGCCAGATCTCTGCTCATTTCTACAGAGCAGATTGTTCCTAGCGTACACAGTGCCAAACTCTGAATGTATTGGGTCTGGTGATTTAAGTCACTGAAATAAAGAGGAATTTTCTTTTTAAATTATCATCTTAAATCCACATTCTAAGACCAAAATAAATTAATAGTGTGTTTCCTATTCCAGCTTAAAAAAAAATGGGTAGGTAGGTAGGGAAAACATTTTATTTTATTTTAACATTTTATTGTTTTAATTTCAACTTCGACAAAAACCGTATTGAGAAAAACCAGGGTTCATTTCTTTTTCTCTGTAAAGTTGATTGCTATTGGAAGTTATAAATTTTCAATGAGAGTAACAGTTTTCACAACAGGAGGGAAAGTTTTATACTGGTTTAAATGATTTCACCTTCTTTTATTCCATACTGACAACAATTAAGTGTCTTTCTACCAATATATCTTTACTGTACACTATGGAAGATACTCCCACAGTAGATGTACATGTATTTGTTTTTTTTACTTTAGTCTTTATCCTCCCAACTCTGACATTTATATTTAATTCTTATCGTACTAGTACTGCTAGTAACTGCAGATATGAAGCTATACATAAAATTTGTGTTGATATGCAGAGGAGCTACAGTTTCTCTGATACCAACAAACTTGCAATTGAAATAATTTGTTTACATGTTTACATGTATGTGGAAATACTTCTTTCAAAAAATCTATACATTTTACCGACCTCAACAAGGCTTTATTCTAACATGTATATATATGAAATCAGCGAAAATTTGACGTACTAATCAACTAAAAACAAATACAAGACATAACAGCAAGACTTGAATTTGGATAAACGATTTGTTAAATCTACGTATGGTTTCCTTACAATTTTTCATTAAATGAAGTTTTAATATGTATACAATTAAGTCACACTTATTTACCTTAGGGGGCTGGCAAAGATAATGAAAAGAAATTTAGAGACAAGTAAATTCTTTTATTAATTAGACAATTATGAAATAAGGAGCTTGGCAATCACCACACTATTTTCTCCAGGGAAAATCACAGTTGAAGCAATTCTAATGTAAGTGTTTCTCTAACAAAGAAATTGTTCCGTATTTTGGCCGAATAAAATACACGTCTATAATGTGCATAACATCCACCCCCTCCTCGCACAATAAGGGGGAAAACGAAAACGTAGTTAGGATGAATAATACGCACAAAAATTTAAAACCAAGCGGTGATCTTCAGTTTTAAGACCATTGCAGCTTGCAGGGAAAATGGTCCTAAAAATTGAATGAAATGCATGAAGTTTTACATACACGATCATTTTTCTGGGGCTGACTTTTTTTTCAACTTGTGACTTTAAGCTTTGAACTGATCAATTTGGTTACTGATCGCAGACAATAGGGGTATACACCCTATCATGGGTGTTTTGATTATTTCTTTGCCCCAAGAAGATGTCTGAGATACCAAGTGACAATCGCTCGTGTTCACATCATGTTGACAGGGCCCCAGAGGTGTTAAAAATAAAAGTGAAACGATTCCTAATGTTCAGTGACATTTTTTAATTCATTAAATCTATTGTATTTTATCATATTAAAATTACATTTTAACTTGTTATAGGAGTACTTTGATTACGAAAAGTAATACGTGAGTGGCAATTAAAAGGCCTCGATCATGCATACATCTATTAATAGCATCTGTAATGGTGGCGTATACGGAGTTATTGAATGCACTTGCAGCTCAATTGGGAATAACTAACAGTTAAAATTGATTTTACATTGCCATTTTATAATTGTTTTTCAATGAAAAGACTTAAAGCAAAACATTAAGCAATTAAACGCTTTCAAGTGTACATTATTTTTAAACATAAATAAATGATAAACAAACAGAAGAAGTAGGCCTGTACATTTTAATTCATAATGGTAAGCCACTTCACCTGGAACAAAAACGTGTCAAAAGCCATTTAGGGTGCATAATTCGCATCCCTTTTTCACAAATAAATATTCTTAAAAAAGCGTGCATTACATGTATGTTTGGCAAATTACGGGTATTTAAACCAAAATTATTTACTTCCGGAAAAAATAGCAATAAATTGTTTAGGGTCACTCATAAATTTTAGGGTCAGTCGGGGAACCAGAAACACACTATTAATTTATCTTCGCCTAATACTTGACTCATTCAATATGGATTCACAAATACTTTTAATATGTTTTCTATCTTTTCTTCAAATTGGCAAAACATACTTTTTTGAAAAAATACATGAATTATATAATTATTATAAACATATGTGGATCATACAAATTAATTCAAATTGGCTTCTTATAATATTCAAGGTCAAAGAAAGTTGGTCAGAAACTCTACACAGATATTTTTTTAACCTAATGAAATGCAAATTGAGGAGTATTAAAGTTCAAGGTCAACAGGAAGGTCAAGATCAGCAAATGGTGACCATTTGAAGTGTTCTCCCTATAGATATATTTTCTTTTAGTTAATTCAATTATAAACATGACAAACATCTTGGAACAGTTTCTTTGAAACCAAGCTAAGTGCAATGTCTTATGGATGGACAGCCAGAAAAACAGCAGATGGACATGACAAACAAATGTGCATGGTGTGAATTAATTTTTTCACTTTACAAACATCAGTTAATAATACGCATAATATATGTTTATGATAATATGAACTATGACTTCTTAAAATAAAACTTCCTGATCAATGGAAAATAAATAGGGAAAGAGATATGTGATTTCATTTGGCAATGCTGTATATCAAAGTCATTTGCATATTTGCACAAAACATTTTATTTTGTCTCTCATAACTTACTTTTTCAATGAATTTGTCACCAGGAGATGGACATCTTGTCTTTCATCCAGCAACAACATAGCACCAAGATATCCTATCCTCTTGTCAGTGAACTTTGCAGAGGCAACCAGCTTTAAACACTCCAACTGCAAAATGATTATTTACAAGTATATAGGTTTTTAAAGTAAGAGCTTCTTAATATGAATTGCAGGGTCACAAAATCTGATAAACAAAGCCAGATTTTGGATCAACAATCAAAACATAAAGCTTTGTATCATTGAACAGTCATAACAAAAAATTATTTTATATAAAAACCAAATGAAAGCAAAAATAAGAACATTTATTACCTGACCAAAGTGGGCAGGATATCCCAGCATATGAATGTAGAGTAACTTGGCCAAGTTTCGACATTTGTAAGTGTTGTCCTGATCCCTAAAAGAGTCCCGGATGGATGCACACTCCTTCTGTACCACAGCCCTTTCATCGGCGGCTGTTCTGGCTGACCGGATTTCTCGGATGAGATCCCGTAGTCTCTTAGGGGTTGTCATTGTCAATGAGCTACAAAAATATTGAATCTGTCAACATGCTAAAAAAACCCACACGTTTTGTTTAATATTAAAACATCAAGTATATATATCAATTGATACCTGTACCTTCATTATAAATTTTAGTTAAAATGTTGATTGAATTCAAGCCTACTTTGTACACAATGTATAAGAATTATAAAACTTATAAAATTTATTCACACAAGAGTGAACATGCATTTCTGAAAATTTTAAGAGTGTAATCTTTCTACAGTCAGAGATAGATACTTCCACATCACAAAATGCCTGAAGCTTGTAACATTCAACATAAAATTCAACAAATAATGAATATGGTCAAAACCAATTTTTGTAGGATACAAGTTTATAAATGTTTTGCACAGTCAATGATATTGGATCGAAACATGAAAACAAGACTGCAAAAAAAAAAAAAAAAAAAATTCAAATGATGAAAACAATGCAAGATTTTCTGCAAATGTTGTTATACATACTGTCAAAATGCTTATAAATATTAGTTGAAAATAAAAGATAAAAAGAAACAATCAAATTCCTATTATATCTTAAAGCAATTTGTTTAAACTTTCTAAATTTGCCATGCAAATTATTTTCACTATTGTAGAAATATATAAATCAATATACTAGTACTATCTCCATTGATCATGGATATTGCATTACATGCACAGATGCTATGTGATATTGACCCCAGCCACCAACTACATAATTACATATACAAGAAAAAGACAGATAGTGGTTTACAATGACACAACCCCAATGCCTGAATGCATACATTCATGCATCCTTTCCATGAAATATACATCAAACAAATGCACATATTACCATGGGAATATCACCTGGTAAAATTTGTTCAATATTAGCCTTGGCACTGTTTAGAATTAAAATTATGACCTTTGCAAACATCAAAATAAAGGTCATTGGATCTCAGAACAGTTTTTTGAAACCCGGCCTGTCTCTAAACTACTTTAATGTGTAGTGTGGTTTCTTCTTAAAATATCTTGATTATTTACAACTTTAACTCGGACTTATTAAGTATCCAAAAATATGTTAAGACTGAGAAATATACAGTATTGAAGAAAGCAGCAAGCCCATCTCAAACTGATATAATGTGTATCCAATTGTAAAACTGCCAAAATTTATGCATTCAGTTCTCTCAGAAAAGAAAAAAATCTGGAATGATAATAAGTTTTATGTAAACACTCATTTATAGTATAAATTAAAACTTGCAAAGCTATTATAAACATTATTATTAATAGAACTTACTTATCTTTAAAGATCTTGGTTCCAGAAGGTTTAGTAATTCTATTGTGCCTATGCCATAACATACATATTATAATTATTGAAAGCACTTAAAAGCTTCATGTATACACTACTTAAGATACTTCTTCATCATTTGTAAAAGAATCAAAACATGAATGAAGTAAGTCTTTTAAACAAGACTATAAAACAGTACACAACTGGTCATCTGCCTTGAGTATATCCTAATGATACATCAAAACATAGACATCTAACAGCATTTAGTTGAACCATGATTCAAAGCAGCAAACCTTGTAATGAATTACATACAGTATCAATCCCAATCAATCTTTGACCCCTCCCCCCAAAAGTCACAACAAAAATCTGTCAAGAACACGACCTGCATAGTCAAGTTAACAACAATTAAGCGTTAGTTAAGTCACAAAAATAGAAAAGTAAAACTCTCAGACGATGACACCGACTACTTCTACTGTAAAACTTCAACCGGCATTTCTGAAATTAACAATGATCAATGAAATAGAAAACAACATGCAGGTGGGAGGAGGACAGGTGATTATTACCGAATCATTTTCGTCTCTTCAGAAAAATAAATTTGTCTGCAATTCTGGATATCTATACATCAACTATGGGACCGGGCATCGGTCTATGTTTCCTCCTATGCTTTTGTTCTATTACAGGCCGATTTTTTTCTTTTCATCAGGTGATATGCTCATCGTTTACCGAACAATATGGCTTCCGAACCAACAACACCTAGCGCGGAGGGAAATAAGTGCTTTTTAAATAATATGCCAAGCAATTGTAGGGTTAGAATAGTGAAATATAATAATATACTTGACAGCTTTACCGTGCTCAATAATAAATAAATAAAATCTACACTGTTCAGCACGAAAATGTTAATGATATACTCCGGAAGAAAATAGTCCGATTCTCCGTGGCATTTGACGTCACCACAGTGTGCATCTTCCTGTAAGAAAAGACAACTCTTCGTATAATTTTCCAGATTTAGTGACTTCTTAAAGAAAAAATCTTTTTTTCTTTCAATTTAAGAAACATCTGGAGGTGTTGAAATTTTGTACAAGCAATAAATGAAAAAGAGTTAGTTTTATTTATATACCATTATTCTTTTTGTCATTCCAGGTCTTTTTTTTTGGGGGGGGGGGGGGGCTCACTACTTCCCTTCCTTCAGTTTTTCATTTAATTTACAATAATATATGCACACATTTGCAAAATTTGAAAAAAAGGAAAAAAAAAACAACTTATTTTTAAAGGTCTCGGGATGAAAAAATGACTGAGTAGATTTCACGCAATTCCTTGATCGTTTCTTTTATACTGAAATGTTAATTTACATTCCGCAATAGTATGAGATCTATATTCTCGTAGTATTGATATCTTTTTTGTAATTCCAATTTTTTGTTTAACTTGTTCGTAGTTGCAAGATAGTTATTTCGTTGTTAAGAGATATATTTTGCAATATTTTTTCTCGTAATAATTCTTAATTTCCGAGTTCTTTTCTTGTAATAGCCAAAGCTCTTCTAGTAATGATGATTTACATGTAAATATGTTTTCATATGACAATTTTCGTCTTTCGATATAATATAATAACGGTGATTTGGCCTGGTTTAATTCTTCTTTTGTAGAAGAAATTCTATGCAAGGCCCATATTTGAAGGGGAAAGTCTAACCCGGGCCCATTTCCATTTTACCTAGATACAGGATTTGTGGGTGGGGGTGGGGGTGGGATCTATCCTACAACACTCGACCGTTGTTTTTTTTTCGATGGGAAATTATATACAATGTGGGAGTGGGGAGGGGTTGGAGAGGGCTTAACGACAACATCATAATTACGTATACATGTACATATAAACACTGGCCAAAACGCTCTGCATTTCTCGCATGATTGGTTCCCACGATACAATCGCATTTAATAATAATAATAATTGCAATTTTTATATAGCGCTTTTATAATGCTGATGCATTCTCAAAGCGCTATACAATTATTACCCCAGCAGACCTTATATAGCATTCCAGAGCCTTCTCAGTGCGGCAGCCGTTAAGGCGCTCAAACACTCACATTCTGACCACAGGTGCTTGATGAAATGATGAAAAAAATAACTCGGGAATGTGGGGATGAATATTGTTTGGGGGAGGGGGGGGGTCCCGTCCCCAAGCACCTGTGATTCTGACAATATCTTTCACTGTCTATAGCCAGGTACCCATTTTACACTTGGGTGGAGTGATTTCAAGCTTGCGATGTACGCTTCCTGCACTGTACGAATTAAATACATGTATTATCATTGACGTCTCGAAACAATTTTTGTCTTTTATGTCTGAATATTTTAAAGACATCTATCGCAGATGCAGATTATCTTTGTTTTTCAACAGATATATTACATGAAAAGAAAAAAAATCTCAACAATCAAAGATTAAGATATTTATTTAATTCTGGTTGTAACGCGGCATTTGATTGGATAGAAAAATTTAGTTAAATTTGTATAACCTGGTTAGCACGTCACAAGACACGTCACAATGCACCAACGTCAAAAGCGTATTGATGCGCTTGACGTTACGTTTGAATTTTGAACAGATTAATATCATTTTTAAAAGTAAAAAGCACTCAATATGTACAGTAAATCACAGAAAATTAAATTATAAGTAATGAACTCAATATTTACCCAAGTTATACTCGTATAACCTGGATTGGAGCAGTTTACGTTTTTTTTATAATCCGCTTCGCGGATTATAAAGCGTAAACTGCCCCAACCCAGGTTATACTCGTATAACTTGGGTAGACATTGAGTTCATTTCTTAAATAACCTGGTTAGCACGTCACAAGACACGTCACAATGCACCAAAGTCAAAAACGTATTGATCCGCTTGACGTTACGTTTGAATTTTGAACAGATTAATGTCATTTTTAAAAGTAAAACGCACTCGATCAATTTGTACAGTAAATAACAGAAAATTCAATTATAAGTAATGAACTCAATGTCTACCCAAGTTATACTCGTATAACCTGGGTTTGGGCAGTTTACGCTTTTTCGCGGATTATAAAGCGTAAACTGCCCCAATCCAGGTTATACGAGTATAACTTGGGTAGACATTGAGTTCATTTCTTAAATAATCAATACTCACCAAAGTAAACGTATGAAACTTTATGAAATAGTTGGACTAGTTTATATTGCTTCATGCGCAGATCTATAGAGGGGGAGGCTCCGGACCCCTACCCCCCCCTGGAAAATTCAAATTCTTTTTACACTGTAAAAGTTTGCATTGGCCCCCCCCCCTTCCCTCCGGTCAAACTAAAATATCCCACAGAAAAAAATTCTGGATCCACGCATGTGCTTATGATACAGATGCAATGAAAAGTAAAGTTACATGTATATTCTGTACAATTAACCCCCCCCCCCCCCACCGATTTTTAAATGTTGTCAATTAAATGCATCATATATCGAGGTGTTTGTGGGTTTTTTCGGTATTAATAGTAGAAGTCCGAAATTTAAACATTGTAAAATTGATTAAAAAAAAATAAGTCCCTCTCATTTATTGCTAATAACACTAAAAACTTTGTAATACTTTTAAATAAAAGCCATGCCTCGAATGGTGATATTTTGATTCCATATATATATTCACAATAAAATCCACAGTGGTCGGCGAGTTATAGATGAAAATTAAAAAAGAAAACACGAAAAACATTCAATATATATATAATAAACACATTTATTCATTTCGAAAAATCGGTCAGTTATCTGTAAAAGCAGCTGTGTGATAAAATACATGGCAGTTTAAAATTATGATGATTTATACAAACGTCATTGCACAGGGTTCTTTATTTGATCGTCACAGAGACTTCGCAAGGATGGTACAGGTACACTTTATAGCTAAACACATACATGTATTTACATGTATATAAATGTTCGATAGACCAGACAAATATGAATTGAATTTTCATTTTTTATTCATTAAACAAAGAAGTCGAATGTTTCTTTATATCGGTAAAATATGTGTAAAAACCTGTCGTTTTTTGAAATATTAATTACTGAGAGCAGCTTGAACAATACTCTTACCTAATATCCAGTTATCTTTACAAAAGTGTATACTTGTATTTTTTTGGTGTTGGGGTTTGGGCGGTGTGGGGGGGGGGGGGGGGTTGGGGGTTGGGCGAGGTCCAGAAAACTGTGTGCAAGTCTTTGTCATATCTGCCAGAACATATTCTTCCTAAAAAAATATGAAGATTTTCGAGTGAACTGTACGATAAAATTATAAAACCGATCACAGGCCTGATATGTAAAATACGATGACGGATCAGAAGTACAGGTATTTCTGTTCCATAGACACGTGTGTCTTGTTTTTTGTGGGTGGGGGTTGAACGGTTCAACCATTTAGTGCCATTTTGTATCATCTTTTTATGAGGGGGGGGTGACAGACAACACTTTCCTCATATATATTTCTTGATCAGCAGATTCGTCAAACTGTACACGCAATATCCTAAACTGTATGTGTGTGGAAAGGAGGGGGGGGGGGGTTATATGAAAAAAAATTGAGGTATTCAAGTTTTGTTTTACTTTATTATGCCAAATTTGCTCTCCTTTTGTTCTATTGTTTTCTGTTGCACGACGTTAGATTTTTGGGCACGACCCTTACTTCCACTTCGATATTCATACACACACACACACACCTGCCAATCACACATTGGAATCAAATAATAAAATCGCAATTACATTATGTACATTATTACAACAGAGAAAGTACGGATCGGAAATCCCATCTTCCCAAGTCAATGGTTCTGATCCGGGGCGGATCAGAAGCCCTTAACTTGGGAAGATGCGGACACCCTTGACTTACAAAGATGCAATGGATCGTACTATTATTGTTTTGTGGTAGGGTGATCAACAAACGATTGAGCCTCAAATAACAATACACTAAATCTATTTGAAATTAAATTTTTTTTCCTTCACAATACACAATAAAGAATTGTATGTGAGCTTCTAAATCTTATCCTATTTATCCGAAAACTGAACATTTTTTGAAACACAAGTATGTTGACTTGTTTTATCATTATGATGGTAAATATGCATGCATGAGAGTTATCTTTCTTCCTCTTTGTTTTGCAAATAGACCCTAAATTAGACCAACACTGTCTGTCAGCTAACATCCGCGACTGTACTCGGCAATGCTGGTACCGGACATCCACCACCACCAAACATTGATTCATCGCTTGATTTATTAACATTTCTTTCCGCTGCATGCATTTGCATTTGTCTTATTTCATAGGTCAAAATGATATACCGCAGTGTACTCATTTACTACCACAAAAAAAAAAACAGAATATAAATTGCTCGAAGGCAAATGTTATTCATCTTTTCCGAGGGAGTTTAAAAAATACAACCCAGAATGAAAACAAGATTAACATAAAACACAGACATTGGTTTTTTTTTCATTATTCAGAAACGTTGTGACAAGCCAGGATGAAGTCTTTTGTTGTAGGAGCGATTCTCTGTTTTCTTCCGCTTACGTTCTCTCTATATTTTGGAGACCATGCTTGTGTTGTATCACTCAAAGGGTATGTATAATTAAATAGTTTTGCTTATCTATTCTCTAGTTATACTGTTGAATGCTTTTTTTTTAAAATTTACTTGCATTCCTGTTCTTTATTTTCTTACCTTCTTTGAGAAGGTTTAAATAATTAGGCCATTCCATTTTTTTTGTTTAGCGTCCACCTAAAAATAAAAAAACCCCAAAAACAAAACCAAAAAACCCGAACAAAAACAATTCTTATTTCTATCACGAAAACCCCACAAGTCAACAGAAATAACACGCATATCTATTTAGTGAATTTATAAAGCTATAAAATTTATACATGTAATTTGAGTATTTCCTCTTACAGTAACAAATCCCAATCTCTGGTACGAATGGTAAAACAAAAGCAAATCGAAAATCCTAGTACATGTATTTCAAAATACAAAGAGTCCATGTACGTTTTTTGGTACTTCCATGTGTTTTTTTTTTATAAAAAAAAATTCATGCTTCATGAAACAAATCCGTTTGCGAACGATAAACATAGATAAAACATGGAATGGCCTTACTAAATGTCGACCGATGACGTACACACATGTAAATGCCTCTCTAGCTGCTAATTTGCATTACGGAAACCACCTTTTTTGTACAAATATTTCACAGCGTTTACAGGTAAATACGTTATAAATTTACATCACAATAAAAATATTTATCCTCTATTTGATAATTAAGAAAGGGGTGTATTATTTTTATCATTATGAGAAAATATATCACTTAAGATGCCCGTGACAGCGATGTACATGTATTTAAACGTAATAAGCTTTAGAATAGTACTGAAATTACCGTGATTTCTTGAAAGACACAGTAATTGGCGAGCTTATTCTTTTACTTTTGTTTTTAAGGTCTTCCGTTTTCCAACGGAAGACCTTATTGTTTTTCTTCGGTTTCTTCTTCCCTATTATTATTAGGGTCTTCCGTTTCCAACGGAAGACCTTCTTGTTATTCTACGGTTTCTTTTTCTTTATTATTATTAGGGTCTTCCGTTTCCGACGGAAGACCCTCTTGTTAGGGTCTTCCGTTTCCGACGGAAGACCCTCTTGTTATTCTATTGTTTCTTTTCTTTATTAGGGTCTTCCGTTTCCAACGGAAGACCCTCTTGTTATTCTTCGGTTTCTTTTTCTTTATTAGGGTCTTCCGTCTTCAGCGGAAGACCCTTCTATTATTCTATTGTTTCTTTTTCACTTTTCTTATTGTTATTATTATTAGGGTTTTCCGTTTTCAACGGAAAACCCTACTGTTATTCTACTGTTTCTTATTATTTTTTTTTTTTTTTTCCCGCAAATTTTGTGCAGCCCATTTCTCGAAGATTTTTTTACTGATTGCTATGAAACTTTCAGGGTTTGTAGATAATGTTAAGGTCTAAAAACGGTTTTTTCAAATTTTTAAAATTTACTTCCGGTTATGAGTTATTGCCCTTTAATTGAAAATTGGGGGGTCTTTTGTCCAGAGTTGATCTCGGGAACTACACATGATAGTTGCATGAAATTTGGCGAAATTGTAGCCAACGTGTTGAAATTGTGCTAGCATGGAAGTTATGCAAATTTCTTTTTTAGTTTTTGAGCTATATATCGACAAAGTTTAAGGTTTTTTCGGGGCTGAAATTTTGTTGCTTTTTGTATTATAACTTTTAAACTAAAAATATTTTGTTAAAACATATAGAAGAAAAGTTGTTAAGAATAATGAGGGCTTTCAGATGAAATAAAGAAAAAAGGGCTGGCCCCTATACTTAGGGGTCAGCAGTTCATACACGTCTTTTTCTGATGGCTAAACATGTTTATCATTTTATGAAAAAAAAAGAATTAGATTACTTTTAATAAATTAAATTTCGTCATTTGGTATGAAATTAGGCAAGCTATGTGCTATATTTATTTGTAATTTCATAAAACAAATATGCGAGAATCGTACATGAACGAGTTAATTGTTTACATAGACACACAAGCGAACAATGCCGTTTTAGGGTGTAGCATTTATTGTTATTGTTGTGATTAAATTTCACGGTTTTATTCTGTTTATCTATATCATTTATAAATACAGTGAACATATATAACTACTTATTTAAACATGCTACAGTGTTTGTGTCCGCGCAGAGCAAATTTCTGTCGGGGCCTCCCTGTCTGTAACCCCAAACATAAACAGTAACGAACGGCATTGTGGGAAAGACAGAGCCATGGAGGCCGAAACCGTCACTCGGAAACGCAGAAGAGAAGTTGTGTATTTTTTTCGCCGTACATGTTGTACGTTCTTGTACGTTCACATGCACTTTCAATCCACAGTGAAGCACATTAACATGCACAGGGAACACTACTTCGTATTTGTATAAGGAGGGATATATTCTTCAGACTTGTATGAATCGTTTACGAGGAAATTCTAACAGTCACAGTACTGTCGGCAGATGTTTACGTTTCCACTGATGAACTGTTGATAAACTGATGAAGAGTTACGAGTAATAAAGGAGAAAAGTTGGACATTTAAAAGTGTTATTAATGTGGATGTTACTGATAAAGGTAAGTCTTTTTACTCATTTTTAAGTTCTTTGTCTTTAGTGGTTAAAATGTTGGCATGTTAACTGGTTAACATTTAGCCTGGATGTAAGTACGTGCACACTGTCACTGATATAAGTTATTTTTTAGTCCAGACAATATCTATAAATCTTTTGAACAGAATTGACTCCCAAATGTTTTACCTTGAAAAATTTTCAACTTAAAATTCAAAGCAGGGTCTAATTAGAAACATATATTCTTGTGAGGAAGACTTTTTAAGTCCAAATGTAAACATGATATCAAGTAAATAAAATTGTATACTTCAGAGTTAAAACATGACTTTAATATTTTGATGATGCCGATCATTGTATCATTAGAGAGGTTTAGCAGACCAACGGGTATCCGGTACATGTACTTGTACATGTACATGTATGTTACAAGTTAGAACTATGCGTTCCACCTTACCAGTTAACATAATATTTCTTGTTTAGCAGTTATGATGTATACTTTCATTGTCCTTGTTAATGTTTTAAATGTAAATTTTATATAATCTTTTTTCAATTTGACAACTGGCAGTAGGCCTACTGGCGTGCGAGCAGTTCTCGCTGAGGACCATTTCTTGCCAGTGCATTGTTTCATCATTTTTCGTATATAATTTTAAGTGTTGATAAAGTGACGTAACAATGCACTGGTAAGAAATGGTTCTTGGTGAGAACTGGTCGCACGATTAATTACAGACAAAATCTGAAGATAGCGAGTGTTATTTTTTATTGAACACCATTGTTTAAAAAAATTCTTTATATATGTGACGGTCTAACCGGTTTGAATACTGGCACCAGATAGCTTATTTAGTTGGTAGAGCACCTGACTAGAGATTCAGGGGGCCAAGGTTCAAATCCTGATTCGGTCTTTCATTATTTCTCCCATCACATACAATATTGGTGCTGTGACCAACCCCTGGAACTGACATGTTAACTCCTGCCAGGGGAAGAGCCAGGTGTGATCTTCGAGGGTGAAGAGGGGAGAATGTGACGGTCAGACTGGTTTGAATACTGGCGACAAATAAATGTAGCTCAGTTGGTAGAGCACTTGACTAGAGATTCAGGGGGCCAGGTACGAATCCCAGTCTGCTCCGTCATTATTTCTCCCATCTTGTACATATATATATTCAGATATATAACAGATGATTAAGAGTCATCACATGTTTTGCAAGATGCAATAAGTGTATTAAAACCTTTATTTTACAACACAATACATTTAAATGACAATTTATGTTTCATGAAATTATTTGGTGTGGTTTTCTTGACAGCCTCGCAATCAAGCTACGTTATGCATAAACAATTTACCCGCTCCTAAACCACAAACTTTCTTATTAGTGGATTCAGCTTACCGCTGATTGGCTGCTGTTGCAGCAGACAAAAAATATATGCACAAAAAAAACAACACTGAACTTATCAAAGAATGAAAAATTCATATCGAGTTACATGTATTTTCAAATGTTGGAGTTGGGTCGGTTGGAGTTTTGGGTTTTTTTTAAAATGTATACTTGTGACAAAACATATATGTGGTACATGAAGCTGTACGTAGCTTTACGAAGAAAATTTGGGTTAGACCATATATAGTCACCATGCAAGTAAACGATATTTAGGAAAAACTTGCAATTTATGGCGCACGAAATATATGCTAGTTTTAAACAGATTGACATACATGTATCATACAACATTCTGTAAAAATAATCTATTAAAAATTCTTCATTAAGTTTACTTATACATGTTTTATCCTTATTACACATAGTATTGTTTTAAAATGTAATTTTTAAGAAAAGAAAAAAAAAACCTCACTAAATGTATTTGCCAAAAAACAATAACGCTGTTCGGATGGGTAATATTCCTTTGTAGTTTACGAATTGAAATATAGACTGTTGTATTACAAGTAATAAACTCGCTCTCACTCTCTCTCTCTCTCTCTCTCTCAATTTGATATGTGTCTATACCTTGGTCTTCGGATTCTAGGCAAAAAAATATTGGGGTGAGCGAGTGATTTGTTAATTTAAAAATTAAAAAACTGAAAGTTGAAAATTTTGGGGCGACATGAAAAAATAGAGGCGAGCGATTACATTTTATTTTAAAATGTGATTTTTTTCGTTTAAAATACATGTGAAAAGCAGTAAAATTTTGGTGACTGTATACGCCATTGTATCAGACCCCTCTTGATCACTGATTCTATCCACACATACTGGAATTATTTACTTGTAAACCGTGCTGACAATCTATCGGGAATTTTTTTTGTATGATCAATGTAAAGAAAAAGCACAATCATGACTAGTAAAAAAATAATAGAACCAAAAATGGAGCGGGAAACGGAAAGAAAATTTTCGGATGCGGGATTTATTTTTTAATATTATTTTTTGGAAAGCCCTTAGGCACGTGCGCGCGGATCCGGCGACCAAGAAATCAAATTGGTGTGGCCTTATAACTTGATATGCAAATTTTTGATCTTGTACTGCCTAAATGTTATTGTCATGTATTGGGATATGTCATACTTATTACACTGCATGGTCAGTGTATTTTTTCCAGAAATGCTATGCATTATGTTAATGTAAACAAAGCTATTACTAGTATGTATGTTAACACAGCTAATCATTTTTTTTTATTTCAGCTCAAAATAGACTCTTGTTACCACATGGCACCCCATGGCTTTTACCTGTTGATTCTTGTGGTTTCAGCTCTTGAGGTTAACCTGTTACCTGTACCCACATGCATATTCCTTGTGTTCTACAGACTATTTACTGGTAATTCAAATTAAATCGGATAATGCATAAACAATAATGGAACTTTAAGAAAGCATCATGCCTTGTTGTGGTTTGTGTTTGATAAGAAATTATGAAAAACAAAATTAAGGCTGTTTAAAGAAATTCATAATTGTTGTGAAAATTTGTTTTTCAATAAAAGTATGCAGTTATGTTTCCTTTATTTTTTATTTTATAAAGATATTTAGATGTGTTTACATAATTGAAAAATCACCCCACCCCACCCCCACCCCTCTATCCAATTGTCTCCATTAAGATTACATGTAGGATATGTAAATGTACATTTGACTTTGAAATAACATCTGCTATGATAATTACTTTTGAAATGAACAAGAAACAACCTATTTCTCCCCTTCTAAGGTATATATGCATAAAAAATTAGAAAAACATGTCAAATTTGAACATTTTTCATGGTAATCAACTCCGTCTCCAGCTACCTGGGTGTGTTTGAATTTAATTTTAATTTAAGGCAGATGTCTAACTTGTAGGTTTTACTGTTTTAGCATTGTTAGAAGGAGACTAGAAATCAGAGTAGATTAGATATTCACTAAATATGATTGTTAGCTTACTTTTTTTCATGAAAACAAGAAATCACATGCAGGACAGCATGTCTATTTGTTAATTAAAATGGTACAAATCATACAATAAACAAACAAAAAAATCAATTTTAAAAATCATTGATGATTGCTTCCAAATATGTGTGAGAAATGACTCAAGGAAATTGCCACAAGTTTCATAAAATTAGGTAAAACATTTCAAACCATGACTTTTTATGAAAATCAAAGATGGGGGGGGGTTATACATGTAAGGGCATTTCTAAGTGATGTGAAGCTTTTATCATGATAATATCATGTAGATGTATGTTGTATTGAATAAGGTTTCTTATTAAAGGTGGTTGAACAACAATTGACCTCTAAAAAGTCGGGTAAAGATGTTTTACTTTGGAGAACTCTATAAATCTGTGTTTACTAAAGGAAATTTGAAATGATGGGTTCATTTAAATGGCCATATTTTTATTAAACCTCAATGGAATTGGCAATATGTGGTATACTTTTTCTCAGAATTGCATTAGCTTTCTTATTCTAAGACAAACCGTCTTTATATAAAATGTTAGTGTACTAAGTTAAAGGTACAAGGGACAGTTTCGGATAAAGTACCGTCAATATTTTTGTGAAATTGAGAGTTGCTGTACTTGAAGGCTTATGAGTGTTGCTAAGATTCATGAAATGAATTTTGATGATTATCATTAGTTAGAGAGATGTCTCTTGTTAAAATTGGTAAGCAATATTAAGGCCCCTAATATTAAGTACATGAGAAGAAGTAATAAATTGTGAAACTTGCGGCTATAACTGTTGTGTTGACTACACAGTGAAATTGAAGGTTACAAACGGGAGGTTATATAACACGAAATGTAGGTGGATGGGACATTATATACCTATTTACTGGGTATGAGGACAATAGCAAGTTTATTGTCCCCCAAGACAGCAACTATTTTACGAGGCAAAGCCAAGGGAAAAAGTTGCTGTGGAGGGGACAATAAACCTGCTATTGTCCGAATAGTCAGTAAACTTTATATGTCAGCGATGCAGAATTTCTTGATGATAAACAAATTAAAGTTATCGAACTTTGTATTTAATGCGGCGATCTGATTAGGTCAGAGGTGTTCCGAGTTTAAAAAGGAGGGAAATCGAATTCTGCCGATGAATGGTTTTGATGGCTATTCACCATGGGCAGAAAGCATGGATACTACCGGGTATTTCAAATTAGATAAAAATAAGCATGTTTATGGGGGCGCCTTCTAGTGATCAGTTCGTCCGTTTGTCCATCTGAGATTGCTTGACCGGAGCATAGCTTCTCTCCCCTTCGCCCAATCTGACTCATACCTCATCCACAGGGTTCCTTTGGGTAAAGGATATGCAGTGACCTTGAACCATGTTTTTAGGTATAAGGTTAAGGTCATAGCAGAATTATATATAAAATACTTGACTGGAGCATATCTTCTCTCCCTTTGGTCCAATCTGGCTAATACTCACAGAGTGTCTCATGGTTAAACAAAATGCAGTGACCTTGAATGAAATTTGTTGGTAAAGGGTGAAGATCATATCTGATCATGAAAAAATACTTTTTTCAAAGCATTTATACTTTCCACTTAGTCCAATTTTGCTCAGACTTCACATAAGCAGAGCTTTTGAGTTAAGGGTGTGTAGTGACCTTGAACCTATTTTCAAGGTCATAGCAGAATTATATTTTAAAAATCCTTGTCCGGAGTATACCTTCTCTCCTTTTGCTCCAATCAGGCTCATACTTCACCCACATGCTACCTTTGATCAAAGGATATGCAATGACCTCGAATGATATTTGTAGATCAAGTGTCAAGGTCATATCGGATTCCACAAAAATCCATATTTTAAGACCATATATATACTCTACTTTTAGCCCCTATTTGGCTAATACTTTACCTAAACAGAGCTTATTGGTTAATGGTGTGCAGTGACCTTGAACCATGTCAATGTGAAGGTCATAGCAGATCTCTTTAAAATTAGTTTTAGACCGTAGATTATTTCCCAGATATGATTAAGCTTGGTCAGATTGAACAAAAATGCCTGTATGTTAGGGGGAATGAGATTGAATTAGAAATTCTATGCCAGCTGGAAATATTTCTAATTTATAGGTCAAGGTCAAATCAAAATTCTCTGAAATAATATAAGCAGGGCCCTTTGAAATGTTCACAATCTCAGTGTTGTCTGGTTCATAGTAATTTTACATAGAAAATATTCACAGAGGTATAAAAAAGTAAAGTATACATGGATATGTTTCTGACAATTGATGATGCAACAAGCACACAGTGCGAAAGGTCAACCCTTTGAAAAGCAGTGTAGAGGAAAAGTTGCTCAAAATGTTTTAAACAAATTTTTTTGTTGGTGGCCTTGTTAAGGAGTTTAAGGGTTCAGCCCCTAAAACACAGTGTTTCAGATATAACTTGAACGGTCAACAATTCTTGAACACTTGTTAACAAAATATGTTTAAATTAACGAGACCTTTTATTTGATATCAAAAATACGACTGGCTCCTAAAATTAGGGGCCAGGAAGGCTCAAAAGCTTTTCATAACTATTTCTGGAGCAATAGTTTGTCATTAATCATAAACGCTAAAACAGTTCATCAAGCTCAATAAAAACTGAAATCCATATAAATTTCGGACGATTGAATGCGGGATATAAGCGTTAAAAAATTGATTTTTAAGGAAATTTTAATTTTGCATTCTGGGTTAAGAAAATAGATGTTAGTTCAAGTTAAAGTTAACTTGTACCTAAAATGAAGTCAAATTTGTTAAGTCGTACTTAAACACATTCGGATTTTTTTGTTAAGTCGTTCTTGAAATGGTTAAGGTTTTTTCGTTAATTCGTCCTTAAAACAATTCGGATTTTGTTAAGTCGTACCAAGAATCATTCGATTTTTTTATCTTTTGTACTTAAGTTACTTTTGTTAATAGTTTAAAAACTCTGCTTCTTATAGGTATTTCTAGCGTTACTTTCGACATAAACGGAAAACCCACTCGTTGCTTTGCAACGAGCTTTGCTCTAGTTATTATTATTATTCTTTTTTTTTCTTACCGATTTTGTGCAGACGATTTCTCGGAGATGGCCCTATCGATTTCATTCAAATTTTGAGGATCAACGCAGTTTTATCTGAAGTTGATCGCTTTTTAAACATTTTTGAAAATACACTTCCGGTCGGAAGTTATCGTCCGTTTACGATTTTAAAAAGTCAATTTTGTCTGTCAGGTTTCTCAAAAACGAGTAAAGATAAAGGGCTGAAATTTTCAGAGATGATAGATCTACCTATTTTCTGGTGCACCTGGGTCAAGAGAATGCCAGCCGACACTTCCGGTCGTCACCGGAAGCAAATTTGAAAAATTTTAATTTTTCGACTTTTTTATTTTTTAATATTTTTCTTTAAATTTTTTATAGTTGATAGTGACCCTTTTTCTGATTCAGAATATGTAATTTGTTTTAAAATCGGTTAACGCATTCTCGAGATATTAAGCGTCAAAGTCCTGAAGCGAGAGCCCGAGTAGCTCAGTCGTTATGGTCGTGGACTGTGCCCAGGCGACCCGGGTTCAAGCCCCGAGTGCCGCAAAATTTTTTTTTCGTTTTTTTTGCGTAGACCTACGATTTTATCTTTAAAATGATGGGATTTATCTCATTTAATTAAAAATCGGACGGAAGACCCACTCGTTGCTCGCAACGAGAACGATCTAGTTATTCTTTTTTTTCTTTTTCTGACTTTTTTGGAGCTTTATTTCTCAAAAACTATTCAACCGGTTTGCACGAAATTTTCAGGACTGATTAAGCATCATCGGCGCTACAAAGTATTAAATTTGCAAATGATGACGTCACTTCCGGTTTCAGATATTGACGATTTTGTAAAATTTTAAGGGTCATTTTGTCCACGCATCTCCTCCGAAACTAATCAAGATAGAAGCTTCAAATTTCTCCAGGATTGTAGATTAAATTTTGAAGTTGTACCCCCCTGCTTCTAATTATTAAAATTGCGCAAGGCCTCGAAGCTCGCATGAACCTGAAAATTAGGACCAAATTTTTTCACGAAATTTTCGAACATTTTCTCTAATATCTTTTGATGTATAAATATTTTGTTAAAACATGTAATGCAAAAGTTGTTTCAATTTCCACGGGCTTTCATTTAATATCAAGAAAAAAGGGCTAGCCCCTCAAATTAGGGGCCAAGAGGGCTCTAAAGTATTTTTGCAAAACCTCTTTACTGAACAATAATTTGTTATCAATTATAGAAGCAAAAATGTTTATTGTACAGCTGTTTATCTATACAGTACCATACCTAAGTCATATGTTACGTAATTAGGGGTTTCAAGGGGCCAGAAGTCCAAAACTTTGATCATTAATATCTATATAAGGAGAAATATTTTGAAAAGCATTGTAGAACAAAAAATGCTAAAATAATGTTCTCAACAATATGCTACCTAAAACAATTTGTTTGTGGCCCCAGTAAGGAGTTTAAGGGTCGGCCCCTAAAACACATTAGTTCTGATATCTCTAGAACGATTAACAATTCGTGAACACTTGTTGAACAAAATATGTTTATATTTGCAAGACCTTTCATATCAAGAAAAAGCGGCTGACCCCTCAAATTAAGGGCCAGGAGGGCTACAAAGTCTTTAAATAATAACTTTTTACTGAAAAATAATTTGTAAATAACTATAGAAGCAAAAATGTTCCACACATAAGGCTTAATTTAAATCTGAAATCCGTTTTAAAATCGGACGATGCATAACAGAGATATATGATTTTAAAAAATTGATTTTTCTGGAAATTTCGATTCCGCATTCTTGGTTAAGAAAATAGTGTTATGTTTAAAGTTAAATTAACTCGTACCTAAAATAATTCGATGATTGTTAAATTTACTTAAACACATTCGGATTTTTATTTGCAAAGTCGTTCTTGATAAGGTTTTTGTTAATTCGTACATAGAATCATTCGGATTTTGTTAACTCGTACCAAGAATAATTCGATTTTTTTTTTTAGTTTTTCATGTATATTGGTTAAAGAATTCTACTTCTTACAGGAACTACTAGCTTTAGTTTCGACATTAACGGAAGACCCACTCGTTGCTTTGCAACGAGCTTTGCTCTAGTTATTAGGGTCTTCCGTCTTCAGCGGAAGACCCTTCTATTATTCTATTGTTTCTTTTTCACTTTTCTTATTGTTATTATTATTTTTAGGGTCTTCCGTTTCCAACGGAAGACCCTATTGTTATTCTACGGTTTCTTTTTCTTTATTAGGGTCTTCCGTTTCCAACGGAAGACCCTCTTGTTATTCTACGGTTTCTTTTTATTATTATTTTATATTTTTCCTCTGACATTTTTCGAGCGCTATAACTCAAAAACTACTGGGTCGATTTTCAACAAATTTACAGGACCGATAGAACTTTACATATGCTTGCAATTATAAAATTTTGAACTGATGACGTCACTTCCGGTTTGAGATTTTGAAGATTTTGTGAATTTTTAAGGCCCATTTTGTCCACGTAACTCCTCCGAAACTAATGGTAATAAAAACGTGAAACTTTCAGGAATATGTAGATGGATGTCTGTAGATGATCCTCTGTATTTGACATTGTGGAAAATGCGCAAGCCGCCGAAGCTCGCCCGAGGTCGAAAATTAGCACCGAAATTTTAAGCAAAATTTTAACACGTTTTGTAAAACATCTTTTAACCTGTAAATAATTTGTTAAAACATATAAAGCAAAAGTTGTGTCAATTTTCAAGGGCTTTCATTTGATAACAAGAAAAAGGGGCTGGCCCCTAAAATAAGGGGCCAAGAGGGCTCTAAAGTCTTTTTGCAATAACTCTTTACTGGACAATAATTTGTTATTAATTATAGAAGAAAAAATATTCATTGTACAGCTGTTTAACTATACAGTACCATACCTTAGTCATATGTTACGTAATTAGGGGTTTCAAGGGGCCAGAAGTCCAAAACTTTGATCGTTAATATCTTGAAAAGGAGAAATATTTTGAAAAGCATTGTAGAAGAAAAAATGCTTACAATAATGTTCTCAACAATATGCTACCTTAAAAAAAAATTGTTGGTGGCCCCAGTTAGGAGTTTAAGGGTCGGCCCCTAAAACACATTAGTTCAGATATCTCTAGAACGGTCAACAATTCCTGAACACTTGTTGAACAAAATATGTTTATATTTGCGAGATCTTTCATTTGATAACAAGAAAAAAGGGCTGGCCCCTTAAATTAGGGGCCAAGAGGGCTCTTAAGTCTATCAATAATAACTTTTTACTGAAAAATAATTTGTTATATATTATAGAAGCAAAAATATTCTTTGTACAGTTATTTATATATACTGTAACATACCAAAGTCATATGTTACGTAATTAGGGGTTTCAAGGGGCCAGAAGTCCAAAACTCTGATCAGTAATAGTTAGAAAAGGAGAAATATTTTGAAAAGCATTGTAGAAGAAAAGTTGCTCAAAATAATGTTTTTAATAATATAATACCTAAAAGTCTTTTATTGGTGGCCCCATTAGGGAGTTTAAGGGTCGGCCCCTAAAACACAGTTGTTCAGATATCTCTAGAACGGTTAACGATTCGTGAACAGTTGTTGAACAAAATATGTTTATATTTGCAAGACCTTTCATTTGATATCAAGAAAAAGGGGCTGGCCCCTCAAATTAGGGGCCAGGACGGCTACAAAGTCTTTTAATAATAACTATTTACTGAAAAATAATTTGTTATATATTATTGAAGCAAAAATGTTCAACTTATTCAGTTTAATTTAAATTTGAAATCCGTTTTAAAATCGGACGATGCATTATAGAGATATAGGGGTTTAAAAATTGATTTTCCGGAAATTTTGATTCCACATTCTTGGTTAAGAAAATAGTGTTATGTTCAAAGTTAAATTAACTCGTACCTAGAATGATTCGATATTTGTAAAGTCGTTCTTAAACACATTCGGATTTTTTTGTCAAGTCGTTGTTGAAATCGTTAAGGTTTTTGTTAATTCGTACTTAAAGTCATTCGGATTTTGTTAAGTCGTACCAAGAATTATTCGATTTTTATATCTTTTTGTTTTAAAACTCCTGGTATTGGTTTTAGAGCTCTGCTTCTTACAGGAACATCTAGCTTTTCTTTCGACATTAACGGAAGACCCACTCGTTGCCTTGCAACGAGCTTTGCTCTAGTTATTCTTTTTTTTCTTTTTCTGACTTTTTTGGAGCGTTATTTCTCAAAAATTATCCAACCGATTTCCATGAAATTTTCAGGACTGATAGAGAATCATCGGCGCTACATATTATTAAATTTCCGAGTAATGACGTCACTTCCGGTCTCAGATATTAACGATTTTGTAAAATTTTAAGTGTCATTTTGTCCACGCATCTCCTCCGAAACCAATCAAGATAGAATCTTCAAATTTTTACAGGATTGTAGATAAATGTTTGAAGTTGTACCCCCTTGCTTCCAATTATTAAAATTACGCAAGGCCTTGAAGCTCGCCTGAACCTGAAAATTAGCACCATTTTTTTTCACAAAATTTTCGAACATTTTCTCTAATATCTTTTGATGTATAAATATTTTGTTAAAACATGTAATTCAAAAGTTGTTTCAATTTCCACGGGCTTTCATTTGATATCAAGGAAAAAGGGCTGGCCCCTCAAATTAGGGGCCAAGAGGGCTCTAAAGTCTTTTTGCAATAACTCTTTACTGAACAATAATTTGTTATCAATTATAGAAGCAAAAATGTTTATTGTACAACTGTTTATCTATACAGTATCACCCCTTAATCATATGTTACGTAATTAGGGGTTTCAAGGGGCCAGAAGTCCAAAACTTTGATCATTAATATCTAGGAAAGGAGAAATATTTTGAAAAGCATTGTAGAAGAAAAAATGCTTAAAATAATGTTCTCAACAATATGCTACCTAAAAAAAAATTGTTTGTGGCCCCAGTAAGGAGTTTAAGGGTCGGCCCCTAAAACACATTTGTTCAGATATCTCTAGAACGGTCAACAATTCCTGAACACTTGTTGAAGAAAAAATGTTTATATTTGCGAGATCTTTCATTTGATATCAAGAAAAAAGGGCTGGCCCCTTAAATTGGGGGCCAAGAGGGCTCTTAAGTCTATTAATAATAACTTTTTACTGAAAAATAATTTGTTATATATTATAGAAGCAAAAATATTCTTTGTACAGTTGTTTATCTATACAGTACCACACCTAAGTCATATGTTACGTAATTAGGGGTTTCAAGGGGCCAAAGTCCAAAACTTTGATCAGTAATAGCTAGAAAAGGAGAAATATTTTGAAAAGCATTGTAGAAGAAAAGTTTCTCAAAATAATGTTTTTAATAATATAATACCTAAACCTTTTTTGTTGGTGGCCCCATTAAGGAGTTTAACGGTCGGCCCCTAAAACACAGTTGTTCAGATATCTGTAGAACGGTTAACAATTCGTGAACAGTTGTTGAACAAAATATGTTTATATTTGCAAGACCTTTCATTTGATATCAAAAAAAGGGGCTGGCCCCTCAAATTAGGGGCCAGGAGGGCTACAAAGTCTTTTAATAATAACTATTTACTGAAAAATAATTTGTTATATATTATTGAAGCAAAAATGTTCAACTTATTAAGATAAACAAAAATAAGAGCTTATTCAGCTTAATTTTAAGCTGAAATCCGTTTTAAAATCGGACGATGCATTACAGAGATATAGGGGTTTAAAAATAGATTTTTCCGGAAATTTTGATTCCACATTCTTGGTTAAGAAAATAGTGTTTTGTTCAAAGTTTAATTAACTCGTACCTAAAATGATTCGATATTTGTCGTTCTTAAACACATTCGGATTTTTTTTGTCAAGTCGTTCTTGAAATCGGTTAAATTTTGGTTAATTCGTACTTAAAGTCATTCGGATTTTGTTAAGTCGTACCAAGAATTATTCGATTTTTTATATCTTTTTGTTTTAAAACTCCTGGTATTTGTTTTAGAGCTCTGCTTTTTACAGGAACATCTAGCTTTTCTTTCGACATTAACGGAAGACCCACTCGTTGCTTTGCAACGAGCTTTGCTCTAGTTATTATTATTATTCTTTTTTTTTCTTACCGATTTTGTGCAGACGATTTCTCGGAGATGGCTCGATCGATTTCATTCAAATTTTCAGGATCAACGCAGTTTTATCTGAAGTTGATCGCTTTTTAAACATTTTTGAAAATACACTTCCGGTCGGAAGTTATCGTCCGTTTACGATTTTAAAAAGTCAATTTTGTCTGTCAGGTTTCTCAAAAACGAGTAAAGATAAGAGGCTGAAATTTTCAGAGATGATAGATCTACCTATTTTCTGGTGCACTTTGGTCAAGAGAATGTCCGCCGTCACTTCCGGTCGTCACCGGAAGCAAATTTGAAAATTTTTAATTTTTTGACTTTTTTATTTTTTAATATTTTTCTTTAAATTTTTTACAGTTGATAGTGACCCTTTTTCTGATTCAGAATATGTAGTTTGTTTTAAAATCGATCTACGCATTCTCGAGATATTAAGCGTCAAAGTCCTGAAGCGAGAGCCCGAGTAGCTCAGTCGTTATGGTCGTGGACAGTGCCCAGGCGACCCGGGTTCAAGCCTCGAGTGCAGAAAATTTTTTTTTCGTATTAATTGCGTAGACTCACAATTTTATCTTTAAAACGATGAGTTTTATCTCATTTATTCAAAAATCGGACGGAAGACCCACTCGTTGCTCGCAACGAGAACGATCTAGTTATTATTATTTTTTTTTTTCTGACTTTTTTCGAACGCTATTTCTCGTGAACTACTCGACCGATTTGCATGAAATTTTCAGGACGTATTAAGCATCAGACATACTTGATATCATAAATTTTTTGGCTGATGACGTCACTTCCGGTTTGAGCTTTTGAGGATCTAGTGAATTTTTAAGGAACATTTTGTCCACGTAACTTCTCAAAAACTAATTGTGATAGAAACGTGAAACTTTCAGGGATTAGTAGATGAATGTCTGTAGATGATCCTATTTATTTGATATTTTGAAAAATGCGCAAGGCGCCGAAGCTCGCCCGAGCTCGAAAATTGGCACCATTTTTTTTCATGAAATTTTCGCACATTTTCAGCCCTAGCTTTTAATGTATAAATATTTTGTTAAGACATGTAATGCAAAAGTTGTTCAGATTAATAAGGACTTTCGTTTGATATCAAGAAAAAAGGGCTGACCCCTCAAATAAGGGGCCAAGAGGGCTCTAAAGTATTTTTGCAATAACTCTTTACTGAACAATAATTTGTTATCAATTATAGAAGCAAAAATGTTCATTGTACATCTGTTTATCTATAGAAAACCATACCTAAGTCATATGTTACGTAATTAGGGGTTTCAAGGGGCCAAAAGCCCAAAACTTTGATCTTTAATAACTTGAAAAGGAGAAATATTTTGAAAAGCATTGTAGAAGAAACGTTGCTCAAAATAATGTTCTTAACAATATGGTACCTAAAAATTTTTTGTTGGTGGCCCCAGTAAGGAGTTTAAGGGTCGGCCTTTAAAACACAGTTGTTCAGATATCTCTAGAACGGTTAACAATTTGTGAACAGTTGTTGAACAAAATGTGTTTATATTTACTAGATCTTTCATTTGATATCAAGAAATAACGGCTGGCCCCTCAAATAAGGGGCCAAGAGGGCTCTAAAGTCTTTTTATAATAACCCTTTACTGAAAAATAATTTGTTATTTATTATAGAAGCAAAAATGTTCATTGTACAGTTGTTTATCTATACGGTACCATACCTAAGTCATATGTTACGTAATTAGGGGTTTCAAGGGGACAGATGTCCAAAATTCTTATCATTAATATCTAGAAAAGGAGAAATATTTTGAAAAGCATTGTAGAAGAAAAGTTGCTCAAAATAATGTTCCTAACAATATGGTACCTAAAATTTATTTGTTGGTGGTCCCGGTAAGGAGTTTAAGGGTCGGCCCCTAAAATACAGTTGTTCGGATATCTCTAGAACGGTAAACAATTCATGAATACTTGCTGAACAAAATATGTTTATATTTTCAAGACCTTTCATTTGATATCAAGAAAAAGGGGCTGACCCCTCAAATAAGGGGCCGGAACGGCTACAAAGTCTTTTTATTATAACTTATTTTTTAGCGATAATTAGTTATTAATCATAAAAGCAAAAAAAGAGAGCTTATTAATCATAATTTAATCGGACCATGCATTACAGAGATATAGGGGTTTAAAATTTTGATTTTTCCGGAAATTTTGATTCCACATTCTTGGTTAAAAAAATAGTTTTATGGTCGGAGTGAAATAAACTCGTACCTTAAATAATTCGATAATTGTAAAATCGTACTTTAACACATTCGGATTTGTATTTGCTAAGTTGTTCTTAAAATCGATACGGTTTTTGTCAATTCGTACTTAGATTCATTCGGATTTTGTTAACTCGTACCAAGAATAATTCGTTTTTTTTTCTTTTTGTCTTAGTTTCTTATGTTTATTGGTTAAAAAACTCTGCTTCTTACAGGATTTTCTATACTTTCGACATTAACGGAAGACCCACTCGTTGCTTTGCAACGAGCTTTGCTCTAGTTTTTCTACTGTTTCTTTCTATTATTATTATTCTTAATATTCTTTTTCTGCCTTCTTTAAAGCTTTATTTCTCGAAAACTATTCACTCGATTTGCACCAAATTTTCAGGACTTATAGAGCATCGGAGGGGATAAATGTTTTCAGTTAATTTTTTTGATGACGTCACTTCCGGTTTAAGATATTGACGATTTAATGAAATTTTAAGGGTCATTTTGTCCACGCAACTCCTCTGAAACTATTCACGATAGAAAGTTGAAATTTTCAGGGATTGTAGATGAAAGTCTGTAGATGTACCGCATTGTTTTAAAATATGGATAATACGCAAGGCGTTGAAGCTCGCCTGAGGTCGAAAATTGGCTCCAATTTTTTTAACGAAAATTTTGCACATTTTCTGAAATATTTTTAAAACTGTAAATATTTTGTTAAAACATGTAATGCAGAAGTTGTTTCAATTTCCACGGGCTTTCATTTGGTATCAAGAAAAAGGGGCTGGCCCCTCAAATTAGGGGCCAAGAGGGCTCTAAAGTCTTTTTGCAATAACTCTTTTCAGAACAATAATTTTTTATCAATTATAGAAGCAAAAATGTTTGTTGTACAGCTGTTTATCTATACAGTATCATACCTAAGTCATATGTTACGTAATTAGGGGTTTCAAGGGGCCAGAAGTCCAAAACTTTGATCATTAATATCTAGAAAAGGAGAAATATTTTGAAAAGCATTGTAGAAGGAAAGTTGTTCAAAATAATGTTTTTAACAATATGATACCTAAAAATTTTTTGTTGGTGGCCCCATTAAGGAGTTTAAGGGTCGGCCCCTAAAACACATTTGTTCAGATATCTCTAGAACGGTTAACAATTCGTGAACAGTTGTTGAACAATATATGTTTATATTTGCAAGACCTTTCATTTGATATCAAGAAAAAGGGGCTGGCCCCTCAAATTAGGGACCAGGAGGGCTACAAAGTCTTTTTATAATAACTATTTACTGAAAAATAATTTTTTATATATTATTGCAGCAAAAATGTTCAACTTATTAAGCTTAATTTAAATCTGAAATCCGTTTTAAAATCGTACGATGCATTACAGAGATAAAGGGGTTTAAAAATTGATTTTTCCGGAAATTTTGATTCCACATTCTTGGTTAAGAAAATAATGTTATGTTCAAAGATAAATTAACTCGTACCTAGAATGATTCGATATTTGTTAAGTCGTTCTTAAACACATTCGGATTTTTTTTGTCAAGTCGTTCTTGATATCGTTAAGGTTTTTGTTAATTCGTACTTAAAGTCATTCGGATTTTGTTAAGTCGTACCAAGAATTATTCGATTTTTTATATCTTTTTGTTTTAAAACTCCTGGTATTGGTTTTAGAGCTCTGCTTCTTACAGGAACATCTAGCTTTTCTTTCGACATTAACGGAAGACCCACTCGTTGCTTTGCAACGAGCTTTGCTCTAGTTATTCTTTTTTTTCTTTTTCTGACTTTTTTGGAGCGTTATTTCTCAAAAACAATTCAACCGATTTGCACGAATTTTTTAGGACTGATTAAGCATCATCGGCGCTACATATTGTCAAATTTTCAAATGATGACGTCACTTCCGGTTTCAGATATTGACGATTTTGTAGATTTTTAAGGGTCATTTTGTCCACGCATCTCCTCCGAAACTAATCAAGATAGAAGCTTGAAATTTTTCCAGGATTGTAGATTAAAGTCTGAAGTTGTACCCCCTGCTTCTAATTATTAAATATGCGCAAGGCCTCAAAGCTCGCCTGAACCTGAAAATTAGGACCAAATTTTTTCACGAAATTTTCGAACATCTTCTCTAATATCTTTTGATGTATAAATATTTTGTTAAAACATGTAATTCAAAAGTTGTTTCAATTTCCACGGGCTTTCATTTGATATCAAGGAAAAAGGGCTGGCCCCTCAAATTAGGGGCCAAGAGGGCTCTAAAGTCTTTTTGCAATAACTCTTTACTGAACAATAATTTGTTATCAATTATAGGAGCAAAAATGTTTATTGTACAACTGTTTATCTATACAGTACCACACCTTAATCATATGTTACGTAATTAGGGGTTCCAAGGGGTCAGAAGTCCAAAACTTTGATCATTATTATCTAGAAAAGGAGAAATATTTTGAAAAGCATTGTAGAAGAAAAAATGCTTAAAATAATGTTCTCAACAATATGCTACCTAAAAAAAATTTGTTGGTGGCCCCAGTATGGAGTTTAAGGGTCGGCCCCTAAAACACATTAGTTCAGATATCTCTAGAACGGTCAACAATTCCTGAACACTTGTTGAACAAAATATTTTTCTATTTGCGAGATCTTTCATTTGATATCAAGAAAAAGGGGCTGGCCCCTCAAATTAGGGGCCAAGAGGGCTCTTAAGTCTATTAATAATAACTTTTTACTGAAAAATAATTTGTTATATATTATAGAAGCAAAAATATTCTTTGTACAGTTATTTATCTATACAGTACCATACCTAAGTCATATGTTACGTAATTAGGGGTTTCAAGGGGCCAGAAGTCCAAAACTTTGATCAGTAATAGCTAGAAAAGGAGAAATATTTTGAAAAGCATTGTAGAAGAAAAGTTGCTCAAAACAATGTTTTTAATAATATAATACCTTTTTTGTTGGTGGCCCCATTAAGGAGTTTAAGGGTCGGCCCCTAAAACACAGTTGTTCAGATATCTGTAGAACGGTTAACAATTCGTGAACAGTTGTTGAACAAAATATGTTTTAATTTGCAAGACCTTTCATTTGATATCAAGAAAAAGGGGCTGGCCCCTCAAATTAGGGGCCAGGAGGGCTACAAAGTCTTTTAATAATAATTATTTACTGAAAAATAATTTGTTATATATTTTTGAAGCAAAAATGTTCAAATTATTAATCATAATTTAAATCTGAAATCCGTTTTAAAATCGGACGATGCATTACAGAGATATAGGGGTTTAAAAATTGATTTTTCCGGAAATTTTGATTCCACATTCTTGGTTAAGAAAATAATGTTATGTTCAAAGATAAATTAACTCGTACCTAGAATGATTCGATATTTGTTAAGTCGTTCTTAAACACATTCGGATTTTTTTTGTCAAGTCGTTCTTGATATCGTTAAGGTTTTTGTTAATTCGTACTTAAAGTCATTCGGATTTTGTTAAGTCGTACCAAGAATTATTCGATTTTTTATATCTTTTTGTTTTAAAACTCCTGGTATTGGTTTTAGAGCTCTGCTTCTTACAGGAACATCTAGCTTTTCTTTCGACATTAACGGAAGACCCACTCGTTGCTTTGCAACGAGCTTTGCTCTAGTTATTTTTCTTTTTTTTTCTTACAAATTTTGTGCACGCGAGTTCTCGAAAATGGCTCGTCCGATTTTCATGAAACTTGAACAGATCTAGTAGATATTGATCTGAACCTTATTGGAAATTTTTTATTTTGATGACGTCATTTCCGTTTTAGAGATATTGACGTTTTAGCGATTTTTAGAGGGTCAGCTTGTCCGTCGAACTCCTCCTAAACGATAAAAGATATCAAATTCAAATTTTCAGGAATTGTAGACAAATGATTGTAGTTTTGTCTAAAGTGAGCCATTATTGTCTGGCGCAAAATGCGCCGAAGCTCGCCTGGACCCGAAAATTGAGATTAAAAAAACGTCGTAATTTTTTCTGGTTTTCTTTGTTTATCTCTTTTCTGAAAAATATTTTGTTAAAACTTGTTATGTAAAAAAAGTTTATTTTTACAAGAGCTTTCATTTGATAGCAAGAAAAAGGGGCTGGCCCCTAAAATTAGGGGACCAGAGGGCTCTAAAGTCTTTTATCTGTAGCCCTTTACTGAGGGATATTTTGTGAAAGGTTATAGAAGCAAATATGTTTATCTCACAAGTATTTATCCAAGCAATGTAATGATTTTATCATGTGTTACGTAATTAAGGTTTTAAGGGGCCAGAAGTCCAAAGTTTCGATCACTTATATCACAAAATGCACAAATATTTTGAAATGCATTATAGAAGGAAAGTTGCTCAAAATGATGTACTTAACAAAATGCAACCTTCAAAATTTCGTTAAACGGCCCCTATAAGGAGATAAGGGGTCGGCCCCTAAAATGTTTTTTCCCATATATTTTAAGAACGGTAACGAATTTCTAAACACTTGTTGAATGAAATGTGTTTGAAATTAAATGACCTTTTAATAGATATCAAGAAAAAGGGACTGGCCCCTTAAATTAGGGGATCGGAGGGCTCTAAAGTCTTTTATCTGTAGCCCTTTACTGAGAGATATTTTGTGAAAGGTTATAGAAGCAAATATGTTTATCTCACAGGTATTTATCCAAACAATGTAATGATTTTATCATGTGTTACGTAATTAGGGGTTATTAGGGGCCAAAAGTCCAAAATTTTGATCACCCATATCTCAGAAAGGAAAAATATTATGTAATGTAATAGAAGGAAAGTTGCTCAAAATGATGTACTTAACAAAATGCAACCTTCAAAATTTCGTTAAACGGCCCCTATAAGAAGATAAGGGGTCGGCCCCTAAAATGTTTTTTCCCATATATCTCAAGAACAGTAACGAATTTCTAAACACTTGTTGAGCACAATGTGTTTAGAGTTAAATGACCTTTCATTTGATATCAAGAAAAAGGGGCTGGCCCCTCAAATTAGGGGACCAGAGGGCCCTAAAGTCTTTTATGTGTAGCCGTTTACTGAGGGATATTTTATGAGGGTTATAAAAGCAAAATTAGGTATAATACGTTTATATATCCTAACAATATAATGATTTACTTATGCGTTACCTAATTAGGGGTTTTAGGGGCCAGAAGTAAAAAGTTTAATCGTGTGTATCTCAATTGGAAGAAATGCTAGTATTTAAAAAAGCAACATAAGATAACTTATAAAAAGCGATGCAGAAAAGCAGTAGTACTCCACTCCTTTTCGCAAACCATGTTTTCTTGTCGAAAATCAAAGTCGATGATGTCATAATCACCTTCTTAAAATCAGACGGAAGACCTCCTCGTTGCTCGCAACGAGATCGTGTCTAGTTTTTTTTAAACTTTTTTTTCATGGCATAACAAAGGTACTAACTAATATCTTCAATTTTTTTTCAATATATATATTTATTTAAAAAGGTCAAGGAGGCTAGGTGTTAAGCAAACTAGCCATCACATCCGCCTTAAAAAAAATTAAATATGATATAAAGGAAATACAGTATTATTGATTAAGTAAAAAAAAAAATGTCACTTTCATTTAAATTCCAGATATTTTCTTTTCTCTGTTTAAAAGGAGCTTTAATTAGTCTTAAAATGTTTTTATAAGCACATGTATAAATTGATGTCATTATTTTTTTTCAATATGTTCATTTGAAGAGGTCAAGAAGGCTGAGTGTCAAGCAAACTAGCCATCATACCCGCCTAAAAAATTAAATGTGATATTATGAAATGTAAAAAGTCAACCTTTTTTTAAAAGGAGGTTTAATTAGTCTAAAAATGACAACTACCATGTAGCACTCTTAATTCAAACCAAAGGTATTTTAATACATATTTTAAAAAATTGCAGTTTTCTCACTCCCGGAGAACATGACGAAGTCTGGGTTCCCCGGGAGTGCATCAACGGGACCATACGCTGGAACTATCCCACGGAATACGCCATTGTTCACTTCTCGCCTCATACCGAAAAAGAATTCTTCGCGTGCATCGGGAGCAGTGTTTACACATTTGAACTTTTTGATATCACAGGGGGGACTCGACAGCCAATTTCCTACGGTAAGAGTTTGAAGGTCTCGGAGGTGTGCCATTTATAATTTTACATAAAATATATATAAACTTCACTTAATTTCAATTACTAAGGTAATCCAAGTTCAAGATGAAAATGCGTAGGTCGAAGAACTGAAATTATAAATAGTAATAAATACACCATTGTTTTGTAGCAAACATTATATAAATAGTGCCTGTTTGAGAGGGTAGCAGTTGAAATTGACGCCCCGAGAAAACCATTGTTAACCGACGCGAAGCGGAGGTTGACTATGGTTTTCGAGGGGTGTCAATTTCAACTGTTACCCTCCTAAACAGGCACTATTTATCTTATTATACTGAATGTGTTAATTTTAGAGAAAATTTTACTGCTTTTTTTAATGAAATGACGTGAATTCTACTGCGAGCCGTACGCGCATAATTTACGAGCATGTAACAATTCGTTGTGTTACCCATTGCCAAGTGTGTTGTTAACGCTGAGGGTGATAGAACGGATTATCAACTGCGTCTAAACCAATCAGATTTCAGTATCTAACATGGAAGTATTAAAAAATATTATGCTTGATAATTGACTCGAACTGCATAGAAATAAGATGCTTTGGCATTAACATTAATGAGCTGTAGTCATACTTCCGACAGACTTTATTTGAACAAGAGAAGGAATTCTGCATTCAAATGTCAAGCTTTAGCTAAAGATCATTGGAAAAATCCACCATCCTTCGAAATGGAAATATTAAAATTAAGAAAAATGATCGATAAATATTTCATTTTCGTGATGCATTTCAAATTTGATATATTGTCAAGACTTTATCAAAAATCCTGAATTCTTTATCAAACAACGAGGCGAAAGGTTGGGGTAAGGAAAAAAAATAATTATCATTGATAATAAAGGTCCAAAATTTAATACGGTGAAAATCTAAAATGAAGGAAAGTTTGTAACCATGTTTATTGTGTATGTGTGAAAACGTCACTTAACATTATCTATCAAAATGATTGGCGTTTTGATTTTTCTCTCTCGCAGGCACTTGTCTGGAACCCAAGAACAGTCAAGTTTCCATAGAAATCCATGCCTCCAAAACGTTACTATACCAGTGGAACCTTAGATATTATATAGATATCAAGGAAAGAGTCGCCACTAAGAGCAACACCACCGTAACTGAAAACATTACTATCACCGCCAATGAAAACAACACCACTGCCACTGAAAATAACACCATCGCCTCTGAAAACAAAATTTCTTCCACAGAAAATAAAACTATCGCCACTGAAAACAACACTACCACCCCTGAAACAACACCACCGCCACCGAAAACAACAACATCGGCACTGAAAATAGCACTTCGGCCACTGAAACAACACCATGGACACCGCAACAAAAAACAACACCGCCACTAAAAATAGCACTTCAGCCACTGAAAAACACTACCGCCACTGAAACAACAACACCACCATTAAAACACCACCACAACAGAAAACACCACCAATGAAAAGAACACCATCGCCACTGAAAAAAATTACCTCCACAGAAAATAAAACTATCATCACTGAAAACAACACTACCGCCCCTGAAAACAACAACACAACAACACCGGCACCGAAAATAGCACTGAAACACCATCATAAACACCGCCACAAAAAACAACGACACCGCCAATGAAACAACGCCGCCACCATTAAAAACACCACCACAACAGAAAACAACACCACCGCCAGTGAAAACAACAGTACCACAACACAAAACACCAGCACTGAAATAACACCAATGCCACAGAAAACAACACAAATCCACAACATATTACAACATCAATTAGTTTATCAAACGTAAAGCATATTAAAATAATCTGACTTTCCTAAGGTGACCGCCAATGGGCATCAAATTACCAATTAGTTCATGCTGATCATTTGATTTTTGTAGCCTTAAACTATTATTCAATAAAATTAGATTCTCTTATGTTTGATATAATTTGATGTTTTTTCTAGATATTATATACATAGTGGTCAATCTTTTTATTGAGTCTTTTTAAAAAAATGACCCTTTTTAAAAAATCTCTCTCGGTTTAAATCAGTCACAAGGAATTAACATCGATTTAAGAGAAGTATTTGATGAAATCGATACTCTTTTTCGTAAAACGTTCGTCATTTGAAAATGACCACGTCATCAACAAATCACGTCCAGGTTTCTTTCCTCGCTCGTCGTAGTCCAATATTACGCGTACCGTAAACATTTTTGAAATAATATCAATGTAAGAGTGAGCATGTTCTTGTAAGAAAGGTCCAATAAATCTTCTTTCAAGAGAGAGAGAGGATTTAAAAATATATATATCTAAAATTATGATGTCTGTTTAGAAAGAATGTTAAAGTAAAGAACCAAAATAGATTTGAGAGATAACGAAATTGCATTATTACGTTTCGCCTTTTTCCTCTCACGAATGCGAAATGCGTTGGTTGAGAAGTTTTAAAATTATGAATCAATTCACCTATTTTGTAAGCAAACTTGATAATTGACCCGAGCTGCATAAAAGCAATGTATGTTAACATTAAGCTTTCTAAGCTTCTCTCATTCTTGCGGCAGACCTTATTTGCACATGGTTCGGATTCTGATATTACATGTAACGTTCATATTCAAAGACATTTGCGGAAAAGGTCTCCATCACAAGGTTTATCATTATGAATGAATGTACCTTATTTTGTAAGCAAACAGGATCATATACTCGATAATTGACCCGAATTGCATGGAAGCAATGTATGTTAACATTAAGTTTACTAACCTTCTGTCATTCTTCCGGCAAACCTTATTTGCACATTAATTATGATTATGCTAAATATGTATGTAGTATGCAAAATGTCATTTCATACTCAAAGACAATTGGGGAAAAGCTGTCCACCACATCCTGCACCTGATGTATTTAAATGTGGTTTTTAATTTTCATCAATTTACTTTAATCTACAATCTTCAACAAATATTCCGAATTAAGTTTTTTATTTTCTTATTATGAAGAGAAAGGTGGGGATAGAAAAAAGCCAATAATGAGGTTCCATTAACATGGTTTTAGAGGTCAGATGCATATTAGTCGAAGATATGTCCTATTTCAGAACAAAAATTTGGTTAAACAAAAATAAACATGTTTTTTTTTTCTACATAAAAATTGGTTTCCTCTACAAATATAAAATGCGTAGGTGGAAGTTTGTTACTCTTTGAATAAATATACCTGAATGTTTTGTAAGAATATGTTCGCTATTTATGCACAATAATATAAAACCAAGAGCGAGAAAATACATGAAAGTTAGCTTTATCAAGCTGTTAATTATTCCTTTATTCAATCTTTCGGCAGATCTTATTTTGTACAAAAACAAAACCTATTTTCATTTAAAAACGATACAATTTGAAAAGAAATGATGAATCATTTTTTGATGTTGACAATCAGATGCCAGGAGGAGGGAGGGATGATCCTCTATTGTTGTTGGGTTTTAAAAAAATGTACCTTTTATTTACTAAAGAGAAATAAACGTACACGCCAGTTGGCCTCTCTATTCTTTGTCTGGCCTCTCTATTCTTTGTCTGGCCTCTCCACTTTGAAAAACGACGCTAAGTACCTGCAGGCATGTTCATGAAGCTTCGTAACGATGCACACACTATCTTTGACAAATCCAAAAATTTCAATATCATTCTTTACTAGCGTTTTCTTTGTAAGTTGAGATGCTTTATTTTCTGTTTATACAAAGGGAGTGAACTGTGCCATAAAAACTATCAAACAATAAAAATCACAATATTTAGCTGTTATTAATTATAATAATTCATCATATTATTTCAAATTTAAATAACTGCAATATTAGAAGAATAAATGAAAAAAAGTGAGGTTGAAAAATTTCAAACATTCCCATTTTGTGATTGTAATTGAAAGAATCAGTTGTAAATACATATTGACTCTGCCATCTGTGAAAAGATGCACCGAAACTACGAACTTTCAAAGCAATTTGTAATAATACTGTACATATGATTTCAAATTGCCACACACTTAATAGTTTGTTTCATTTACTTTATTTTCCATAATTTCCCCCAATATTACAGAGCAACAATGAAATTTAAGATATTAGTAGAAGGTGTGCATAAAATAATTTTTTTTGTTTTCATCAGATGTAACATTATGCATAACTATGTCCATACATGTATATTTTTTTGTTGTCTCATGTATTTTTGATATCATTTTATCTTTCTATAATAAGTTGTTTAAATATTTGAGATTTAATATATACCGGTATATTTACATTCCAAATATTTTTTGCATGAAAAGCTACTGCATATATAGCACCATAACACAGACAGGGTACTATAAAAAAGTCTGTCCCAAGTTATTACTTCCATCACTTTTTGATGATTTTTAATAAAAATACACATACCTGTGAAAGAAATGCTGTTGAAATCGATAAAAGGGAAAATATCCAAGATATTTTCATTGACAAATTATCATTTTTCACTCATAAAAGTGCACAAGAACAAAAACAAATTTCTTACGGAGATTTATAATGGGAAATGTTTACATCTTTTCTCCATTCGGAAATTCTCGGGACACCTCGCACAATTTTTCAACGTTATCATCCGGGCGTAATAATGGCTGATGCAATGTAAAATTCCCGTAGACTTCCTATTTTGGGATGTGTATTGAAACCTGAAGCGGTAGAGGGGGCGTTTCAAAACAGATAATCTGGACATTTTTCATATTAGTGGATGAACGTAGTTTGAGCACAAAGGTATTTATGATTATCGAAATATCAAGCAAAAAGTGGTGGAAGCAAAAACCCGGGACAGAGTATAAAAGGTTAAATCACGAGTTAAAATTGGACGTCACAAACGTTGAACGCTGATAAATACAACGTCAAATATAAAATTAAATAAAAATTTACACCCCAATGAGGAAACCCGTCATTTCATTTTAACGTTAAAAAATAAGTATAGTAAATCATTCAAATTAACCCCTTTATCTTTTTTTTATATTAATATTTGTACCCCAAGCCGGCCTCCTTAATCGCTTCTGATTTGTAGATTCGTAAACGATGACGTAAATAACTCTTCGCGACTTCAAAACAAGGTGACGTCATAATATGCAATCAATCAAGGCAAGTAAACAATGCGACGGTTTGCTATCATAACGGTTATTATAGCATTGAATCATGATTTTTTGAAGTATACACTCTCATAACTGCAGCGGTGTGTGCATACAAATTGAGTAACGCGCGTTAGCGCGTTATGAAAATTTGTATGCACACACCGCTGCAGTTATGAGAGTGTATACTTCAAAAAATCATGATTTAATGCTTATATTTACATTTTTTAACTTCTTGCCTTGTCTGCAAATGTGATTCATACCTTAAAATTCCTATCTTATCTTAAGGGTAAGTTAATATTAATGGAAGAGCCACAGTAACAGCCACAAGCGTGAACTTTGATTTTCGCTTGTGACGTTGCAGTTTACAGCGTTCAACGTTTGTGACGTCATAATAAAACTCGTCATTTTAACCTTTGACTACTTGTTGCATTTAGAGGCATTTGAAGATCACAGAATTTAATGTAAAAACACAGTAGAATGTAAATATAAGGATTTGCGAATTACTAAAGGAATGATTCAATATTTATTAGTTTTATACGATATAAAATGGTTTGGGGCAGTTTACGCTTTATAAAAAAGCGTAAACTGTTTCAAACCATTTTATATCGTATAAACCTAATAAATATTGAATTCATTGCTTATAATTTAATTTTTTGCTATTTACTGTAGATAAAATCGGTCATTTGACCCTTAAAATGACATCAAATTGTACAAAATTCAAACGTAACGTCAGGCGGATTGATACATTTTTTGACGTTAGTCTTACTATGACGTAAGCAACATTCTTTTTACGATATAAAATAATTTTTAGCCAATCAGAAAGCGTGTTACAACCAAAATTAAATTATTGTGAAGTAAAATCAGGTAGAACTTAGTTCCTACGGGCGGTGGAATATTACCAGTGACCGTTTGATGCCGAGGATATTTGGGAAATGTACTTAGCGGAAAATTTAATTCGGGAATTCTATGTGAAGCTGAGTTTACGTCATCGTTTACGAATCAACAAATCAGAGGCGAATAATTGAAATAGAGGGAATATTCTCTAGATATTATTCCTAGCCGGTCAACATTAAAAAAATATTGACCGGTCAATATTTTTTGGACGAACTAACATTACAATTATTGACTATTCGTCTATATAGAGTTATATAGTGAGAATATACTACTGAATATAACAATTATATATATATATATATATATATATATATATATATATATATATATATATATATATATATATATATATATATATATATATATATATATGTATATATATTCTTTAAGTTTGACATGGAACAGAATGATTCACTATCAATCATATGTATTCGCCTCAACAAGTTATCAATTTGTAGGAAACAACGAGAATTTAATGGACTTTGTTAACACAAATTGCTAGAGTATTACATTTACAAGTATTAATGTACTCGAACCAATTGACCCAATTTTAAAATGAATAATCTATCTATCTATCTATCTATCTATCTATCTATCTATCTATCTATCTATCTATCTATCTAATAAAAAGTATCTGCTTCTCTGCTGTTTTCTGTTTCAAGGTCCAGTAATAGTTTTTCTATTGCTTTATACACCGGAATATATTGTATAATTTATAATTCATTAGTATTTTATGAATTAGAGAAGCTTAATTTATTTTAAGGATATCATTTTTGGGCCTATCTGTTTGTTAGGTTACTGTATTAATTCATTCTTAAAAGAGTTTTTATTAATCAAAATAGGCATCAATGATTTTTTTTTTCCACTTTCAACCCAAGATGCGAAAAGAGTGGTCAATAACAAATATGCAGATTTGATGAACAAATACATATTGGTTAAAAAATATTGTAAAAACCATCAGATAGATTCATTTGCACGTGCAAATATAATAAAAGCAAATGACCCGCTCTGTTTTAATTATGGAGCTCTGTTCAAGGTCATGCTAAGGAGAGTCTCGACCATTATGAATACTGAGAAGGCGTTTTAGTTAGCATTTGGAAAATCCTATATAAAATGTAGGCGTGTAAAGAGAATTATATTATCATCTTGTAAAATATTAGGTGTAAATGTTGCATTGGGACACTTCTATCATCTCTTTGATTATCTTTCAAGCACATTTTAACGAGCATTAATACCCAAACATTTTATTTATTGTTTCATTTAAAGATGCCATCGATAACCGACATTATTTGTAGAAATATTATAGTTGTTAATAAATAAATGTAAAATGGAGGAACCTTTAAACAAATTTAACATTTGGTTTTCTGTACCTTCTATAAAAGAAACATTAAAGTAGTTTGTTTTGCCTCAGACTAGAATGTCTCAACGTCATTGGATGAAACGCGTCACGTGATTGCCTTACTAATTTCTTTAAAAGGCGAGCGTCAAAATTTATAGGGCAACATGGCGGACGTAACGTTATTTGAACTGATTTTTTACACAAACGTTTGTTTACATATCAAACTTTAGGTCCTCGACAAAACAAAACACTTATTTCGCCTCGCCTTCTATGGACTTTACCGACCCCACAAATTTCTTTAAACAGTCAGTAACAAACCTAATAAGTAATATTAAAAAGTATCCAACAATAACCACAACTGAATGAGTCACTTATGCAGATTTCGTGAATAGGTAAGAAGTTATTGGAAAAGCATTTTAAATACCATATGGTCGTATCATTTGCACGTACACATATAAACTAAGGATGTCAACGGGTATTCGAGTACTTGACTATCGCTCGGTCACGACGATCCTCGACTAAATATTTGTTTATAGTACAGTCTATTACTCGTTATAAAGTGAATAAAATTCGAAACATTTTATTTATTCCCTTTAATCCACTGTTTTTGGGCTACGGTTGAAAAATACATGTAACAGCATTCTTTTCTCTGCATTTTTGGCCCATAAGTTAGAGTCTTGATTTTGTAGATCAATTTATAGTTATGAATAAAATTACGTATGCATGCAATCATGCAATTGTGGAGACCAATTTGATGTTTCTTTCAATCTTAAATATCAGTTCAGTTAACTGTTGGATTAGATGTTATTTTAATTAAAAATTTGAAAATATGATAATTATCTCAATGTATTTGTTTTTATAATCATTAATCTTTACTTCTTAATAATGGAAGGGACAATGACTTAGCGTGGAACAAGACACGTTTGAGTTGCCTAATATGATATGTAGCTTATTTAAGCGTAACAATAACTTACTGAAAATTACAGGTGTGAAATTATTTTGAAATATTTATTTTTCTATCGGTTTGAAATACTTTTCTATCTTACTACCTAGGGGTCGTCTACCATACCTTCCCTTTTTTACATACATTTTCAAATCTCAAACATCAACACATACATGAAGTGATCGTCCATTGTGGTTAATCTGATAATTTTCCTAATTTTCCACTTATGTTTCATAAGTTTGTCAAAATCATAAATACCGTACAAAATACCTTCCTAACTATGTATACTTTGATCCACACATCATTCCCTGTCTAATTTTCTACAGGATAGCATCGTTACAGAACATATTTATATCTTAACATTGAATATTATATTCATGTGACCATTAAAGCACACCAGCATTCGTTGCTTAGACTTATAAGTACGCGTAAGTGTTCAAGAATATGTTGGTAAACTTTGTCCATGTACCATGACATTTGGTACCAAGCAAAGTGAGAGACCTATTAAATTGGTGAAGAAAAAAGTTTATCAACAAACAATGTACATGTACATATTTTACACGAGAACTAAAACTCCGTGTGATTTTATCTGTATTTTTACGGTTCTTTTGTGGTAGTTATCAGTAGATTAAGAGTTTTTCTTTCCATAACTCATTCTGGTAATAATTATTGTAAAGTTATTCCCTTTGACAAATTTACTTGTATATAAAATTGTGACTGAAGTGAGTAGCATTGAAATTCATAATGGGATACCACGGGATACCATTTCAACACTAGTATCTGATCCTTTTTTAAGTTGACATGTTTATTAGACCAAAGAGTATGAAATTTCAACGTTAGTTTTTTTGCAAATGAAGAAATGTTTGAGGAAATGATGGGAACAAACTATTGCAACTCATAATTTTCAGAAATTCAGAAGATGCAGTTCAGGTTTATTTTTAGATTCTTGATTGTGGATTTGTCTTAAATAAAACGCCAAAAATTGCATTTAGGTTCGCTTATGAAATATAATTACTTTTTTTTGCATGTGTTATAATTTCAATATTGTTGATACAAGGAGCGACCACAGGGTTATTTTCTGTTTCAAGGTCCGGTTATAATTTTTCCTATTGATATATGCACCAGAATTAATTCATAAGTATTTTATTAACTAAAGAAACATCATTTTAAAGATCTCATTTTCATGCCTATCTGTTTGTTTAGTTACTGTACTAAATCACTTTTTAAATATTTCTTATTGATTTAAAAACGCAACAATTAATTTATTTTACTTGCAACCAAAAATGCGGCACTGAATGGTCAACTACAAAGATGCAGATTTTATGAACAAAAATCAACAGTCTCGTTTGAAGTCATTTTCGTAAGTTTTATAGTCGATACAACGGCCTTGTCAGCAAATACAATCTTCCACTGGGTCGCATTCTGACTGGCGTTTTTTTTTCTAATTGTTACACCATAATTAACCACCTTATTGTGTACGAACTTTTTCGTTTTTTTACCGACAAAGAGCACACGGCGGGTGTGACCGGTCAGCAGAGAATGCTCACTCCTCCATGATAGCTGATCCTACATCTATTGTTTTTATGAGGTCCGTGTGCGCTCTGCTCCTGTTTTGTAATTTTCCTTTTGACTTTTGAATTTGAACACTGTTCATTACAAAAATATTGTATAAAGCATCTAATTGTTTCATTTACACATATAACTAATTCAAATGACATGTTCTGTTGTTTAATAACGGAGCTTTGTTCAAATTCAGCAATGTGTTAAGGGTAGTCTAGACCATTAGTTTGGTTTGAACATATATTGCACGTACACATAATAAAAATGACCTTTTCTGTATTTTAATTACGAAGAATTTTACAAGACCAGCAACAGAATAAGTGATAGTCTACACCATAAGATGTCAAAATATTTCAGTTTCTGAGAAAATAAATAAAACATTTTGACAGTAAAGAGGGTGATAGAAAAACTAAGAGAAACCTAAAAGTGTGAAATTAATTTGAAATATCTGATTATCAGTTTGAAAAACCTACGTATCTTACTAACTAGGCATGGTCTACCATCCACCCTCTTTGTTATCTACATGTAGATTTTCGAATCTCCAACATCGACACATACAGTAATTTGTTCATTATGATCAATCTGATGATGTTCCTGACAGTATCTCTTTGGGTTGTTGTATCATCCCCTAAGGTTCATGAGTTTGTCAAAATCCTAAATACCGTACTTGTAAACCTGCCATCCTAACTATGTATATTTTGACACATGGATCACAACCCATTTAATTATCTTTAAAGTAGCATCCTTAAAGAGCATTATAAAATTGCATTTTATGCATCCTTAACAGAGCTGATTTTTGTAATGTGACAGTTAAAGGACACCAGCATTATTTGCTTGTACTTTTAAGTACGCGTTGGGCCAAGTATATGTTGGTAAACTTTTTCCGTTTCTCAAGTGATTTGGTGCCTAGCAAAACAAGAGACCAATTTGAATAGTGAGGAAAAACGTTTAATAACAAACAATATACATGTTAATATTCTATGTTCTTCTGATAGAAATACCATCTGGTTGTTTCATTTGCACGTGCAAATATATAATCTGTTCTGTTATTTAATTACGAAGCTTTGTTCAAGATAATCAATGTGTTAAGATGTAGTCTTGACCATTATATTAACTGAGAATGCGTTTTAATTAGCGAAATTAAGAAAATCTATTTTAAAATGTATGAGTGTAAAGAGATTGAAATAATCACCCCATGAAATATTATGAGTAAAATCATCTATCTATCTATCTATCATCTATCTATCTATCTATCTATCTATCTATCTATCTATCTATCTATCTATCTATCTATCTATCTATCTATCTATCTATCTAGTTTAGAGCTGCAGCCGCCAATCTCAACACTTTGACATAATCACTGCATTGTGAAAGATCTATCATCTGTTTAATTGTCTTTTCAGCATATTTTAACGCGTAAAAAACTAACATTACATGTTTCATTCACCGATGTCACCGATAACCGACATATTTGTTGAAATTTTAATAGAATGCAAAATGAAAGTGATTGCAGAGAGTGATTTAGCATCTTTATTTAAATTTAACATTTGTTTTTCTGTACCAACCATAAACAAGAGGCCCATGGGCCATTTCGCTCACCTGAGCAATGATAGACATAATAAAATCAGTTTTATGGAGTCATATACAAAATATCTGAACAAAGTCGTATAATAGATCCTGTATATAAAAAATTCCCCTGCATATTGTTATGTTTATCATTAAGCCCCTTCGTAAAAGGATGATGTTACAGTCATATTACATATTGAGCATTGCAGTTTTCGAGAAAATGATCGGACTTAAACAACTGGTTATATATAGATAATAAACCTACATCAAACCTTGAACACCTTGTGAGGCCAAAGAATTGTCCAGGGGCCAGAGTCTAAACAACAATAGCAACAATAATAACAATAATTCAAAATGCTCACATATAAGTAAAACCATATATAATAACATTTGAGTTTTTGTGGATAATTTTAATGTTTTCCTTTGTAAAATTGGAATCCCCCCCAATGTGGCCCAAGCCTAGTCCTGAAGATTATGATTTTGACAAAATTTTAATCTACACTATCTGAACTGACTTTTCTAGGCAAAAGATTTTTTAAAAAATTTCCTATAAAGGTAAATATAGATGTAAATGTAAAAGTCTGGACCCCCCATTGTTAGGCCCCACCCTACCCCCATTATCATGATTTGAACAAACTTGAATCTTCCATACCTGATGACGCTTCCACACAAGTTACAGCTTTTCAGATTTTATATATATTCCGATGTGAAATTTGATCCCACACTGTGGCCCTTCCCTACCCCATTGGATCATGATTTTATCAAACTTGAATCTATTCTAACCGAAGATGCTTTCACACAAGTTTTAGGTTTTTTGGCCGATCGGTTTCTGAAAAAGATGAATGATTTTTAAAGATTTTTCTCTAAATATTCCTATGTAAAAATTAGACCCCCCCCCCCCATTGTGGCCCACTCTACCACTAAGGATTATGATTTGACAATCTTGAATCTACACTACCTGAGGATGCTTCCAGACAAGTTACAGCTTTTTTAGCTGATCAATTTCAGAGAAGAAAATTTTTAAAGATTTACTCTATATATTCCTATGTAAAAATTCAACCCCCCATTGAGGCCCCACCCTACGTCTGGGGATCATGAATTGAACAAACTTGAATAATTGAATCTACACTACCTGAGGATGCTTCCACATAAGTTACAGTTTTTCCAGATGATCAGTTCCAGAGAAGAAGATTTTTAAAGGTTTAATTTACTCTATATATTCCTATGTAAAAATTCGATCCCCCATTGTGGCCCCACCTTACCCCTGGTGATCATGATTTGAACAACTTGAATCTATACTACCTAAGGATGCTTCCACATGCATGTTAGTTACAGCTTTTCTAACTGATCAGTTTGAGAGAAGATGAGTTTTAAAGATTTACTCTATATATTCCTATGTTAATATTCACCCCCACCCCCATTACGGCCCAGCCCTACGCGTGGGGATCATGAATTGAACAAACTTGAATGATTAAATCTACACTACCTGAGGATGCTTTCTACTAATTTACAGCTTTTCTGGATAATCAATTCCAGAGAAGAAGATTTTTAAAGGTTTAATTTACTCTATATATTCCTATGTAAAAATTCGACCCCCTATTGTGGCCCCACCCTACCCCTGGGGATCATGATTTGAACAAACTTGAATCTATACAACCTGAGGATGCTTCCACTTGCATGTAAGTTACAGCTTTTCTAACTAATCAGTTTTAGAAAAGAAAAGTTTTAAAGATTTACTCTATATATCCCTTTGTAAAAATTCGACCCCCTCATTGTAGCCTCACCCTAAGCCTGGGGATCATGATTTGAACAAATTTGAATATACACTACCTGAGGATGCTTCCACGTAAGTTACTGCTTTTCTGACTGATCAGTTTCAGAGAAGAAGATTTAAACAGATTTACACTGTATATTCCTATGTAAAAATTCGACCTCCCATTGTTGCCCCACCCTACCCTGGGGATCATGATTTGAACAAACTTGAATATATACTACCTCAGAATGCTTCCACACAAGTTACAGCTTTTCTAGCTAATCAGTATTAGAGAAGAAGATTTTAAAAGATTTTCTCTCTATATATATATTCTTATGTAAAAATTCAATCCCCATTGTGGTCCCATCCTACGCCTGGGGATCATGAATTAAACAAACTTGAATGATTTAATCTACACTACATGAGGATGCTTCCACACAAGTTACAGCTTTTCTGGCTGATCAATTTCAGAAAAGAAGATTTTTAAAGATTTACTCTATATATTCCTATGTAAAAATTCGACCCCCCCCCATTGGGGCCCACCCTACGCCTGAGGATCATGATTTGAGGTGGTGTGTGGTAACATTTGAAAATTTTAAAACTCATCATTATATTTTGATTATGATGTACTTTCATACACATTAAAAATTATGTTGTTGGTTTGACAGTAGTCTTGATCACTGCATAATAGTTGTTGTTTTTCTTAACAATGATTTCAAGGATAACAGTATACCTGCATACTCAAGAATTGACACAGAATCTAACTAATAATAATGGAAAGGACCTTTTTATTATTGTTTGGGGAAATGCATGTCTGTAGATCTTTTATGAAATAAATTTACTTTGTGAATTACTATGAATCAAAAATGTTCTATGTATTACATAAAATATCTTACCCTAGTAACAAAATTGTTAATGAGTGATTCATGAAAAGCGACCCCTAACATCAGTTTTAATATGAGTCGGCGATCGCGAGTTGGTCACTTTTAAGGATACATTTGAACATTTTAAAACTCATCATTATAATATCATTCTTATATCATGTCAAACGAAAACGTATTAATATCTCGTTTGGCTGCTAAATTTTTATTGATATTTTTAATTGGGAGGTACTTGTAATATACTTAATAAAGTTTCAATATAATTCCTTAATCATATGACTAAAACCGTTTGTAAAGTAATTTCACGAACTATAAAAAAAAATTGAGCCATAACAAAATGCAAAATAAGTACATCTAGCTACTTAAATGTATAATCGAGATATTTGATGCTTTCTTAAAACTTCTAAATACCGTTATACTCAAAGTAATAATTTTAATAATCAAAATTTGCATATATACTGCTATACATAGCCTAAAAATAGTGTATTACCATATGGATGTTGATCCCATTTCAACAATGTATTTAATGCACAGTACCTTTTACTTTATTTACAAATATAACCGATATCCGACACCAACTGTTATAATAGAATGGGTTTTTACCAAAGAAAATGGCTTCATGAAGGTTTCTGCAGAGTATCTATCAGATAAAGCATACATCACTCCTATTTCTGATTGTCAACAAATACTTTTAAAAATAGATTTACCTTAAAATGAGAAAAGTATGACAAATACTTCAAAAAGAGAAAGGCGTAAAACCATGCATTAAAAGTTTGTTTTCACTGTCTATTCTGTTTATTATCATGCATGGGTTGGGAAAGGTAACATTTCACGAGAGTATGTGTATACTAGTATATAATTTATATCCTTTGATAGCTTTGCATATCGAGTTTATACATTTTAATTATATTTCCTTCTTCATTTTAAAAATTTTATTTGAATATAAATTCATGTATGTAAACTATATCAAACTATTAAGAAAAAAGCAACTTAGCTGGGCGGAATTATTTAGATCCGGATACCGATTTTTCCAATTATTTAAATAAGTGCATCACTCTGTCACTCTCCGCGACATGTTTAAATGTATATATAAATATAAAAACAAAGAGCAGTTCATGTGAGCAATAAAAATTTGTTTAGCAATGTTGTTTTCGAGAAAAAAGATTCCCCCTATATATTTATTTGTTAAACTTTGCACCCAACTTAGGGTTTATTGTTGAATTCGGAGAATTAGGGGTTACCTAAGTTTCTTAGTGCTACTATTTCCCAACTTTAGTTGATGATTTTTTTAAATCATGCTAAATGAAAAAGAAATCCGTAGGTAAAAAATCTAAAAGATAAAATAATGGAAACTGTGAAAATTTGGCGCGTTTTCAAAGAGTTCCCATGGGGAAATGGTAAAATTGATATAATTTGATACTACCCCAAGAAAATCGGGATGAAAACGTATTCTTAAAATATTTGATTTACTAGTCAATCAAGAACTAGCAAGAAATTTCATCAATATATCTATGGTGCAAATTGCATGCATTGGACTCATGTCCTTCTGACATATTTTGATTTTAACAACAAAAATATGCATTACGGGTAGCCAGAAATGGTTTGTTTTGAAGTAGATCATGCCATTTTGTTTCTTGTTTTAAGGAAAGTTTTGTTTCAGAGTAAAGGAAAAAAGATGTATTTGCGTTAATTTTTTCTTTAATACTTTTGTTTTTCTTCTTTTCAGCGTTAAGCAGACGCATAATCACTGCAAACCCTCTACCCATGGGCACTCTATATGATGAAGTTTGAGTCTAAATTGAGTTCCCCAAAGGGAAAGGAAATATGTTCCGAAGAAAAGAAATCGGACGGACGGACGGACTGATCCCAGATAATCTGAAAATTTTGCGGCTCAGAGGAAATAAGACATAACTACACATCAAACATAATTTATATCATATGGCTTCATATGGTTTCGAGTGCGACATACTAGAATATTTTTCCCGAGATGACGTAACACTCCAAAGACTTTGCTGTCACAGAGGGATAAATATTCCCCAATTATCACAGAGGGATAAATATTCTGGTATTGTCGATTGAGAAGCCTTGTTATATATGGTATTATAAGTTTTATAATAGTTTCATATACATGTACTATATTATCTAGTGCTTAATAATTAAAACGACATTTCTCAATATGAATTGCTTATCAAAGATTCTTTTATTTTTAAGCCCGACTTAATCCATATGCAGAACATTTGCACGTCAGAACGACATAACTGTTTCGGGAGGGTAATATTACATTTCGGGTGTAATTTAACTGTTTCCGGGAGGGCAATATCATTGCTCAGGTGAGCGATGTGGCCCATGGACCTCTTGTTTATAGTTGGTACAGAAAACCAAATGTTGAATTTAGATAAACATACTAAATCACTCTCCGCAAGCACTTTCATTTTGCGTTCTATTAAAATTTCAACAAATAATGTCGGTTATCGGTGACATCGGTGAATGAAACATGTAATGTTGGTTTTTTAAGCGTTAAAATATGCTAAAAAGACAATTAAACAGATGATAGATCTTTCACAATGCAGTGATTATGTCAAAGTGTTGAGATTGGCGGCTGCAGCTCTAAACTTTAATGATAGATAGATAGATGAATTTACTCATAATATTTTGCGGGGTGATTATGTCAATCTCTTTACACTCATACATTTTAAAATTGATTTTCTTAATTTCGCTAATTAAAACGCCTTCTCAGTTAATATTATAGTCAAGACTACATCTTAACACATTGCTTGTCTTGAACAAAGCTCCGTAATTAAATAACAGAACAGATTATATATTTGCACGTGCAAATGAAACAACCAGATGGTATTTCTATCAGAAGAACATAGAATATTAACATGTTTATTGTTTGTTATTAAACGTTTTTCCCTACCATTCAAGTTTGTCTCTTGTTTTGCTAAGCATCAAATCACTTGAGAAACGGAAACAGTTTACCAACATATACTTGGCCCAACGCGTACTTCAAAGTAGAAGCAAATAATGCTGGTGTCCTTTAATAACTGTCACATTATAAAAATCAGCCCTGTTAATGATGCATAAAATGCAATTTTATAATGCTCTTTAAGTATGCTACTTTATAGATAATTAGATGGGTTGTGATCCAGTATTAAAATATACATAAGGCAGATTACAAGTATTACGGTATTAAGGATTTTGACAAACTCATGAACCTTAGGGGATGATACAACAACCCAAAGAGATACTGTCAGGAACATCATCAGATTGATCATAATGAACAAATTACATGTACTGTATGTGTCGATGTTGGAGATCTAAAAATCTACATGTAGATAACAAAGAGGGTGGATGGTAGACCATGCCTAAATAGTAAGATACCTAGGTTTTTCAAACTGATAATCAGATATTTCAAATTAATTTCACGCTTTTATGTTTCTCTTAGTTTTTCTATCACCCTCTTAACTGTCAAAATGTTTTATTTATTTTCTCAGAAGCTGAAATATTTTGACATCTAATGGTGTAGACTATCACTTATTTTGTTGCTGGTCTTGTAAAATTCTTCGTAATTAAAATACAGAAAAGGTCATTTGATTTGTTTATATATTTACGTGCAAAATATGTTAAAAAATTGTACTCTTCCGTACCTACACTGTCGCATTAAAATATTCATAGTCTATAGCTATTGGTTTCGCATTAAGTTCTTATATATATATATATATATATATATATATATATATATATATATATATATATATATATATATATATATATGAGGAATTTAAAAGATCATAAGTTGTTTTTAATGAATAAACAAATTGTTTAGACAAGAAAAACAATGAGTTTGAAATCTAGCCGAGAGTATGTATATTTTACATGCAAAACAGAGATGCAGAACAAATTCACATTGTTCTGCCTATCAATTTAAAATATAAACTGAAATATATTGAATTTATTCAAACATTATAAATCTTTCCAAATTTTCCAAATTAAATTAAATAATTAAAAATTAAGTATATAAAATCAATTTTATTTCCCAAATAATTTACAATCTTGTCGTATGCATTTAACATATGAATGAATTTGAATTAATAATCATTAACATCTGTTGCTCTCCGTGTATTTAACAATTTAACGTGGTACGCAAAGCGCTTATTGGCATTGCTTTTCGGGGATGTCACTTCCGAATAAGTGCCACCTATAATCATCTAAAATAATCTGATGACACGATGTCTAATAATAGAATGCAGAGAAGTAGCTACAGTATCGGTGTTAAGGCGAAATAATTCTAAAGATTTGTTTCAAGTGTATGGTATATGAATGACAAATTCTATTGCATGCCATTTTACACTAGTCAGTCTTTTATTTCATATAAAGTTGGAATGTTTTCTTCTGTTATTACACTAGTAGTTAACTGTTTTATAACATTTTTATCTTTCAAAATCCATTAGGGTGTTCTCATTCTCCCCTTTTATAGGGAAATTCTGTTTATTTCTATTCAAATATTTATTTCACTGAAAGAAAATTCCTTACATATAATGAAGTACATTTCTGTTTTTATTGGCACTTTTCTACAGGTATTGCATTAAAACTTGTTCAGATGTACAGATTTTATTTTTTTTCCTCCTGAAAAAAAAAACAACAAAAAATTGCTTATGTGTTCCCAAATATTATTCAATCATTTCTAATTTTAATATATGTATTCAAAAAATTTTATATAGGAGGAAGCTACACCGACACCAATATTTCGGAACTCAGTTTGAAACGCCATTTAAATCTGTTAAAATCATCTTCAACCAACTTCTTCAATTACCGGTAACGCTTTTGTCAAGTTGCTATAAGATTGTGAAACACAGATCCTAGAGTTCGAATCTCGCTTTATTCTGCTTCATGATTATAGTGGCTAGGTAGCAACTAGGTTGTTCAACGATTAGCTATCTAGCCGCTGGGTACATGTAGACATACCTAGCCTAAAATTTTATGACTAAGCATCAAATTCAGGATGGCTTCCTTATTTACCAAGTTGCAACAAACACAAAATTTATATTATTTAAAGCTATTTCGTTCGTATGATAAGTTATAATGAATTTAAACACATATATTTCTGCATGCAATTACCAAATCATGTCGGTGCATCTGTTGATAATTTAAACTTCAAATCAATGAACTAGAGGCTAGGCCAGCTTATCATTTAATAGACCTAGATACATGTTTCTATAACCCAGCGGCTATGCACGCATCTCGGTTATTGAACGCAGTCCTGAATATTGTTTCTTATTCAAAAATGCAAAACCTCGGCTATATATATGACGTATGTAAACGTTTAAATTCATTCATCATGAAACATGTATAATGCAATTAATTATTTGCTCATGAGGTGACAGCGTAGCGCTTGTCAATACTTTCAGTACTTTGATTTATCATTTTGTTTCTACATTTGTACATGATTTCAAAGACTGGCAATCTCTCTCTCTCTCTCTCTCTCTCTCTCTCTCTCTCTCTCTCTCTCTCTCTCCTGTGCTTGTTATCATCGCACATGTATGCGCAAACCACACACTTTGGCAGATCGTGCAATGACCGCATGTATTTTAGAAACGGAGTTTGTTTGTAGTACGGCCGCCGGGGTCTTCAAAAAGATACAGACGATGTGCACTCTGTATAAATGACACACGTGTTCGATGTGCATGCGAAGTAAGGCAGCACTATCTGTGCAAAATAATACGGAGATTTCTGTACCGGTATATATATATATATATATATATATATATATATATATATATATATATATATATATATATATATATATATACGCCAGGGGCAGTTGAAGAGTAATCGAAACTAATATGGCGACCAAATGCTTTTATGAATTAAAAACAGGGGAAAAACAACCTCCTCGCTAAATTAATCGCGAACATTTAGAAAGCAATACATTTGACAAAACAAGGCTCTCTGTGAAACTATATTGTATACCGGAAGCTGTGTTATAGTGTTGTTTTATTTATAGTAACTTTGAAGATTTGCCTGCCTACAGCCAGGACTTTGTTTTCAGTAGAGCCCAGCTATATAAATATCACAAAAAACATGTGAATTTCTGATAACTATTACAATCAAACAGTTAATCATATAATTAAATTTATGATACTTTTTAACAAGAATAGAGACTCGTGATATTGTATGTTCATTTATGAATATTTACATTCACACCTCTATTTCTATTGGAAATTGATTGTATATTCATAGCTCTGTAGAAACGTACAGGACTAAAATCTACACGCCCCGTTTGTCGATTGGTTAAAACCTTCAACAACCTAAGAAAAATCACGGACTGCAGGAAATAATCATGATGATGTCAGACTAAAGTTCCCAATAAAGATGACTTGGCTATTTCTTTTATGTTACACACTGATGTACTTTAATAATAATTTAATAAAATGCATTCGTTGATGATTCATGTGGGTTATTAAGGTAGCGATCATTGCAGAATGCAATTTTGCCATCTTCATATCCCGCATGAATCACCAAAGAAAGCATTTTATTGTTTAATTAAAACGTAACAGAAACCCTTGGCTAGCGAAGATGTAAAGCTACCGCATGCGTTGCCTTTCTGTTTCACTATATCAAAATATTAGCCCGTATTCTCGGACTCCATGCCAGAAAATATAGTTGGTTAGTTACGTCATTCTTATACATGTACATGTTGTCATGGTTGTCGACGGCCAAAGAAATTTTTACAATCTTTCTTTAAAACGCTTTAAAGTTACACCAATGTAATACATGTATATAGATCTTAATTAATTTGTTTGCCACTTTATAACTAATGATGATTTCTTCATCGGCATTACCTATAATTTACTCTCTCTCTCTCTCTCTCTCTCTCTCTCTCTCTCTCTCTCTCTCTCTCTCTCTCTCTCTCAAGTCACGAGATAGAATATTTAGCGACTGCTGATTGAATGCAAAAGTGGGTTATGTTCTAAATCAGAGTACGCACAGTGTACGCACTTTCCAGGCACGGAGCATCGTTTTTGAAAGTGGGGAAGGGGGTGAGGGCAGACTGATCCAAAAAGTCTTGACAAGCAAAGAAAAAAAAAGGAAATGAGTCCAAGTGTCTATTGAGCCCTTTTCAGCAAAATGTCTAAAAGTTCTAAAAACTGAACATGAATCTACGAATTGAATAAAATACTATAAAACCATAAATACATTAGGCGTTTAAATTATTTTAAATATTTTACAAATGATATAACTGCGATCTGATTACTCGGATTAATAGAATCATTCGTAATTATGAGTGTGGGATAGTGAAATTCCACCGAGGGGACAAGATTCACGGTCTAGAACGAGGCTCTGCCGAGGTGAAATTTCACTACCTCACACGAGTATATAATGAATGATTATTTTTCTCGCATTATTTTACATTAAAAAACGATGGCTGACAACTTTTTGTTATGACGTTCAAAAGATTACTCTTGGGTTATCCCTCTGCGTGCTTCAAATAGTGCTGCACAGTCATGAAGAGAGCATACGACAGTTTTTTCATAAAAATATGGTGAATTTGTAATTAATTAAGCAAAACAATTACTTAGTGGACAATCTCAATCAATCATTTTACTTTGCCCTACAGCAGACAACGTTTGTTTACATTCTAAAGCGGCGTAGTAATACACAGTGTAAGACAGAAAAATCTCACACTACTCACTCGCACTGGACAAACCGATCTCACAGTGATAATGCGAGAAAATGTAATTTTTCAAAATAAGATATGGTAATCATAATATTTAATTATATTAATTGCGTTATTGTTATGAAATAAGAAGCTGAAGCTGGCAATGTGAATAGTTTTTTATTTTCGTATTCATTATCTAAAAGGTTAAATGTCCTTTTTCACAGCAAATATAACACTGTGCCGAATAATTATGACAGTGCCAAGGTGGCAATTTTTGCATCCGCTTATGCATCCACTTAAGATGCAGTTTCGGAAAAATCCATATATACCAAGTGATAGACCATTGTCTAGGGAGTATAAAACCACTTTTGTTTTTAGTGTGTTGCACCTGACAGGTGAGATATTTACCTTTCAAAATTAATAACCCATAGAAAAATGATATTTCCTATAGGAATACTGTTATTTTCTGTGGGAAAAATTATTTTCCTGTAGGAATTTAGTTTTGAAAGGTAAATATCTCACTGACAGGTGAGATAAAATGATAACAAAGGTGGTTGTAAACTCTGTAAGCAATGGTATATCATATGGCATGTTTGAATTTTTCGATATATGCAGCTTAGAAGGGTGCAAAAATTGCACTGGGATAATTATCCCGCACAGTGTTATACATAAAATGCTGTTAAATACTCATCCAGACCTGAATCTTTCAGAATTATTTAATTGCATCTTTAATTAATGGATCTTTAATTTCCTTGTAGATTCAGCGTCAAAAGTGTTATTTTATAACAATAACGTATTGCTATGTTTTCTGTTTATGAATCATTGCTTACAACAGGTGGTATTGACAAAACACAACACAAAGTTCAACCCGTTACATCCGTTACATTCCTAATACGTTTAACAATAATTTAAAATCTTTGTTTTAAAGGGTTTAATACGTAATGTTGATTCATTTTTGGGATTAAAAACATTATTAAATGACAAGTTTTACCGCCCGACGAAGTTAACATTGAAATAAATGGGAAAAGCATATTTTCTAACTATATCTTCAAAGTGTTTGTGAATTTTTTTATAATGAGAAGTTGCACCAGTTTCCTCTTTCAAAAAAAAAATCATAATTTACCTCATGATTTCTGAAAAATATTGTTCCTTAGTCCAAGAACGGTAAACCTATTTAAAAAGCTTTTACGAGAATAATGTTCAACTTGGTAACTACCAACAGTCTCTTTGGTTTATTATTACTTAAAGTCATTTTAAAAGACATGGTTAACCTATTTCTAGTATTTAAGTTTAATCAAAATTATCAAATTCTCCTCAGTCATACATTGAATACGTGTACAATAATATTACTTTTTAATATTTTGCATAATGCATTGAATGTTTTAACATGCATGGAGAATGTAATAGAGTATTTATTACATTAAGTAAGTATTGCACCACTAAGCTTTTGATTTAAAAATGAAAATGGAAAGTGATCAAATTAGAAATACAGAAAATGCGAAATTTGGCAACATTTACATGACTGTACAATCAGCTCAAAAATATATTAAACTTTTATTGAAGAGGATCTCTCAAATGTCTTTATATGTACTTTGAAAACATGTCATAACAGTCCCATGAAGCGTGGCTTTATATCTCCAACTAGTTCAAATTATAGTAAAAATTTACATTTCGAATCCCCCCATACGGACAAAAAAGGTAAGAGGACACATTTAAAGAACAAAGACGATTCAGGATGTAGGAAGAAATTCATTAACAGTGATATCCATTAACAGTTCTTAATATTCCTTAATTATCTTCGTTCATTCGTCACAACAAATTGTAACGCATGATTTGCAAAAGTTGTTCATTTTCATTAACATCCTCATTGCAAATGATATTTAAAGTAAGAGAGTTTAGAAAGACAATTCAGGGAAACTAAGTGTAGTTCATCTTCAACTGTACAACAATTCCAACCACAAAACAGCTTCAAATCGTCTTTCTTGGAGAAAAAGTCGGAAAAACTTGTTATACAGGTCATTTCAAGACAAAACAGATACAACGCTGGGTTTTCTCTATTTCTGACAAATTTGGTCGAAAAAGAAAAAATAAATTACTTGAAGAAAAAAACCCCGATTATGAACGACAGGTCAAATGCAATAAAAACAATTTTTACTACTGATGTAAACATGCATATTTACAATTGTCATGTAAACTTTAGGTTAACAATTGCGTCTTATCGCCATCTTATACAACCAATACTTTTTAATCATAATGTCATCGGAAGCAAACACAAAACAACCGCCAACGCGGATACATCATTGAACAAAAAGGACCAATAGACGACGTGGATTAAATGGATCTTTGGAAGTTTTTAACATGTAATTAAGAATTGATATGCTTAATTTGTAGTGCTGCATGCATCATGCCTTAAATGGAGAAAGTACACAGACGGAGGGTCTTGTGTTGATCACGTCCGATGCTCTTGCTTTTTGTTAGCAAGTTGGATACATCGTTTGAGATAAGGATCTTTCCGTATTTCACGCAATATTGTATTATTAATGATTGACATTCATCCACTTATGCAAAATAATTATATTATTAAATGATGATTATTCAACGATATACTTGTTTTGCGTTTTTCGCTTATAAATATAATAAGTGGATGAAAATTTTGACCGTTAATGATATATTTTTGAAATTGTAGTTCGTTAATGATAAAATTATATTATTAACTGTCAGGATTTTAACCACAAATGCAACTCTATATCATTAGTTGAAACAAATCAATACAGATTGCTACATATATTATTGTGAGAAACTTTAAAAATAATGAAACAATAGCAATTTTTTTGCGTCGATCATTATAAATTTTTTTTGAGTTAATAATGCATGCGCTTCCAGTGAAACAACAGTTATTTGTTCGACTTTTCAAAAGCACCAATCCTGTTACTTTGTTTGTTATTTTGTTTCACACCACTACAACAAAGGCATGGTCAGTATCTCGTGTGGACATTTCAATAAAAATCCCATCAAATTTTACTTAATTAAAATATGTTTTATTATCTATTGCATTTTTACATTTTAACCCCCACCCAACAAAATTTTTCAAAACGGCAAGTCGTTTAGAGGCATTGTTCATATTTTTGGATATTTAAAGGAAGTTTTAAAGAGAGATGTAAAGATTTAAAAAATATTTTGGGCGCAATGATCGATATCTAACAGAAGACATATAATTGAGATCAATAATTTAGATAATTACATGTCCATATTAAATCTCAATTAAAGGAGAAACATTGGAAATACTTATATATATATATATATATATATATATATATATATATATATATATATATATATATAATGGTATCTAAAAATACTAAACCACCTTTTAAAAAGGTGTCTGCCCTATCCCGGTAGATAGAAAAATAATGTTATCTTTCAAAATGCTCAAAATTTAAATGCAAAATAAATCTTGAAACAGCTAATATATAAAAAAAAAATTTAACTCAAGTTGTTAAAAAAATATTATATTAAAATAATTTATTTTGAGTAATTATTATTCATCAGTCGAGCAAGAGAAAGCGAACAACACTCACTTTTTAAAGATGCTCTTCTCTCTCTCTCTCTCTCTCTCTCTCTCTCTCTCTCACACATTTTTCGGAAAGAAAGATAAACATGACGCAACTTAATTGTAAGAAAACAACTTTAAGAGTCATTTCTCTTGTATTAGCTTTAAATTAACTAATATATATTTCTACATGTTTCATAACAGATTTTTGCCGATACCAAATGACATAGTTCACACCAAGTCCAAGTTACGCAGATAAGTGTCCATGTTATTGTAAGCATAATCATTTCGGTCAGAATTGGCAATGGTTAGTAAATGTCTAATCATTGCTGCATCTTGGTTTGTAAAAATAAAATCCCACTAAGGCCTATATGAACGAATAAAAGCTGTTTAAGGGAATGAATTATAGTAAACAAATAGATAAGCATTGGAATGAAATACTAATAAATTACAAGATGTGCAACATATTCTGGTGTATAGATTATAACCGGACGATAAAACCGTACATAACACAGAAACTGCTCCTAAGAACGACAATACATGACTATAACACATAACATGACTAATACATAGAGAATGATATTCACTTCAAAGACAACATGACTATAACACATAGAGAATGATTATCACTTTAAAGGCATACCAAATAACCCCAGCCTTTGAAACTTAAGCGGATATACAATCACACATGAATTCTGAACTCTAATAATTGGGAGATGCAAAATCTTGTTCCCATCCCTTTCTTAAAAAATATGAACGATTCTTCCATTTTCATATTCTTTGTCTTCAAAGACATGTCAACTTAAAAATGACCAAATCTTATAATGGAATTCTACTTGCTATCCACTTCAGTCAACGATTTTGGATACAGAGGAATTAAATTAACAATCCGCATTACCAGGATATATTGTGGAGAAAATTGCCCTTCTGTTGAATTGGGTTAAAGATAATTTTAAATTAATGATAACCAACGCAAAAGAGATATTGATATAATCTCAAAGAGTTAAATTTCTCGAGTGAAACATGTACTAAGTATATTGTTTAACTTCTTCATAGCTATTCGATTTGGTCCCTTGCTTCGCTCAGCACCAAATCTCTTGGTATTTGGAAAAAGTTTACAACAATAGTTCCATCGTTGGTAACCCCCCCCCCCCCCCCCCCCGTGTGATTCACTATTCCAACTTAAAATAAATCTGACAATTGTCTTTTATTAATTATTAAAAACAATCACTTGCCGCATCTTTCTGAAGCTAAATAACGTTTACTTTTTGTTACTATCTTCCCGAAATCAACATTAGGATTCGGCAAAAGAAAAAAATATATTTTTTAAATCCAAGTTATAATTGTCATTTTATTTTTAAACTAAAAAAAGACACTCTGTTGTGAAAGAATTCAATTTATCTAATAAAAATATATATGGAAATTACAAAGATAGATAAACATACATCTAATAAAAATATATATGGAAATTACAAAGTTTGATATATTTTGACATATTTTTGTTATTTCATGGATAACTGGCTTATTTTTCTTTTTCGAACTTTAAAGTCCTATTTGTTGCACTTAAAAAGCTAAGAAAATAAAGGTTTTCTTTCTACAGCCTTTAGAACAAGTATATCCCCATTACGCTTAATCAACTTTACCTTTTTGAAGGGGTAGTCCGGTGATTAAATTAGTATTTTTTGTAAATTCATTAGTATATGTTTATACATGTACATCAATGCATGCACGAATACAATAATTTGAATGGTAAAGTAGACAAAAATCAAAACCTTCTATAGACATGCAGCTATTAACAAAAGGTGTATAGATTAATTTTTGAGTCTTATTTAATGACACTTATATATTTTCAATGTAGTGAGTACAAAACAATGAAGATGTCATATGAGTAAGGACACACATTAAAAAGAAATTGCTGTTTGGTGGAAAATGCATGTATTACGATAGCAAACACTAAAGAATTTTTTTAAAAGTCATTAAGAGGACTTGATGGCCGTTGTCATTATTAAGACAATATTATTCTCCTGTATAACGATATAGTAAAATATTTAAAATTTAATAAAAACCACTTGGCTGTTTTCTTTCTAAGTGATAGTTTATGACTAAACAAATCATATAGGAAAATTTGCGGAAGATCTGATGTTTAATTTGTTGACCACCCAGCCTCCTTAATTGCTATTCATAGTGTAGTAACAACGATTGATATTCTGCGGACGGGGTACTAGTGAGTTTCGTTCGATTGAAGAAAACAAACATGGCGTGTTCCTTTGTGTTTGACACACAACAAAGACAGTTTTAAGTGAAAAACTTTATTGCAATTCAAAAACCTATACATGCATATATACAAGTAGTAAAGCAAAATATTCAACTTTCATTACAGAGTGAATATACTAAATCTTGCATGGATATTTTCCTTGATTTATGCTTGATTCGTTTAAGAGTGTGTTTTTTACATTTTGAAACATTTCTATTTTCCAGAAAACATTCATCAGATTTAACATAATGTCTTAAGATGATTTGAAAGAGGCATCTCATGTTGCAGTTTAGTTTGGCACTCGTTTCTGTAAACCAGAATAAGTTGTGTTTGATCGATGTCCGTAATACTTCGTCTGTAGAAACTTGTCGGTCACACTTCTTGTCTATTTTGTTTCCAACAATGACGATTCGTTCAAATTCTTTTCATGCAAAACAAACAAAGACTAAATTAGATAGTGAACAACGAAATAAAATGCATCCAAGATTTTTAAAACTTTATCAAGATTAAGACAGAAAAAAAATCTGTGCACATTCAAAAATTATCTTTTGCAATATTTGTTTGGGCTTATTTGATCTTTACCTTTTATTTCTTTTATTTCTTCGCATAATGTCAAAGCTTGTTCAAATGATTTGCTGTCATCCACTGCGTACATCACGACAAAGTAATCTCCAGTTTTAATGTTAACAGTCCTCATGGCTGGAAATTCGTCACTGCCACATGTATCGAGAATGTGAACTTGTTGGAATATCCCATCTAAAAAACGCAATTATAATCAACAATAGTTAATATATAAAATATATGAAGATGAAAAAAAACATGTGAACAGAAATTCTGTTTTGCAATTTTTTTCTATCAATTACATATCACAGAAACTACATGTCACGTAATATTAAAACGTCATAAAATTAACGTCAGATCAACTTACTTGGAAGAAAAACGGTTTCATTGTAACATTGTGCCAAAGTCTCCTCGGTCTTATCTTGGAATGTTCCGTAAAGAAATCTTTTGATTGTGCTCGATTTGCCGACTCCATTCGTTCCGAGAAAAACTATTCGAAGAGGTTTCATTATATTTTCTTCTTATTTGATTCTCTTTTCACAATATTATATGTGAGTGTAGATATTTCAATTCACGATCTTTATATTTTGTAAGTTAACTGTCAATCAGATTTAAAATGAACCCCCTTTGCTTTCAATCTGCCAATATACTTGACTTAATATAATGAATAGGTGGGATAAATACATGCACTGTTAATTAGTTCAATATAGTTCATTAACACTTTGATTTCAATACCCTCTTATTATTTACTCCCACAAACCAACTCGTGCTCATGTATTTGTAGAACATCAGACAGCTTGTGAAAGCCTCACTCAACGTTTGCGTGATTGTGCCATATAAACACGTACACTGAACTTGACTTTTTTGTTGAATTTATATCAATAAAGATAGCATATTGTAGAATATTGATATTGTAATTGCATAAAAGTTTAAGACAGGGTATCAACTAAGACACCGAATACCATTGGCTTTCACGTGCTCTGATTGGTTCGAAGCACCTTCATGTATGTGAAAAAACCTATTTGGTATATCGTTTCACATGTAGTATGAATTGCTTTTAGTTTCTATTTGTACAGGTGTTGTAGAGAGGTTTTCCCCCATAGAAGCTCCCTCCACCCCCCCCCCCCCCCCCGAAACCTGCTATATAGTAGCCTTTCCCCCCCCGGGGGGGGGGACCTACTATACAGTAGTTTTCCCCCATAGTAAGGTTTCTCCTCCACGTTTTTGGTTCAGATTTTATAAAAATTATTAATGGAAACCCAATAAGGGTTAAAATCAATGTTTGTACACCCCAGGTTGCATATATATATTTGTTTTGCCTCGGACCAGAATGTCTCGACGTCATTGGATGAAACGCGTCACGTGATTGCCTTACAATTTTTTTTAAAAGGCGAGCGTAAAACTTTATAGGGCAACATGGCGGACGTAACGTTATTTGAACGGATTTTTTACACAAACGTTTGTTTACATATCAAACTTAAGGTCCTCGACAAAACAAAACACTTATTAGGTTTGTTACTGACTGTTTAAAGAAATTTGTGGGGTCGGTAAAGTCCATAGAAGGCGAGGCGAAGCTTAAACAGTCAGTAACAAACCTAATAGGTAATAATATCACACCCCTCTCCGGCAAACTTCGGATGTTATATCACACCCTTTTCCGTTTATCATCGGCTATTTTTACGTAGAGTTCGGTATGCGTCGTTCAACTCCGATCTCCGAGTATGACGTCAAATAGTTACGTCAACGTTAACTTGGTATACAAACAGCTGGCGCAAAAAAATCAGGGAAGTTTATTAGAGATGGAATATATAGACACGAAGCGATTTGTTAACAATAATAATTCATCACATGTTTCTTTCATATTTTCTATAAGCATATGATATAAAAATCATAACATGGCAATTTTTATATCGCATTCTATATTAGCCCGAGGTCGCTGTATATCAGCCCGAGAGCCGTCGGCTCTCGGGCTGATATACAGCGACCTCGGGCTAATATAGGATGCGATATAAAAATTGCCATGTGATAATCGATATATAACGGTTATAAGGATTTGCGAATTACTGTGAAGTAAAATCAGGTAGAACATCTGTAACTTAGTTCCTACGGGCGGTGGAATATCACCAGTGATCGTTTGATGCCGAGGATATTTGGGAAATGTACTTTGCGGAAAATTTAATTCGGGAATTCTATGTGAAACTGAGTAAATATCTATCTATCTATCTATCTATCTATCTATCTATCTATCTATCTATCTATCTATCTATCTATCTATCTATCTATCTATCTTTCTATCTATCTATGAGCTTAGGTTTAAAGAGAATAACAGTTTTAAGCTGAATGCCAAAAATGTGTTAAGAGGTAGTCTAGACCAACATAAAAACTGAGAAGACGTTTAGTCACCGAAATTAATAAAATCCAATATAAAATAAAGGAGTGTGAAGAAAGTGCTATAATCACCTCGTGGAAATATAATGTGTAAAGTCATCTATCTATCTATCTATCTATCTATCTATCTATCTATCTATCTATCTATCTATCTATCTATCTATCTATCTATCTATCTATCTATCTATCTATCTAACTAATAAAAAGTATCTGCTTCTCTGCTGTTTTCTGTTTCAAGGTCCAGTTATAGTTTTTCCATTGCTTTATACACCGGAATATATTGTATAATTTATAATTCATTAGTATTTTATGAATTAGAGAAGCTTTATTTTAAGGATATCATTTTTGGGCCTATCTGTTTGTTAGGTTACTGTATTAATTCATTCTTAAAAGAGTTTTTATTAATCAAAATAGGCATCAATGATTTTTTTTCCACTTTCAACCCAAGATGCGAAAAGAGTGGTCAATTACAAATATGAAGATTTTATGAACAAATACATATTGGTTTAAAAATATTGTAAAAACCATCTGATAGATTCATTTGCACGTGCAAATATAATAAAACCAAATGACCCGTTCTGTTTTAATTATGGAGCTCTGTTCAATATCATGCGAAGGAAAGAGTCTAGACCATTATGAATACTGAGAAGGCGTTTTAGTTAGCATTTGGAAAATCCTATATAAAATGTAGACGTGTAAAGAGAATTATATTATCATCTTGTAAAATATTAGGTGTAAAATTATCTATCTATCTATCTATCTATCTATCTATCTATCTATCTATCTATCTATCTATCTATCTATACACGTAGACACAAATGTTGCATTGGGACACTTCTATCATCTGTTTGATTATCTTTCAAGCACATTTTAACGAGCATTAATACCCAAACATTTTATTTATTGTTTCATTTAAAGATGCCATCGATAACCGACATTATTTGTAGAAATTTTATAGTTGTTAATAAATAAATGTAAGCACACAATTAGCTATACTCTGTCCCAAATTTCCAAGATTTCTCAGTCGAAACGCCCTGTTAGCTTATCAGGTTTCAATACAAGGCTAAAAAATGTGATGTCTACGGGGATTTTGTATTGCAGTAAGCCCGGATGATAACGTTGAAAAATTGCGCGAGGTATTCCGAGTGATTCCGAATGGATAAAAGATGTAAACATTCCCCATTATAAATGTCCGTGAAAAATGATAATATGTCAATAAAGATATCTTGGAAAATTTCCCTTTCATCGAATTTAATTGCACTTCTTTCACAGGTATGTGTATTTTTATTAAAAATCGATCAAATGTGCTGCATAAATATCTTGGGACAGACTATAAATGCAAAATGGAGGAACCTTTAATCAAATTTAACATTTGGTTTTCTGTACCTTCTATAAAAGAAACATTAAAGTAGTTTAAAAGGTATCCCACAATAACCACAACTGAATGAGTCACTTATGCAGATTTCGTAAATAGGTAAGTAGTTATTGGAAAAGCATTGTAAATACCACATGGTCGTATCATTTGCACGTACACATATAAACTAAGGATGTCAACGGGTATTCGAGTACTCGACTATCGCTCGGTCACTAAATATTTGTTTATAGTACAGTCTATTACTCGTTATAAAGTGAATAAAATTCGAAGCATTTTATTTCTTCCCTTTAATCCACTGTTTTTGGGCTACGGTTGAAAAATACATGTAACAGCATTCTTTTTTCTGCATTTTTGGCCCATAAGTTAGAGTTTTTCCATCGGTAACATAAATGTATATTTAAAAGCGGTAAATATATTAGTATCCAAGATCTCTTTTGATTTTGTAGATCAATTTATAGTTATGAATAAAATTACATATGCATGCAATCAAGCAATTGTGGAGACAAATTTAATGTTTCTTTCAATCTTAAATATCAATTCAGTTAACTGTTGGATTAGATGTTATTTTAATTAAAAATTTGATAATATGATAATTATCTCAATGCATTTGTTTTTATAATCATTAATCTTTACTTCTTAATAATGGAAGGGACAATGACTTAGCATGGAACATTAAGTTGCCTAAGATGATATGTAGCTTATTTAAGCGTAACAATAACTTACTGAAAATTACAGGTGTGAAATTATTTTGAAATATTTATTTTTCTATCGGTTTGAAATATTTTCTATCTTACTACCTAGGGGTCGTCTACTACACCTTCCCTTTGTTACATAAATTTTCAAATCTCCAACATCAACACATACATGAAGTGATCGTCCATTGTGGTTAATCTGATAATTTTCCTGACTGTGCCTGTTTGGATTGTCGTATTCTCCCCTAATGTTTCATAAGTTTGTCAAAATCATAAATACCGTACAAAATACCTTCCTAACTATGTATACTTTGATCCACACATCATTCCCTGTCTAATTTTCTACAGGATAGCATCGTTACAGAACATATTTATATCTTAACATTGAATATTATATTCATGTGACCATTAAAGCACACCAGCATTCTTTGCTTAAAGTTTTAAGTACGCGTAAGTGTTCAAGAATATGTTGGTAAACTTTGTCCATGTACCATGATATTTGGTACCAAGCAAAGCGAGAGACCTATTTAATGGTGAAGAAAGAAGTTTATCAACAAACAATGTACATGTTTTACACGAGAACTAAAACTCTGTGAGATTTTATCTGTATGTTTACGGTTCTTCTGTAGTAGTTATCAGTAGATGAAGAGTTTTTCTCTCTCCATAGCTCATTCTGGTAATTATTATTGTAAAGTTATTCCCTTTGACAAATTTACTTGTATCTAAAATGATGACTGAAGTGAGTAGTATTCAAATTCATATTGGGAAACCATTTCAACACTAGTATCTGATCATTTTTAAAGTTGACATGTCTATTAATTAGACCAAAGAGTATGAAATTTCAACGATAGTTTATTTGCAGATGAAGAAATGTTTGAGGAAATGATGGGAACAAACTCATAATTTTCAGGAATTCAGAAGATGCAGTTCAGGTTTATTTTGAAATTCTTGATTGTGGATTTGTCTTAAATAAAACGCCAAAAATTGCATTTAGGTTCGCTTATGAAATATAATTACTTTTTTTGCATGTGTTATAATTTCAATATTGTTTATATAAGGAGCGACCACAGGGTTATTTTCTGTTTCAAGGTCCGGTTATAATTTTTCCTATTGATATATGCACCAGAATTAAATGAATTAGTATTTTATTTACTAAACAAACATCATCTTAAAGATATCATTTTCATGCCTATTTGTTTGTTAGTTACTGTACTAAATCATTTTTTAAATATTTCTTATTGATTTAAGAACGCAACATTTAATTTTTTTTACTTGCAACCAAAAATGCGGCACTGAATGGTCAACTACAAAGATGCAGATGTTATGAACAAATATCAACAGTCTCGTTTGAAGTCATTTTCGTATGTTTTATAGTCGATACAACGAACTTGTCAGCAAATACAATCTTCAATATTCAGAAACTGAAATATTTTGACATCTAATGGTGTAGACTATCACTTATTCTGTTGCTGGTCTTGTAAAAATCTTCGTAATTAAAATACAGAAAAGGTCATTTGATTTGTTTATATATGTACGTGCAAAATATGTTAAAAAATTGTACTCTTCCGTACCTACACTGTCGCATTAAAATATTCATAGTCTATAGCTATTGGTTTCGCATTAAGTTCTTTATACAATGTATATATCAAGAATTTAAAAGATCATTATTTGTTTTTAATGAATATACAAATGGATTTAGACACAGAAAAAAAAAACCGAGTCTGAAATCTAGGCGAGACTATGTATATTTGGCATGCAGAACAGAGATGTAGAACAAATTCACATCGTTCTGCCTATCAATTTAAGATATAAACTGAAATATATTGAATTCATTCAAACATTATAAATCTTTCCGAATTTTCTAAATTAAATGAATAATTAGAAATTAAGTAAATATAATCAATTTTATTTCCCAAATAATTAACAATCTTGACGTATCCTTATGGATTTGAATTAATAATCATTAACATTTGTATGCTCTCCGTGTATTTAACAAAAATATGTTTTCTTTTTTATCATTTTGTTTCTACATTTGTACATGATTTCATGAATAAGAAAAAAATATATAAAACAAAGAAAAAAGAACCAAGATTTCTTATAATCTGAATAGAAAAATTGATGAAATAAAAATCTTTACTTGGTGAAAGAGCTGATAACATTTCTTGCTGGCATATGGATGGGGAAGTACACTGTCGCCATAATGATGCAACGTTCATCAGTACAAGTTGACTATATATGAACATCCGAAAGTCAGTAGAATTATTTCTCCGTTCTTTTTAATTCAAAAATGCAAAATTGTCAAATCAACCGAGAATAGCCAATGGAGGTCTAACAGATTTTTAAAAAATCTTTAGACAATGAAAATAAATATATGTCAATCAGTCATTCCATTTCAAAAATTGCGTAAACTTATTTGGAAGAGATATTAAAACAACTGTTTGATACACATAATGGTTGTGTGAGTTATTTAAAGCTGAATACAATGTTATTGATTAACAATGAAGTTGGATGAGGATGGTTTGATGGTTGTCTAGACACATCCTTATCATTTGTCAATTACGATCGGCACAACATAATTACAAACATTCTCATATTATGAACAACGAATGTGTAATATATTAAAAAAATCCATAAAAGGTCTAGCGAATTAACTAGAATAACTTGCAAATTGTTTATGAAACGTTAACTAGTATTTATTACTCATTTTATTCGTGTTTGGTGTAATTAAGGATCATCCACACCCCGTGACATACTTTTAAAAGACAGCACGTCTCAACATGGTGATTTTATGTCGACTTAGGTACATGTATTTGTCAAACTTTGTAGCATACTGGTGTGGCGCTTTTCACGACTGATCTCAATTTCGAAAACGGCAGGAACTTATGTTTACTTGTACATGTATGTTTCAAACATTTTGAAAATTATGTTTTTCCCCATCATTTTCAAGTCTTACCTAGAATATCACACCTTAATAATATAACCTGTTTGTGCTTGTCTGAGAAACTTTTCCTAGAGATTGGCCCTTAAACTAAATTATTTTTTCCGAATGTGTTGTTGCGCTTTTGCATTTAATGTTTTTGATACACCCCCACACAACTTTATCGTCAATGACAATGACAATGATAATCTCTTTATTCTCTTAACTGCATAAATTACAGTGTTGAGAAGAATCAATGAATAATAATACATATAATACATTGCATGCATTGGAGAGTGACAATGAAAAAAGGGGGGAAAAAAAGAAAAAAGGAAAAGGAAAAAAGTATGATTGGTAGTTAACCTAGAGAACTAACTCTCTCAATTATAACTTTAATGAATTTACAAAGTTTAATCAACAATATTTATTATTATTTGTATTAAATAGTTGTTGAAATTTGTAAACATTTGGTTGTGTGTAAAAATATGAAGGTATGTATAAAACTGTCTTATCTTTAATTGTTATATCTGTACAATGAAATAAATAATGAAATTCATCTCCTATCTCATTACAGTTACATATGGTACATATACGGTTTTCACGAGGTATATCATACCATCTACCTCGTTCTATTGGCAGTTTAAGCATTAGATGTTCTAAAAAATACCAAAAAATTCTGATATTTAAAAGGCAGAACCAGTAAGTATTTTTCCAAGAATAACGCGGTTTTAAAAATTCTATAGTTAATACCTTTTGATGAATTATACATTTCACTATTCCATGACTGCTTGAATTGGTCCAGAAGTATATGAAAAACAGATTTCTTAAGTAACTGGATATTTACATTTTGTTGGTACAAAATAAAAGATAGACCACAATCATTCAATATTTTAACAATAAATTTAAACCAGGGTCTGTTCATTTTACCCATTACATACTGTAATTTTGACAAAACTTTGTGAAAAAACAAGTTTGCTCCAAAATGCAATCATGCTGACTTTAACATTAATTATTAATGGATATCGTCCGAGTTCCCCATAAACCATATAATTTGGTGTTGAAGACTTTAGGTTTAATATATGTTTACAAAATTTCAAATGTAACTTTTCAACCAAGGCAATATTACCAAATCCCCAAACTTCACATCCATATAGTAAAATAGGTTTCACAATTTTGTCAAACATATCTAATTTACAATCAATTGACATATTATGTTTTCTACATTTGCTTTTTACACTATACATAGCTTTTGTAGCCTTTTCACAACGTTCTTTCACATTGAGTTTGAATGATCCGTTTTTACAAATATGTACTCCAAGGTATTTAAAATTATCTACAACTTCTAGACTAATGTCCCTGTACGTAAATGAATAATCAACATGAGATCTACCTTTGTTAAATATGACAATTTTTGTTTTATCACTATCAACTTTGAGGTGCCAGCTTTTACAATATTTTTGAAAAACATTAAGTTGATGTTGAAGATCATCAGGAGATTCTGATAATAATATTGTATCATCTGCAAATAATAGTACAAAAAGTCTTAAATATAAATTACATTTGTTTTCTAATGGATATGATGTCAAAATTATTTTTTCTACATTAGCTTTTTACACTTTCATTTTTATAAACTGGGATAATGTTTCCATGTATCCATTTTGTTAAATAAGTTCACATAAAGATTCAGCATAATATCGCAGCTATTTTTTATATATTCATTAAAAATCCTGTCAGTCCCACATGACTTATCATTTTTCAGTGCTTGTCGCTTGGATTATTGTAAACATAAAATCTCGGTAATTTTAACAGTTCTGAACGAGTTGTCTTTTTCAAACGTAAATAAAAGTAATGAACGGCAATGTTAAAATGTTCACCGGAATATGAAGTTGGTTGGCACGTGATCCAATCTACGAAGGGCTTCACAGGATTTGATCACGTGACCAACCAACTTCATATCCCGGTGAACTTTTTAAATTGCTGTTTATTTCTTAATTGAATTAACGTTGAAACAATGTCGGAATTCAACGTTGAATCAACGTCGAATTTCAACGTCCATTCAACTTTCATATTCAACGAAATTTCAACGTCATTTCAACGTTGAAGGGTGATCGTTATATATTTGTTTTTAATGAATTTACAAATGGATTAAGACACAGAAAAAATCGAATTTGAAATCTAGGCGAAACTTTGTATATTTGGCATGCAGAACAGAGATGAAGAACAAATTCACATCGTTCTGCATATCAATTTAAGATATAAACTGAAATATATTGAATTTATTCAAACATTATAAATCTTTCCGAATTTTCTAATTTAAATTAAATAATTAGAAATTAAGTATATAAAATCAATTTTATTTCCCAAATAATTTACAATCTTGACGTATGCATTTAACATATGAGTGGATTTGAATTAATAATCATTAACATCTGTTGCTCTCCGTGTATTTAACAAAAATGTTTTCTTTTTAAGCGCTAAGCGTACGCAGTAAGCAAAGCGCTTATTGGCGTTTGTTTTCGGGAATGTCACTTCCGAATAAGTGCCACCTATAATCATCTAAAATAATCTGATGACTCGATGTCTAATAATAGAATGCAGAGAAGTACTCGGCTGCGGTATCGGTGTTAAGGCAAAATAATTCTAAAGATTTGTTTCAAGTGTATGGTATAGGCATAAAAACTTTTCTGTTATTTTTTTACATTGCACATGCATATGGAAAGACTATAGTGTTATGATTTAACGCAAATTCTGAAGCTACGTCTTGCATATGACAGTGACAAATTCTGTTGCATGCAATTTTACACTAGTCAGTCTTTTATTTCATATAAAGTTGGAATGTTTTCTTCTGTTATTACACTAGTAGTTAACTGTTTTCTGTTTTATAACATTTTTATCTTTCAAAATCCATTAGGGTGTTCTCATTCTCCCCTATTATAGGGAAATTCTGTTTATCTCTATTCAAATATTTATTTCACTGAAAGAAAACTCCCTACATATAATAAAGTACTTTAATTCTGTTTTTATTGGCACTATTCTACAGGTATTGCATTAAAACTTGTTCAAACGTACAGATTTTATTTTTTTTCCTCCTGAAATAAAAACAAAAAATTGCTTATGTGTTCCCAAATATAATTCAATTATTTCTAATTTTAATATATGTATTCAAAAATTTTATATAGAAGGAAGCTACACCGACATCAATATTTCGGAACTCAGTTCGAAACGCCATTTAAATCTGTTAAAATCATCTTCAACCAACTTCTTCAATGACCGGTAACGCTTTAGTCGAGTGGCTATAAGATTGTGAAACACAGATCCTAAAGTTCGAATCTCGCTTTATTCTGTGTTCATGATTATAGTGGCTAGGTAGCAACTAGGTTGTTCAACGATTAGCTATCTAGGTACATGTAGACATACCTAGCCTAAAATTTTATGACTAATCATCAGATTTAAGATGGCTGCTTTATTTACCAAGTTGCAACAAACACAAAATTTATTATTTAATGATATTTCGTTCGTATGATAAGTTATAATGAATTTAAACACATATATTTCTGCATGAAATTACCAATTCATGTCGGTGCATCTGTTGATAATTTAAACTTCAAATCAATGAACTAGAGGCTAGCTAGCTTATCATTTAATAGACCTAGATATCTATAACCTAGCGGCTATGCACACATCTCGGTTATTGAACGCAGTCCTGGATATTGTTTGTATTTCAATTTATTCAAAAATGCAAAATATTGGGTATATATATATATATATATATATATATATATATATATATATATATATATATATATATATATATATATAGTTATAGTTATAGTATGTAAACGTTTAAATTCATTCAGCATGAAACATGTATAATGCAATTAATTATTTGCTCATGAATTGACAGCTTAGCGCTTCTCAGTACTTTCAGTACTTTGATTTATCATTTTGTTTCTACATTTGTACATGATTTCTTGAATCCCACATGACTTATTATTTTTCAGTGCTTTAATACATCTACTAATTTCATTACTTGTAATTGGCTGATTGATAAAATGATTAAGTTCTCCATCAGATAATAATCTCAGTTCATCTTGAGATAAAACATGTTCACATGGTCAATCTTTTTCAGTGTTACAGCATTTGTTATAAAAATCAAAAAAAAATTCAGTATTCCTTCGGATCTTTTGTGCGTAAATACTTTAATCTATCTTTCATTATGAAAAAAAAATTATTGTTTTATGGTGACTAACTGCATGTTTTAATTTCCTCTTGTACAATCTTTTTTTTGCATAAAAATTATTTTTAAATATTTCCCAACCATATTTTTTATATAATCTTTTTGCTTTTCTAAAATTTTGTCTTGCAGATTTACATTCTCTTGTAAACCATGGTTTTTTAAAAGCCTTGGGATTTTTATCACATGAATACATTTTTGTGTACCAAAAACTTCTTTTGCACTTTGTACAAGTATATTACCAATTTCTTCTACAATATTATTAATAAAATCCATAGATACATGCTTAGTTGTGCAACATTTAAGTCTATTCTCCAAACTATTGATTAGAGAGATGTTTTACTATCTACAACGGAAACTTAGGTAGCAAGGGACAGTTTCGGATAAAGTACCCGTCATCCATTTACCAAAAAAGATCAATTTTTAATATCAGTTCATATCAGTTATGGTTGTTTCCAAATATGTGTGAGAAATGACTCAAAGAAATTGCCACACATTTCATAATATTAGGTTAAAGTGTTTAAACTAATGCTTCTTATGAAAATCAAAAGATAGAGAGAGGGTATACATGTAAGGATATTTATAAGTTATGTGATGATTTTATCATGATAATATAATGTAGGTGTATGTAGTATTGAATAAGGTTTCTTATTTAAGGAGGTTGAACAACAATTGACCTCTAAAAGATTAGGTGAAGATGCTTTACTTATGGAGAGCCCAATGAATCTGTGTTAAATAGAGGAAAGTGAAAATGGTGGGTTCACTTAAATGGCCATATTTTTCTTAAACCTCAGTGGAATTGGCAAAATGTGGTATACTTTTTCTCAGAATAGCATAAGCTTTCTAATTCTAAGACAAAATTACTTTTCAGAGAATGTTAGTGTAAGGTATATATACATGTTTGTATAAATATACACGCTCAGACTGGCATTCATATACTAATTGAACGAGAGTCAACCAATTACTATGGTGGCATTATCTTTGTCCCTTGTGTGCAAGTTATTTTTCTATCAAATATGTCGACATGCAAGATAAATATGTTGACATGCAAGATAATTATGACAACATGCAACATAACTATGTTGACATGCAAGAAAATTGCAATCAAGTAAGAATTATAAAAAATCTCAAAAAATCGCAAATATCGCCCACATGTGACATAAATAAGTTGCATGTCGACATAAAGAAGTTGCATGTTAATAAAAATAAGTTGCATGTCGACATAAATATGTTGCATGTCAACATATTTATCTTGCATGATAACGTTAATTAGTTGCATGTCGACTAATTACGTAGGAACTAGCATCTGGGATGTCACATGTTGAAAATATTTGAGATTTTTTGAGATTTTTTATCATTCTTATTTCATTGCGTTTTCGAATTTGATATTTGATAAAAAAATAACTTGCACACAAGGGGCAGTGATATGCCACCATAGATTACACTTTTTTCGTTATCATGAAAAGTTATTATTTTAAAGGGGCATGGTCACGATTTTGGTTAATTTTGATTTTTCTATTTTTATTGTTTACATTGCTTTAGTAAGGCATTTCTAATGATCAACCAAAATATGAGTGTCAGTTGAAGAGTTATAAGCAAAATACAGAGCTCACAGTTCTTTGTTATGTAAACAAGGCTCGTGTATGCTCGTGTCGCCATGTTTTTTGTTTAATATTGGTTCAATATACTGAAAAAGTGGGGTTTTTTTTCAAGCTGATTTTTCTTTCTGCTGATAAGTTTTGAACATAAATAAACAGTTCCTAGCATTAGTCACATTCATTTTACAATGTATGGAAAGTGCTAATCGAAAATGCGGTTGATTTGGATCACCGGCTTTACTTTTGTCGGGTATCTCGAATTTACTGTCTGCACATTTAGACAAAAATGTAATATTAAACACTTTTAATTAACTTTGATTAAAATTGCATCAAACTACTTAGGCAGTGCTATTGTTATTTTTAAAGTTTATTATATTTTTTCTTTTGTTTTCAGTTTTAGTCACTTATGGCAGGCGTTTATCATCAATCTGATTGTAAATGTTTGACTATTTATCTATTTAAGTAAACTTTGGAAGTTATCAGTGAAATATGTTTATTGCTATATATTCCACGATTTTATAACAAGCATTTACAATTATATTATATCACTGGTTCTTTTCAATGCCTTGAGAATAACACCAAATATGTACCTTCCCCCAGTTTTGAAAGCTAATTTTTGTTTGCGTAGTATTTTTTTGAATGCGACTCTTTGTTGTCATGTTGTCATGACTGCTATACTTTTTTCGGGTAGATCTCATGTTTTGCTTATTATGCATTTGATACTCAGCAGAACAAATTATGTTAGAATATTAAAATTTACATTCCAAACCATACTACTTAATTCATATATAGACGTCATTATGAAAATGACGATTTCAGAAACAGTATTCATGCCGGTTTCAGGAAAATTATTCAAATAAAGTCGTTACCATTCAGATTCAAGAACATAGTGATTGTATAGCTTTTTAGCTCACCTGAGCTGAAAGCTCAATATATTCCTATGTAAAATTCAACCCCCCATTGTGATATACTGAAAGATTTACTGAAAGATATACTGAAAGCTCTTCTTCCCAGAAACCAATCATCCAGGAAAGCTGAAACTTGTGTGGAAGCATCCTCAGGTAGTGTAGATTTAAAGTTGTGAAAATCATGACCCCCGGGGGTAGGGTGGGGCCACAATGGGGGTTGAATTTTACATAGGAATATATTGAGTAAATATTTAAAAATCTTCTTCTCAGAAACTTATCAGCCAGGAAAACTAAAACTTGTGTGGAATCATCCTCAGGTAATGTAGATTCAAAGTTGTGAAAATCATGATCCCCCGGGGTAGGGTGGGGCCACAATGGGGGGTTGAATTTTACATAGGAATATATAGAGTAAATCATTAAAAATCTTCTTCTCGGAAACTAATCATCCAGAAAAGCTGAAACTTGTGTGAAAGCATCCTCATGTAGTGTAGATTCAAAGTTGTGGAAATCATGACCCCCGGGGGTAGGGTGGGGCCACAATGGGGGGGGGATTTTACATAGGAATATATAGAGTAAATCTTTTAAAGTCTTCTTCTCAGAAACTAATCACCCAGGAAAGCTGAAACTTGTGTGGAAGCATCCTCAGGTAGTGTAGATTAAAAGTTGTGAAAATCATGACCCCAGGGGGTAGGGTGGGGCCACAATGGGGGGGGGGGTCAAATTTTTACATAGGAATATATAGAGTAAATCTTTAAAAATCTTCTTCTCAGAAACTAATCAGCCAGGAAAGCTGAAACTTGTGTGGAATTATCCTCAGGTAATGTAGATTCAAAGTTGTAAAAAGCATGACCCCCGCGGGTAGGGTGGGGCCACAATGGGTGGTCAAACTTTTACATAGGAATATATAGAGTAAATCTTTAAAAATCTTCTTCTCAGAAGCTAATAAGTATGGAAAGCTGAAACTTGTGTGGAATCATCCTCAGGTAATGTAGATTCAAAGTTGTGAAAATCATGACCCCCGGGGGTAGGGTGGGGCCACAAAGGGGGTTGAATTTTACATAGGAATATATAGAGTAAATCTTTTAAAGTCTTCTTCTCAGAAACTAATCATCCAGGAAAGCTGAAACTTGTGTGGAAGCATCCTCAGGTAGTGTAGATTGAAAGTTGTGAAAATCATGACCCCGGTGGGTAGGGTGGGGCCACAATGGGGGGGTCAAATTTTTACATAGGAATATATAGAGTAAATCTTTAAAAATCTTCTTCTCAGAAACTAATTAGTATGGAGAGCTGAAACTTGTGTGGAATTATCCTCAGGTTATGTAGATTCAAAGTTGTAAAAATCATGACTCTCGGGGGTAGAGTGGGGCCACAATGGGTGGTCAAACTTTTACATAGGAATATATAGAGTAAATCTTTAAAAATCTTCTTCTCAGAAGCTAATAAGTATGGAAAGCTGAAACTTGTGTGGAATCATCCTCAGGTAATGTAGATTCAAAGTTGTTAAAATCATGACCCCCGGGGGTAGGGTGGGGCCACAAAGGGGGTTGAATTTTACATAGGAATATATTGAGTAAATCTTTAAAAATTTTCTTCTCAGAAACTAATCAGCCAGGAAAGCTGAAACTTGTGTGGAATCATCCTCAGGTAATGTAGATTCAAAGTTGTGAAAATCATGATCCCCCGGGGTAGGGTGGGGCCACAATGGGGGGTTGAATTTTACATTGGAATATATAGAGTAAATCATTAAAAATCTTCTTCTCAGAAACTAATCATCCAGAAAAGCTGAAACTTTTGTGGAAGGATCCTCAGGTAATGCAGATTCAAAGTTGTGAAAATCATGACCCCGGTGGGTAGGATGAGGCCACAATGGGTGGTCAAACTTTTACATAGGAATATATAGAGTAAATTTTTTAAAAATCTTCTTCTCAGAAACTAATCAGCCAGGTGATTCTTTAAAATTGTTTAGACTTTGGCCTCTTGATGAATTTTGGGCCTCACAAGGTGTTCAGAGGTTGATGTAGGTTTATATCCCATACATAAACAATTGTTTAGGATCTTTTTGAAAACTGCAATGCTCAACAAGTGTTATGACTATAAAATCACCCTGTTAGAAAAGGGACTAATGATAATAAAAATAAAAATATGCAGGGGGAAAAGGGGATTTTCATTTATACAGGATCTACATGTATAATACTACATTGTCCAGATAGTTTGTATTATGACTCCATTAAGCTGATTTCATCATACCTATTGTTCCTCAGGTGAGCGATGTGGCCCATGGGCCTCTTGTTTGTTTTGTAATCGTTTTTCTTTACAGATTTTTTTTTGGGGGGGGGCTAACCAAATCAAAGTACTTAAATACTGACAGTCCGGCTCTTTTGATGTGTCTTTATGCATATACATGAAGTGTATCAAAGACTGGCAATCTCTCTCTCTCTCTCTCTCTCTCTCTCTCTCTCTCTCTCTCTCTCTCTCTCTCTCTCTCCTGTGCTTGTTATCATCGCACATGTATGCGCAAACCACACACTTTGGCAGATCGTACAATGACCGCATGTATTTTAGAAACGGAGTTTGTTTGTAGTTCGGCCGCCGGGGTCTTCAAAAAGATACAGACGATGTGCACTCTGTATGAATGACACACGTGTTCGATGTGCATGCGAAGTAAGGCAGCACTATCTGTGAAAATAATACGGATACCTTCGAAATTCTTTAAAAGAATAAATCCTATTTTATGTTTTATTGATTTTAGTTTCCTTTATTCTTTTCATACAAACATTTTACTACAATGTGTAGTTCATGCATTAAGAAATCCGTGCAAACTGAATGTCTCGATCATAAAGCAACCGAGTAGATTTCTGGACCGGTATATATATACGCCAGCGGCAGTTGAAGAGTGATCGAAACTAATATGGCGACCAAATGCTTTTTTGAATTAAAATCAGCTTTAAAACAGGGTAAAAACAACTCTCCTCGCAAAAGTAATCGCGAACATTTAGAAAGCAATACATTTGACAAAACAAGGCTCTCTGTGAAACTATATTGTATACCGGAAGCTGTGTTAGAATGTTGTTTTATTTATAGTAACTTTGAAGATTTGCCTGCCTACAGCCAAGACTTTGTTTTCAGTAGAGCCCAGCTATATAAATATCACAAAAAACATGTGAATTTCTGATAACTATTACAATCAAACAGTTTATCATATAATTAGATTTATGATACTTTTTAAAACGAATACAGACTCGTGATATTGTATGTTCATTTATGAATATTTTCATTTACCACCTCTACTTCTATTGGAAATTGATTGTATATTCATAGCTCTGTAGAAACGTACAGGACTGAAATTTACACGCCCCGTTTGTCGATTGGTTAATTGGATATGTTACACACTGATGTACTTTAATAATAATTTAATAAAATGCATTCTTTGATGATTCATGTGGGTTATGAAGGTAGCGATCATTGCAGAATGCAATTTTGCCATCTTCATATCCCGCATGAATCACCGAAGAAAGCATTTTATTGTTTAATTAAAACGTAACAGAAACCCTTGGCTAGCGAAGATGCAAAGCTACCGCCTGCGTTGCCTTTCCGTTTCACTATATCAAAATTCTTAACTGATCATTCGTTTGCATTTCAAAATAATAGCCCGTATTCTCGGACTCCATGCCAGGAAATTTAGTTGGTTAGTTACGTCATTCTTATACATGTACATGTTGTCATGGTTGTCGACGGCCAAAGAAATTTTCACGATCGTTCTTTAAAACGCTTTAAAGTTACACCAATGTAATACATGTATATATATATATATATATCTTTATTAATGTGTTTGCCACTTTATAACTAATGATGATTTCTTCATCGGCATCACCTATAATTTACTCAACTCTCTCTCTCTCTCTCTCTCTCTCTCTCTCTCTCTCTCTCTCTCTCTCTCTCAAGTCACGAGCGGCAATGTCTTAACTCCGCCCAGCTACGATCTGATTGGACAAAGGTCAGTTAAGGTCTTTCGATTGTCGCATGACGTCATTTGTGAACATTCCGGAATATTTTACCGTTATCGGTTATAATATTAGTGTTATGTGATGCATGGTTTTGCCAATATTTCTTGATTTATACTAGTATTTAACACATTTTAAGCTATGTAAAGTGATATGACACTAATGTTTAACAATTTATGTTGCTAAACTGTACTTATTCATGGTTGGAAAATTGTATTAAAATGTACTGTAAATGTGACAGCTTTCATACTGGGAAGTTTAAATGGCCTTAAAATGTTAAAATACATAAAATAAAGGATTGTGATTAATTTCTTTAAAAAAATTGGTTTATTATATAGAAATCAGTAAAAAAAATGTGATGATGGAATGGAGAGCAGTCGTCGCTATAATTGCCATGATAGTGTACCTGTGTTAGCTCCTACAGCATGAACAAAATATTTGCAACATACCAATATTTAAGTTCAATTTGAATGTTTACATATTAATATTCAAATTAAAACAAAAATTACACGGATTAAACCATATAAACATCGAGGGTGGAGAAACCTTAAAACATTACGTAGAAACTTTTCCGGAGTTAAAAAACGCTTTTACGTAGTTCGCTATAAGTAAAAAATTACGTGATTAAGAAGGGTGCGGAGCGAGCGCGGCCACCCCTTCTTAATAAGTTAATCGCGTAAATTTTATTTATCTTTATATGATGTAACTTACTTAGAACATACACCACTTTTTCATTGGCTGACCAAAAGTTCTGCGCCAATCAAATATACAATGTATCTCTCTTTTGTTTAGGGCTCTCTAAGCTGTCAATCAGGTACCGTCAATCGGATTGTGACGTCGCTCTGAACTTCGAGAAATTCAAAACATCACTTATAGATAGAATATTTAACGACTGCTGATTGGATGCAAAAGTGGGTTATGTTCTAAATCAGAGTACGCACAGTGTACGCACTTTCCAGGCACGGAGCATCGTTTTTGAAAGTGGGGAAGGGGGTGAGGGCATACTGATCCAGAAAGTCTTGACAAGCAAAGAAAAAAAAAGGGAAAATGAGTCCATCTTTATTCACTTTTTGATATGTAAATTTAAGAAAAATGTTCGCTGCGAGAAGTGGGAGGCAGCCCTCCCCCGGCCCCCCTTATGCTTCGTGCCTGCTTTCTAGGCAGTAAATTATAAGTGGGGGATAAGAAACATTTAAAGAAATGACACAGTGAAATCGAAATCAAAATTCAATTTTTATTATTGATAAGACTTTCAGATGACCAGTTGATTGCATAATTTCACCTCTCTCTCTCTCTCTCTCTCTCTCTCTCTCTCTCTCTCTCTCTCTCTCTCTCTCTCTCTCTGCTTCATTCTTGACTACTTATTACTTTAATTTCAATGTAAAGAAAGTAGCTATTGATCCTTTTTTCTTAAATTCATTATCATTTTACCAAAAAGAAGTAACAAAGCGATAACGTTCTCAAATTTTAATATTTCCTGCTTAAACATCAACTTCAATGGAGAGCAACTTTGCTTTTACCTCTTCCAGTATAATTGATACCGACTCTTTGGAAATAACCAGCATATAGAATTTTTGCCTCAAACAGACATTTAGCAACTGAAAATAGGCATGTTGCTACTTTTTCTTTTTTTTCCCATATATGCGTTCGCGATTTTATATTCTCGCGATTTGATGCAAAATCGTTGAATCGCGGAATTAAGTACTCGCGCAAAATAAGGAATCTACAGTAATACACCAACGAAAACATAGACCTTGAAAGGGGAGGGGGTCCTTCTCGGAACTACCTCTCAAAAAGCTGGACCCGACAATGATCTAAAGTATGATAATGGGTTTTGTATAATTGATCACATGATATGTATAAATAAGAGTAATGCACTTTATTTCATTTAGCTCAATGTGTACAGTTTTTTGGGGGTTTTTTTTCTCGCAAATGTTTAAAGACATTCGCAACACAACAGTATAGTAACTTTATTTCGCATAACAACACCATTTCGATCCGTAAATAAACAAGCTTTTACATGTAACACATCAATTTTGAGACACGTTGTATTTAGATGATTAAGGGCTAAAAATAAGAGTAAGGCATAATGATAGAGAATACTACGCATATTTTGAAATAAGTATTTTGAAATTAAATAGTATGCTCGAGCATATTTGCAGCTGGCAGCTGATTTTTTTCGCCCTAAATATCGAGAAAAAGATAGACATAAATTACTTGACCTGAAGATCGTCGATCTTCCAATTTGATTTCATTTATAAATCTAAACTTAATGATTTTGTAGTTTGGGGATAAAAAATGAATATCTAAAAAATATGCACGTATAAATAAAATACGTCACTAGAGAAGGGAGCCTTTATCGGTGTCAAATTTTATATAACAAGTGCTTGAAATATGTAAATTTTATATGAAGTAAAGAATAATCCTTTAGTTACACATTATATATAAAATTATATACCTTTAATGATTTCAAAAATATTCTGATAGCTTCGTTTCAGTAGGTTTTGTTTCGTTTCGTTTTAATTTCGTTTAGTTTTGTTTCGTTTCTGTAGGTTTCGTTTCGTTTCGGTATATTTCGTTTCGCACTTTACTGGTATCCCAACTTTAACATGTAAATGCCCGAAAGCTTTTTTGCTTGAGTAAAATTTCCCGTTCTCCGTGCAATGAATTAAAGCCATTCACACCATTTCTCGTTTTAAGGTGGAATAACACATTATCACAAAATGGCTGATATCTGATTGAAACGACATTTCGTTTTATTAAAAGGATTTTATCGACGGCAACATGTAACTTACTCTATAGCCGAGTAGATAAAGTGTCCGACTTGTAAATAAAAGATAAAAAAAAGAGTCCGACTTGTAATCCGTACATCCCGAGTTCGAATCCTGCAGGGGCTTTTGTTGTTACTTACTGAATATAATTTTTTAGATATTCATTTTTTATCCCCAATCTACAAAATCATTAAGTTTAGATTTATAAATGAAATCAAATTGGAAGATCGACGATCTTCAGGTCAAGTAATTTATGTCTATCTTTTCCTCGATATTTAGGGCGAAAAAATACAAGAAATATAAAATGTAGCATGTCTCGTGTGATATTACATTTATTTCAGACCGCATAGCAAACTTATCTTTATAAATGACTTGAAGCTAGCACAGTTGGCTGTAAATCTATACTACTATAAAAAACAAACAAACTAGGACACTATTTTTGTGTTTTAATTCCTGTTAATCGGGAGAGAACTGTCGTTTGTTTTATATACATGTATTATAAACACTGTACCTAACTTGATTTTTTTAAATTCGGAACTTATTTATTTTTCTATTAGCGTAAGTTAAGCAATTATCGGCAAACATAAGTCCTCAAAATTCGAAAAATGAACCGGAATAAGTTTGAATTTTTAATTTCCTGGTCCTGAGCTTCCGCTTTACTTTAGTCATTGGTTTTGCTCTCGAACGCTAGCAACTACGTTAGTCGATATTTCTGTTGTACGCATGCTCGACTGTACTATGACAATTTTGTTTCATCATAAAAAATAGATATGATCCGAATTCTTTAAATTTCATCATTTTTTCCCTTTTTTGACGGTAAAGCCCGATTGTTATAAACATAGATACGACATTCAAGCGGGAAAATAATTTAATTTACGTCGAAGCACAACTCATTGCTCAATGTCGCTTGAGTCTATCATACGGAAAAATCGGAGCAAAGAAACGACATTCACGCGGGAAAATTTATGCCGAACCACAAACGAAAGCAAAGAGCAATGGTTGTCCAACCAAGCAAAACAAACCTTCCTTTGTGTGTAAAAAATGGCTACAGCTAGCTCGCCTATCTTTTTAAGAAGACAAGCTTGTACAATTTAAAAAAACTAAACATGTTCACAAAGGATCAATCACTGTAATACCGAATAAAAAGAATTCTAATACAATATGAACACCAAGGATATAGGATTGGGATGGGGTTGGTGGAGGATGGTTTAGAATCATACCATGGAACGAAAAATTAGATTCGAAAAAAGTGAAAACAAGCCCATTTTTAAAGTCATATATAGTATATTGCGCTTCTCCTCATGCAATATACACTACTGCATTTACATCGACCCCCCCCCCCCCCACCTTTAAAAGAAAAATTGATTGCAATTCATCCGGAAATCGACAAGACTGAAATCTACGCACACAAAAAAACGACCTTTCCGCGTATGAATATTATTAATATACGCAATATGAAAAATAATGGTGGTATATCCCCAAAAGGGAAATGTTTTAAAACGCAAATATATATATATGAGCTGTATTTTTTAGAATTTTATTATGCTGCCAAAACCTGCTAGTTTGTTAAGTCGGTATGTACATGCAACTTAAACTTTTATGATAAATAATATTTGAATAAATCATAAATTTTTGTCAGAAGAAAGATTTCTCCTATAAGGAATACTAGTATATAGCAGATCGATTTTTGTACAGGACGATAATAATTCAACTTTGCTCCAATTAAGGCTTCTTAACGGCATTTCCACAAAAATATGGCTAACAGAAATTTAAAAACCATGATATTTTTTGTCTTTTTAGTAGAACATAACATTTTCGTAAAAAAGATTCACCATGAAAATTGCAGCTCATATTTTATAAAAACAGCTTTTTACATCCTCTAGTGATGCCTTTTTATTCTTTTGGTATTGCCTTTGCGTGGATGTTTTCTTAAAACACACTTTAAGTTACATTGAGAGCAAGAATTGCATGGCCTTGCAAGGGCTGACATCCAAGTTGTTTTAGTTACCATGGTAACCTTCACAAATATGGACTGTTTCGTTCTAATCGACAATGATAATAATTTATCTTTTTATTTATTGATAATTCATTAATTAAATAATTAATTTATATCCGCAAGAATACCTGCCTACCAACTCTCTCGACTATTTGACTACCCCCCCCTCTGGTTATGTGTAACTTTGCCAAAAAAGTGGGGAGCTAACCCATCCGCCCCCCCCCCCCCCCCCCGATTCCGACGCCTATGATATGTAACCCTATTATTTCGCGCTAAGGCTCTTAGACAGATATCGGGGTAAATTAAAAGGTGTACAATCAAGAATCTCCCAATTTTGTCGGAGTTCGTGCATCCAACGATGTAATTCATGGGTCCATACTGTCTAGCGATTTAGCACTTTCGTTTTATTATAGGATGTCTACTTACTTTAGCAGACTGACTTCGTGTGTCTTGAAATGTGCATGCGTGTCTCGGCTAAACTTTTGTGTAAATTGTTTTCATCCTGTTATTCATAAAAGAGTTTTGTAGAGATCTAATAATCAATATTTGATTGTCGCCGACGATCAAATGTTAAATATTTTATTGATGATTCGTGCGGGTAGACACTAGTTGAAATATTTGTCTAATTTTCAGTACGAGGACCACGTTAAACCAAAACTAATTCAATGTAAACGTGTAGTACAATACCTGAAAAACATAATTTTAATCGGATTTCTTTGGTTTAGAGTGGTTCAAATAGTCAAATATCCAAGTTTTTATCGTATGCTAACTACTTTCCTATATATCCCTAACAAAACCTGAATATTTTAATGATGTCGTGTAAGATAATTAAGACTTTTAGAGCATAGTAATTGAGTAATTTGCGTTTCTTTGAATATAATAAACTAAATATTGTATAATATTGTAAATGTCTGATGTTTGCAAAAGTTCTATATTTAAGGCCAAATCGTATATTAAGTGCGCTATACCTCTTTAATAAATTTCAAGTTTACATGGCAGAAAGGGGGAGAGGGCTCTAAATATAAGAAATACAGTTAATTGCAAAATAATAGTTATCAGCATGCAACTGTAAACTAGAAGTATTTCATTTAAAAACGAACTTGCAATAGAAATAATTTTAACTTTTTCTTGTTGACACCCCCTCCCATGTCCGCGCATGGTTTGTTGTTTGTTAACAACAATCGATTTTAAATCACTTGATGTCAATGATAGCGAAATTTAAACTTTCGAAGAACACCTTCCTTTCAGTGTAGTTATGAGTTATTATCAAACTTAATTTCCTTGGGAATTTACGCTGTAAATTAACTCAGCGTCATTATTTATATAAAGGAAAAGAATGTTAACAACTATTTTAAATCAATTGATATCGATAATCGCAAATTTTAACGGTAAAGAACACGTTTCAATAGATGCAAAATATCTACAGAAACGAAGAAAACATTACAGACAGTATACTCAAAGGGCATATCCGATGAGAAACCCAACAAAATAGACTAAAACTTAGTTATAGGCTCACAAAGTAAAGGAACAGACATAAGTTTAATAAAAGATACACATACACACAGACTCTCTAAAATTTCATTTGTTCTAAATTTTCAGTAATTTTCGATTATATTCGATAATCAATCAGACATTTGCTTCCAATTCATTATGGATTATTATTTTTATCCCATTTTACAAATATAAGTACATGTAAGCCTAAACTCAAACTAAAAGTTGAAAAAATACGAAAATACCGTTACCTTTACATTTGCCGAATGTTGATTATGACGTCATAAATAGATGACGTTGACAATAATCTGTTATTAGCATTTGCGGTTACCAACCTATGCTGTATTGAATGAGAACAGGAGATAAAATTTAACAATGAAACGACCACTAGACCAATCAAATTGCAAGCGTAGAGCAAAAAAGGTATTTCTGCCGTCTTCACAATTATTGTTAAGTTTAATGGACCACATAATCTAATTAAAATTCAATATTTGGAGTCCGCTAGCTACAGCAAAAAGCAGCGGATCGATAACATCAAATTATAAAAATGTGATTACTAGATTGATTCATGTAGATCACTTGTTTTTACAGTAAAACACATGAAAAAATTGAGTTGTTTTATATTTGCAAATCGTTTTAAAATACTTTTAGCTTACATTCTTTGGTTAACTTTTAAAACGTTTAGCTTTAAAGTATTTCTATTGTTACAATCTGCGGGAAAATAGTTCATAATTTTGTGTTTAATATAATTTAAGGCGAAAACACTTGATTCCTACGGCAGATCAGTTGAGCTGGTAAGTATCATCATACTTTCATTATTTTCCCCGAACCCCCCTCTTCCCCATTATATTTTCCCTATTTCTTTCCTACATAAAAATTAAATGATATTCTTATCAAATTACTTTACAGATGGACATTGACACTGAAACCAGTTGGTATATATATGGAAACCAAAATATGGCTGCAAGAACCATCCTAAAAGCTGTAAGTGTTTGGCGTTTAATAACATCCTCAAGCATCCATTGTATATGGCGTAAATGGGTCGATTATTCAAACAAAAAAACTTGCAACCTCTACCCCCCAAAAACCCTTTAAAATCTGATAAACTTTGAATAAAAAAGCTCAAATATTTATTTTCAAATATTGTACATGTTTTGATCGTTTAAATGTTTCGTATTGCAAGTATATTTTCAGGTATCAGATGATTTAATTTGTTGGTTTTAATAATAAAATGCTCATATTAATAACAAAGATGTTTATCAAAAGTCTGTATGTCTGTTGCAGATGAGGGGACAAGCCAAAAGACAAATCAAACCTTCCGCTCCAATGACGGCACTGCCAAATTGGATTATGAAACGAGGCGCCTCATCGCTCGAGGTTGACGATGATATACATGTACATGTAAAGAAGGTATGATACATATAACGTGGTTTAGTTAGACCGGTCGACAGAATGTTTAATGCATCATATTTATTCACAAATGTATTTTAATTTAATATTTGCTTTATGTTTGCTTCAGACTAAAACCAACGATATCGGGAACATACTGAGTGTAAGTATGAATGAATTCACCTTTTGTGCAATCATTTTTGTATATGACAGAATCGATTACCTTGAAATTTACAATCATTAGGCCTAAAATAATTCTAAAAATTGCTTTTTTACAGGTGGATGTGGATCGAGACCTTGTCAGCATTTTCATCCGTCTTTCTCTAATTTGAAGTGGAAAGTCATCCGCCTAATGCTCTACTGAAAACTATTATATATTTTATTATATAATGTTGCTGGTTTCCTGCTTACGATAAATGTCCATATCAAAATTGCAACTTGTGATGAACATGGACCATGAACTGAAAATTATGATTCTGCTTAATATGATGATGATTGTCTATAACACAACTGCAGCCAGTGATGATGAACATGAACTGTAAACTGAAAGTTCTGCTTAAATATTCCTGATGAGCTACTAAATTATTCCAACTCTTCCAAAAGAATCCCAATGAACTCCTACGTAGATAAAATCCTGCGGACTCTCCTTCTGATGATGATGATGACGTGATAGGAAATGTCTTGTAACATTTTCTATGATATTGATGATAAATATGTCATTAGCAATATTTGCTTCATTATGAAGGCAATGATTGAATTTTAAAGTAGCATATACACATGTAGTGTGCCAAATATTTTTTACTAGTTATTGATAATTCTTTGTTTTTCTATTTTTCTGTTTTACAAGATTTACATAATCATTTAATAATTTAATTATGATAATTTTTCCCATGTTATTTAATTTTAATCTGCTGTTTTATAACTGTTTGCATACCGGTATTGCACAATCGTAATAATAATATGAAAATGAAAAAACAATTCTTTCTCATCATATTTGCAATAAACAATAGCTTAATTTTCAGGAATTTGTAAGTTGTTTCTTTTTCTTTTATATAATGTCTGCTTTATACCAGTTGTTGGGCTTTGTTTTGGTTCATGTCATGAACAAGATGGATGCTACAGAAGCATTTATATCGAACTATGATTTGTATTATTACTCAATAGACAATGTAACCATTTCGATTCTATGAGCCAATTTTAAAATCACTTTTTCCGAGAGAGCTGTATTTTTACGTCTTGAGTATCTCAATTTTGTTGATGATCCAAATATAATACCACGTGGTCAATTTAAGGCATATTTATTTAAAGCAGTAATTTTTTTTAAAAAAATTTTCGAGCCGAAAATAACTAATAAGGGTTAGAAGACGATATCGCTGTATCGCGATTGACTTCAAATGCGTTATACATTCAGTTAAGTTATTATATCTTTTAGGTTAAGGAGGCTAGGGGTTAAACAATTATACCCGTTAGATCTACCTTAAAATTGGCCAAAATTAACATTTTAATCGTTTATTTCTTCTTAAAAGTTAAGACATATCACGAATTCACGACTGTATTTTAATACTACTTGCTTAATACTTAACACATGTACATGTACATGTATATACAAGTGACTTTTTTGGACTAGGAAGCAGAGATCATGGAATTTATCCGGTAAAGATTTTAGTTGAATAACACGCTCAAGAAAATCTCAAATCTATGGTTTGTCTAACAGAATGATGTTCATCCGTTTTTGTATATTTAATTTGATTCAATTCACCGGTAACCTGCAACAGGTCGAGACCACTAAATTTTGTGACGTCGGCAAAAACTTGCATACTGAACTAGCTATCTCTTTACTTTCAACGTCAGACCAATCGGATCAATGCGTTGCAAGGCATTGTGGGCTACTACAAGTTTCAGCGTATACAATTAAAGCGTATTGAAAATATAAACCATTTTGAATTGTCCATTGGAAACTCATTTTCAATCATTTTTTTTAAAAAGAATTTATGACATAAATATGGAAAGAACCTGGGGGAATAAGCCAAGGCATATGCCCACAAGTGGCCACAACCCTATCACTAGTATGTTTCAAATGACAATCACGCATTTAGTATAATATGTGTAATAACTTCAAATATTTTTATTCCTGTGTTTACATATCTCCAGAGAATTTATTATGTGCGTGTGCATAGAATAAAGAATTCCAATCTGTTGTCTTAAAGTCCGTATGTACCCCCCTCAACAAAGTAACATGTTAATTTTTAAAAATAATACAAAAGATAACTGATTTAGCAGTTAACTAACTATCCATAAGATTATTTTAGTGCATGTGGGTTTTTTTTTCATAATAACGCAATATTTTCTTTCTTTACATCAAATGAGTTTTTCGAATTTAAACAAAGTAAACAAAGATATAAAAATGTTTACAACACAATCCATTAGAATCAAACACCTACTTCAATATCATTATGTTCCAAGAACTCCTCGCTAACCGCTACACCACGAAATCACATGTTTGAATCCATCTAAATAAGAAACTCTATTTAGTATTGCGCAAACATTATTCGGTCTTGGCCATTTGATGATCATCTTGAAAATTGAAGGAAGAAAACTTGCTTTTTACCATAGAGTAGGTCTTGGTACCATTTTTTTGAAAATTGAAAAAGATAGACATTTACATGTTTTATCAGTATACGTTCTTTTAAAAATGGTATGATGACCCACTCTATAAAAAACTATAGTCTGAACATCCGATTTCATTAGCATTTTGTTGCTTATTTAGCATATACATATTTTGATGTCTTAATATCAATTAAATTTGAAGTCAATTTTTGAAGGTTTTGTCAATACTGAATGTAAATGATTACATATGTTTAATAAATGTAACAAAAGTTATATTTGTAAGAAAACAAATTGTGGGGTTTTCAAATGGACTAAGTGGTTTTATGCCTCGGCTTATTCCCCCACGTTCTTTATGTCTGATCTTTCATTTCTATGCTAACATTTAAAAATTATTACCTATGAGGCCTTATATCAACCTATTCAAATATCCCATTGTCACTTGATACCCAGGTTTCGGAAAAGATTAATAAAATTCGCATTGAAGTTTCTTCAGGGACACTCATCAGAATGCTTAGCGTACAAAATACTACATTCTACAAAATTTGTACTTCTGTATTTGTATATTTGTGCATTTCTATTATCGTGGCTATTTACATGTCTTAAAAATGTACAATTACCTGTATTTATTTCTGGTGTTCAATGATTAAGTCACCAATAAACAATTATGCAGTTTTTTCTTATCAAAATCTGTTTGTACTTGTATGCGTATGTTTGCCAGTCTTTTGATACTGATTGATTTTTGAAGCAGTAATTGATAAACTAAAACAACAGTATTTTTCAATGTGAGCATGAAACAAAGTATATGGTACGTAATTTTTCCTTTTGTGAAAGTGATCAAATGCTACATAGTTTACAAGTATGCATTAACTAAAAATGAATGAATATTTCATTTCACAAAATTGTTTTTGTTTTGTTGAGTTCTTGACAATCCCTCGTGGGCCGAGATGCCGTTAAGTTGAGACGCCTGTCTACCACGATTATAGGTCAGTGGCTGATTATCAAAGATGTCACCTGTAAGAGCAAATACAATTAAAATGTATCCGCTTAAGGTGGAAAAACACACCTGGAAAAAGTCATTTAAATTAACAGCAAATCATTTGATTATGAAAGATCTAATGATAAATTAACTGTTAGTTAAATCATTCTCCGTGCCATGAAGGCGCATAGGGCCGGTGCTTATCCCCGGTTTCCGTGGTGCTAAGCGGATGAGATTTATTGGCTCCCCCTGAAAGGGACACCAGTCCATCGCAGGTTAACTCCCAGCGTAAGCCGGTACCTAATTTCAGATGGGTGGACTGAGACAATGTAGATAAAGTGCCTTGTCTTAGTGCACAACGCACAACATCAAGTGACCACAGCGGGGTTTGAACCAGTGACCTTTCGGTTACTGGCCTAATGCCCATAACCACTGAGCCATGTGCTTCACAAAATTAACTGTACATATGTCCAATAAGCGAAAAATTTGCAGTTCTGGGATAAAAAATGATAATTATCTGATAAATTCAATTCAGTAAGTAACAACAAAAGCTACTGCGGGATTTGAACTCGGGATGTACGGATCACAAGCCCGACACTTTATCCACTCGGCTATAGAGTAAGTTACATGTTACCATTGATAAAATCCTTTGAATAAAACGAAAAGTCGTTTTGATCAGAGGTCAGCCATTTTGTGATGATGTGTTATTCCACCTTAAAAAACAATTCCACGCCTGCTTACAAATGACTGTTGTTACTTTCTAACACAGGAATGTTTGGCCTATTAAAAACATTCTACAGACGTCAATTAAAGCTGAACACCGCTCGTAAATAGGCACTGTCCGCCATATTTCTCTTTCACCACTGCTATCCCTACAACCCCTATATAAGGCGCAGACCTCTAAATAGTTCAAAGTCTTTCGCTGTAGAGGTCTCACCTGTGTGGACGTACATCTTGTCTCGCCGTGTTACTCGGTCGCAATGAAATTATCAAATTATACACAACTTTTTACAAGCCAGGGGAATACTAACATCAAATAAATCGGTAAATGCATTTTTTACGAACAGAATATGCACAGAGAAATATTATTTCTTTCGTTTGAGGGACGAATTAGACAGAAATCAATTTCTACTTGGTGTAATAATGAATTAATTGTCCGGAAATATAAGGTTTTCATTCGAATACCTGTTTGTGTCACCTGGTTCTTAAGAACCGGTTTATTAGCAAGGCTATATAAAGAATTGCTTAGGTGTTAAATACCAGTTTAGGACGACACGTACAGCGGAAAGTTTAAATTTTAAGAATTGTTTTATTAAAGTAAATAAATCATGTGATCCAACTTTATGTCATAATTATGTATTTGTACATTTAATATGCCAAATATTAAATAGCTGCAGCGTGTCGTTGCTAATTCCACACAGTGTGTTGTTATTTACTAGTATTATAGTATTCAGCTTTCATTTAGAAAGTAATGAATGGATTTAAAGGAGAATAAGACATAAATGCATAAAATCCAAAGAACACGAAAGAAATACTACACGTCGGCCACGAGTTTCAGGTGTGGAATCGGGTGTAACGAAATCGAAGGGTTTATATACCAGATACCTGTGTGACGGTGCCTATTTACGAGCGGTGTTCAGCTTTAAGATGAATTTTGACTTTTCAATACAGACATGTTCGACCTACATGTAAAGAACATTTTACAGAATAAATTAATAATATCGTCTGTAAAATACTGTTTGAAGTTCGAACACGCCTTTGGTGGATCGTTTGTTGTAAACTCATTTTTTTTTCAAGTGCTTTGTAAACACATTGCATTTAAATCGATTTTAATATTTCTGGGCTGCCGGGAGCCGTATCACACAGCTGTCATTTTTTTTTTAAAATATCCTAAAATAATTTGTCACATTTACTCTGTACTGTAATTAAAGGGACTTGGACACGATTTGAGCTCAAAATTTTGATGAATTTTATTTTTCCATTTTTAATGTTTAGAATGGTTAATATGGGTATTTGTAATGCATTGTCAAAATTTGAAAGTCAAATATTGAGTTATAAGCATGATACAGTTTGAATTTCTTTGTTTTGTAAACAAAGCTCGAGCCATGTTATTTTTTACATATGTGGTTTTGTTTCTGTATAAATTTCAATCTAATGTTGTTTTCTTCTGTTGATAATATTATTTATGAACACATTTAATATGTTTACCTTGTTTTCCACGAGTCATTTTGTCAAAGAAATGGTAATTCCATACTTTACATTATTTGTAAACAAATATAAGACTCGAGCTTTGTTTACATAACAATGAATTCTTACCTCTGTATCTCTTACATAACTTGAATTCTAACATTCAAATTTTGGTCAATCATTCAAAATGTGCAAGTAAACCATTTTATATATAAAAAATATAAAATAAAATTTTGATCTAAAATCGTGTCCAAGTCCCTTTAAGGTGAGCTAACAGAAAAAAAATCCAAAAAGGTCTTTTTAAGATTTATTTTATTTTCAACAATATGGGTAACAAATAAAAATACATATACTTTGTGTAAGTGCATATTAATAATATTACGGTGTATATAGAGTTCAGTAAAAGAGTAAGTCATAAATGCCAATTGATTTGTAAAAAACAAATTACAATGGAGATTCTTAATGCTAATAAATACATGTTTTTCTCCTTGTGTCCTCATAGTAATTATTGCACCTTCAATAACGGATTTGATGACACCAGGCAGTTGGTGATGATCTCATGAAAATGATCCATGGTTTTACAGTGAAATGCCAAGTTCTGATGTTATGGAAAATCATATGAATGTTTTTGACCCTCTCTTTTTGATAAGGGAAGGTTCCGATATTGTCCTGCAATAATACAATGGCATGCTGCAATACTAAGGACTTCAAAAATCAAATATATATAAACAAAAATGCATGAAAAAATCAAAGTACTGAGAGTACTGAGAGACGGAGTCTTGAAAATTTGAATTTGTAACTGTTCACGTTTTCCTCGAATATGCTTAAAAAAATTATTTTTTAAAATTTTTAAATTTTTTGCTTATTAAATTTTCGGGTATGCCCCCCCCCCAAAAAATATGTACTGGTTAAGAATGTTAACAATTGTATACTGTTTTATTTAATGAATAACGTGTGCATGTATGGCGTGTATGTGCGCCATGAAGGCAGGAGAAATGCCAAGGATACTAACGTTGTATGTATCGGACAGCAGACTCACAAATTATTCATTTGAAGGTGCAACATGTCACTAAAGAAGGAGACCAGTGCACACATACATTTATAGAATTTGTTCAGACCAACAACCATTTCATTGGAGAATAAGTCCAAGATGACAGTGGATTTGCTTTCAATCTACATCTACATAATAATTGTATGATCAATATATATAGGAAATATCAGGTGTGATTTACATGTCTCTGAACGAGTAAAGTTTGCACTTCTAGTTTTATTAGGGATAATCAAATTCCACTAGCCATTTTAATTTTTTCGAGATCATTTGTTAAAGATATAGCAAACGTCTTGACTAAAGAGTAATTTTACATCAGTTTATATAAGCCATGCGTGATCATTCTTAATTTTTATCGCTTCGTTCTGAAAAATAGTCTTTAAAAAATTCGAAATGTTAAATAAATTGTATGTTTTTATGGGCGCCGGTTTTATGTATTTTCGAGTTAGTTTACAACTTATTTCTTATTTAACCTGTAAGTGTATTTTATATATTGTAAATTAAAGGGAAATTAGTTGTTTTTGTACAGATAATGCTAAATTCTGACAAGAGTGTCAAATGTTTAATATACACTCAAAGAATGCACATATATCTGTTGTTTAAATAATTATTTGCTTATAAGCCGAAAGCTTTTATGCAGGCATGTTCACGAAGCTATCTTAGGACAATGGGTCCTAAGTACATCTTAGGATACGTCTTAGTCTTAAGTCTGTTTCTCGGAGCTCTTCTAAAATTTAGGAACCGTCATAACTTTGTCCTAACTTTAGGCCATCACTTACCTTGTCCTAAGACCATCCTAAGGCTGTAAAATCACGTTTTAGGGGATATTGGAAATGCTGTAAAGGTTTTTCTTAAGACCGGTAGAATAAAGCAATATTTTCTACAGTTCCAGCATTTCCGACAAACTTCAAATTCCCAATCCGGGGCGGGGGGGGGGGGGGGGGAGGGGGGTGTTAAAATAAATTTGTTTTTTGAATGATATATACATGTATTTAGGTAAATGTAATTTTTTAAAAATGACTACATTAAAATTACTGGTTTTAGGCCTATTGTGTTAACTACCGACACGTACAATTTTCTCTGACAAAATGTTGAGTGATTAATCCCTAAAATAGTCTCTCAAAATCGATTTGTACGATTAAATGTGAAAAATAAGAATGGTTGTAGAAGATTAGGATATCCTAACTTGAGATGTTCCTAAGTTACCGTAGAGCTACATCTTAAGGCATGTCCTAAGTTGATCTTAGGATGTTCCTAACCTTTTTCCTATGTCATATCTTAGGAACACACTTAGGTCATATATCAGGAAAGTTTCGGGAGCATGCCTGCCGATTGCTAACGTCCTCAAAATAATTTTAAGTCAAAGAACCTGGGGGAATAGGCCGAGGCATATGCCCACAAGTGGCCACAACCCTATCACTAGTATGTTTCAAATACAATCACGCATTTAGTATAATATTTATCATGGTCGGAAACCCACGGTTGATTAGGCGTCGTTCCTCTCCATCACCCGTGGGTCAGTTTAAACTTCAACGCTCGTTTTAGTGAGCAAATATTTATAAATATCATCCAATCAAATTAGTCGTTACAGAAGTGGAGCTCGTCTGTTTCGGGTACAATACCTTATATGGATAGTATTATTTAACATGTGACAATATTTGCGTCAAACAGATTCTCCAATCCAGTGAATGAGTCGCAAAGCATGACGGTCTACTATGTCTTTACGATTCAATATACATACGTGGTTTTTGTCGGTTTTATACACATTTAATTATTTGCCGGAAAATTTATACAACTTGTTTTTTTACTTTAAGAGGTTAAAACTAATAAAAAGGATATATTATGTACCATAGACTTTGTTCCATGCTCATATTGAAACATACTGTTGTTTAAAAAAAATCGATCGGTATCAACATACGCATACAAGTACAAACAGATTTTTTTAGCAGTTGTAGCAATTTCTTTTTCTCGACTTCAAAATATTGAAGTAATTCCTCGGGTAAAATTGAAATATTTATATCTATTAGAGCCAAAAGTTGAGATTTTGTTTGATTTTCGTCTGTATTTAACTCAATTTCTTCCTCTTTTGGAACTGTATTTTATTGACTTTCAGGGGCTAGGGTATTAATTTACTATTTTTGTAAAATTATTATTGTCTGCATAATACTAAGCGGTGAATAAACATTGCTTTTGAAATGGCATTGGAAATATAACGAATTCTAGCACCATACAAATTTTTGTTGTAAGCTAAGCATTTTGATGGGTGTCCCTGAAGAAAATTTCCAAGCGCATTCTACTAATGTTGTTCCAAACCAGGGGCATCACGTGAAAAACGTACTGACTGCTTTTAATTCAATAAGACATAAATGTACCTCTCTTTTGATCTTTGGCAGTTGTGTATTTAAATATGTTGATATATGGCCTCGTAAGCAATATCTTTTTAAAATGTGAGCACAGAAATGTTATTTCGAACATTTTTTCCATTTATCTGAAAAAAAAATTGAAAATGAGTTTCCAATGAGTTTGTTTTTTCAATACGCTTTGTTTGTATTCACTGAAACTTGAAGAAGCCCACGATGCCTTGCAACTCATTCACCTGACTGGCCTGTCAATAAAAGTAAACAGATAGTTAATTTAGTATACGAAGATATGCCGACGTCACAAAATCCATTGGTTTCAATGAATATTGGAACAAACGAGCGTTTAAAAGCGATTTGTTCATTGGACCAATTTACTCGGGGTGTTATATGAGCCACCAATCAACTTGTGTGCTTCAATACGAGCGTCAATGTTTAAACTGACCCACGGGTGGTGGAGAGAGGAACGACGCGTAATCAATCGTGGGTTTCCGACGATGAATATTTATATTAGCTTAAAATATTTTTATTCCTGTGCTTACATATCTCCAGAAAATTTGCGTGTACATAGAATAAGGAATTCCAATCTTATGTCTTTAAGTCCATGATTTGTACCCCTCTACAAAGTGACGATTATTTAAAAAAACAAAACAACTAAGATAACTGATTTAGCGGTTAACTAAAAATCTTGAAAATGATTAAGTGCATGTGGTTAATTCATAATAACGCAATTTTTACTTTCTTTACATTAGATGAGTTTTTTGAATTTAATCAAAGTAAACAAAGATGTAAAAAAACATTACAACATGATTCATTAGAATCGAACACCTACTTCAACATACTTATGTTCCAAGAACTCCTCGCTAACTGCTACACCACGGAATCACAAGTTTGAACCCATTTAAATAACAAGCTCAATTTAGTACTAGTATTGCGCAAACATAATTCGGTCTTAGCCATTTGGTGATTATCTTGAAAATTGCAGGAAGAAAACTTGCTTTTTACTATAGAGTGGGTCTTGGTACCATTTTTTGAAAATTGAAAAAAATAGACATTTACATGTTTTATCAATATACGTTTTAAAAAAAAATGGTATGATGACCCACTCTATTAAAAACTAATGTCTAAACATTAGATTTCATTAGCATTTTGTTGCTCAATTAGCATACACATATTTTGACGTCTTAATATCAATTACATTTGAAGTCAGTTTTTGAAGGTTTTGGCAACACTGAATGCAAATGATTACATACGTTTAATAAATGTAACAGTGATATTTGTAAGGGAAAAAAATTATGGGTTTTTCAAATGGACTTAGAGGTTCGCTCCTTAGGTTTTAGGTAGCCATTTTGGGTCACCTCTAGGCTGAAAATTCTGCATCACATATTAATTCTTGTAGTATATTTATATTTTACAATGCCAAATAAACTATCTTGAATAAAATTGTTTTTAAAAAATAACATTTTTACAGAGTTTAGTAAGGGACTATATTTTGTGGTGGAAGGTTTTCAAGAAGGAATTGAAAAATTTTCATAACTCACCAGTTTTAGAGTACTGTTACTTTAGCTTCCTAATTTTCAGCGCAGACCAAACTTCTAGAAAGTTTGTGTATTACCATATATTCATGATGTTCTTATAAACATATTTAAACAATATTTTGATATTTCTATCGATATATTTCGGCATATTTAGCTTATATTTCTTAGAGTTAAGAAAAAATTAACTCCAATTTTGGCCTAAAATTAGCTTATTTCATGCTATATCTCAAACTTTTTAGATGTGACCCCTACTTGTTTTACTTTTAAATGAGACATTAAATGTATGTGTATTTGTATGCAAAGTTTTGGAAAGATGGCATTACTCTAAAATTTTTTATTTGCGTTATAATTTGATTACTCCAAAATTTTTAACATCTGTTGTTGTGTTCATTATGTACTGGCCTTTGAAACCACCAGTAAAGTAAGAATTTTTAAATTTTGACTTAGATTTTACTTTTATAGTCACTACATGTGTTCAACTTCATACTGTATTAAAATCATAACTAAATAATAGTTCAAACTATAAATATTTGTTTGATTTCTTCAAGTTATCAAGTTCTATGTAAAATTTTATCCAAAATTTCAGGAAAATTATCATTTCTGTTTGAGGCCCTATATTTCCAAAAAATGGCATGTGACATGGGTCACAAATAAAATAAATGAACATTATAGGTCCCCATCTTTATATCCAAGTGGTTTTCGGATGATTGATATTACTATTATTTCAGGTGCCAACCTCCTAAAGTGGTTTTATGCCTCGGCTTATTCCCCCACGTTCTTTATTAATATATCAAATGTATTTGAACCTCTTTGAATAATTTGAAATTAAAATTCATATTATATTTTATTTTACTTCTGAATGCCTAATCAACGGATAAAACGATTACCGATATCTTTCATTTATTGCGTAATTCTCAGGGTATAGTGTCGCGCACATAGGTAGACCCAGGCCACTCCAGGTAATTAACACCTGTTTAGATTAGGCCCCATCTACTATTCCAGTAACCGTACGGTCATGAAATGGGTCGTTAAAGTTATAGATATCTTGTATGGTATTTGAATGATAATATACCTGTACTTTGATTATTTACTAGAATTCTAACCAGAATGCCCATACCGTAAGGCGGGTTACATTTATGAGATACACATGCATGTTATATAAACGTAATCAAACCAGCATGTGCTGTATTTTTTTCGTTGGAAATTTTCGTTGTTCAGGTTACATAAATTCCAAACTTAATTTTGCATATATATTTATATCCGTTAAATATGTTTGTGCAAAAAAAAAAAAGTAAATGAAGGAGTTCATGTCTAACAAGCAAATTTAAAATTATTGTCTAAAAAATTAGTGTATAAAAAATTAATGATTCGCTAGAAATTCCATTTTAAATTAATTTAGTATAATATGAAGGTTTATTTATAAGCAGAATCATCATAAAAACACGTTTGACAGCAAAGGAAAATTCTAAATAATACAGCTCATATGCTTTTATTATTGTAGCGACTTTTTTTTATTAAAAACTTTACGAGCATAGTCAATGAAAATGAACTGCAATTACGTGAAAATCATGAAATCGAATTTTTTTTATCATTATACCAACATATTGTGACCGTATTTACTTAATACAAGTTCATTGTGGTTTCATTGTGGTTCATTGCAGTTCATTGTGGTTAAAAGACGCGCCGCTTAAAAACTAAACGGTAGATAAGATAAGGTTTTATTGAGACAAAACCTTTATGACATTAAACTTCGAAGCGAACTTTAAGGAGGTTGTGCGGTTATAACCCATCCGATCTACTTTATTTTTTAAACGATCATTGTGAAGTTTTAAGATATAAACTGTTTTTAGTAAAGAAACATTCAAAAGCTTTAAGTTTAAAACTACAATACTTTCCTATATCTATATAAAGAGCTCTTTTCCTCAAGGAGATTAATATAGTCTAAAAATGGCCACAGTCATACAGCCCTCTAAAGTATTAGTAGCATTAAGTCATTTGCGTTTGCAAATAGGTAAATGTGTTGAAAAAGATATAAAGGTACCCGTAATTAATATTCTATACAAGTAAAACAATTAAAAAATCAAAGTACTGATAGTACTGAAAAGCGCTAATCTAGCTTGGTTCAAAAGGACATTTATTTCGTGCAAGCTTAGTTAAAAAGAATCGATTTGATTTTTCTATACTTCAACTTCTGTATACGAACTATATTTCCTAATCACTGCGTGGCAGCCCTTGCAATGATGTATGTAAGCCCCGCCTATTAGATTCATAATAACCCGTACATTATTTAGATTCATAATATCCGTACAATTATGTGCGTAAACCCCTGAAACTGGTTCTTTAACCAGTTTAAATGTTGTACATTTCTGCTCATAGGGGGCGGTTATTCGATGCACCGGAGGTAAAAGTCTAACGACAATAAAGCGCTGAGCTTAGCGCTTTAAATATAGCTTTAAAATCTTCAAATATCTAAAAGACAAAGATATACAGCAATAGTGTTCAGTACCTAGGTATTTCTTCAGGGGTAGGATTTCCTTCACTAGTTGATTGTGCTTCTCTTCTTTTTCGGGCGGGGCCGGAGGGAGGTGGCATCAACTCTCTATCTACTGACCGACTGGCAAACTACACATATCAAATCAGAACCACTCTAAGCATTCAAAAGTCTGCATGTCATTCCATAAAAAAAATCTAAATTTTTCATATTTGAACTCTCACATTTAACAAGGGGCCCAGGGGCCACATCGCTCACCTGAGGAACAATAGCCTTAACTCTGATCAAATTAGCATTGCAGCATCAAAATCAAAATCTCTTGACAACTAAGTACAGTAGATATTGCTCAAAAAATTTAAAATATCTGCCGATTTTTATCCACATACTTTTATGGTAAATACCAAGCCCCTTTTGTTGTTGTACCTGTGAGAAGATTTTTCTCTATTCCTATATACACCCCCAACTTTGTGGCCCCACTTTTCTCTAGGGAATCATGATTTGATCAAAGTTTAATCTGCACAACCCATGCTTTCACACAAGTTACTGCTTTTTGGACTTTAAAACTTTCTGAGAATATTTTTAAAGATTTTCTCTAGATATATTCCAATGTAAATATTCACCCCCATTGTGGTCCTACCCTACCCCTGGGGACCTTGATTTTAACAAATTTGAATCTCCACTATCTGTGGATGCTTCCACTCCAATTTCAGCTTTTCTGGCCTAATAGTTTTTGAGAAGAAGATTTTTAAAGAATTTCTCTATATATTCCTATGTAAAAATTCATCCCCCTATTGTGGCCCATGCCTACCCCCGGGGATCATGATTTAAACAAACTTGAATCTACACTATCTGAGGACGCTTCCACTCCAATATGAGCTTTCCTGGCCTTAAAGTTTTTAAGAAGAAGATTTTTAAAGATTTTCTCTATGTATTCCTATGTAAAAATTCATCCCCATTGTGGCCCACCCTACCCCCGGGGACCATGATTTGAACAGACTTGAATCTACACTACCTGAGGATGCTTCCATACAAGTTACAGCTTTTTGGGCCAAATAGATTTTTGAAAAATACCTACAAATTTCAATAATTCTAAATTATCTCCCCTTTAAAGAGGGTGTGGCCCTTCATTTGAATAAACTTGAATCCCCTTCACCCAGTGATGCTTTGTGCCAAGTTTGGTTGAAATCTTCCCAGTGGTTCTGGAGAAGAAGATGAAAATGTGAAAAGTTTACAACGACAACAACGCCAACGCCAACGGACAACGGACAAATTTTGATCAGAAAAGCTCACTTGAGCTTTCAGCTCAGGTGAGCTAAAAAAGTGAATAGCTGATGATCAAGTTAATGATTTTTTTCAAAATCCGAAGAAATGATGATAAAAATTAGTTTGCTAAAGTACACAATAAGACTTGAAAAATGTGAATATTCAATAGATACTTCAATTAAGTTCTTATATAATAATAAAATCTTTGCCACAGTAAAGTTCCTATATACAAATGGTTACGCCTATTTACCGTCTCTCTCCGCTGGGGACTTGGCGAGGAGTGTCCACTGGTGGGTGGGGTAGCGCTGGGACTTCTGGAGCGAGACATCCGGTTCCGGCCGAGTTCATCCGCTGAACCAGTCCACGTGGTCCTAAACATGGCCTTCACACCGGAAGAGGAACCGTGAATCAAATTACTGATGGCCTTGACCTGCTTGCTTCGTCTGAATGACGCACTTCTTGTAAAAGAATCATCCAGAGACCTTCCAGAACCTGTGTCACCCGCACAAAAAATAACCAGATTTTATCCGTAAATACAATGAATTTATATAGAGTGATCACGCGAAATAAACATGTGCATGGTTTTATAAGCTATCTATAACAACTGTTAGAACGGTTGATCCCACGAGACAAAGAGTATTTCCTAACAGTCTCCCTGGTGGATACTGTGAAATCACTTAAATTCTCGAGAACCAATTTTATGTGTTGTATGTTTGAAGGTTAGATGATGATGTCATTTTGGGCATTCGCTAGTTGGTATTATTTTAGGCTTATCATAAAAAAAATAAATAAATATATATGGTAACGGTGAAAAGTCATAAAAGACAACGGATTCTCTTTAAAAAAGAAAACCCATAATACCTGTATCTCCCACACAAAAAAAAGAACACTCTTAATCAAGTTTTATTCTTTTTAAATAGAAAAGTCAACAAAGTTTATCAACCTCGTCCCTTTCAATAACTACTTGTCTTAATGTATAAAAGAAGTCGTCTAGTCCTATAATAATAATTATAATATGCTACACAGGGCATGCTACTGACATTATATATTTTTCTCATTACAAAACCACTGTATATCCCTACCCAATAATAGATGTATCATTAATTAAGGAGCATATTTTGTATCATAAGAAAATACATAACGTCAGGTGCCTGTAATATACTAGTTTATAGGTATGTACTTAAAGTTCAAACTCTTACCCATCGATGATCCCAACTTTCTTGATAACAATAACTCTGGAAAAAAGTAGTTATCTGAGAGTTAAACATATATTAATTTAATGAAAAACAGAAAGCAAGTGATATACTCTTTCATTTTTCTGTTTTAAAAAAAAACAGACAAATAATATAAACGTGAATTATTTCAGTAAAAGAAATTCTTACCTCATTTCAAGAATAATGAAGCATTTTATAAAACAAAATAGAATTAATCAATTATAAAAAGAGTTTATTTTTCTACTTTATGATATTATGTTGAAAAAACAAACAAACACTTGCACGATACCAAAGACCATATGAAATACATGTAGTATCAAAAGGGCTGGCATGCTGTTTGCAAATGATAGTCTATAAGGGTAGTTCAAGATGAAAGTGCATTGAGGAAAAGGAAAATAAATATGATGTATGATGTAAGATATAAGTGTAGATCATCCGAAGAAATTGTAAATAAATGATTGTACATGCACTGCAAACTTGCATGTGAAACCCCCACCCAACCCCAACATCTATTAAAAAAACACTTGTAAGATACGTTTTTAAAAATGTTTTCAGTAAACCTACAAAACTAAATTTAAAGATGGTTGGTTAAAAAAACGAATTAAGGAAACTATGGCCCTTGTCAGTTTAGTATTGAAGATGATAAGTATTAAAAAACTTTGCAAAATGATAATTTTTCAGGAATTTTACAACTATAAAATAGAATTAGACTCGGGCTATTGGTGATGGGAAAAAATGTGAAAGACAAAGCCAACACATTAAACATACTCACAATAAAGGATAAAGTACAATATAGTTCTACCAGTAACTACTAGTGTTTTATAACTATTCTAACATTTCAATGAAATGAAGCAGACTTTTTGCTAACTATTCGCAAAACATGAAAAACTTACTTTAAGCCTAAAAATGTATGATCATATGTTCTATGCAAACCAAATCAAAATTTTACCATTATTAATACCGAGGTTCTCATTTGATATGAAAGCTCAACACGTGATTTTTTTTTCTTTCTCACAACGCAAGTCAATACACGTGTTTGTTCATTTTCTGTGCTGAAAATAAGCCTGCTGAATGGAATGGCAAGGAATAGGCAAGATGTAAATAGACGTGTAAAACATTTCGATACAAAATAACATTGTCAAAATACTGTCTCCACACCTTGGTAAACACAAAACAATTTGTAGGTATACAATACACATTAACATTCATACTGGTTGAAGAAATACATATAGTACTCCAGTAAATGAAAACGTCTGTAATAAAACAGTTTCTAATACGTATCAGTTGGTAAATATAAGTTTCATACTTACTTTAATGTTTGTAAAGAAAACATTAACAAATTATCATGACGAATTTGATATTTTATGCTATAATAAATATAATTTCATCGGGGTAGACGTTTGTCAAGCATACGGCCCTCTTAAATTAAATTGTCCATCACTCCATGCATTTTCCAGTTAACAAAGAAAAATAATATTGTCATGCCCAAGACAATGAAGCATATGAAGTGTTAAAGTGTAAAAGTTCAGTTTTTAAATACCCCTGATTAAAAAAACAACTGTATAAAGCAAAATTAAACACATTTATTGAAATTCTCATGAAATAATCACACTGTTTTCAAAAACAAAACTTAAGAAAAGCAACAATCTCTTAATTCTTCACAACAAACTGAATCCTTTTTCAAAGTTTTAATGACAAAAATCCATCAATGGGATATTGAATTTTAAGGCCGTAATCACCCTTGTTTATACATGTATCAATTAGTATCGAAGAGCTCAGGCGGTTAGTGTGAGAGAATATAGAAAGACCTCTGATGGATCCTTGTGCCTCATTGTGCCTCTCCTAAACACAGAGCCTGATAAAACACAACGCCATATATATTACTTCATGATTTAAACACCTTAGCAGAAAAAAAAACCAAAACAAAACAACCCACCAAATCCTAAAATCATAATGAGGGTACGTGCAAAAAATTGAGTTTTCATCAATACTAAAAAAAAAACATCTTCAGTATTTTTTTTCTACGTTCAAAGTAATATTAAACAATTATTGACACAGAAGAGAGTAAATTTTGCAAATATTTCACAATTAACAATGTTAAAAAATATGAGCTGAAAAATTGATTTCAATCGAATAATTAATGCATTATTTGTTTTTCATTTATCTGTTTTGAATTTGTTGCTTGCAGGAAGTTCATGAACAAGAGGCCCATGGGCCACATCGCTCACCTGAGAAAAAATAGGTATGATAACATCAGCTTAATGGAGTCATAATACAAACTATTTGGACAATGTACAATAATACATGAAGATCCGGTATAAATAAAATCCATTCCCCCCGGATATTCTTATGTTAATAATCATTAGTCCATTTTCTAACAGGATGATTTTATAGTCATATCACATGTTGAGTATTGCAGTTCTCAAAAAGATCCTTAACAATTGTTTATATATGGGATATAAACCTACATTAAACTCTGAACCCCTTGTGAGCCAAAGAATCATCCAGTGGCCAAAGTCTAAACAGTTATAAACAGTTATAAAGAATCACCATGCTGATTAGTTGCTTAGAAGAAGATTTTTAAAGATTTAATCTACATATTCCTATGTAAACCTTCGGAACCCCCCCCCCCCCCCATTGTGGCCCCCTACCCCCGGGTGTCATAATTTTCACAACTTTGAATCTACACTACCTGAGGATGCTTCCACACATTTTCAGCTTTCCTAGATTTCCTTAATTTTCACAACTTTGAATCCTCTTTGCCTAAAGGTGCTTTGTGTCAAGTTTGGTTGAAATTGGCTCAGTAGTTCTTGAAAAGATGTTGAAAATGTGAAAAGTTTACGGACAGACGGACGACAGACAAAATGTGATCAGAAAAGCTCACTTGATCTTTCAGCTCAGGTGAGCTAAAATGACTCGGACTTTGGAAAGTTGGGAAGTCTCCATATATGTAAACAACTCAATAAAAAAATTACAATAACGAATCTATTACACAAGTGATGTGAATATTTAATAACAGTTCTGCTTTCTCATTACGTCATGACAAGTAATTAGCATACGATTATCTTTAAAACTGACAGACACGTGGCATTCTATATTTGAAAATAGTTCTCTCAGATATCTTTTCAACAAATCACTCTTGTAGTTTTCAAGCCGTTTCTATATAGTTTGAAATTGCTTGTCAGACTAATCTGAGATTGATTATAATTTCAAAATCAAAATAAACATGGAGTACTTCAGTTACATGAACTTTATAAATGTTTCTTCACCAATGAAAAATGTACATGTATTTCTCAATCAAAACAAAGGAATAGTTACTGCAAATCAGCACGTTTCTGGAAGTTCATGGTATACAAATATTCCTATGAAAATTTGTCATAACAAATGGCAATAAAATAAACAAACCCTCAAATCACTACTTCAGTAAAGTGCCTTTTTCATTAAATTAATTTACAATAAGCAATATATACTTCAATATTTAAAATATAATAACAAATATTATGAATCATAATCAAAAAAATAAATTATATAATTATTTAATAAGTTACAAATATCACAGTTATCCTGTTAAACATAATCTTAAATACAATTTAAAATATAATCCATAGTAATAAATGTAAATAAATAATTAAATATATCAAATTAATGTATATACTACGTATTTTCCGGGGAATAAGTCGATGTAGGGCATAGGCCGAATTGCACTTCAGACAAAATTCAGGAAAAATCCTTAGACTAGCCGATCTGGGGGATAAGCCGATTTTCAATCGATGATTACTATAGTGAAAGTATGACCGCTGATTAAGGAAGTCATCGTATTCAGTACGTATATACTCTCAGAATATCGATGTAGAAAGTTAAAAGAATAAAATTGCTAAACATATATTTTAAGCAATTTTTAAAAATATAGCTGTGTCTTTTGGATGATTGGTCTCTTCTGTATTCGTCGGTATATATATATATATATATATATATATATATATATATATATATATATATATATATATATATATATTCATTCATTTATTTATTTAAACGTTACGTATCGTAATTTTACATTGTGTAAATTTAATTGAAACACCAACCTCCGTGGTTCTGTCTGATAGATTAAGAATAATGTTTTACCAAAACATTTATATTTCATTAATACCTTTTTCCTAAATTTCATTTGATCAAGTTATACTTTGAAAGCTACTTGTAAATACGGGGTACGGCGTCCATTAGCTCAACACGTGGTTTCATATTCAAATAGCGTTATCCCCCGTAATCGCTATGAATGAGAAAACGAAATACCACAGAGAAGGTATTTGTGTCCTTTTCCATTAATTAATTAAATAGTGACTTGCCGTTATGCAAAGAAGTTGTAATGCTAACAAACACAGTCAATGCGGTAAACCAGTCAATGCAGTGAAAGTGTACTCTATGTGGCCTCAGGCTGTGTTAAAGTCAGGGGTTTCACAACTTGTATATACACACGACACCAGAATACCGTTATTTCATCCAACAGGTTTATTGTAAAAAAACAAAGCATTTACAACAATGACCAGTGAAGTGATTCCTACGAACGCAGACATAAAAAAATTCACAAAAATTATGTCATTTTACATTCTAAACGGTTTCGTTTTCTTTTTTTACTACGCAATAATAGTTTCCAGGATCATAAACGAACGTGGAAAAAAGAAAGATTTTCATTTGATTTGGATTGTAAAGAAATACCTCGTACATTTTATTACTCACGATGTCATTAAGCTGCAGGTCTGTAGCTCCCGGTCTGAAAAAAATCGGATGGATGACCTGGGAATTACAGTGCCACCCATTGAAAAATTGTATATTTATTGCGCACAAAAACGTGCGCTAGTTTTGGACTGATTAACCTTTTTTATACGCAAATTCTTTGAAAACAGTTAGTACAAATCGTCACAGGTCGTCTATCTGAATTTTTTCAGACCAGGAGCTACAGACCTGGAGCTAGATGTCATTACAAAAAATATCAACGGGACAACTATCAAACGGATGAAAAAAACAAACCTTTTTCAACTTCGAGCCTACGATAAGCCGATCCCGGGGGATAAGCCGAGGCTCGCGCATCGGAGAAAAAAATACCGGCCTATGCCCCGAAAAATACTGTATTGTTCAAAACTTATTTTGAATTTATCACTTTGACTTTGGATGCTCAATAAAAACTTTTGCATAAAAATATACATGTAAATAAGGAATTTATTTAGGATGGAATGAGTAATAAATAAATAAAACAATTTAAGGGAATGAAATATCATAAAAGTAAACATCATTATGATAACTTGTTCTTTGTTAAAACAGTATTACAAAATAATTAACCAATGACACATGTTTATAAAATACAACATGGTACACAGCCTTTTCTTCTTAACATAAAATCGATTATAAAAAAAAACCCACAACATAAACAAATAAAACAGTCACATAACTCTAACTAGGACTACAGTAAACAGTGGGCTTTTTTCAACCAACAGAATAGATTTGTAAAGATATGAACAAGTCGATGATAATCCAACTAATATCAGTTAAATGATCCCCAGAATGGTTTGGAAAAAAAATAAATGGAAAACGTAGCCATGCTTTAACAAATTGTTATGAATTGCAGAGATTGCTAGACTACTGATTAGTAAATTTTGCAAAACCAATCGCCACATCCGATTATGCGATCTAAGCTAAGATTCAGTGACAAAGAACATCCATACAATACAGGAGCTTAATTGGATCATTTTTGCAATTCGACCTACCTCCCATTGCAATAACATTAATGTCATTTCCGAACAAACCTGCGTAAATCAACATCAGTCAATAATGTAACCCCAAAAATGTACACCAATAACCTAAATAAGTATAGGAACTTTTTTAAAACAGCTAATTCTTTTAACAACTACAATAAGCATGAGAACAGAATTTTATCTAAAAGAAAACCATTAAGTGTAACTAGCACCTTCCCCTGCCTCATTCATGGACAAATGTACAATCTGAAGCGAATTTCTCAGGGACGTTTTGTCTTTTCCGGTAATGTTTATATTAAGGGAGTTTCGCAAGGCCGCTTTCTGAACTTCCGGACAGGCTGCAAAAGAACCGCTATCAATAGTATCAGAGTAGGAGGAGAGAGAGGCTAAATGCTTACGCTGTGCTTTTGTTGAGGCGGTGTTTCTTAAGTATTGCTTAGCTTTCTTTCCGCTGTAATCACGCAGGTTAGCGTCTGCTTCTGCAAAAAAATAAAAATTAAATAGTTATAAATATAAGGGTTTGATGAGGTTAATTTACATATCTTATATTTTAGTGATATGTTCAATCCATTGCAAAATATATGTGTATCAATGTTTGACAGGTAAAAAACTAACAGCTTTAATATGATTGTAGTTTGATAAAATGCTCTCATTAATGGATGATTTGTAATTGAACACAGTTTTATTTTTGTCAACAATTTCAATGAACTGCCATAATTTGAAATAATTTTTATCTTTCTTTACAGAAAAGCTTATAATTCTTTGCTATGTAAACAAAGCTTTTGTTTACATTTTGAATGTTGAAGTGAAAATTCCAGTTTTAGACCTAAAATGAATGTGTTAAACGTTAGAAATTGTTTATTTATGCTTAAAATGAATAAGAACATAGACGAATCACCTTGAAAAAAGCTTTTATACTGGTATATTGAACCTATGCAAACAAAAACAGGACACGAGTTTTGTTTACATGACAAAGAATTGTGAGCCCTGTACCTTGCTTATAACTTGCTTATCAATCGTGACCATGCCCCTTTAAGATCAAGATCTAGTAAATGATTTTAGAGCGTCTTTTTGGTGCTAGGCCTATAATGATGTCAACATTATTTTGATATATCTTTTTCTCATGCTTAATAGCTATAAGAGTATTGTATATAAAATAAAACATTTTTCTTGACATTCCATTTGAATTCCTGGAAAAAGTAATTCTGATATCTATGTTCAAACATTCTTTATGCGGTTTTACAGGATGTCTATGTTCAAACACTCTTTATGCGGTTTTACACTGTAGGCATTCTGGATATATTTCATTCCTCAAAAACGAAAAAAAAAATCCTAGATTTGTAGCTGGTTTCCTTCATTCTGTACATGTATTTCATTGAAAATGAAATTTTAAAATATGACTTTTCAATGGGTGTATCTTAAAATAAAGCCTTGGTATTTCATTTTAAAATTCATTGAAAGATTTCATATTTCAAATTTCAGAAATCTGTAGGCTCCTTGAGTTTACTAGATCTTGACCTTAATGAAATGATAATGCGCATTAAATGTACTCACTGTATGTTGAAACTAAAAGTTCAATAATTTCTTCATGCCCATGCATAGCAGCAAGATGTAATGCAGTGTAGCCCTGGTTGAATAATGAAAAGATTTTAAGAATTTATACATGAAAAGTAGTATATTTCACTTGGTATAAAATTCAGGCTCCATGAGGTCAACAAAGAAAAATTAGAATGTTGAAATATTTACTTACCCCCTATGTTAAAGGGTCATCAAAATGAAAAAAGAAAAGAAAAATAAATTATCAATTTTTTTTTCAAGAACTTTATTCTATATACTAATACATAATGTGTTATTATTTACACTTTCAACAAATACGTATTTTAAAACATTGCAAATATATCAAGCCATAATCATTTTATAAACTTTAAAAAAATTATGATTGATTTTTTTCTATTGTTTCACCGTCTTGTCCAGATTTTTCACTCAATGAGACGTCACTACATGCAAATAAACATAGGTAATCACAGATTACAAAGCTCACCGAGACGAGGCATCACCTTTATGAGGAATCACCTTTATGAGACCACCTTTATCATATTATTTGAAAATCATAGTAAATAATGATCTTGGATATACATGGATACTGTGTTATATACAATATTATATGTTGCAATATCATATGAAACAATAGCATGTAATAAAATAGTACATTATACAATATCATTTTATACAATAATGTATCATAATAAACAATACTATACATAACAATATCATGATACAATATCATAACATAATGTACAAAAAACTTGATACAATATCATATCGTATCATATAACTTTTTACAATATAATATATGATATAATATTGTATCATATAAAACAATAGTGTATCATATTATACAATATCATATAACTGATGCACTTGACAGGCATAAATGCTGAATCATAAGAGAGCACCTGCTCCAAAAACACCAGCTCTTAAAACCTTAACCTCCCTCCAGCATCCGAAACCTATGGGTCAAATTCAGCATTCACGCCTGTCAGGTGCATCAGTACCATAAGACGCACCATCCATGCAAGTTTAGTAAAGTTAGGACCAGTAATAACTAAGATATATTTTTAGCATCCTTGATAATGGAGATCAGGCTCTGCATCTGAAGCTACCTCTGCGATTCATTTATATTATAGTTCAATCAACTATGCAAGTTTGAAATAGTACTAATATTTATTAAACATGTGACCTGCTCCAAAAAACTTAACCTAATCCAGCATCCGAAACCTTTGGCTCAGATTCAGCATTCAAGCCTGTCAGGTGCATCAGTATCATAAGACATATCATCCATGCAAGTTTTATGAAGTAAGGACCAGTAATAACTAAGATATAATCATCAGAGGGCACCTGCTCCAAAAACTTTAACCAGATCTTAAAACCTTAACCTCCTTCAGCATCCGAAACCCATGGCTCAGATTCAGCATTCCTGCCTGTCAGAGGCATCAGTATTATAAGGCGCACCATCCATGTAAGTTTGGTGAAGTAAGGACCAGTAATAACTAAGATATAATCATCAAAGGGCACCTGCTCTAAAAACTTTAACCAGCTCTAAAAACCTTAACCTCATCCAGCATCCGAAACCTATGGCTCAGATTCAGCATTCCTGCCTGTCAGAGGCATCAGTATCATAAGACACGCCATCAATGCAAGTTTAGTAAAGTTAGGACCAGTAATAACTACGATATAATCATCAAAGGTCACATGCTCCAAAAACTTTAACCAGCTCTAAAAACCTTAACCTCATCCAGCATCTGAAACCTATGGCTCACATTCAGCATCCCCGCCTGTCAGAGGCATCAGTATCATAAGACACACCATCTATGTAAGTTTGGTGAAGTTAGGACCAGTAGTAGCTTAGAAATTGCTATCAAAGGGCACCTGCACCAAAAACTTTAACCTGCTCCAAAAACCTTAACCTCCTCCAGCACCTGAAACGCATGGCCCTGATTCAGCATTCAAGTCTTTCAAGTCCATAAGTAGGTCCAGATGCATCATCCATGCAAGTTTGGTGAAGATAGGACAAGTTATAACTTAGATACAGGACCTGCAACTAAAACTTTAACCAGGTCCGGACGCCGACGCCGACACCGACGCCGACGCCGAGGGTATAGCATAAGCTCCCCCCGACTTCGTCTCGGTGAGCTAAAAAGCATATGCTTGGGCCATCATTAAAAATATCTATGTTTCCCCTAACCCGACCCTAAATTTTGAAGTTGGGTAGGTAGGTAGGTAAATAATTTTTTTTCTGCCAGGGCATAATATAAAATACATTATAGATTAAAAATGAAAACAATAAATCAATTCTTTAATTAATTACAAAACTAAAAAAAATATGACCAGTTGTAAAACAAATTTTTATACTTCTCCTGATGAAATGTAAAACAAATTTAATATCGAATTCACAATTTGATATTGTTCATCTTTTAAAATTTAAACATGTTTGATTCAATGACTAGATGTGCATGAATACATTCATTATCATTTGTATGTTGATGTACATGTAAACCTATATTTAAATATCATTTTAATGATCATAATGTACCTACTTCAAAGTATCAATTAATTTTTCAAAATTTGGTTTATAAAATGTCTAAAACTATATTAAAACAATAATATTTGACAAACTTAAGGTAATGTAATAAATGTAAATATTTGTGAAGTCATATTTAAAGATTCTACAATAGTAAGGTTACAGAAAATCACTACACTTACAAAGAATGTCCTTCTTTGACAAGGAAATTTTAACCTAATGAAACATAATGCTAGGGACAAAAAAAAATATTTAGATACGAAAGATTTTTGTAAATTTACCCAATTTCACTTTAATTATAGTCATAACCAAAACCAACTCTTTTGTTTCTGTTGATTTGAAATTTGACGAAGTTAAGAGAACTGTTTAAATTTTTCAAAACATAAAGAGTCTTTCATTTCACAGGTACCAACCTAAATTTTGGGAGAATAATTTCTCCCTAACAGAAAAGTAGAAAGAAGTTTGACATCAGGGAGACTGTCAATATTTGATACAGCATAACCTACAGGAATAATGATATACACAGATTCAACCTTAATTAAAATTGGATTAAAATTTAAGCAAGTTAATAAAAAATAAAACAGCTTCTAAAAGTTTTAAAAACTTATCCAATCTATTAAATTTAATTTATTTGATGTATTCATACATTTTATAGATGACATGTTTTGTAATTGTGTTAGCTAAATGACCAATAAAATCAGTCTCTGTACTTCTGTGTATTTTGGAGGTATTAGTCCAACCTTTAGACCAAATTACAACTATTGTGTAGAGGGTCATTTTAATTGATAACTGATAAATGTTGGCAGGTGGTTTTATGATTATTTTAGCATTAATTTGGCAGAGTTATTAACTAATTACAAGTTACCAACTAATTTTAATATCAACACTAAAAGTAATAAACATCGGTTGTAATTTTCAATGCACAGTTGGCTACATGTAGCATCACTCGTATTTATACCCATAAAAGATAAGACAATCAATTAATCACAACAGTGGTTAACTGAGGCTGTGGAAACGTCTTTTGAATTAAATGATTATCATTTTAATGTCTCTGGGGTTAATTTACACGATCATGAACTCGGAATACAGGGCGACTTCAACATCTCTTTCGGAGGAAGTTACCGATCATAAAGCGAGTATTTCGCCCATGTTGATGATCGAGGCTATCAAAATGATTGTAAAACGAAAAAGATGTGGGTCTTCTAAAAACGAATTTAGGTAAAATTAGGTTTCTTTAAAAAAAAAAAAGAAGTCTTTTCAATGTGGTGAAAAAAAAAACAATTCAGTCGGCGGGATTTAATTGGGTCGGTCGCGTTAGGGGAAACATAGATATTTTTAATTTTGGCCTTGGTTCTGATTCTAAGTTAAGGGCATTAAGAGGTGAGAGTTCTTTGCAGTGCCAGCGACTATTGGGACCTCTATGTGCTAGTCTAGACAAAATAACGCTCACAGCCAACAGACGGACATTAAATTCAAATATACTCCCGACCATCCCCGCCCTGCTGACTTCATTATCAGGGGGTAAAACAGTTTAGGGTTGTTATGTCATAACAATGTTCTAAATAATAAACACTCCTCCTTCAATGTTTTGTCTTCGTTTTTAATTAACAATTAAATCTATTCCTCAAATTAAAACTGTGATAACTGTTGAAAAGACTTTATTGTCTTTAGGATGGGTTTTGTTATATGTTGCTAGATGCATACATCTGTTAACAAGAGACACGTTTGTAAGAGAGTGTTTCAAACTAATTAAAACAATTGATATACAAGTAATATGTTTTATGGTGCGATCGTTTGGGCGAGCGCAGCATGTGATCAAGTAATGAATTATGATAAGTCAGAGACATAAATAACATGTCTCAATGAAATCACAATGAACTTGTATTAGGTGAATACGGTCATAATCTGTTGGTATAATGGTTAAAAAATTTCCATTTCATGATTTTCACATAATTGCAGTTCATTTTCATTGACTATGTTCGTATAGTTTTTAATTTAAAGTCGCTACAATAATAAAAGAATATGAGCTGTATTATTTAGAATTTTCTTATGCTTCCAAATGTGCTTTTATGATTCTGCTTATAAATAAACCTTGATAATTTACCAAATTAAATTAAAACAAAATATTTTTTTTTAAATTAATATAAAATGGAATTTCTAGTGAAACATTTTTGTATAAGACAACAGTAGGACAATAATTTTATATTTTGCTTGTTAGACATATACTCCCTCATTTATTTTTTTGCATAATCCATATCTAACGGATTTAAATATATATGTAAAAATTAAGTTCGGAATTTATGTAGTTAAATTACAAAACTTTTACAACGAAAATTTCAACGAAAAAATTACAGAACATGCTGGTTCGATTACGTTTATACAACATACATGTGTATCTAATAAATGTAGCCCGCATTAGGGTATGGGGACTCTGGTTAGAATTCTAGTAAATAATCAAAGTAAAGGTGTATTATCATTTAAATATCATACAAGATATATATTAAATTCTATGACCGTACGGTTACTGGAATAGTAGGCGGGGCCTAATCTAAACTGGTGTTAATTACCTGGAGTGGCCGACCGAGTGGCCTGGGTCTACCTAGGTGCGCGACACTATACACAGAAAATTACGCGATTAATGAAAGATATCAGAAATCGTCATATCCATTGTAATATATCTCGAAAATACATTAATACAGTTTATTTAACATTAAGAATTTTTTGAAGATGATTTTTTTTGGAATGAAGTTATAGAAATTAAGAATGATCATGCATGACTTATATAAACCGATGTAAATTTACTTTTTAGCCAGGGACATTTGAATAATTTTCTAAAGTAATCAAAACAATGAATGTAACTCTCTTAGTGTAAAATGTAGATATTAAAAATAAGTGAATAATTTTCAGTCGCCAAACAGAGATATTGTTTGCGATAAAAAATTGTTTAATTTGTCAGCTTCCAGGCAGGCTTGTTTAAACGAGGAATGTGGTTAGAGTTCGGGTCCCTCTCCAAATAATTTTGTTAAAATAAAGATACATGATAAAATAAATGACTATGACCCCCCCCCCTTCCGGATTGGGAATTTGAGGTTTGTCGGAAATGTTGGAACTGTAGAAAATATTGCTTTATTCTAAAGTTAGGACAAAGTTATGGCGGTTCCTAAATTTTAGGAGAGCTTCGAGAAACAGAATTAAAACTAAGACGTATCCTAAGATGTACACACCACAGTCCTTCAATAGCTTCATTAACATGCCTGCAGGACAGCTTTCGGCTTACAAGCAAATAATTATTGAAACAATATATGTGCATTCTTTGAGTGTAAAGTAAAAAGTTGATACTCTTGTCAGAATTTAGCGTTACCTGTACAAATACGAATAATTTCCCTTTAATTTACAATATATAGAATACGAAGTTTTTAAAGACTATTTTTCAGAATGAAGCGATAAAAATGTTATTTAAAAGAATGATCACGCATGGCTTATATAAACTGATGTAAAATTACTCTTTAGCCAAGACATTTGCTATATCTTTAACAAATGATCACGAAAAAAATAAAAAACATAGGTAATCGCAGATAACAAAGCTCACCGAGACGAGGCATCACCTTTATGGGGCATCACAATACAATGGAATATATAATGATGCAATATGATATTGTAACATATGATATGCCATTGCATCATGTTAAATATTATTGTATTTAATCACAAAAAAACAATATCATAATTTATAAAATATGATACAATATAGTATTATATGATACAATATCATATCACATAAAACATTACAAAATTGTAACATGATATTATATTGTATAATATAGTATTTTGTATTGTTTGATATTGTATCATATTTGATACTTAATATGACATTAAATTAAAGGATATGATATACTAATTAGATACAACATTTTATCATATCATATGATACAATATTATATATTGCAATATCATATGAAAAAAATATATATAATACAATGTCTTATTATACAATTTTGTTTCATAATATACAATACTATACATAACACTATCATGATACAATATCATATCATAACGTACAAAACAATTGATACAATATCATATTGTGTCATATAATTTTTTTACAATAAAATATTTATGATATAATATTGTAACATATTAAACAATAGTGTATCATTTCATGCAATACTATATCATAGGAATCATGTTATATCATTTAACAAAAATGAATCTATCAAGCAGGTTTGAGTGAGGAAGGAGATTTTTTAGCATCCTTAATAATGAAGATCATGCTCTGCATCTGAAGCTACCTCTGTGATTCATTTACATCAAAATTAAATGAACTATGCAAGTTTGAAATAGTACTATTATCTATTAATCATGTGACCTGTTCCAAAAAAGTAAACTAAACCTCATCCAGCATCCAAAACCTATGGCTCAGATTTAGCATTAAGATATTATCATCAGAGGGCACCTGCTCCAAAAACTTTAAACATCTCTTAAAACCTTAACCTCCTCCAGCATCAGAAACCTATGGCTCAGATTTTGCATTCAAGCCTGTCAGGTGCATTAGTATCAAAGACGCACCATCCATGCAAGTTTGGTGAAGTTAGGACCAGTAATAACTAAGATATATTTTTAGCATCCTTGATAATGGAGATCAAGCTCAGCATCTTAAGCTACCTCTGTGGTTCATTTAAATTGTAGTTAAATCAGCTATGTAAGTTTGAAATAGTACTTTTATCTATTAAAAATGTAACCAGTTTCATAGACCTTTGCCTCCTCCAGCATATGAAAATTATGGCTCAGATTCAGCATTCAAGACTGTAAGGTGCATCAGTATCATAAGACACACCATCAATGCAAGTTTGTTGAAGTTAGGACCAGTAATAACTAAGATATAATCATCAGAGGGCACCAGCTCCAAAAACTTTAACCAGCTCTAAAAACCTTAACCTCTTCCAGCATCCAAAACCTATGGCTCAGATTCAGCATTCAAGCCTATCAGGTGCATCGGCATCACAAGACGCACCATCCATGCAAGTTTGGTGAAGTTAGAACCAGTAGTAACTTAGAAATTACTATCAAAGGGCACCTGAACCAACTTTAACCTGCTCCAAAAACTTTAACCTCATTTAGCATCTGAAATTCATGGCCCAGATTCAGCATCCAAGTCTTTCAAGTTCATAAGTAGGTCCAGATGCATCATCCGTGCAAGTTTGGTGAAGATAGGACAATTATTAACTTAGATACAGGACCTGCAACTAAAAACTTTAACCATAACACTACGAATCGATTTTGTACTATACAGTCCAATAAATTCAAATGATGTATGATGTTGGAGCGCAAGCGGGGTTTCGCATACTTTATATTTTAATTTTAATCGTACGTGATTTTAGGATTATTAGGTCAGGCGCGGATCGAAAGTTAATCCTTGGGTGGATCACTAATATAAAGCATGTAAATTGTTAATTGTAGCAACAGCAGAATAAAACTATATTTTCTATTGTCAAATTTATTTCTAAAACTCATTTTATCCACCATTTAATAAAGATAAATTTAAAATCACAGAACCTCTAGTTTTTATATTTAATTACAAGTATACCAAGATTCTAGGAAATAGACTATAAACACGAGGCACGGTTTTTATTGTGAAACTGATAGGGTCAAATAAAACCACATGGTATAAATTTAAATGACAATAACATTTGCAGGGGTGTAGTATATCATTTTTAGGACAATCTACATCTTGATCATGAAAATTTCTTACTGTATGCGAACTGTTTATTTCCTGCAAATAGCGAAATTAAGTTGTTGCGAATAAAAGTTGGTTTACAGCAATAAGGGATGACTCAGTGATCAAGAACTATTTTGATGTGAAGTACAGTTCATAGATATTCACGTCCATCCATCGTAAGCAAATAAATAATTGAGAATTTTTTATGAAACAAGGAAAAGTTAACCCTTACTGCATATACAGGATAATACTGCAAGTTCCTATGTATCAATGCATCCCCACTTTTTAACAAATATTAGCTGATAAAGTGGCAAAATTAACTTTCGCAAGCAAGTAATCAATTATTTCTTGCGTTCGTTTTGCCACTTTTTCAGCTAACATTTACTTTTCATTCACAAATAAAAAGTTACGTGTATCGTATTTGGTTTACAGTCATTTCTTAAATGATTTATTCGACATGTTATATTTGTAAAAACAATTTATATCATATAAAACAACATGAATACTTACATTCTAATCCAGACAGGCAAGATTGAAAAAAAAAACAAAAGAAGATTTTATTATTGGTGTTAATATTGACAAAAATTCTAGGAATAAAAACAAACTTAAAAACTGCATACTGAGGCTATGAAATGCTTATGTGTGTACAATATTTTTATTGTAGTTAAATAAGTTTTTATTAAACTGTTCATATCTGTTGCTATTACATACTCAACTTTACTTCGTCAAATTCTGAAGAGTATAAATGCCAAAGTCTTACTGTTCTTTTGTTGATGTCCACATTTCGCTGACTAGCCAATAATTTGATCACTTCTGGTTTACCATGCTTTGCTGCCCAATGTAATGCAGTCTGTTGAACAAAAAAAATCTGCATTAATAAATGTCCTCTCACGATAGAAAATATTAATTTTATGGGGTTTTTCTTATTTCCAAGAAAAAAAGGTAAATATTTTAAAATTTTTTTACTTACATACTGTAATCCAAATGTTTAGGCCGCCAAGGGGATTTCAGTTTCATATGAACAATGGAAATAATTTAAAATCATGAGTTATTTTTCACATTTACAGTTAAATCTCAAACTCAACAGAACAATGAAACAACTTTAAGATATTGAAGGTATGTAACTCGCTACACCTTGAAATAGTTAAAATCAGTAGATAATTACTTGTCAAATGATGCATCTCAAGGCAAATAGGTGAAGAATATGCAGTTTTGGATAAAAATGTGGTTTTTAAAATTTTGATTAGGTAAATATGAACAAAAGCCCCAGAATGATTCAAACTCATGTTCTGCATTTCACAAGCTTAATACTTTAACCACTGAGCTATGATGATATTCAGCCAAATCGGTTGAAACAAACAATTTTAAATTAACAAAACATTTTCTTGTGACATTGCATCTTTAAAAGTATAAGTTGTGGTGTTTTGAGCTACCTTAATTAATCAAGATAAAACGGTTAAAATATGTCAAGAAACAATGTTTGAACTTTAAATTAACTTGAACATTTAACCATGTTTGAGATAGTTAAATTCAATTACTGTTAAAGTTACGTACTGTAGTTTGAAAATTATTAACTAGTAAATTTTTTACACAAACCATAATTATTTAAATATAAAATATACTTACACCCTGGATAAGGAAACATGGAAAAGAAATAAGATTCTATAATGCATTCACATTATAATCATCAAAATTTAAATAATCAAATCATTCCTTGAAAATTAAGTTCTTGAACTTAATTGTGCCCAATCCCAGTTGTAATTTTGTACAATAAAAATATAATCAAATCAAATCAAAACCAGCCTTACTTACACTTGTGAAATCCTGAAATAAAAAAATCAGTGTACAATAATTAAGACAAACACGTAACAAATGCAAAGTGTTACACATAAGTACAAAACATTCAATTGCTTTACCATATTTTTAAATCATACATGTAACTCATTCAGGAACAAAATTGTATTTCGGAAATAATCAAAAAGTCCTGTTTTTGCTTTCATATGGGAATTTTTAAACAATGTATTTTACCTTGATATTGACAAGGTTTGGATTTTTTGTCAGCATTTTGTGCATTGGATGGTAATCTGAAGAGGAGCTTGATACAATCCATTCTTTTTCTTCAGAATCCAACTGAAAAACATATAATTATATTTATTTCATGCAATATCTTGAGCTAATATATTCATGAGATTTTTTTTTTTTTTTTTGGTTAGGAGAGGGGAGAAGAGGGGGTAAATAATAAATACATTTGTTAAATTTAGATTCAATTCTTAACCAGCTTTCAATTTTCATGTTAGCTAGATTTGAAGTTGGAATAAAATTTTAACTTTCATAATTTAAAAAAGAGAGCTATTTATATTGGGGGAGGGGGGAGGGGGTTAAGGGTGATGGATGTGTGGGGGTTCATGATCGAAACCGTCTGGTTCATTATTAATAATAATTATAGCTAATATTAAAATACTCAATAGCATACATTAAAGCAACTTCCTGAAGACTGGGAATCCTCGTCTGGGTCTCCATCTCTGTCCTTTGTCTAAAAAATGAACAAAATTCAGTGAGTGTTTCTGTATATTTTAAATATAATTAATTTCCAGCATTTGTGTGAAAAGAATATGTAAATCTCAACTCTAAAAAATAATTGCCTTATTAATCTACTGTAGCATTCCTATCAGTTGAATTGCAACATATAACAATGACATTGCATTTAAAAGAATGCTATAACATTTAAAAGCAGAAAAGCAGTAAGAATCAAGGCATATTATGTTTGTTTACTAAAGGTACAATTTAAGGCATATTAAATATGATATATATGTACTTGTTACTGATTTATATATGGTTTTGAAAACCTGCAAATTTTAATAACTTAAAGGTAAAATTTTGCATTTACATGGGGGTTATTTTTGTGGAAAGAAAAAAATAAACCTTTAATTGTCATTCAATGTGTAATCATCTACTATCCTGTATGAATTCATGCTTACACTGCCTAGCAAAATCATTTTCATTACCCCAATGTCTTAAATCACATTATAAACTAATCATACTTAATGATTATTGAATTACATTTATAACTTATCAAAAGTGTTCATTCATGAATTTGCACCATGTTTTACTTAATTATGAAAGTCAGAAATTATAAAAAAACCTAAGTAAATGCAAAATTTGATCACCAAAATATACCCCATGCAAATATTTCTACATTTTGCTGTACATAATCTGTCTACATTTGAAAAAGCTTCTGTACATGTAACTATTAAATTACTTTGTACATGTTCCACATGTATTATCAATTTTTTGAAATTTATGCTCACTGAACTGAATTATATCCTATAATAAGAAATAAATAAACTTAAGTTTAACAGTCAAGGCTTAGTTTTAGGTCTAGGGAAACATGCGTTTCAAACAGTCAACTATGAACTAGTGCATTTCTTCTTTTGATTTCCTTAAAATAAGAAAAACACAATTTTCTTTCATTTGAAACTGCATGCAAAGCACTGACAGAGAATTTTCCTACAAGCATGCCTTGACAACCCTTGTAATCTACAACAGTCACAGTGACACAAAAAACAAAATGTGTGCAAATTAAGAAAAAATACTCAAACCTCTATTACTTAATAATACAGTCTTTCAAATGGCTTCAAGAACTAAGTTAACTTAAGGCACAGACTGATTGTGGAAATTTGAAAAGAAATTGAGAGTTAATAATAACCAAATTTTAAATCAATTAAAAGAAAACAAATTTTTACACTTCGCTGGCCTTTGACGCGTTGCCCCTCTGTCATTTTCTGCAATTCGCTCTCGGATTCCATTCTATTCAAGTGATGTGCTCGTTCTCTGACACTTACAACTGAGGCGTTGACATCGTCTTCTGATGTAGCTGGTCCTGAATTCTGGAAAGGTGGTAGCGCGAGCTTGTACGTGAGAAGCAAAGCTACATGTGTAATTGCATAATAAACAAGGCAAATTTAAATTATCTAAGCCTTAATTTGTAGTGAATACATAATATCAATTCCCAAAGCAACAGGTGAGAAATAAAATTGGCCACGCTTTTTCATTTATTCAGCTAGACCTAAAAACTCTAACCTCATAATACTAAGCCAAATTGGATCCAAACTTGTACCAACCAGTCTAAAACCTAGAACTGGTTATCATTTTGATTGGGCCCTGACCATCTTAAATATATGTGAACCACAGCGATTATAAATAAATTTTTCTCAAAAATGTGTTGGGTAAAATTCAGTTGAGTACTTTAATGCAAAAATTGAATTTCATCAGGTGCAGAAAAACGTGGTATTTGAGCTAATCCATGATAATTTCATGAAAACTACCAATGATATTTTGCTAGATACATTGAACTGGTAAATGGTTGAATTTTATTTCCTTGTAGGTTCAGATGTACTGCTTAATGAGGTAATGTAAGTCATTTTAATTTCACAACCTTAAAAGAACCAGTACATGATTTTTAAAAAAGTACCAATCACAATGGTTTTAATTTCATGCTGCAAGAGAATCAAAATCGAATAAATTTTTTGGAAATTGTTTATTCATAATGGGATTAATTTCACAGAAAAAAGATAATTTCCGATTATAGTGAAATTTAAAAACCATTTTAAATTTTACCGATCTACAGTATTTGAGGTTCATATTAGTACCAACACATAACAAACGTACAGTATCAAATCAAAAACTGAGGAGGGCCAACCTCCACTACCTGTCTAGTCAATATTTATCAGTTTGAATAGTATTTAATTGGCACAAACAATGAAAATAAAGCCAACACTCCTCTCCGTGAGGTGAATAAATATGTACCTTTTTTTACTTTGATTGGGTACATGAAACCAAAGATATCTCAAAGGTAAATTTTTAATAAACACCTATCATTAGAACATGGCGAGTGAAGGAAACGTTTAATTGAAGAGGTTGCATGACTAAATAACTAAAGGTCAATGGTTATGAAATTCTTTTTTTTTTTAGTAGTAGTCATGTAAACCTCATTAAAATAGCATATCATCAAGAGCTGTGATTAATTTATCCCCAAAAATTACGTGTCTGAATACACTGTGCATGTACATGACTTGCATTGTAATGATTGTTATTTGCACATTTTTGTTTGAGTCAATAAATTGAAGTTTAATAATAAACATGCATATATACATTTTATCTAATGTATGGTATTACAATGCTTATATTTAGTATAGCAATCTCTACACATGAAAAGTATTTTGGTCAACTTGATCTAGATAACAGTGTGTGGGTGCAAGAGGTAAAAATTTTCCAGCATCGTGACTAACTGATGGGTATTAATACTCATTCTTGCATTAATCTTTAGATAAACCTGAGATTAAACTATAGATTTTTGACCTCTAATATCAACTAAAGGGGCAAGTTCATTGCATAATATTGAAATTCTGTATTGATGTAGATATATCTATATATTGAGGATATATCTGTGTATCAACTGAAACTATATTTGACAAAATCTTTGTACATATTTAAGGTTTCTCCACCCTTGATGTTTTTATGGTTTAATCCATGTAATTTTTGTTTAAATTTGAAGATTAATATGTAAACATTCAAATTGAACTTAAATATTGGTATGTTGCAAATATATTTTTCATGCTGTAGGAGCTTACACAGGTACACTATCAGGACAATTAGAGCGACGACTGCTCTTCAATCAAACATCACATTTTTATTTTACTAATTTCTATATAATAAAGCAATTTTTTAAAGAAATTAATCGCAATCCTCTATTTTATGTATTTTAACATTTTAAGGCCATTTAAACTTGCCAGTATGAAAGCTATCACATTTTTAGTGCATTTTGGTACCATTTTTCAACCATGAATAAGTACAGTTACGCAACATAAAACGTCTATAACTTTTAAATTAATGGTTCAAACTCACTGAAAATTTGTACATTTGTAATCCATTATATATCCTATTGAAATCTGCAAAGAAATGTTAACCTTGCCAGGTAAAAAATTATGAATTGGTGTCACTGTCAAGATTGTCTATGTACGGCTTTATCAGTTTTTCATAGAATTCAGCGATTTAAACTCAAACTATTCTCTATAAATTGTTAAACATTAGTGTCATTTCACTTTACATAGCTTAAAATGTGTTAAACACAATTATAAATCAAGAAATAGTGGCAAAACAATGCATCAAATAACACTAATATTATAACCGATACGGTAAAATATTCCGGATTGCACACAATGACGTCACGCGACAATCGAAAGACCTTAAATAATGTTTTGTTGACAAAGGAAATCCTTAATTCATGTATATATGTGTATAGGACAGGGGTACTTGCATGAGTTCAGGGTTGGAACCAATCGCCCAAATGGGTTATAATAGTCCATTTAGGATATAATACCTCAAATAAAATACCGTATATGTATATAAATTTGAAGTGCAAAAAAATGAAAATTTTCAATTAAGTAATTTTTAAAATAAATTTGCATACCGGTAAGTCCACATCAAATGCAACAACTTTTGGTTAGCAAGTTTTGCTATAAGTCTATAATTATTGAAATTTATCCCCAAGAAGTTTTGGTTAAACTGAGAGATCAATCTCTGTAACAGTGGGGTTACAGAAAAAGTTGTTTACCAACAGTTGTTGCATTCCATTATTCTAATGGGGATTTGACATATTTTTTGCAAAATAAAAATATTCTATTTTTTGCACTTCAAATTTATACTCCATTTGGGCAATTGGTCCCAATCTGTTTAAGTTCCATCAATTATATTTAATCTTACAGGTCAACATAAAATGGATACATTTTATAACTGTTTCCTCGACAGAAGGAATGCCAAAATATAATTTATATCAATAAATCAAATTTGTACTGCTTTTATCCAGGAATCTTAGTTTTTTCAAATATTATAATATGAAATACCAATTTTTACAGAATAGATACATGGGTACATAAGACTCATGAATGAGTTCTTATTAAGCAATGCATTTTATTTAGTGAAGCATGAAAACATAATTCTTTCATCCGAATAGGTATTTTCCTGTTTATAATCATGTACTTTTTAAACCAGCAAGAGTTAAAAAAGTAAGATATTGTCAGTAATGCATGGCCATTTTGAGGTGCCTTCTAACTAGTATCAATCCTTCTGTTCAAAAGCATACACATGCATTGTGTATCATGCAAACCAATGACCATTAACTCTCCAAGATTTTCAATCCAGCCCCTGGCCCTGGCAAATACACTGGGTTAATCATTATAATAATGAAAATAAAGTTGATTTGCTTACCGTTGATGAAATTGACGAAGCATTAGACAAATGGTTGGAATTAGTATCAGCTGACTGATCTGCCCCATGCGTACTACTAGACTCAGTCTGAGCTCTGACTTTACTCTGAGACTCATCTTGAACCCCTGAATCTCCAGAGGCAGATGAGTCTGCACTGTTGTGACCTGGCTTGAATTTTCTTTTTAAAACTAGAATTTTTTCTCCTCTCTGTTTGAAAAAAAAGGGGAAAAAAACAAGTTACATCGCAGGCGAATTGGTTTTAAATAAGTTTGTTGATTCATGTCCACATTTCATTGCATATCAATGTTGTAATCACGACATAAACATACCTAGTAATGTATATCGAGTCTAGAAATTCATTTATAAATAATCATTAATGCTTGTTAAAAATTGTTTTAAATACAGTAATTACTTTCAAAACAAGATATCTGTGAGCCAATGCTCACTAGTGATACTTCCGCTCTGATGTGAATATGCAAATTAAGCAAAGTCAACATTTAACAGAAAGTTGGCATCAGATTGGTACAAAAATATATCCCACAATATGGCATGCCTAAACAAATAGTGTGTTAAAATTTCAAGCATCTGCGATAAATAGCTGCTGAGAAATCTTTGACGAAAATTTGTTTGAAAATTTTGGCTAAAAATAAACAGTCATTATCTAACAGGAAGTTGACGTCTGATTGGTACAAAAATATATCCCATGATATTGCATGCCAAAACAAATAGTGTGTTAAAATTTCAAGCATCTGCGATAAATAGCTTCTGAGAAATCTTTGACAAAAATTTGTTTGAAAATTTTCGTTAAAAAATAAGCAAAGTCGTCATTTAACAGGAAGTTGACGTCCGATTGGTACAAAAATATATCCCACGACATGGCATGCCTGAACAAATAGTGTGTTAAAATTTCAAGCATCTGCGATAAATAGTTGCTGAGATAAATGCGACAGAAATTTTTGTTATGGACAGACAGACGGACAGACAGACACACAAAGGTAAAACAGTATACCCCAAATTATATATGGTACACAGAATTTATAATTACATCCATCATTTTGACATAGCTATATTTAATTTTATAAATACTTTGGTTCTTGATAACTGTCAAGTTCATAAGAACATTAGAGCCGTTTTACCAAGAGCTTGGACTTTGGGCAGTATTAGTCAAACTCCAGTTCAATGAAGACTGCTGGGCCTACTCATTTGTAAGTCTGTCAAGTCATTGACTTATAGATTTGAATACACTGAACTCATTGATACTTGTCCAACATTCTTTATCCAGGGCTGCATAATATGTGTTTTTCAGCTGAAACAGCATCAATTTTCAATGACCTTTAAAAAACAAGAGGCCCATGGGCCACACCGCTCACCTGAGAAACAATTGGTGTGATAAAATCAGCTTAATGGAGTCATAATTTGTAAGTCTGTCAAGTCATTGACTTATAGATTTGAATACATTGAACTCATTGATATTTGTCCAACATTCTTTATCCAGGGTTGCATACATGTTTTTCAGCTGAAACAGCATCAAATTTCAATGACCTTTAAAAACAAGAGGCCCATGGGCCACACCGCTCACCTGAGAAACAATTGGTGTGATAAAATCAGCTTAACTATCTGGACAATGTAGTATAATACATGTAGATCCTGTATAAATAAAAATCCATTTTCCCCTTGGATATTCTTATGTAGATAACCAAGTCCCTTTTCTAACAGGATGATTTTATAGTCATATCACATGTTGAGCATCACAGTTCTCAACAAGATCCTAGACAATTGTTTATACATGAGATATAAACCTACATTAAACTCTGAACCCCTTGTGAGGCCAAAGAATCGTCCAGGGGCCAAAGTATTAACAATTTTAAAGAATCAGCAATTTGTCAAAATGCTTGCATATAAGAAAAACCATATATTATAACATGTAAGTCTTTGTGAATTAAAATGTTTTCCTTTGTAAAATTCGATCCCGAATGTGACCCCAGCCTATTCCTCAAGATTTTGATTTTAACAAATTTGAATCTACACTACCTAAGGTTGTTTTTACTAAAGTTACAGACTTTCTAGGCAAATGGTTTTTAAGATTATAATTTTTAAAGATTTTTCTCCACGTATTCTTATGTAAAAATTTGTCCCCCTCCCCCCTCCCAATTGTGACCGATCCTACCCCCAGGGAACATGATTTGAATCTTCTCTACCTGAGAATGCTTTCAAAAAAGTTTCAGCTTTCCTGGCTGATTAGTTTTTGAGAAGATTTTTCTCTTTGCATTCCTATGACCCCCCCCCTATTGTGGCCCCACCCTACCCCCATGGTTCATAATTTTCACAACTCTAAATATACCCTACCTGAGGATGCTTCCACACAAGTTTCAGCTTTCCTGGCTGATTACTTTTTGAGAAAAAGATTTTTAAAGATTTACTCCATATATTATTATGTAAAGAGTCAATTCCCACCCATTGTGGCCCCACCCTACACCTGAGGGTCATGATTTTCACAACATCTGAGGATGCTTCTATATAAGTTTCAGCTTTCTTGGACAAATGATTCTTGAGAAAAAGATTTTTGAAAAATTTTTCAATGAAAAAAATGACAGTAACAAACCATCAACCATCTCAAAAATCTATAAAACGAAATACAAATTCAAAGCAGAGCAACACGGACCTCCAAGATAGAGGTAGGATCAGGTGCCATGGAGGAGTGAGCATCCTCTGCTGACTGGTCACACCTGCCGTGTGCTCTTTGTCATAATTGGGAAAATAAAAACCGCAAAAGTCCGTAGACAATTAGGTAATTAATTATGGTCTAACAATTAGTATGAAAAATGTCAGTCAGCATGCAACTCAGTGGAAGATTGTATTTGCTGACAAGGTCATTGTATCGACCATAGAACTTACGAAAAGATGACTTTAAACGAGACTGTTGATAGTCCTGTTTTATCAACTTGTTTGTTAGTAGCTTGCCTCATCTTAGAAACTGTTCATACGAAGAGCATGCCCTTGCGTATCGAATTAACTGAGAGACAAAAACACCATATGCAGGTGATGAAGGTATATTGCTACATAAGTAAGGAAAGTTGACTATAGAAAAAATTGAAGTCATCGCGTTTATCATAAAGTTTTGTTGTTAGGTTACCATCAATGTCCATTTCCAGTAAAATATCCAAATATGAAACAGATGACGCTGACTCTGTGGTATCTTTTATTTCAAGTTCACTGGGATATATTAAGTCGACGTAAGTATGGAAATAACAATTGTTAATTGATAATACGTTGTCGATATACCTAAATGTTGAGTTAAAGGCCACAGCGAGTGATTTATTTTTTTCACGTACAAGTTTTTGAATAAATTCTGCTTCATAAGAATACAAAAATAGGTTTGCTAACAATGGGGCACAATTGGTACTTATGGGAATTCCAACAGATTGTTGGAAGACTTGATTTCCAAAAACTACATAGATGTTGTCTATCAGAAATTCAAGCATCTTTTTAATGTCAACTTCAGAGTACTTGTGTGTGCAATCAGAATGGTTTTTAACAAAATAGTTTTTTAGATTTCCAAGTACAAGGTAAGCATTTTAACGACTTCCATTTTTATTGAAGAAACAACTGTTGATGATATCAAAAAGTCTTGATTTTAATTTGTCGTGGGGAATGGTTGTATAAAGCGTTGAAAAATCGTACGTTTTGATGCTATTGATTTTGGTAACATTTTGTGACCTCAAAGTTTTCTAATTCCTAATTATCTCTCCTTGGTCCCTAATTTTCACAACTTTGAATTCCCTTTGCCTAAGGGTGCTTTTGTGCCAAGTTTAGTTGAAATTGGCCGAGTAGTTCTGGAGAAGATGTTGAAAATGTGTAAAGTTTTACAGACAGATGGATGGATGATAGGATGGGCAGACGAACAGACAGACGGACGACAGACAAAATGTGATCAGAAAACCTCACTTGAGCTTTCAGTTCAGGTGAGCTAAAAACTTTCTGTTTTTGACAGTCTATGAATATTAATGAGCTTCTCTTAGTGAAGCTGATAGAAGGTACTCAATGTTTGACAGTTTGTTTTGATGAACAAATTAGAAAGTTACAACCCACCAAAAGTCCAAGCTCTTGTTAAAATGGCTCCATAGAAAATATTTACCTCATCTGTCTTTATCCCTGCCAAGGTATTCACAAACTCTTTGAACTTTTCTCTATTTAACTTTTGCGCTGTAGAAGAAAAATATATATATTAAAAAAACTTCATATCTATGCTATGGAATTTTCTTACTTTAACATTTGTACATACCACTAAGCCGATACATAGCTATTATGTATATACATTAAGAAATGCCTTAATCAAATACTAACTTGAAAAAAAATTTTGGCCCACGTTGATAGGTTAAGGCAACTCTGAGTTTAATGACCGTCCATATTATGATCAATTTCAAAATTGTTTATTTTTATGAAAACAGTGCTAAATATTAACACGATTAATATCAAGTGAATTTGTTCGCCAAGATATTATTTTTCTACTTCGGAATCGAGTCGATCTTTGAAGCTGCCGTACCACAGTATCAAGTGACAGTTAAAAATAGATCACTTTTTTACCTTAACAAAAAATCAAAAAGTGTAACACTACCCTGAAGTTCATTTGTATCGATGATACAATAATTCGATTGGTAATTAGTTCATGTTTATTAGTATTACTGCTAGAATCCTATTGTTAATTGCATAAAATAAATATTGTCATTATTTAGCGGAAACCCCGTCAACTTCTTCAATTTCATTGAAAATACTACATATTTTTTATTTACAACAATGAAGCACAGGATTCTAGCAGCACTTTTCAAGCATTTTAGGTCATATTCTTTTGAAATTTGCCAAATTCAACTTTCATAATGTTCAGTGTAGTGTTACACTTTTGCCTTTTTGGTACACGCTGACAGAGAAAAGGCCGGTCGCCATTTAAATGTCTATCTGCTTACTTTATAACACTCACTGATTAAACAAAATATCCATGCCTGTATTATCCTGATTAATTTCTAACTGACACTCATCTAAATCATGGGTATCTGTATTAAATAAGTCTTATTTCGCCATTGTTTACACTGCATTCCGATGATTTGTCTCCCGACATTGATCTTCTCTATTAAACATGCATGTGATGTCATCAATGATAATTATACGTAATACAGAGATATCGAAGATATATTCAGTTAGAAGAGTTTCTAGTGACATTTCACGCCTGTAGTTTTTATAATTTAAACCAGAGATAAAGTGAAAATTGACATGTTTCTGATTTAAATATGACATCATGCTGCTTATTGTGACGTCATATTGATTAGAGGAATTTTTACTCAATCGATAGCTCAGAGTTGCCTTATCATCTTAATCTTAACATTGTACCCCATGCTAATACTTGTCATTTTTGTATAATACATAAATCATATTATCTTTCATTGTTAAGAAATTATTCATCGGGAATTATTCAATCACACTTAATTACCGCAAACACTCCAATATGCAAGTCATTATGATAACAAAAATTTGTTTCAAACAAATAAATGTTAGTTAATTTTTCAAGTTAGAATACATGTCTAATGTCAAGATCTAAATACATGTATTGATATTAATTTACTAAAGTGAGTACAAAAACCGAGACTTATTGTACATATAGGCTATAAATCTTGCTGAGTATTTTGCTTGATACTTGGACTGATACCTTCAATAAACCTTTGGGTCATTCTTCTTTATAGTAAAATAGTTCACATGTTTAGCTCAATATGCGGCGGATATCATTCATGTAATAAATTTTTGATATTGCACTGTGTATTCTTACGCCACATGATACAAGGGTCTGTTACCCTCGTTACCCTTGTTACAGAACAGAGATTTATATAGATACAAGAGTCTGTTACCCTCGTTACCCTGTTTCAGAACACAGATATTTATTGATACAAGGGTCTGTTATCCTAGTTACCCTTGTTACCAAGTTTCAGAACAGATATACATGATATAGAAACAAGGGTCTGTTACCCTTGTTTCCCTGTTTCAGAACACAGATACTTATTGATTCAAGGGTCTGTTACCCTCGTTACCCTGTTTTAGAACAGAGACAATTATAGAAACAAGGGTTTGTTACCCTGTTTCAGAACAGATATTTATATAGATACAAGGGTCTGTTACCCTTGTTACCCTGTTGTAAAAAGAGAGATACATTTAGAAACAAGGGTCTGTTACCCTTTTTACCCAGTTTTACAGAAGTCACAGGTTTTATACAGAATTTTAAGCATTGTTAAAATTTAAATTAGGAAGGGTGGTTATTACATTGGTCTGATTTCATTTGTAACTGGGTCACAGATTTGCCGTACTGGGAAATTGAACTGTATTCTTGCCATATATGAAACCTGATCATCTTGGATCGTAACATGGTACCGTAAACCTTATTACAAACAAACAACAATCTGAAAATAACAGAATAACAAAGACTCGGAGAAATATTCTGACATCGTTAAATCTCGAAGAAAATTCATAAATAAAAACTTACATTTTTCATCTGGATCATTTAAATAACTTTTAAAATACGTAACAAGTTCATGATTTGTCACCTTGCAGTCATTTTCAATCATAAAATTCTTGACAGCTTCTAAAGAAAATCCGGAAGCTGCCATTTTAATGAAAGTGAAAACGAAAATTCACTGTACAAAGAAACGGATATAGTAAACTTACCTTTCCCGGAAAAATTCGCCACATACATGTATGTAGCCTACATATATGTACCATTTGTAGGAAAAGACACACAGTCCGTAAAAAGATATCAATAATGATTCTAAATTGTTCATATACTTACAACTTTTTCAAAATGCCTAAAGGAGGATAACTAATTTTTTTTTATACACGCATGTGATTTGGGGCCACGCAACCGGCAAACAGCGAAATGGGTGGTGGGAAGAAGACCTACCTCAATGTTGAACAAGGTGAATAGCCAAAACTGAAATTCTCAAAATCTCAAACTGGGATGGGGGATGTGAGGTGGGGGAACCTTTTGAGTTGTGATGGATATGAACAATCTTCGAATACAATTTCGATTTTTCAACATATAGTTTTCCTCTAATTAACATCGTTCATACGGTATGGTTTTTAACTAATTCTTAATCAATCTTATATCAATATGATACATGATAATGCTAAAAAATGTAAAGGATATCCAGTTTCTCTTCACAAACACTGTTTAATTTCTTCGGAAGCAAATTTGAAAGGGGGGCTAGCTAGACTTATCAAAAACGTTGACAAGCACAAAAAAGAAAAAAAAAGGTCTTCGGTTAAGTTAAGGTTATTTATAATTTTGCAAAAAAAGTGGGAGAACTAAGCCCCCCCCCCCCCCCCCCCGGGTTCCACACCTATGAATTTGATATGAGAAAAAAGGTCGATAGATTATTTATAAAAAAAAAGAGGGGAGGCGGGGATAGTGAGCCTAATTCCTACATACGTGCCTAAAGAAGCCCTCATTAAGGTCTTCCGTTTCCAACGGAAGACCTTTATATTATTGTGCAGATTAAGATTATTCTTATTAGGGTCTTCCGTTTCCGACGGAAGACCCTCTTGTTTTTCTACTGTTTCTTTCTATTATTAAGGTCTTCCGTTGGAAACGGAAGACCTTATTGTTATTCTTCGGTTTCTTTTTCCTTATTATTTTTATTCTTTTTTTTTCTTCCCATTTTTGTGCACGCGATTTCTCAAAAACGGCTCGGCCGATCTCCATCAAATCTTCAGATGTGATAGATATTGGTCTGAACCTGATAGCAAATTTTTTGCATTGATGACGTCACATCCGTTTTTGAGATATTAAGATTTTTCCAATTTTTATATGGGTATTTTGTCTGCGGTCTTTCTCCTAAACTCTAAGAGATATTGAGCTAAAAGTTTTACGGTTGGTAGAGGAAAAATTGAAGTTTTGCATGGTTTTTGTTTTATATGTCTAGCACTAAATGCGCCAAAGCTCGGTAGGGCTCGAACATTGAGATATCAAAAGCGCCTTGAATTTTCGTGCTTTTCTTTGTTTATCTTTTTTCTGGAAAATATTTTGTTAAATCATGTTAAGCAACAAAAGTTTATTTTTACAAGAGCTTTCATTTGATTCCAAGAAAAAGGGGCTGGCCCCTAAAATTAGGGGACCACAGGGCTCTAAAGTCTTTTATCTCTAGCCCTTTACTGAGAGATATTTTGTGAAAGGTTATAGAAGCAAATATGTTTATCTCACAGTTATTTATCCAAGCAATGTAATGATTTTATCATGTGTTACGTAATTAGGGGTTTTTAGGGGTCAAAAATCCAAAATTTTGATCACCCATATCTTAGAAAGGTAAAATATTTTGAAATGCATTATAGAAGGAAAGTTGCTGAAAATGATGTACTTAACAAAATGCAACCTTCAAAGTTCCGTTAAACGGCCCCTATAAGGAGTTAAGGGGTCGGCCCCTAATATGTTTTTTCCCATATATCTCAAGAACGGTAACGAATTTCTAAACATTTGTTGAACAAAATGTGTTTAGAATTAAAGGACCTTTCATTTGATATCAAGAAAAAGGGGCTGGCCCCTTAAAGTAGGGGACCAGAGGGCTCTTAAGTTTTTTATCTGTAGCCCTTTACTGAGAGATATTTTGTGAAAGGTTATAGAAGCAAATATGTTTATCTCACATTTATTTATCCAAGCAATGTTATGATTTTATCATGTGTTACGTAATTAGGGGTTTTTAGGGGCCAAAAATCTAAAATTTTTATCACCAATATCTTAGAAAGGGAAAATATTTTGAAATGCATTATAGAAGGAAAGTTGCTCAAAATGATGTACTTAACGAAATGCAACCTTCAAAGTTCCGTTAAACGGTCCCTATAAGGAGATAAGGGGTCGGCCCCTAAAATGTTTTCCCCCATATATCTCAAGAACGGAAACAAATTTCTAAACACTTGTTGAACAAAATGTGTTTAGAATTAAAGGACCTTTCATTTGATATCAAGAAAAAAGGGGCTGGCCCCTTAAAGTAGGGGACCAGAGGGCTCTAAAGTTTTTTATCTGTAGCCCTTTACTGAGAGATATTTTGTGAAAGGTTATTGAAACTAATATGTTTATCTCACAGTTATTTATCCAAGCAATGTAATAATTTTATCATGTGTTACGTAATTAGGGGTTTTTAGGGGCCAAAAATCCAAAATTTTGATCACCCATATCTCAGAAAGGGAAAATATTTTGAAATGCAGTATAGAAGTTAAGATGCTCAAAATGATGTACTAAACAAAATGCAATGGTCAAAATTTCGTTAAACGGCCCTATAAGGAGATAAGGGATCGGCCCCTAATACGTTCTTTGCCGTATATCTTACAAACGGTAACGAATTTCTAAACACTTGCTAAACAAAATATGTTTAGAGTTAAATGACCTTTCATTTGATATCAAGAAAAAGGGACTGGCCCCTCAAATAAGGAGACCAGAGGGCCCTAAAGTCTTTTATATGTAGCCGATTACTGAGAGATATTTTGTGAGGGTTACGAAAGCAAAATTAGGTATAATACGTTTATATATCCTAACAATATAATGATTTACTTATGCGTTACCTAATTGGGGGTTTTAGGGGCCAGAAGTAAAAAGTTTATTCGTGTCTATCTCAATTGGAAGAAATGCTAGTATTTACAAAAGCAACGTAAGAGAACTTCTAAAAAGCGATGCAGAAAAGCAGCAGTACTCCACTCCTGTTTACAGATCATGTTTTCTTGTCGAAAATCAAAGTCGATAATGTCATATCACCTTCTTAAAATCGGACGGAAGACCTCCTCGTTGCTCGCAACGAGATCGTGTCTAGTTATTATTATTCTTAATATTCTTTTTCTGCCTTCTTTAAAGCTTTATTTCTCGAAAACTATTCACTCGATTTGCACCAAATTTTCAGAACTTATAGAGCATCGAAGGGGACAAATGTTTTTAGTTAAATTTTTTGATGACGTCACTTCCGGTTTAAGATATTGACGATTTAATGAAATTTTAAGGGTCATTTTGTCCACGCAACTCCTCTAAAACTATTCACGATAGAAAGTTGAAATTTTCAGGGATTGTAGATGAAAGTCTGTAGATGTACCGCATTGTTTTAAAATATGGATAATACGCAAGGCGTTGAAGCTCGCCTGAGGTCATAAATTGGCACCAATTTTTTTCACAAAAATTTTGCACATTTTCTGAAATATTTTTAAACCTGTAAATATTTTGTTAAAACATGTAATGCAAAAGTTGTTTCAATTTCCACGGGCTTTCATTTGATATCAAGAAAAAGGGGCTGGCCCCTCAAATTAGGGGCCAAGAGGGCTCTAAAGTCTTTTTGCAATAACTCTTTATTGAACAATAATTTGTTATCAATTATAGAAGCAAAAATGTTTATTGTACAACTGTTTATCTATACAGTCCCACACCTTAATCAATTGTTACGTAATTAGGGGTTTCAAGGGGCCAGAAGTCCAGAACTTTGATCATTAATATCTAGAAAAGGAGAAATATTTTGAAAAGCATTGTAGAACAAAAAATGCTTTTACTAATGTTCTCAACAATATGCTACTTAGAAAAATTTGTTGGTGGCCCCAGTAAGGAGTTTAAGGGTCGGCCCCTAAAACACATTTGTTCAGATATCTTTAGAACGGTCAACAATTCCTGAACACTTGTTGAACAAAATATGTTTATATTTGCGAGATCATTCATTTGATATCAAGAAAAAAGGGCTAGCCCCTTAAATTAGGGGCCAAGAGGGCTCTTAAGTCTATTAATAATATCTTTTTACTGAAAAATAATTTGTTATATATTATAGAAGCAAAAATATTCTTTGTACAGTTATTTATCTATACAGTACCATACCTAAGTCATATGTTACGTAATTAGGGGTTTCAAGGGGCCAGAAGTCCAAAACTCTGATCAGTAATAGCTAGAAAAGGAGAAATATTTTGAAAAGCATTGTAGAAGAAAAGTTGCTCAAAATAATGCTTTTAATAATATAATACCTTAACCTTTTTTGTTGGTGGCCCCATTTAGGAGTTTAATTGTCGGCCCCTAAGACACAGTTGTTCAGATATCTCTAGAACGGTTAACAATTCGTGAACAGTTGTTGAACAAAATACGTTTATATTTGCAAGACCTTTCATTTGATATCAAGAAAAAGGGGCTGGCCCCTTAAATTAGGGGCCAGAAGGGCTAAAAAGTCTTTTAACAATAACTATTTACTGAAAAATAATTTGTTATATATTTTTGAAGCAAAAATGTTCAACTTATTAAGCTTAATTTAAATCTGAAATCCGTTTTAAAATCGGACGATGCATTACAGAGATTTAGGGGTTTAAAAATTGATTTTTCCGGAAATTTTGATTCCACATTCTTGGTTAAGAAAATAGTGTTATGTTCAAAGTTAAATTATCTCGTACGTAGAATGATTCGATATTTGTTAAGTCGTTCTTAAACACATTGGATTTTTTTTGTCAAGTCGTTCTTGAAATCGTTTAGGTTTTTGTTAATTCGTACTTAAAGTCATTCGGATTTTGTTAAGTCGTACCAAGAATTATTCGATTATTTATATATTTTTGTTTTAAAACTCCTGGTATTGGTTTTAGAGCTCTGCTTCTTACAGGAACATCTAGCTTTTCTTTCGACATTAACGGAAGACCCACTCGTTGCTTTGCAACGAGCTTTGCTCTAGTTTTTTTTTTTTTTTTTTTTCTTCCTAGACGCGAACTTTGAGGCTTCATATCTTGCTCATTTCTGAACGGTTTTTGCTCAAATTTTCAGGGCTTATAGACTTTACAAAACACTATCTAAACCATTTCATAAATTTTAAAAATCCTCTTCCGTTAACGAGTTATTCCCCTTTTTAAAAAATTTAGGGCCTTTCGTTTCCAGACAAAGGCTCCGAGACTATGATAGCAGGGAATGGGAATCCAACGAATTTGAATAACAGAGACATTGAAGTTTTGCACATCGGTTTTTGTTTTTGGATTACTTTCTTTATTTAGAAAAAGGTAGGGGGTCAAAAAACAGGGTTCCAAAAAGTGCGAAAATTTAGACATATTTTCCTTTGTATCTTTTAAACGAAAAATATTTTGTTAAGACATGTAGAATAAAAGTTGTGCAGAATGTCAAGGACTTTCATTTGACACCAATAAAAAAGGGCTGGCCCCTTAAATGAAGGGCCAAGGGCCCTTGAAAGTTTTTGCTAAATAACTAAAAAACGGCTAGGACTTTGATATAGCTGTCGCTGGAAAAGTTGTTTGTTGGGATCCTATAAATGTCGTTACAATGTTATTTTGTTGGTGAGTTGTGTAGTATGAGTGTAAAAAGCTTTACATGTTAACATGTACCTGTGTTTATTTGGCAAGTTAACGAAAGTCATTGTGCGTACAACTGACATTAAGTTACGACAGACAGTATGCCTGTTTTAAAAGGAGGCTTTAATTCACCAAAAAAAAAAAAAAAAAAAAAATTTTGGATACATGCTTTTATGTGAGGAGTTTAAGTCATCTTCGTAAATTCTGCACAATCCTAAAAAACGAGAAACAGAAAATATAAACATTCTTTTTCTTTTCTAGTAAATCACACAAACTACCGGAAAAAAATAAATCTATGTGATACATTTTAGTTATCATGCTGCGTGCATTTAAAATATATCTGGAATCAGAGCTTTGTGTGTGAACCATTACGTAAGCTATCCCTCGCTTGCGGCCGAGAAAGTCGGTCGCCATGGTCACGGCTGGACTACCTAGCGGTCAGCGGTTATCTAATACACCGGAGTCACGTCTCTCAGTTTATGAGTTCATTTAGCCGAAACAAGAATTGTTTTAATTTTGATCACACATAGACGTTTATTCTTCTCAAATTGAATTAAATGATAGAGTTTCAATTAAGAAAACGTTCTGTTAATTAATAAAAGAAATGTCATTCTCAATCGGAAGTAATATCAGGCATAGATCAATTGTGGATTTTAAGTAAAAAAAAAAAAAGAACAACTTCTATTTGGTAGATTTTAGTCATTATTATACTGCAAACATTTCAAATCTTCCTTGGTTCTGAGCTGTGTGTGTTGTAACTTTACGTAACCTATTCCTCGCCCGCGGCCGAGGAGATCGCGGGCTCCTCGGCCGCGGGTGCACTACCAAGCGGTCAGCGGTTACCTAATACACCAGATTCGCGTCTTTCATGTACTTGTTTTGAGTTTATATAGCCGCAAATACAGGAACTGTTTTAATTTTAAGTTATTAATGTTTTATTTAAAATGAAAATTAAGAAGTCATTCTGAAAATTATAAAATCCGATATTATTCCTAATCCAAAACATCGTCAGACATAAATCAATGGTGGGTTTGTATAAGAACTGTACTAATAATGTTTTAGATCAACAACAAAAACCCACAAAGATTACCCCTTTAAATGATGATCATCCCTCGCACGCTCGCACATGGCCGAGAAGATCGCGCGCGAGGGGACATCTACATGTACCTTATCACACGTGTATGTTTATTGATATTTTGTACGAACACAAAACTATTTGTTTATTTTATTTTCATTTATATTGGTTTTAGATGAAAGATGAATTTATCTCCCTTATTCAGTTCATTTAGCGTTGATTTAAACGTCATGGCGAAAAATCTTATAAAAACCTATCATTAATTGAATAAAAGTAATCTATCAATTTGACTCTAAATATACAAGGCCGATTGTATACTAGTAAATAAAAGATTAAATATAATGAAATTCCGAGATATTTACCGGCATATGTAAAATTGATATGTGTTTAACTTACATGTAAGATTAATATACTGCATCGTCGGAACCCACGGGTTTTCTATCCGTTACACTGATTTCAAGCAATTTAACGGATGGAAAACCCGTGGGGTCCGACGATGAATAGACTGTAGTTACTCATGATCATTTTTTTTACTTTTTACAGACTTTAACACTTTTAAGACAATATTCAAACTTTCCTGGCCATCGAGTCATATATGCCCATATACTGGTGTAAGAATTAATATTCGACCAACACAAAAATTAAATAGTGTAGAAAGTAAAATAAGTTTTCTTAAGAGTTGTACCAAATTTTAAGAGGGTTGACATAGTAAAAAAATCATTAATTTTCGAAGCGTTCTAGGAAGTTTAAAAACAGTCATCTCTGTGCTGCTCCGCCCCCCCCCCCCCCCCCCCCAGTGATTGGCGAAATTCAATTTTTGGTGACTCCTTATTTGTTAACGTACTTCCTAATGTGTTTCACTTTGCAATCTGTGTGTTTATTCGGCCAGTCTACGTGTTAATTCAATCACCCCGTGCGACCGAAAAATAAGCACCGCCTTCAAATTTACCTGGTCAGTGTAACCCTTTTTAATCAACTAAAGCGAGGCCCCAGTTTGGATGTTAGAAAATGATTGGCATTTGTTTACTCGTCCTGTGTATACCATGCCCAGCGCTCGCGACGACGGTGCAATAAACTTTTTTCTTTTGATTTGATGCATACCGTGACGATAAATCGCTATCTTATAGCACTTTAAACAAAAGAAATATTAAAAGATATGAATTAAAAATTTACTCGTACTTGGTTATGTACCACACTAAATGCGCTGATCACCAATCATGTGGTGCCGATCATGTATCCATGAAAGACGTCGTTTATCAATAAAGATGTTTGTGAATAATTGAGAATAAATAATTAAATGAAATCAAATATTGCGTTCACGATTTATATCGTTAGTTATCACATTTCTTTGAGAAATTTCACGAGCTGAAACCGGAATAGAAACAAGTACAGACAGCTCTGGTGCATGCGCAGCTGGTATAATTATTGTGCACTTTAATTTAGCAGCTGATCGGAAAAGATTTACAAGCATTGGTTGCAAAGTTGCATTAGTATTTGAGTACGGTGGGGTAATTGTATAATTCACAAAACATCAGGATATATTCTCAGTTAATCCCGACAGAAACTTGTTCAATCAAACGAAAGATTTTGCACATGTCGCACGCGTTTTTTCATGCGTTTATATTCATTTCAACGAAGAACAATTTGTTTTATAAGTACATATACATATAAATACGATATTCTTTTTAAATAAACGGAAAAACTCTTCTGAGAGCACTTTAATACTCCGTGTATATAGACATGTATACACAAGCGAGCGTGTTTCCCTCGGGGTTTCACACCTCTTTCAATATAGGCTCCACCCCCACCTGAACTTACCTAAGGTAAACAGACCTGTTAAAAACCTCGGCCTTTAAGTGCACACAACCCTGGACACAGATAGCCATAGGTAATTTATGGATGCAGATCATCAATTGTTACGTAATTAAAATACACTTGGAAGTGAGCTATCACTGTAGTGGTCAATTGTTGAATATAAGTTTAAAGTTTTAAGTCAAAGATGTTAAATAATAATTATTTGTTCTCACGTTTAGAAGTTATGAAATACGTTATTCAATGCAGTCGGTCGCCATAGAAATCATCAGAGTACTGCAAGTGTTGACAGTTTCTTATTTCTTTAAAAGACCTTAGGACATAATTCACTTGACTTACAGACTAGCGACACAGTTGCCTCCCAAAAATGTATGCACTTCTCAAAGTTACAATTAAATGGTATAGATATGTGTTGTTCAACGGATTTTATTAATTGTTGCATGCGGTCCGCCCCCCCCCCCGAAAAATGAGAAGTTATTAAATTTACATAGTGAAATTATTGCAAATACGACTCGGACCCCCCCCCCTGGAAAACACATATATGTTTTGAAAAGGCGTCGGAAGCGGAAATATTAAGAGTGATATTGAAAAAAATGCAGTTATAAGCATATTCGCACCCCCCCCCACCTCCCCACGGAATAGGCATATCATGAATCGGATTAGGCATATCATGAATATGGGAGAAAAAAATTTTGACAGGTACAATTTTTTCAAGTTATAGGCATACTACGTTACCCCCCCCCCCCCCCCTCCACGGATTAGGAATTTCATGATTTTGGGAAATAAGTTTTTTTTTTTTTTTTTTTTTATTTTTGCTTGTCAACATTTCTGATGAATAGTGTAGCCCCCCCCCCCCCTACGTTCAATTCGGATCCCCACCCCCCTGGAAAAATGTTCTGGATCCGCGCATGTGTTGTAAATGTTAAAGTTAGAGAAATCGTATTTTCTGGAGGTTGACATTATGTAGAACTCTTTTGTTTAAAAAACAAAAACAAATTGCTTTGACGTCACACATCTCTTTTGGTTTGGTTTAAATATACAATGTACACAGTGCTCTGAACAAAACCCTGGTTTATGCCTTTCTGTTACTCAAGTAAAAAACTGAACAAAATTGATTACTTTTAGGTTTACACGTCACATGTTAATACATGTATGCATAAATATATGATTTTTATCAAATAAATGACATTGTATCTTTAAAAAATTCCAAAATATTATAACTAAAACATGTATATGTGACATGATAGAAATAATTGTAAACCAGAGGTCTCTCTTCCTGTCACACAAAAGTGACAAAAAGGATTTTTGATTCAGTTGGAGTTCTGCCCCCACCCCTGCCAACATTTTCTGAAATTTACATTTAGAAAATTAAATTTTGGGGTATTGACACCCCCACCCCCACACACTTTCTAGATGAGCGCTCAAGGCAAAAAAAAAAATATTGGGATATTTAAAACAAAATCCTATTTGAAAAAAAATGAAGTTAGAGATGCCTCACAACCCCTACCACTGCCGCGGATTATGATTTTGAAGATTTGTGAATTTCTTTTACTTGCTTGTGAAGATTTCAGATAAATATACTCATCCTTTAAAAAAACAAAACTGAGGCCTGTATGGCCAAACATTATACGGATAGTTATCCCTACCACTGAGCACCTCAGTCTCGTATACTAATAGCGCACCCTCAGATGGGAGAAGGCATTATTGTTTATTTACAATTGGTGTTCTTTTAACACTGCACTTTACATAAACTATTCCATGTTTTAGCGGTAGAGGTTTAAGTATGAATATAGGGAATCAAAATGTTTATGAAACATAACACTTTTTTCCATGCATCAGCGCAGTGGATTTTGTGTTTTTACACTATGATATAGGCATACCAGTAGTTTGAATCCTGTCATCAGTTGTACATACATGTAAACGTATTTATCGATTTTCTGGTTGGAATAATTAAATCCATGTACATATAAGTGATGTGTTTTAAGTTATCATAAATTGATATAACCGTGAAATGAGTTAAAAGGAGAGTTTGTCTGGTAGGAAAATAATACTTTGAAAGTGAGCCTCGTTTTCTGAACTTACTATTATCATATTGACAATCCAGTTCAATGACAGCTCACCCTTTTCTCCTTACACTCAACGGGGTCGGATATCAATAAGAGGTCACCTTTCTATGACCTTTAAATTTGCATACAATCTAAATATATACCCCTAGCTTATTACAGACATGCCTTTATCTGTTTTATGAGAAGTGTAACTCTTCAATACTATGCAGTCTGGACGTTGCAGTAATATATAGAAAATAGGCATGAATTAATTTTTCTGTCTCCTTTTGAAGAGTTCAAATTGATTTTCTAAAGCCCTGATTGGTCAGAAGTTAAGGTAGTGTGAAGATGACCTCATATTAATAACTGTCAGACCCTGACAAGTGTAAGAAGAAGAGGGGTGGTTTTATTAAGACTGAATGACAATCCTTTCTTGACTTGCAATCTGATTAAAATTTCTATAGTCGCTATACGATGATTTGAAGAAACCCCACTTTAGGTCACCTCCTGGATAACTTTGCTTTGACCAATGAAATCGTCGGTTCCATTCCTCAGTTACATGATTTGGAAGTTATGCCAATACATTCTTTAGATTCCCTAAGGGCGTCTAATATCAACTTATGCTCCATCTCTTACTTGCTGATACCGAAAGATTCACGAACATGTGACATCATTTCGTCGTACAACACCATTTTTGTTTGTAACCCGAAATTACCGTTTCTAACACTTGCTCTGATTGCTAGAATAACTCATGTATATTTATAAACAAACGTACAGGGGGTATCTCAAGAGGGGTTTCTTCAGATCCTCTTGTAGCGAAAATAGAAAAAAAAGGAGGGGATCAAGGATATGATTTTAATCAGATTGTTTCGACTTGAAGCTGTAACGGAAGACCTTCTCGTTGCTTGCAACGAGCTCGGCTCTAGTTAGATCTATGGTTGTGGCCCAGGCGCGCAGCTCCCGGTATAAAAGAGATTTAAAAGAGAATAACAAAACCGAATGCTTATTTTTATGAAATATCTCGCTAAAAATAAATAAATATATCTAAAACAAATTAAAAAGATTATTTAAAAATTCTTGTTTTTTAAAATTCTTGCAAATTTATTTCAGTGTCAACTTTTTATTTGTAAATCAAGAGTAAGGACTTCATGAATTTTTATTATTATATGAACATAGTAAAAATTGACGAAATTGGAATCAATATGAAATAAATAAATATTTTTTTAAAACTCGCCTTTGATAAATCCATGCACCATTGAAACAATATATCAAATGTTTCGTTTCTATGAGTTACGTAATACCATCTTGTGAAAATTTATGCTGATAGGCTATAAGAAATATCTGAAAGATACACAAAACCAATTCAGGAAAGCTTATAGCTCATGAAAATATTAGTAAGGTTTTTGAAATATCAATAAAGATGTCTAGAATTAAGAAAATCACAAGAGGAAACTCGGAATAAATTTAGAGTTTTAATGTGAAGTATTGTATATATGATTTATAATTCCTTATTTCACTGCTCTCCACTCCTCACATTATTTTATTAAAATTGTGTTTACAATATGGTTTAAAGATTTGAAAGATTTTTCACTTTCAAAAACAATCTGATTTAAATCAGCTGTTCTGATACGCTACCGCTCTCGAACGTATCAGAACGGCTGATTTTAACAAATAGGTCATATTGATCGACTTATTGATTTGAACGTGAATAGCACTGCAATATATGACACGGTTATCAAATCATGTATTATATATTATATATAGTAGGGTTAATTATATATTTCAGGTAGATCAGTCTGGAAAGAAGGGGATTGGTAATTAGGCCACTGGTATCGGTACCCTAATGTATTGTATTGTATTGTTTATTTGCTAAAATTCATATGAATTATAAGCAGTTGTAACTTATGTACATAATTATAAATATATTGCGCTACACTCTATCTAAGCAGAAGCACACAGTTCACTATTAACGTTATACAACAATGTAATACCTGGATTATTGTTAATAGTCCTACATATCCTAGAACACGTAAGTTAGAATGCATAATGATTTTCTTTAATTAACATATTCAGTTTCCTTGAAGAATTTATTATATAGTAGGAGTGAGACATACAATTGCAGAGGACAATGTAATGTATACTAAGTATATATAGATACTTTGGTAGAACTAAGACCTCCTGCCTCTAGATATATTTTTCAAGCTCACTTCCTCTTTTGTTTTAAATTTTCGGGATCAATATTTGCCCACTGTTTATTAAAATACGATTTTCCAAAACCAATTCATTTTTCAGGGGGCTTTTCATTTTCAAGGCATTTTTTTTATTTGGGGGAGGGGGGGGGGTATTTCATTTTTCAAAGCATAGATTATTTGTATTTTCTGCTCAAATTCTAACTTGCCCAATTCCACCGTGACCAAACCGTTTTCGCTTGGCCGTACATCCCTCTATATGTAAAGAGATGAACAGACGCCCGAGTCCCTCTCTATATATACATGTAGTCCTAATCTTAATCTTAATGATAGCAATTATTAGCAGTTATGACATAAATGTCGTTTTCTCATTATCAAAGTTTTATTGAAAATACTCTGCTTCACTGAAAAACTTTATTGATAAAAATATAAATACATCTGCATGTATGCCAATTTTGATTTAATTGCAATAGAACGATATCTTGTTCCATTTGTTTCCGTTGAAAACACAAATACTTTGAATAAACAGAATTTGAAGTAACATTTTATTAATTTTATCACGTGTACTGTATATTGAATTGATTTTAATTTGCTATTACTTCTTGCGCTCATACAGAGCTGTAGTTTTGAGAACGGCGTGTCTTCTTTGAATAAATTAAAAATATCTAGTACGATTGCATTAAAGAATAGTGTCCTTTCTGACATATTTCATTTTACCAAATAAAATATACCAGAAAGAAATGCATAATATTTTCGAAAAGATTTCTTTCTTTAAAAGGACTTAGATACGAATTTTTCAAAATTTATATTTTTCATTTTAAATGTCTAGATTTGTCAATATAGATGTTTTTAATGCTTTGTCAAAATTTGAAAGTAAAAAAATGAGTTACAAGCGAGTTACAGAGGTTAGAATTCTTTGTTTTGTAAGCAAAGCACTAGTCCCGTTATTGTTTACATATGTGTTGTATTGGTATAAGTTTCAATCTAATGTTGCTTTTTGTTGTTGATAAAATTTTATTTTCTATGAGCACATTGAATCAGTTTATCTTGTTTGCCACGATATATTTTGTCAAAGAAATGATAATTTCTTTACATTATTTGTAAACAAATATAAGACTCGATCTTTGTTTACATAACAACAAATTCTTTCCTCCGTATCTCGCTTATAACTTGACCTCTAACATTCAAATTTTAGCGAATCATTCACAATACACAGGTATACCATATTATATAAAAAAATTAAAGTCTGACAAATTACGATATAAGTTATTGACAAAAGCTTCAAAAGAAACTTTAGTGAATCAGATACGAATAAAAACCCACTAACTCCGATGTTATTTTATACATTATAAATAAGTTCTCAGTCAATTTGCAACAATAAGCATGATAATTTGTTTTTAGAAAGTGTTTTAATAAAGTCAATATAAATCACACATTTAAATGTAATATCTTAAAACATCGCAATATATATATATATATATATATATATATATATATATATATATATATATATATATATATAACAGAATGCGACAGTCCAAATTAAATAAATTGTTTACTGTTAGCGCTTTCAGCCATGTCGGCTCTTCAGACAGTTATACAAAATATTTATAACATATAATATTATATTTATAATTTTGTATAACTGTCTGAAGAGCCGACATGGCTGAATAGCTAACAGTAAACAATTTATTCAATTTATTTAATTTGGACTGTCGCATTCTGTTTTATTTATTTAAGTATTTTTTGCTGTACCAAAGCTTTATCTATCTATCTATCTATCTATCTATCTATCTATCTATCTATCTATCTATCTATCTATCTATCTATCTATCTATCTATCTATCTATCTATCTATCTATCTCTCTCTATATCTATCTATCTATCTATCTATCTATCTATCTATCTATCTATCTATCTATCTATCTATCTATCTATATATATGTGTGTATATAGTTATAAATAGATAAATAACATAGGTGCCAAAAGTCTTAGCGCGAAAGGTCTTTCAGAGCGAATGGTCTTGGATCGAAACGTCATATGCAATTAAGGCGAAACGTCCCGTTACCAGTCTCCCCCTACCTTTTACTTTAAAAAAAACAATGCAACGTTCTTGTTTGTTAAATTCAATGTGAATTCATACAAAATTAGAATTTAAATAAAGAGACAATTCATTTGATAACGAATTTCGCACATAATTATGCGCATCATAACATTTGTAAATCCAAAATATTAAATGAATATTTGTTATCAAATATTAGTTATGAACAAAGATTATTTCTTTCGCTCTGATTAAAACCATTTCATAGTTGTCAATTTTTGATATACTTATAGGTGATACATACATTATGTACTTTAGAAACGATTTTGAGCGATGTATCAGTTCTTCCAAAAATTCTCTTCATCAGGGGTTTAGTCTGAACAAAATTGCACAAACAGATAGACGGACTGTTAGATTTATTAAAAACATTCTCAAACATTTCTCATTTACAAATCTAGAACAAATTCTTGTGCATATGAGTGTATATCTTGTCAGACCCGGTAATTTATCAAATATTTACCTAAATTAAGTTATATGTACAGTTACAGTGTATATGTACGTATGTTAAATTAAAAATCATAAATCGGCAAAACGAAACTCAACCTAAACAGATGAATGCATATATATATATATATATATATATATATATATATATATATATATATATATATATATATATATATGCAACCTGGGGGTGTACAAACATTGATTTTAATCCTTATTGGGTTTCCATTAATAATTTTTATAAAATCTGAACCATAAACGTGGAGGAGAAACCTTACTATGGGGGAAAACTACTGTATAGTAGGTTCCCCACCCGGGGGAAAGGCTACTATATAGCAGGTTTCCGGGGGGGGGGGCTTCTATGGAGAAAACCTCTCTACAACACCTGTACAAATAGAAACTAAAAGCAATTCATACTACATGTGAAACGATATACCAAAGAGGTTTTTTCACATACATGAAGGTGCTTCGAACCAATCAGAGCATGTGAAACCCAATGGTATTTGGTGTCTAAGTTGGTACCCTGTCTTAAACTTTTATACAATTACAAGATCAATATTCTACAATATGCTATCTTTATTGATATAAATTCAACAAAACATTCGAGTTCAATGTACATGTTTATATGGCAGAATCAAGCAAACGTTGAGTGAGGATTTCACAAGCTGTCTGATGTTCTACAAATACATGAGCACGAGTTGGTTTGTGGGAGTAATTAATAAGAGGGTATTGAAATTAAAGTGTTAATGAACTATAATGAACTAATTAACAGCGCATGTATCTATCCCACCTATTCATTATATTAAGTCAAGTATATTGGCAGATTGAAAGCAAAGGTGGTTCATTTTAAATCTGATTGACAGTTAGCTTACAAAATATAAAGATCGTGAATTAAAATATATATACACTCACATATAATATTGTGAAAAGAGAATCAAATAAGAAAACATAATGAAACCTCTTCGAATAGTTTTTCTCGGAACGAATGGAGTCGGCAAATCGAGCACAATCAAAAGATTTCTTTACGGAACATTCCAAGATAAGACCGAGGAGACTTTGGCACAATGTTACAATGAAACCGTTTTTCTTCCAAGTAAGTTAATATGACGTTAATTTTATGACGTTTTAATATTACGTGACATCTAGTTTCTGTGAAATTGCAAAACAGAATTTCTGTTCACATGTTTTTTCTCATCTTCATATATTTTAGATATTAACTCTTATTTATTATAATTGCGTTTTTTTAGATGGGATATTCCAACAAGTTCACATTCTCGATACATGTGGCAGTGACGAATTTCCAGCCATGAGGACTGTTAACATTAAAACTGGAGATTACTTTGTCGTGATGTACGCAGTGGATGACAGCAAATCATTTGAACAAGCTTTGACATTGTGCGAAGAAATAAAAGAAATAAAAGGTAAAGCTCAAATTAGCCCAAACAAATATTGCAAAAGATAATTTTTGAATGTGCACAGATTTTTTTCTGTCTTAATCTCGATAAAGTCTTAAAAATCTTGGATGCTTTTTATTTCGTTGTTCACTATCTAATCTAGTCTTTGTTTGTTTTGCAGGAAAAGAATTTGAACGAATCGTCATTGTTGGAAACAAAATAGACAAGAAGTGTGACCGACAAGTTTCTACGGACGAAGTATTACGGACATTGATCAAACACAACTTATTTTGGTTTACAGAAACGAGTGCCAAACTAAACTGCAACATGAGATGCCTCTTTCAAATCATCTTAAGACATTATGTTAAATCTGATGAATGTTTTCTGGAAAATAGAAATGTTTCAAAATGTAAAAAACACACTCCTAAACGAATCAAGCATAAATCAAGGAAAATATCCATGCAAGATTTAGTATATTCACTCTGTAATGAAAGTTGAATATTTTGCTTTACTACTTGTATATATTCATGTATAGGTTTTTGAATTGCAATAAAGTTTTTCACTTAAAACTGTATTTGTTGTGTGTCAAACACAAAGGAACACGCCATGTTTGTTTTCTTCAATCGAACAAAAATCACTAGTACCCCGTCCGCAGAATATCAATCGTTGTTACTACACTATGAATAGCAATTAAGGAGGCTGGGTGGTCAACAAATTAAACATCAGATCTTCCGTAAATTTTCCTATATGATTTGTTTAGTCATAAACTATCATTTAGAAAGAAAACAGCCAAGTGGTTTTTATTAAATTTTAAATATTTTACTATATATATCGTTATACAGGAGAATAATATAGTCTTAATAATGACAACGGCCATCAAGTCCTCTTAATGTCTTAATGACTTTTTAAAAAACTCTTTAGTGTTTGCTATCGTAATACATGCATTTTCCACCAAACAGCAATTTCTTTTTAAGGTGTGTCCTTACTCATATGACATCTTCATTGTTTTGTACTCACTACAATGAAAATATATACTAGTAAGTATCATTAAATAAGACTCAAGAATTAATCTATATACCTTTTGTTAATAGTTGCATGTCTATAGAAGGTTTTGATTTTTGTCTACTTTACGATTCAAATTATTGTATTTGTGCATGCATTGATGTACATGTATAAATAAATACTATATAATTTACAAAAAATACTAATTTAATCATCGGAATACCCCTTCAAAAAGGTAAAGTTGATTAAGCGAAATGGGGATATACTTGTTCTAAAGGCTGTAGAAAGAAAACCTTTATTTTCTTAGCTTTTTAAGTGCAACAAATAGGACTTTAAAGTTCTAAAAAGAAAAATAAGCCAGTTATCCATGAAATAACAAAAATATGTCAAAATATATCGAATTTTATAATTTCCATATATATTTTTATTAGATAAATTGAATTCTTTTACAACAGAGTGTCTTTTTTTGTTTAAAAATAAAATGACAATTAAAACTTGGATTTAAAAAATATAATTTTTTTTGCCGAATCCTAGTGTTGATTTCGGGAAGATAGTAACGAAAAGTAAACGTTATTTTGCTTTAGAAAGATGCGGCAAGTGACTGTTTTTAATAATTAATAAAAGACAATTGTCAGATTTATTTTAAGTTGGAATAGTGAATCACACGGGGGTTACCAACGATGAAACTATTGTTGTAAACTTTTTCCAAATACCACGAGATTTGGTGCTGTGCGAAGAGGGACCAAATCGAATAGCTATGAAGAAGTTAAACAATATACTTAGTACATGTTTCACACGAGAAATTTAACTCTTTGAGATATTATCTGTATCTCTTTTGCGTTGGTTATCATTAATTCTAGATTATCTTTAGCTCAATTCAAAAGAAGGGCAATTTTCTCCACAATATATCCTGGTAATGGTGATTGTTAATTTTATTCCTCTGTATCCAAAATCGTTGACTGAAGCGGATAGCAAGTAGAATTCCATTATAAGATTTGATCATTTTAAAGTTGACATGTCGTTGAAGACAAAGAATATGAAAATGGAAGAATCGTTCATATTTTTTAAGAAAGGGATGGGAACAAGACTTTGCATCTCCCAATTATCAGAGTTCAGAATTCATGTTTGTATATTTGTCTTAAGTTTCAAAGGCTGGGGTTATTTGGTCTGCCTTTAAAGTGATAATCATTCTCTATGTGTTATAGTCATGTTGTCTTTGAAGTGAATATCATTCTCTATGTGTTATAGTCATGTATTGTCGTTCTTAGGAGCAGTTTCTGTGTTATGTACGGTTTTATCGTCCGGTTATAATCTATACACCAGAATATGTTGCACATCTTGTAATTCATTAGTATTTCATTCCAATGCCTATTTTTGTTTGCTTACTATAATTCATTCCTTTAAACAACTTTTATTCGTTCATATAGGCCTTAGTGGGATTTTATTTTTACAAACCAAGATGCAGCAATGATTAGACATTTACTAATCATTGCCAATTCTGATCGAATTATGATTATGCTTACAATAACATGGCCACTTATCCGCGAAACTTGGACTTGGTGTGAACTATGTCATTTGGTATCGGCAAAAATCTGTTATGAAACATGTAGAAATATATATTAGTTAATTTAAAGCTAATACAAGAGGAATGACTCTTAAAGTTGTTTTCTTAGAATTAATTTGCGTCATGTTTACCTTTCTTTTCGAAAAAAGTAAGAGAGAGAGAGAGAGAGAGAGAGAGAGAGAGAGGAGCATCTTTAAAAAAAGGAGTGTTGTTCGCTTTCTCTTGCTCAATTGACGAATAATATTCACAAAAAATAAATTATTTTAATATAATATTTTTTTAACAACTTGAGTTAAAATTGATATATATATATATATATATATATATATATATATATATATATATATATATATATATATATATATATATATATGAGAGAAAGAGAGAGAGAGAGAGAGAGAGAGAGAAAAGAGTATCTTCAAAAAGTTAGTGTAGTTCGCTTTCTCTTGCTCGACTGACGAATAATAATCACACAAAATAAATTATTTTAATATATTTTTTTAACAACTTGAGTTAAAAATTTTCTTTTAAATATATATTAGCATTTAAATTTTGTGCATTTTGAAAGATAACATTATTTTTCTATCCAACGGGATAGGACAGACACCTTTTTAAAAGGTGGTTTAATATTTTTAGATACCAATATATATATATATATATATATATATATATATATATATATAGAGAGAGAGAGAGAGAGAGAGAGAGAGAGAGAGAGCACACAGGGAAATCCACTTTTTTGGAACTCCACCTCAGCCCCGGCCCGGGCTTGAACTCACGACCTCTGGAACCTACTCTCCTAGCAGTGAGCGGCCACCGCGCTAACCACTCGACCATCTAGGCAAGACAAAAATCATGCTTTCGATATATATATATATATATATATATATATATATATATATATATATATATATATATATATATATATATTTCCATTGTTTCTCCTTTAATTGAGATTTAATTATAGACTGTAATCATCTAAATTTTTGATCTCAATTATATGTCTTCAGTTAGACATCGATCATTGCGCCCAAAATATTTTTAAATATTTACATCTCTCTTTAAAGGGACCTGGACACGATTTCAGATGAAAATTTTATTTATTTTATTTTTATGTATTTAATAGTTTACCTGTGTATTTTGAATGATTTACCAAAATTTGAATGTTAGAAGTCGTGTTAGAAGCGAGATACAGAGGAAAGAAGTCGCTGTTATGTAAACAAAGCTCGGGTCTTATATTTGTTTACAAATAATGTAAAGTAAAGAAACTACCATTTCTTTGACAAAATAACTTGTGGAAACAAGGTAAACTTATTGAATGTGTTCATAAATAAGTTTATCAACAACAAAATGCAACATTAGATTGAAACTTTTACCAATTCAAGATATATGTAAACAATAACAGGACTCAAGCTTTGTTTACAAAACAAAGAAATTTAACCTCTATAACTCGCTTGTAACTCGATATTTGACTTTAAAATTTTGACAGAGCATTAAAAACATTCATATTGACCATTCTAGACATTAAAAATGAAAAAATAAATTTTGAAATAAAAAATTGAGCTCAAATTGTGTCCAAGTCCCTTTAAAACTTCCTTTAAATATCCAAAAATATGAACAATGCCTCTAAACGACTTGCCGTTTTGAAAAATTTTGTTGGGTGGGGGTAAAAATGTAAAAATGTAAAAATGTAAAAATGCAATAGATAATAAAACATATTTAAATTAGGTAAAACTTGATCGTATTTTTATTGAATGTCCACACGAGATACTGACCATGCCTTTGTTGTAGTGGTGTGAAACAAAATAACAAACAAAGTAATAGGATTGATGCTTTTGAAAAGTCGAACAAATAACTGTTGTTTCACTGGGAAACGCATGCATTATAAACTCAAAAAAATTTATAATGGTCGACGCCAAAAAATTCCATTGTTTCATTATTTTCAAAGTTTCTCACAATAATATATGTAGCAATCTGTATTGATTTGTTTCAACTAATGATATAGAGTTGCATTTGTGGTTAAAATCCTGACAGTTAATGATATAATTTTATCATTAACGAACTACAATTTCAAAAATATATCATTAACGATCAAAATTTTCATCCACTTATTATATTTATAAGCGAAAAACGCAAAATAAGTATATCGTTGAATAATCCTTTGATAATATAGTTTTTTGCATTAGTGGATGAATTTCAATCATTAATAATACAATTATGCGTGAAATTCGGAAAGACGATGTATCCAACTTGCTAACAAAAAGCAAGAGCATCGGACGTCATCAACTCAAGTCCCTGCGTCTGGATACTTTCTCCATTTAAGGCATGATGCACTATAAATTAAGCATATAAATTCTTAATTACATGTTAAAAACTTCCAAAGATCCATTTAATCCACGTCGTTTATTGGTCCTTTTTGTTCAATGTTGTATCCGCGTTGGCGGTTGTTTTGTGTTTGCTTCCGATGACATTATGATTAAAAAGTATTGGTTGTATAAGATGGCGAGAAGACGCAATTGTTAACTCAAAGTTCATATGAAAATTGTTAAATATGCATGTTTACATCAGTAGTAAAAATTATTTTTATTGCATTTGACCTGTCGTTCATAATCGGGTTTTTTTTTCAAGTAATTTATTTTTTTCTTTTTCGACCAAATTTGGCAGAAATAGAGAAAACCCAGCGTTGTATCTGTTTTGTCTTGAAATGACCTGTATAACAAGCTTTTCCGACATTTTCTGTGGTTGGAATTGTTGTACAGTTGAAGATGAACTACACTTAGTTTCCCTGAATTGTCTTTCTAAACTCTCTCACTTTAAATATCATTTGCAATGAGGATGTTAATGAAAATAAACAACTTTTGCAAACCATGCCTTACAATTTGTTGTGACGAATGAACGAAGATAATTAAGGAATATTAAGAACTGTTAATGGATATTACTGTTAATGAATTTCTTCCTACATCCTGAATCGTCTTTGTTCTTTAAATGTGTCCTCTTATCTTTTTTGTTCGTATGGGGGGATTTGAAAAGTAAATTTGTACTTTAATTTGAACTACATGTAGTTGGAGATATAAAGCTACGATGGTTATGGGATGGTTATGACATGTTTTCAAAGTACATACAAAGATATTTGAGAAATCCTCTTCAATAAATGTTTAATATATTTTTGAGTTGATCGTACAGTCATGTAAATTTTGCCAAATTTCGCATTTTCTGTATTTCTAATTTGATCACTTTGCATTTTTAAAGCAAAAGCTTAGTGGTGCAATACTTACTTAATGTAATAAATACTCTATTACATTCTCCATGCATGTCAAAACATTCAATGCATTATGCAAAATATTAAAAAGTAATATTATTGTACACGTATTCAATGTATGACTAAGGAGAATCTGATCATTTTGATTAAGCTTAAATACTAGAAATAGGATATCCATGTCTTTTAAAATGACTTTAAGTAATAATAAACCAAATTCAAGAGACTGTTTGTAGTTACCAAGTTGAACAGAATTCTCGTAAAAGCTTTTTAAAAAGTTTTAATACTTGGACTAAGGAACAATATTTTCCAGAAATCATGAGGTAAATTATGATTTTTTTTAAAAGAGAAAACTGGTGCAACTTCTCATTATAAAAAAAAATCACAAACACTTTGAAGATATAGTTAGAAAATATGCTTATCCCTTTGATTTCAATGTTAACTTCGTCGGGCGGTAAAACTTGTCATTTAATCATGTTTTTAATCTCAAAAATGAATCAACATTACGTATTAAACACTTTAAAACAAAGAGTTATACGTATTAGCGGATGTAACGGATTGAACTTTGTGTTGTGTTTGTCAATACCACCTGTTGTAAGCAATGATTCATAAACAGAAAACATAGCAATACGTTATTGTTATAAAATAGCAGTTTTGACGTTGAATCCACAACAAGGAAATTAAAGATCCATTAATTAAAGATGCAATTAAATAATTCTGAAAGATTCGGGTATTGATGAGTATTTTACAGCATTTTATATATAACACTGTGCGGGATAATTATGCCAGTGCAATTTTTGCACCCGTCTAAGCTGCATATATCGAAAAATTCAAACATGCCATATGATAGACCATTGCTTACAGAGTTTACAACCACCTTTGTTATCATTTTATCTCACCTGTCAGTAAGATATTTACCTTTCAAAACTAAATTCCTACAGGAAAATAACTTTTCCCATAGAAAAAACAGTATTCCTATAGGAAATATCATTTTTCTATGGGTCATTAATTTTGAAAGGTAAATATCTCACCTATCAGGTGCAACACACTAAAAAAAGTGGTTATATACTCTCTAGACAATGGTCTATCATTTGGTATATATGGATTTTTCCGAAACTGCATCTTAAGTGGATGCATAAGCGGATGCAAAAATGCCACCTTGGCACTGGCATAATTATTCGGCACAATGTTATATTTGCTGTGAAAAAGGACATTTAACCTTATAGATAATGAATAAGAAAATAAAAAAAACTATTCACATTGCCAGCTTCAGCTTCTCATTTCATAACAATAAAGCAATCAATATAATTAAATATGATTACCATATCTTATTTTGAAAAATTACATTTTCTCGCATTATCACTGGTGTGAGATCGGTTTGTCCAGTGCGAGGGAGCAGTGTGAGATTTTCCTGTCCTACACTGTGTATTACTACGCCGCTTTAGAACGTAAACTTACGTTGTCTGTTGTATGGCAAAGTAAAATGATTGATTGAGATTGTCCACTAAGTAATTGTTTTGCTTAATTAATTACAAATTCACCATTTTTTTTTAAAACTGTCGTATGCTCTCTTCATGACTGTGCAGCACTATTTGAAGCACGCAGAGGGATAACCCAAGAGTAATCTTTTGAACGTCATAACACAAAGTTGTCAGACATCATATTTTAATGTAAAATAATGCGAGAAAAATAATCATTCATTATATACTCGTGTGGGATAGTAAAATTCCACCTCGGCAGAGCCTCGTCCCCTCGGTGGAATTTCACTATCCCACACTCATAATTATGAATGATTCTATTAATCTGAGTAATCAGATCGCAGTTATATCATTTGTAAAATATTTAAAATAATTCAAACGCCTTATGTATTTATGGTTTTACAGTATTTTATTCAATTCGTAGGTTCATGTTCAGTCTTTAGAACTTTTAGACATTTTACTGAAAAGGGCTCAATAGACACTTGTTTAGGTTTTGTTTCGTACATTTAATACCAAAACATCTTACTTTGAATCATGCAATTATTATTATATGTGCTTAAAGAACAATCTAAAATTGGAAAAGTTTTGTATGCTAACCTGATCACGTTACTTAAATAGTTTTAAGCATACTTTTATGCTTTTATTTTTTTTAGATATTGAATAAAACCTTTACTCCCATTACTGTACCATAAAACAAAACAGAACACTGTGCGTGTTGGTCGGTATGATTGAGAACCTTTCTTAAGAAAATGCTTTTTTTTCAAAAAGACATAAATAGTCCCTCCCGGTTGAATATATCGATGATCTAATTTAGCATACCTCAACTAATATAAATAATATGTTATCTCATTTTGTTCGACTTCCTATGACTTTTTTTGCCAATCAGTGATCCTATATATCTTTGCAGTTTTTTGGTTTTATCATTGTTAGCAGACCTATTTTTGTATTCTTATGAAGCAGAATTTTTTCAAAAACTTGTACGTGAAAATAATAAATCACTCGCTGTGGCCTTCAACTCAACATTTAGGTATATCGACGACGTATTATCAATTAACAATTGTTATTTTAATACTTACGTCGACTCGATATATCCCAGTGAACTTGAAATAAAAGATACCACAGAGTCAGCGTCATCTGTTTCATATTTGGATATTTTACTGGAAATGGACATTGATGGTAACCTAACAACAAAACTTTATGATAAACGCGATGACTTCAATTTTTCTATAGTCAACTTTCCATACTTATGTAGCAATATACCTTCATCACCTGCATATGGTGTTTTTGTCTCTCAGTTAATTCGATACGCAAGGGCATGCTCTTCGTATGAACAGTTTCTAAGACGAGGCAAGCTACTGACAAACAAGTTAATAAAAGAGGACTATCAACAGTCTCGTTTAAAGTCATTTTTTCGTAAGTTCTATGGTCGATATGACGACCTTGTCAGCAAATACAATCTTCCACTGAGTCGCATGCTGACTGACGTTTTTCATACTAATTGTTAGACCATAATTAATTACCTGATTGTCTACGGACTTTTGCGGTTTTTATTTTCCCGATTACGACAAAGAGAAAACGGCGGGTGTGACCGGTCAGCAATGCTCACTCCTCCTAGGCACCTGATCCTACCTCTATCTTGGAGGTCCGTGTTGCTCTGCTTTGAATTTGTATTTCGTTTTATGGATTTTTGAGATGGTTGACGGTTTGTTATTGTCATTTTTCATCTATAAAACAGCAAAAAGTCAGTAACATTGTCTTTATAATTAAATAAAATGCGGGTATCGGATAAAAATTATCGCAAGATTTGAATACATGAATACATTTATTGGAATAAAAGAGGCAACATTTGCACCCGCAAAAAGCAGTATGGGTAAAATCTTCAAAATAAAAACTACCATACTACGTATTGCAATTACTGAAAAATCTGAGATTAATTTGCAGTTTGAAGGGTGCAAAGCTCGTTACTTGAAAAGTGTCTTTATACATATGATATTGTAATATCATAAACAATTTACATTAAATCTGAAATCGAAGAATAAGCTTTGTTTAAAGATACCTCTTCTGAAAGGATGAAAAAGATATTTATCAGTTTGTTTCTGATATTTGATATTTAAGCAATGGTCTATCATATGGCATGTCTGAAATAAAGTGAATAAAAATGACACTTTATGAATTTCGTCATAGTTTGACGACAAGTATTTTAAACTTTATTGCGATAAATTAAGCTATATTGCCGATTCTTAGATTCTGAAGCAGCTAAATTCGTTCCAGTTTGTAACAATATCTTGTGTTTTATAAATGGTATTGAATAGAATGGTTGGGCTCTAGTATAAATGACGATACCCATATAAACATAAATACATTGGGATCCATTCGTTACATATCAAGTGGCAATCTTAATCGAAAAAAAACTAGCAATGGAGAAATATGCCATTTTGCCCCCCCCCCCCAAAATAAATTACATTTAGGAAATAAATTTGAGCATTGATTAAAATGACATTTAAACTTGAGCACGTTTAATAAAATGTGTTTATGATAATTTTTAATCATGATAACTAATTATAGGGAATTCAGAATTTAATGTGAAAAAGAAGAAGCGGATAATATCATAAAAGACTGGATAAATCATACTCAGGTGAGTAATATGAGGTGTGGATATGACTCAATCACCTAAAAACATACCGTTAAATGCATGAATTAAATAAATAACTGAAGACAATGATGCATTTATGGGAGCTTCTTTTTATATATATATATATATACACAGTGTAATGCCATAAGTGTTTCACGTCAACGTAATGTTGACGAAATAATAAGATTATATCCTGAACTAAATTCCTCATATCTCTGTTATTATACATCGTTCCTAGGTTATATTTGGACGGTAGAATATAGAGTGTGTATACGTCATTTTGGATTCCCCGATGGCGCGAGGGACTATTTTTAGATACAGAAGCAGACGTAAACAAACATGGCTTCAAATCGCCATGAAATGTCACCAGTCCTAAAGGAACAGATCGTACGTCTTCATAAAGAAGGTAGAAATAATTCTGAGATTGCCGAAATTACCGGATATGATCGCTCTACGGTTTCTAAGTTTTTGAAGAGGTTTGCTGTTCGACAAAGTGTAGCAAATAACGCTCGAAACGGAAGACCAAAACTTACGAGTGATCAGTCAGATCGTGTCTTGAACAGGTTGGTTTTGAAGGATCGTAGAAAGAGTCTGAGTGATTTAACTTCAGAATTAAATAAATATATACCTAACCCATTGTCAACACGAACTGTTCAGCGCAGATTACACTTTTTGAAATATTATCGCCGAAAAGTTGCGAAGACTCTAACAATCTCAAAGGTGAACAGAGTAAAGCGTGTTAAATTGTGCCGTGATCATTAAAACTGATCTGTGGATCAAAATTGGAAAACAGTCCGACGAAACTCAGGTTGTTTTAGGAACTGATCATAAAGTTTATGTCTGGAGAAAGGCCGATGAAAAATGGAGACCGGAATGCCTTGGTTTACGTTCGGTCCGAAATGGCGGAGTTCGTCTATCTGTGTCGTTTTGGGCTGTATCTGTTACTCAGGAGTGGGCTTACTAACACCAATAGATGGAAATTAAAACACAGATAAGTACATTACGCTTATAGACAATAATTTGTGGCAAGTTGTTGCCAAACACTTTTGTAACAACCCCTGGGTGTTTCAGGACGACAATTGCCCAGCCCACATGTCAGCTAGGGCTAAAGCCTGGAAAGAAGAAAATAATATCCCTTGCGTAGACTGGTCATCCCAATCACCAGACCTAAACCTCATAGAAAATGTATGGAGATTAATAAAAATTAATCTTGCAAAGGAGCAACACAACATTAAAACAAAACAGGAACTTGTTGATGCTGTCCTGCATATCTGGACCTTCCTTACCCCAGCATATATACAGGGTTTATATGAATCCTTACCAAACAGATTAAATGCTGTTCTTAAAGCTAAAGGCCATGCCACTAAATACTGAAAATGCCAGAAGTTTGTAATCAACTATATTAAGGTAAGGAGGTGTTTTGATACATTGAATTCTCGTACTGAATACACATGACGTCGTGCAAGCGTGAAACACTTATGGCACTACACTGTATATATATATATATATATATATATATATATATATATATATATATATATATATATATATATATATATATATATATAAAATTATTATTTTACAAAAACTATTATATGTACTGTGTTTTATAGATAACGAGAAAGAAAGTCAATGTTCATAATAGTTCAATAAAATATGTTTTATTTCTCAACATTACAAATAATCAATGTAGTACAATAATCATAAACAATAAGTTAGTTACATCAATACACTTTCCGAACACTGACAATTTTCTGGATTTAAACAGAGCACTGTTTTTGGTATTTGACTTGTATTTACCAACGCCCTTGCTTATTTTACCAGATAAGTCATATGATTTCACATAGTCTTTCAGTATAATTTGAAAAAGACATCTGATATTGCAGTTAAGTTTTGCACTTGTTTCCGTACACCAAAACAATTCTTCGGAGATGGACTTCCGCAAAACTTCTTCTGTAGTAATTTCTCTCGTTTTTTTCTTGTCAAACTTGTTTCCAACTAAAATAATCCTACTAAATTCTTTTCCTGTAAAAGAAAAAATAAACAAATTGTTCAAATTGATGCTATGATATTAAAACAGTGATTGAGATTTACCCACCCTATAACAGACTTGTATTTCAGTGGACATATCTAATGTGATCACATATATACTGTTACCTTTTATTTCTCGTATTTCCTGGCATAAATTAAGAGCTTGGTCCAGAGACTGCCTATTATCAACTGCATACATGACTACGAAATAGTCTCCATTTTTTATATTAACCCTTCTCATAGCAGGAAACTCGTCACTACCAGCAGTGTCTATGATTTGAACGTTTTGGAAGGTGCCATCTGCAAAAAAAAACCAAAAAACAAATATAAAATACATTGAATTACCGGTATAGTCAAGAGCAGAAAATATGCATGTGAAAAAAATGTTGGTAATTCCACTTATCTACAAGTACTTACTTGGAAGAAAGACTGTCTCGCTATAGCAGTGCCCAAGTGTTGCATCTGTTTTGTCTCGAAACGATCCGTACAAAAATTGATTAATAGTAGAAGTTTTCCCGACCTTTTCTGCTCCAAGAAAGACTATTTGAAGCTGTTTCATAATTGGAGTTCAATCGTCGTACAATAAAAGATGAAATAATTCCACTGTATTATCTTTCTAAACTCTCTCATTAAATACCATTTGCGATGATGCTGCAAACGTCAATCAAAATAATGAACTTTTGCAAATCATGCCTTATAATTTGTTGTAACGAATGAACGAAGATAAGTGAATATAAAGAAGTATCAATGGATATGACTGTTAATGAATTTCTTCCTGCACAAATTTAAATGACATTTTCCTATATATGGACATTAACATGAACGGAATTGCTACCTAAAGTGAGGCTGTCTTAGGCGAGGCTGTCTTAGCTTACATCTAACAAATATTCTTATGGATAACTGATAAGGTGTTGCTCCGTTTGACACACTACAGCACAGCACATTGTTTGTGGAGTTGGAATGGTCATTTATTAAACCAATAAAAAACAATTTAGAAGTATTTTGCCAAAAATATGTAAAACAGTTTAGGCTACAACAAAGAAGACAATGTCATAATTTGTTAGAAATTGTGACTAGTTAAACATTAAGAAGTTGCCACAATTCTAAAATTAAAGACAGTATTGTGACTAGAATTAACCTGAATTTATAAGACCTGATAGTTTGGCATATTGTTTCTTCAAAATTGTCATAAAGGGGGTATCTTTTTCTAGGAGAGGCTGTGTTAGATTTCATTTAACAAATATTTATTAATTATTAGAGACACTACTACCCGCTGTGGCTGATGCCAACTTGCCACTGGCCACTACCTGCTGGATGTGCAGTGGGGTTATGCACAAATCATATATAATAATTATCTGACTGACCGACAGACTAACCCGATCCGGACCTTTACATGCATAAACATGCCTTGAATAATAACACAGTGTTGAGTTGAAATAAATTTATTGTTACTGAAAGCACAGCTGAACAAAACAAAACATTTTTTAACCATAAAAACAAAAATGGTAGTAGAAGGCCGCAATTTTATGTGGGGGACTAGGAATACCTAAAAGAATACCAAAACAACTTTGGGCGCTCATGGGGCCGAGTGTAAGCACAAGTGCCCGATCCGAACGATCATCACGTTCTGGACCGATGTATGAGCGACTCCCTTCTCCCTGTCTCCCGTGCCATCTGGTTTATACCTTACTTACCAGACTGTAGCCTCCCTACGCTTGTGCGAGGTTGAGGTGGAACCAGCCATGATAGGCTATGAACCACTTAATTAACATATCAGGTTATATATTTCATAAACACATTTGTATAACATCCCGAACACGCCCCCCCCCCTGCATTGTGGCAGGGTAGGGGGGGGGGGGCAACAAGGTAATTGGGCCACTTGATCACAAAATACACAAAAGTATCCCACAGCCACCGCCACAGCAATTAGCTATTTCTCCCCACAAAAATTATGAAAATGTAGTTCGGATAAAAATGAAAAGAGCACAATCTCAGGCGAGCTGAAGGGGTACACCTTGGCACTTTTGTTTAAAAACATTTGGAGAGAAGCTTGTAAGTTATTGGGGTAAATTTCAGGTGTGTACCATTATGTCTGAATAATTGTATTTCTGAAATGTTTATGGTTGTATCGTGGTTGATGTCACATCCACTAACTTCGGAAGTAATGAACTTTTTGATGGCCTTGTTGACTTTAAGTCTTTTGGAGTTAATCTTTCTTCCTGCTTGGGGTGGGACACCATGCCAATACAATCTTGGTAACATATATGGAAATATCAGCATGGTACTCGGAAGAAGCACATTCTAATCTTTTAAATTTTAGATTGTAATGATCCCTGGAGAAGAAAGGTTCTGTACAATATGATTTGGGCAAGTATATGAAATATCTTAAACATCATGATTTTTCTTTTACTAAGTAATCGTTTATATTCTAAATATTTAAAGTAGATCTGCTGGGTTATATGATGACTTAGCCTTCCTTAAGTTACAGGGTTTCAGTTGCATTACTGTTTGTTAGATTTTATATCATATATATTATATAATGTCATCGCTACTTTTTGTTCAATTTCATTGAGAATGTTAATTCATTGTGTAGGATGAAATGTTATGCCATCACTATTATCAATATTGTAATCGTTATTTGTTGGAAGAAAGTAGAAGGCATGGTTTGCAACATTTTTTAATTGTGAGTGACATTCACACTACTATTACAAATAGTATTTAAGGAGAAACATCTGAGACAAATACATGGATGTAGTGTTATTGCAAATACCAATTCATTGAACTCAGACAATGAAACAGCTTCAAATTGTCTTTCTTGGCGTGGAAAGAGTGGGTAAAACAAGTGCTATTCAACGATTTTTGTACGGATCATTTGAGGATGTAACAGAGTCAACACTTGGTCACTGTTATAATGAAACCATTTTTCTTCCAAGTGAGTAATAAGTGTATAACATTTATATTTTAATTTTGATTAATGTGTTCTTTTAACTTAATGTAAAACTGTTAATTGCGACAAATATGACATTCTAACCTTATTAGTTTCTACATTTTTTTGCAGATGGCACTTTCCAAAACGTTCAAATCATAGACACTGCTGGTAGTGACGAGTTTCCTGCTATGAGAAGGGTTAATATAAAAAATGGAGACTATTTCGTAGTCATGTATGCAGTTGATAATAGGCAGTCTCTGGACCAAGCTCTTAATTTATGCCAGGAAATACGAGAAATAAAAGGTAAACTTGTATTGATATTCATATTCAATATTTTGAAAGGGTTTACGAGGTTACTATAAATTCCTCTATATCGTGTTTTCGTGCATCATTTTAACGATTCGTGTCTTTTTTTAGGAAAAGAATTTAAAAGGATAATTCTAGTTGGAAACAAGATTGACAAGAAAGAAACGAGACAAATTACTACAGAAGAGGTTTTACGGAAGTCCATCTCCGACGAGTTGTTTTGGTTTACAGAAATATGTGCAAAACTTAACTGTAATATTAGGTGTCTTTTTCAAATTATATTGACAGACTATGTGAAATCATACAACGTGTCTGCAAAAATAAGAAAATGCGTTGCTAAATGTGAAACGAACAGAAAAAATATTGTTGTTTTCAAATCCAGAAAAATGTCAGTACAGAACCTTGTCTATAGTTTATGTTCAACAAATATTTTTAAGAATGCTTAAGATCAATGTATATGTATGAATAAAAATTAATTTTATTTGTAATTTCAAATAATTATATTGATGGTACATATATTTGAAATAAAAAAAGTATCGAAAATTGTGGTTTGATTGATCTTGACTTTGTTGTTCATTAAGTAACTGAATGCCAGTAAATGCCATTTAGACATGTCTAATGGAACGTTTTGAAAAATCCAAAAAATTCAAAATAAGAACGTAAGATAATGTGAATTTATATATTTTAACTATGGGTATGTGTCATTTTGGACTGATAAAGTAGTTCCAGTGTATTCTATATATTAAAAAGCTTTTAAGATATTCGGTAAGCCAAATTGTATTTTGAAAGAAAAATATGCAAATACTAAAACATAAACTAGTAAAGAAAGAAAAGATGAGTGACCTATTTTCCCCCTTACAAATAATTTATTAAGCAATTAAAGATCTCAGGATCTTGATATACATGTAATACGCTCGCGCCTTTTAATATGCTCCTTACAATGCAGATAAATTTACTTTATTGGAGCTTCACCTCTACTTGGCCGGGGTTTAAACTCTGGGCCAGCGGTACCCATTGTTCTAGCAGTGCGCGGACAGCGTTAACGTTCAAACCACTCGGTCATCTAGACAAGCCAAAAAACCTCTGCTTAATTGATTACATATGGAACCTAGCACACCGTCGCACACTTGCACTGTCTTTGAATTTAACATGAAATACAGCTAAACATCAATTTGAAAGTTTACATAATATAAAGCACAAGTTTTGCTTATATTTATACATGTAGCAGGTGTTTGATCAGAGATAAATCAACAAAAGAAATCGTTGTTGTACTTATCGCGTATATAATGATTGTATATTGTACATGTTTTGTTTTACAAGTAGATGTATGCCATGTAAACAGTTTTGTTAATATTGTCGTTGTTAGAAAAATAGTTGAATTATTTCAAAACTTGAAACATAGAATAAGTGTGTACTATTGCATCATTAAAGGATCAAGTATGATATTTCCTAATCTCAGCGAGATTCGTCGAGACTGTAAAATTTTATGACGGACGTCTATTCCGAATCTCAGACCAGTGCCACACGAAGTGAATCGGGAAAATTTGGCCCAACTTCGGCCGGTTGTTATGATAAAAATACGCTGAAATAAATCAACTGCCCGCTTCAACTGTTTACTCCCTATTTAACTCCCTATTAACATAAAATGTTAGATTCCTTCCGTTAAAAGATTTAAATCCCACAAAATATGAACTTGTTTCTTGAAAATAATAGATAAATTCGGTGTAATTTATGCTGAACCATATTGTTTTTCAAGGAAAGGTATTTACAAATACCTTGTAATTGTACGAACAATTTAGATATTTTTTTAGCCGTATGTATTTCTACGCCAGAGTTCAATATAATCTTGTTCAACGAGAGGCTCGGGTGTCTTTGTAAATCTCCGACAAGCAGAGAGTCTCTCTTGTAGGTCGGAGATTAACGGAAACAGCCGAGCGTCTCGGTGAACGAGACTAGAGTTGAATTTTGCTTGGATCCAGACATGTGTACAATTTTTAAAAATATTTCGATTACTGATTTAAAGTTTGATGGAATTAATTCTATCTTTAAAGATTACACAACCAGATTCATATAGGTTTTTTCTCACACTCTTGCCGGAAAAGTCCGAGAACTTTACAATAAAATGTGCGTAATTCAAATACACATTAGAAACTACTTGCCATGCTAAATAACATATCGTTGATTTTAAAATAACTAATAATCGATAAAATCAACTCCCGTTAGTACTTCGGTACTTTTATTTTTTATACTTTACTAGACTATATCTCGTGCAAGCGCGGGAAAATATTACTTTACACACATAAATGACACTATGCTAAAATGTTTAACCATATTTTTTTTTCATTTTCGTTGAGCGACCAGGGATGAAAAATCTAAACTGAATTAAATGATATAAACATGTACGTGGACTGAATTCTTTTTGTTGCAGCTGAGTAGAAAATGATAATAATTAAACTTTTTATTAAACCAGAGTTGGTATTTAGTACGGCGGCGTGGAAGGGCCAGACGAAAAAAAAATTAAATCTTATTTGTTCGGACGAATTAGAAGTTATTTGTTCGGACGAACAAGTTATTTGTTCGGACGAATTAGGATTCGTTCGGATGAATTACGTATTTGTTCGGACGAATAAATTATTTGTAAGGACGAATTAGGATTTGTTCGAACAAATTACGTATTTGTTCAGTCGAATAAGTTATTTGTTCGGACGAATAAGTTATTTGTTCGGACGAATTAGGATTTCTTCGGACGAATTTCCTATTTGTTCGGACGAAATACGTATTTGTTCGGACGAATAAGTCAATTGTTCGGACGAATTTGGATTTGTTCGGACGAATTTGGATTTGTTCGGACGAATTTGGATTTGTTCGGACGAATAAATTATTTGTCCGGACGAATTAGGATTTGTTTGGACGAATTACGTATTTGTCCGGTCGAATAAGTTATTTGTTCGGACGAAATAGGATTTGTTCGGACGAATAAGCTAGTTGTTCGGGCGAATTAGGATTTGTTCGGCCGAATTAGCTATTTGTTCGGACAAATAAGTTATTACATGTAGTTTATATGAGGAGTAATTTAGACTATCTGCTCTGGTAATGATGTAGATGAAAGGGGGGGGGGGGTCAAGCCACCCCTATCCTTTAAATGATAAATTGCTAATAATATAGACATAGGTGTTATATTATCTGACATGTATACAATATCTGACATATTTTGCTGTCAATCTTAATTTTCAAACTTTATCTATCTATAGGGTTGGAGTTACATTATCATTGCGCCATGGGTTTCCGATAGTCTAAAACTAAACGTTAACCCTAATGGTTGTCTCTTTAGTCAAATTTGAATCTATTTTATTTTTAAAATCAGACATAGCATCATATGCATTTAATACATATACTTACACATGCATATTTTTTTGACATTAAAAGGTTCGAACATAAATACCAGACTATATTTCATTATCGCTGTCGAACCTTTCCATTTTAAGTGACATATGATATATTGTCTCAATAAAACGTGACCTGTCTCTATAAAACGTGACTTCTTCAACGATTTTGGGAATAAAAATTAATCCAGATCTTTCTCTCGCTATTTCAGCCCGACATAAATAAGTTGCGAATAAAAAATGTAATATTTGCTAATTACAATAACATACATACATGCAAGTCAATTTACTAGCAAAAGTATATTAAAATAGAAAGAATTAGTTTCCTATACGGCATTTTTAAAGGTATCTGTATTTCGTCAAACATATTTGTTTCCAAAAGGTTATTAAGTATATGGATGCAATACAAACAAAAATTGAAATATTGTGGTAAATATTTAATGATTTATCCTCACACCTAAATATTTTTTAGAAAATAAAAAAAATGTATAACTATATCATTTGATACCACTCATTATGGAAATTGTTATAATTTATCATAATAAATCAGGATTAAGTGGGCATCAATGAATTGTAGTAACGATTGTGTAGATGTCGTTGTTCTGCCCTTACTAGAGGTGTATGGTTTAAATTATCGTAAAACTTTTGTTGGAGATGAAAATTCAGTATTCAGTATACCAAGATGTTAGAAGTGGGGTGTTATGTGTTAGAATTCCAGCCTTACATGTAGTTCTTCACGACCTGGGAGATCATGTCAAATTAATGCGCATTTAAACAGTTTTGTTCGATGTAAGTCGGATTCTAGTTCAAAATAATAATGAATAATGTTTCCAGCAGACAATTTTGCTAATTATTAAGATGATTGGATTAAATATTTCATATAACTATAAAAAATAAAATATTGTGAATGTAACCTTTTAAAATCAATTTTCATTTTTAAATCATTAAATTAAAGATGTACATGTAGATACAATTTTGACCAAAAAAAAAAAAAAAAACAAGTAAATGTAACTAAAATTTCTTGAAAACCGGAATAAATCAAATATCATAACGCAAAAATATAACCCTTTTGTTATATAAATTTTTTTTTTAGTTAGATGGTTCCAATTACTAACATGATTACATATTCAACTATAATCTGTCCCATGTTATTGTTTCCATCACTTTTTGATGATTTTAAATAAAAATACACATACCTGTGAAAGAAGTACGGTTGAAAACGATTAAATGTAAAATATCCAAGATATTTTCGTTGACATATTATCCTTTTTCACTCATAAAAGTTTACAGGAACGAAAACAAATTTCTTACTGAGATTTATAATGGGAAATGTTTACATCTTTTCTCCATTCGGAAGTTCTCAGGACACCTCGCGCATTTTTTTCAACATTGTCATCCGGGCTTATTAATGGCTGATGCAATGCAAAATCCTCGTAGACTTTCTATTTTGGGATGTGTATTGAAACATGAAGCGGTAGAGGGGGCGTTTCAAAACAGATAATCTGGACATTTTTCATATTAGTGGATGAACGTAGTTTGAGCACAAAGATATTTATGATTATCGAAATATCAAGCGAAAAGTGGTGGAAGCAAAAACCCGGGTCAGAGTATAGACTTTGACCCGTGCGTCCACGGGTTGAAATTGCATATGATATCGGAAATTTACGAAATAGATACATCGACATACCGTATTGTTGACATTTACATAACCAAGCTTTAGGCCTACAATAATGCTATTAATAATTTCAGTACACTCTGCTTAATTAGAATAATCTAACTGTGTCTCGGGACAGGCATTCACCACAGTTAAAATGCCTCCCATATACCCGTAATGTAGCAAAAAATTGCAGAATCGCTCCGAAACGATTTTGGAGAAAATTAATGAAGCACCATTGAAAATAACAGTCAAATTATTTATAACAAACCATTTTGAGGCTGTAAATACCTTTCATCTGAAAATTTGATTCATATTAATGAAGATTCACCAACTTTTTTTTCACACCATGTTGAAATTCGGAACTCTCTGGATTTTTCATATTAATTGCACTGAGTTAGAGTTATCTCCCGTATTTTCTTTGATGAACAGAATATTATTATATAGCAAATTTCCAATGAAAATTTACACGAGCCTCCCGTGATTAAGCGTGAATGTAATGCGCATGTGCAAGATTGTAAAATCCAAAAAATCCATGTGATTTCCGGATTTTTTAAAGGAATTTTTGTTGATTATTAATTAGCGAAGCTTGATTGAGGAAAAATAAAAACAAATTGGTAATCTTCAATTACCAATGATGTTTATAATATATAAAACAAAAGACAGTACTTCTCCGATTTCTCGGTATTAAAGCCCAAAAATTTAATATAGTAATATAGATAGATACATAACGCAAAATGATAGAAATGCAAAGAAACACAATACCATTTATTTTAACTAATACAATTTTTTTTTCATATATTAAATAACATTTACATATTTGTTTCCTTTAACTACATACTCTCTCTGCGCAAAGCTTCATTGCGCAGACAAAGCGTCTATTTAAACTAGGCTTTCTAATGCTTCCACAAAAACGCCACGTTTTACCTTTATATTATACAACTGATTGCCTTCTGGTTGCCGGTTAAAGAAAAATCACCGAAAACGATTAATCAGCGCTGCAGAGACACGTTCAGGGAAATCTCCAACGACGTTACACTGGTGACGAAAGAAAACAGTAGACGTAATTGGCCAGAAAATACCCCCCCCCCCCCGAGAGAATCTGATATTTAGTATAAAGTACAATATAACGGCTATGGGAAAGTTGACAAATGTTGAAGACAGTGAATTTAAATTCTGTCTAGCATATTCCTGATAACAGAGGGGGGGGGGGTTGAGAAAGATAAAACATAACTACATAAAAATAAGTTTAATGCTGATTTCACTTAAAACTAGATTATGGTAGATCTCTATTTGAATGACGTCATAAATTCATTGATATTTCTGTATACACTGTATGTAAAATAAGTAAATTAAATTATCATTTTGGAGTATTACAGAATAATTTTTTCATCGTGTTGATATTTTTGCACGAATAGCAACGCAATCTGTAGTTTTATGCATGCTTAAAAGGCTTTTATTTCTAACTACTTTGTAACACTTCAAAATATTGTATAAGTACAATATTGTAGCATTAATATCTACTTTTCATAAAGTTTTTTTTTTAAATACTAATTTAACTACAGGGCCATGTTATAAAAATAAAGACTTGTATTATTTTGACAAATTCACTTCGAAATTTTCAAAAGAAACTTTATTGGCTTTTTTTAATGTGAAGTTGAAAAGAAATGATAGTATGTATACATGTGTGAAAATCCTCTGACTTTTTCAGCTTCAGTTTTAAGGCCGTAGTTTACACCATGACTTTTATATATACGTCCCTACTGTATTTGTTATGAAATTAAAAAAAAATTAAAAAAGATAATAAAATAACAGTCGCTTTTTTTCAAAGATAAATATTTTGTCACACAGGTGAGCTCCTTTCTGTTGATACCAAACATCCAATAATAAACATGCGTTTTTATATATTTTGCATCAAAATTGTGAACAGTGATTCGGAATAACTCAAATGACTGTTTAATTTATGAAATATCATACGAATTGCATTAACAGACAGAAATATACAGGAAAAAACCGGTTTTTGTTTCATGGGCTTTTACGATCATTAAAGGGACATGGTCACGATTTTATTCAAATTCTATTTTTCTGTTTTTATTACTTACAATGCTTTAGAAATGCATTACTAATGATCAAATAAAATTTGCGAGTCAGTCGTAGAGTTATTAGTAAGATACAGGGTTCACAAATCTTTGTCATGTAAGCAAGGTTCGCGCGTGCCCTGTTTTCGTTTACATAGGTTCAATATACCGGTAAAAAATCTATTTCAAGCTGATTTGTCTATATCCTTATTCATTTTATGCATAAATAAACAATTCCTAACGTTTAGCACATTCATTTTAGGTCTGAAACTGGAATTTTCACTTCAACATTCAAATTTTAAGCAAAAGCTTGTTTACAAAGCAAAGAATTGGAAGCTCTATAACTCGCTTATAACTAAAAAAAAATACACTTAAATTTGGTTGCCTATTAAAAATGCCCTAATAAAGCACTGTAAATATTAAAATCTGAAAAATAATTTTTGACCAAAATAGTAACCATGCCACTTTAAAATATTTTAAAAATATTCCAAGGAAGTCCACAACGCACTTTAAACAATTAGTTTATTTCTAATTATGACGTTTGTCGAATCTTGAATGAAGAACTGACACCACAGCTGTTCAGTTCTCACTCCACCCCATGATTGATATAAATAGTGTTAAGAATGATCTGCTTTGCTGCGATTTGCGGAATTATATCAGATGATAGGAAATTGGGTATTTTCATTGGATTACCCTGGGCTGGTTATGAATATCAAATAATATCATACTAAATCCCAGATTTCAATTTCCGTCAATTGTTTTTCAATTTTCTCAATGAATATACGTACTTATCTGTGCAAAATATGCAGAGTAATAGTAAATGCAAGGAAAAAATGTTCAAACAGTTAACCAACGAACGAAACCTGCAATACTCTTAAGGGTTGGTTACAGTTATTTGGGGTATTTCGAATCACCTCGTGTTTTCGTGAGTTTAAAGTGTCGCTATGCAATGTGCAAACCATGGACTAATAAAAGTACCCTACAGTCATCATCAGCAATATATAGGTACATGTATCTATATACAAATTTTAAGTGTGGAAATACCATACATTAAAATAATAATTTGTTTTAATAAATTTACTCGCTGACCTAAATGGCAAAAAATTGCATGGATAAAACCGCTGTTTAATATTTCTTATTTATGCTCTAGCTTTAATAATTGAAGAAAATTTACAAACTGTATATAAATTGATAAATTAAATTGAAATTAAAGTAGTCAAAAGCATGGACTAAAATAATTATTTCTTTACTATTTTGAGACTCTAGGGAAGTAAGCTGAAAATTTCATTAAAAATATAACTTTTGTCGGACTGTTTTTTTTGGGGGGGGGGGTTTAGCTACTGATTCGAAATACCCAGAAGTGATCCGCAATACACTAAAGTGGCTGTCATAAGAACCCCTGTCAAGATAACTTTTTTCAAAGATAAAAATATTTAAGTTATATAGCAGCTCTAAAAAGGGTATTTTACTTTTCGTCATGAAAACGGCAAAAGGAGGATATGTAAGAAAATTAAAGGAAGTTTCACGCATTTTAAATTTATGTCTTAACATCTTACATGTACAAACCGTCAGAAATTCATCCGGAAATAAATGTGTTTACAAATCAGGTTGTCGCATGCCTCCGGCAATATTTAACAATTTTCAATTGGATTATATCACAGAGAAGCGTGACGTCATATTTATTAACTGTGCACTAAAGCACAAGTTATATGTAGGTTATAATTCATGGAAGTCAAAAGACTTTATTGAAATATATACTTAAAATGAAGAATAAATGTAAGATACAAAACATTGAAATATTATGATGATTATACAATGTTTGTCCAAGAAGAGACGTGAGACGTTGGAACATAGAAAAACGTCCCATTCTACCTCGAAAATGTTTTATCCTTGCAATTCCTTTTTCTGCTGTCCTTCAAATGATATATGTATGTGTAAAGTTAAAACAACTGAAACACATATACACACAAAATTATTAATTTCTTATCCCATTTCAGAATATTTACATCTACCGAGTATGATTCCCTCTATTTGTTACGGAAACGTTAGCTAATTCATTGCTCTATAGAAACTAACAGGACTGATATCGACACACCCCGTTTATCGATTGGTCAAAACCTCAAGCGACTGAAACTGACAGGGAATTGACAGAACTTAAATCTACACGCCCTGTTCATAGATTGGTTGAAACCTACAGCGACTTAAGAAAAATCACGGACTTCACGAAATTATCTTATGATGTTAGACTCAAATTCCCATGGGAGACAATTTGGCTGTTTCTTTTATCTAACGTACTGACGTACATTAACAGTAATTTATTTAATTTACAATCAATTTATTAATTTGTTAAAAGAAAGATGTAAATATAAACAATAAAATGCTTTCTTTGATGATTTATGCGGATTATGAAGATGGCGACCATTGCAGAAAAAACTAACATAATCCGCTAACGAGGGTTATGAATTTTTCTGCAATGTTGCACCTTCATATCCAACATGAATTACCAAAGAAAGCGTTTTTATTGTTTTAATAGCACAAGTAATCATCGAAAGGTCAAAATAAAGGCGTTGGGGCATGGCGTGGGTATATACCTTATCCTGAATATTTTAAATGTATTTTTATTAAGACAATACCGCATCAAAAACTTCTTTCGCTGCTCAAAAAAAAGGGATTTGACATTAGCCATCCTTCCCCCGTATTGACGTAAATAGTAGAATTTACGTCATATTATTTATCATCAAATTCGTGGGGGACTAATCTTGAAGCACAGCGGAGTTATGTAGGCGCAAAATGTAAAAATTTATTTATTAAATAATGGAAGGTTGTTAATAAAACTATAATGAGTACATTTACAGGTACTTTCAGGGCACCAGGCTGTTGAAAACAATCGTCCCTCTCCAATTCATCGTGTCGGGTAGGATTTATTTCGTAAAACAATTATTATTCTTGTCGATACTAAGATGTTTTACATAATTGATCTGCGCTTATACTTCCGCTAAACAATATGAATGTGCATACAACACATAATTTAAATAAATAGAAATTCAATGTTTCTCTGTTAATAGAATTTCCCTATAATACGAAATTCACATTACTTATGTAATTACCGTGTGTTGATGTTGTTTTCGCAATAGATCAGGAAAATCGACAGCTGTTGCAAAATCATCATTAATTCGATTGATCATCAAACATTTCGTAACGTGAAGTTTCCTGTTTACTTTTGAACAATGATGCTTAAACATCATACAATCAAATTACGTAACCATCCTTTTTCCCTTAATCAATTGTTTAAAATAAAGCTTCTACCAAAGATATATTTACCACTCATTAAGCACATGTACAACATTGGCCAAGGGGCCACATTGCTCACCTGATCAACACTTAGGAACTGACTTAGCTCAAATTCATTGTAACGTAATTGACAATGACACACACACACACTCTCTCTCTCTCTCTCTCTCTCTCTCTCTCTCTCTCTGAATGAATGGGTAAATAAAGTTATAATACTTCCAAATAAGCCTACAGACATATACTTTAAAGCCCTTTGAACACTGGAAGTCAAAGAATTTTTTTTCAATTATGAATATTTGATACTTTTATAGACTAGCTTGCTTTCACAATAAATCTATAAGTTTTAGCATCTATAATTTTAAAGAAATTTTTTTCCAGGTTATTTTTATAATGAAGTTGGAACCCCCAAAGTGGCCCTTGGGGTCTTAGTTTGAACATATTTAAATGAACCATATCTAAGAGAGCCTATTTCTTAGTTTTATGATTTTGCAAGTTTTCCTTATAACAAATTATAACTGTTTCGAAGAGGATATCTAAACAATAAAAAGCCCTTCACTGCTGATACTCTCAACCAATACCACGTGGTTATAGAGAAACAGTTAACATGTAAAACATTTATCGATGGACGGACAGAAAGACGGACGACAAACAATAGGCTCTTGTGCGCCAAAAGGGGTACTCAATAACATAGCATATATTTTTATTTTGCTCATCATACCTTAATTAAACTAAGCAGTATTAATAGTAAATAAACGACAAGTTTATTATACAGATGTATGTGAAAATACGCGTTTAAAATATTAAACAATGTAATTTTGTTAATGTTATCTTACAAATCATATTGAGCACATTCATGGAGTAAAGAACAACATTAGTTTTTGCGCATTCTTGTAAAATACTAAATATCTAAATTTTTATTAATTTTGATACCGTTTATAAAACTGAAGACAATAAATAAAATAAAAATAAAAATTTTCAAGAAATTTTATTTTTAAACGATTTTTCAATTGTTCGCAAGGTGGGGTGTGCCATTGTGTCTTTTATGACGTTATTATAAAATGAAGTTTGGAGGAGTGCGTTATAAAAGTTGACTAAAACAGTAAAAACTGTACGACTTTGAAATCTTTTAAACACTCAGAAGTATTTTATCCTTATTGCTATTTGTCTTAATTTTTGATTTAACGTTTTTTACCAATATACGATTGATATAATCCAAATAAATTAATAGCAAAATTAGGTGCATTTTTATACCTTGAGATGCTTCTTCTAAAATGTGGGCGGGTGTTTCTAACATATAAAGTATAAAATGATATTACATAACACATGGCACAATTTGAGGAAAATGTATATTGTAGTATGTTTATAATCTGCTTTGAATTAAGAAAACTTGAAATTTCCTTTATAATCCTAAAGTAAATTAAATCCTATTTCGATATGACCCCTAAAAAAATCCCAGACTTGGGTTCACTAGGTTTGGTCTATATTACAGATGGTTAAAAGGAAAGAAGTTTTCTACTGTAGCTTTTTTTACGCATCCCCACCCCCCACCCCCCAAGACATAACAATTGGCCCAGGAGCCTCATCGCTCTCTTGAACAACAAGAGGTTTAACTCTGATCAAATCAGCATTACAGTATCAAATTTAAAATATCTTGACAATTTAGTGCAGTAGATCTTGCACAATAAGTAAAAAAATCTTCCGATTTTTATCTACATATATTTATGTTAAACATTAAGCCGATTTTGTTGTTTCTGTATTTGTGAGAAAATTTTTCTCTATTCCTATGTAAAAATGCCCCCCCTTCCCCTTTGTTACCTTAACCTACCCGCAAGGAAACTTGAATCTACCCTACCCGAGGATGCTTCCACACAAGATACAGCTTATTTGGCCAATTGCTTTTTAAAAAGATTTTTTAAGATTTTCCCTATATATTCCCATGCAAATATTCTACCCTCCTTATGACCCCACCGTACCCCCAGGGACCGTGATTTGATCTAATTTGAATCTACATTACCTAGGGGTGTTTCCACACAAGTTTCATCTTTTTTCTTGCCAAATGATTTTTGAGAAGATTTTTGAAAAAAAAACTATCAAATTTTCAATAATTCTAAATTATTTCCCCTTTGAAAAAGGCGTGGTCTCATTTGAACAAACTTGAATTTTATTTACCCATTGATGCTTTGTGTCAAGTTTGGTTGAAATTGGCTTAGTGGTTCTGGAGAAGAAGAGGTAAAATGTATAAAAAAAAATTACAACAACGTAAACGACAGACAACATACACATTTTGTGTAGAAAAGCTCACTTGACCCGAGCTAAAGTGTGAGCGGGGAAAATAAAAATGCATTTTAAGGAATCCTTGTAGATTTTTTTGAACCTACGACATTTTCAATATTATTAAAAATTTCGGAGCATGCGTGAAAGTTTTGTAACCAATAGAATATTAGGATCGCTCAAACTTTATTCAAACTCTTCAATGGAGTTAAGTGCTTTGCATATGCAGTACGTATAAGTTTTGCTGTGATGTAATAACTCACATACAAGCAGTTAGTTTGATAATTTTTAATTTTTACAGAAGCAAGTCACAAAACAATACTAGATACATTTATTTTCTTTGTCGATCACATTTGTAAAGAAAATTCACTTGTCAGAGATCCTTTTATTTTCTAACACGTTTAAAATAATTAACACAATAAAATGCGTTCTTTGGTGATTCATGTGGGATATCCCGCATGAATCACCAAAGAAAGCATTTTATTGTTTATATTTACATCTTCCTTTTAACAAAATAAGGAATTGATCATGAAGATTAATTAAAAGTAACTAAATTATTGTTAATGTACATCAGTACGTTAGTTTAAAAAAAATAGCCAAGTCCTTTTATATGGGAATTTGAGTCTGACATCATCATGACTATTTCGTGTAGTACGTGATTTTTCTTTGGTCACTGAAGGTTTCGACCGTCGATAAACTGGTTAGAACAGGATCTTGTCAATTTCTTTATAGCTGTTAACTACTATTAATTTCCATAAGATTCCATATGATTCAAGATGGCACGCCTGTGAGAGGAATTTCCATTTAGTGCACTGACGTAACTGATCTTGTTGATTTCAAATCCAGGTGTTTTTACATGAATTATTTGTATTATTCAGAACAACAAATGGTTTGCGGCCGTTTTATTGACGCTTGCGCCAATATTTTATTTGCTTGTTGATTTAACTGTTTTAGCATTCAATTACTTTTTAACAAAACCAAAAGTCCAATAACATCTAAGGTTAGAGAGAACAGATACTTTTGAAACACGTAAACTTTAGATAAAGGATAAAACAGCAAAGAAACATAAACAAATTTTGAGATCTGGTGGTAAAACAACACACACATTAAAAAATTGAGTTTCACTCTCTGGTAAGGCGTATTCAATTTAAAAAACTGATATCTAATGATGCAATTCATTATACAAAATTGGTTTTACAATGCAATTCAGTATAAATAAATGATCTAAAAATAATCAGGGCAAATAGCTCCGAACAATTACCTAACTTGTCCAAACAAAATGCTTATTCGTCCGAACAAATAACTACTTTGTGCAAAATATATTCTATTCGTTCAAACAAATACACATGTAATTTATTCGTCCGAACAAAATAGAATATTTTTTTCATCCGGCCTTTCTACGCCGCCGAACATTTTACCTAAGATATTCTCTATAAACTTTTTACTAATCTATGAACTTTTACAAAACCTAATATCGTGTCTACATAATGGAACTCCACTTGTTTTAATGATCGAGATTATATGGAAATTGTAGTACGAATGTATTTTTTATACTTATGCAATTATCAACAGACAGTTCTTTTGTTATATTTAACTTCTTTTTTTTAAAGAATATTCACGTTTTTTAGCTCACCTGAGCTGAAAACTCAAGTGAGCTTTTCTGATCACATCTGTCGTCCGTCTGTCTGTCTGTTCTTAAACTTATCACATTTTCAACATCTTCTCAAGAACAAATGGGCCAATTCCAACCAACCTTAGCACAAATTACCCTGAGGCAAAGGGGATTCAAAGTTGTCAAAATTCAGGGCCACGCCCTTTTTCAAAGTTGTGAAATCATGACCCCCATGGGTAGGGTGGGGCCACAATGGGGGTCGAAGTTTTACAAAGGAATATATAGAGTAAATCTTTAAAAATCTTCTAAAAAAAGTATCAGCCAGGAAAGTTGAAACTTGTGTGGAAGCATCCTCAGGTAGTTTAAATTTGAAGTTGTGAAAATCATGATCCCCAGGGGTAGGGTTGGGCCACAATGGGGGATCAAAGATTTACATAGGAATATATAAAGTCAATCTTAAAAAATCTTCTTCTAAAAAACTAATCAGCCGGGAAAGCTGAAACTTGTGTGGAAGCATCCTCAGGTAGTATAGATTTAAAGTTGTAAAAATCATGGGATTCCCGTAATAGGGCGGGACACTATTATCCCCGAGTACCCAAACTCTGTCAACATAAGAAGAAAACATCTCGCGTTTCCTTGTATAATATTTTTTGTGTTTTTTGTCATTTGCAATCACTAAATATAACCTGAATCATTATAATTCATAGAATTATCAACGAAAACATTTTTATTATTATTCAAATAAGCCCACTGAATACGCTGTTTATCACACGTGCTTATCATATCTAATAAACCTAACAAAATAACGCAAAAATTACGGCATGAACGATTTGAGATTATCATCAAGTGTAGTGCATATACGCTAATGCAGAGTGAAAAAATGTATTAATAACCTTAATAAAAAATGTATTGCGTGTGAAATGTTTCACCTTTACCTCTCTCAAAATGTTTGACCACCGTTACTGATCGAAAAGCCCGTATATCAGAAATTATATCGATTTTTAGTGCACGGTGTAATTTTGTTATGTTTTAACTCATTCTTGATCATAACCGTTGTAATTTGTTGACATTTGATTGAAGATTTTCGACATGCAAAAAATGACATCATCATGGCGCTTGGTTTCAAACGACGAGGAGATTCCCGGAAGTGACGGAGTTAGGGTAGTGACAGAGTTAGGGGGCTAGGCGATAATTAAGGTCTTCCGTTTCCAACGGAAGACCTTTTTGTTTTCGTACGATTTCTTATTATTATTATTTTTTTCCACAAATTTTGTGCACGCGATTTCTCGAAAACTATTCGACCGATTTCAACCATTTTTTCACAGAAGATGAGACTTGAGATAAACTTCATACATTTTTAATATTTTTCCTGTCGTCACTTCCGGTACCGATTTATCGGCCATTTTGCACATTTTTACGACCTTTTTTGTGCAGAGTTGATCTCAGAAACTATCAGAGATATGACTATGAAATTTTCAGGATAGGTAGTCTATAGTTTGAAGTTGTGCACTATTGTGTTGTTTTGCGCCAGTGGCGCTATTTCTTGGAGCTCGCCTAGGCACGAAAATTGTTGTTATTATTTTTTAAGGTCTTCCGTTTCCAACGGAAGACCTTTTTGTTTTCGTACGATTTCTTATTATTATTATTTTTTTCCACAAATTTTGTGCACGCGATTTCTCGAAAACTATTCGACCGATTTCAACCATTTTTTCACAGAAGATGAGACTTGAGATAAACTTCATACATTTTTAATATTTTTCCTGTCGTCACTTCCGGTACCGATTTATCGGCCATTTTGCACATTTTTACGACCTTTTTTGTGCAGAGTTGATCTCAGAAACTATCAGAGATATGAATATGAAACTTTCAGGATAGGTAGTCCATAGTTTGAAGTTGTGCCTATTGTTTTCGTTTTACGCAAGTGGCGCCATTTCTTGGAGCTCGCTAGGGCTCGAAAATTGGGTACGAATTTCAAATCAAAATTTTCACACATTTTGATCTATATCTTTTTATCAGTTGATATTTTGTTAAGACATATATAACAAAAGTGATAGAGTACCAAAAGTTCTTTCCAACAAAATCAAGAAAAAGGGGCTGGCCCCTTTAATTAGGGGCCAATAGACTCGTAAACTCTATTACAAATAACTTAAAAACGATAAAGATTTTGTAATGCATTATAGAAGCAAAGTTGTTGATCGTAACAATATCTATCAGAAAAAATCATTGCCACGCCCATTTATGACGTAATTAGGGATTTTTAGGGGCCAAAGTTCTCAAACTTTGACACAATATATCTAGAGAACGAGACATATTTTGTTAAGCATTTTAGAAGAGAAAATGCTTGTATTGATAATTTAAATCGATTCCACTAATCAAAACACAAATGGCTGTCCCCATTAAGGATCTACAGGGCTGGCCCCTAAAATATTCAATCATTTGTATCTCAAAAATGAACAACAATTTGAGATGGGTGTAAGAACAAAAAATGTTAGTATTATTGAGACCTTTCATATGAAATTAACAAAAAGGGGCTGGCCCCTTAAATTAGGGGCCAAGACACTCTTAAAGTCTTTTACACATAACTTAAAAACGATCAAGATTTTGTAATGCATTATAGATGCAAAGTTGTTGATCGTTTGTATAAGTTTGTAAAACTCATTGCCACACCCATTGATGACATAATTAGGGATAATAAGGAACTAAAATCTTAAATCTTAAATGTGCTGAATGTGAAAAAGCAAAACACTTTGTTAAGCATTGTAAAGGATATTGACAATCGTATACATTATCTGAAAGGAAGGGGTTGAGGGGGAATTCTGAAATTTCATTAATTTTGTAAATGTGTCGTTTAAGAAATTGAACGGAAGACCTACTCGTTACTCGTAACGAGATCGTATCTAGTCTTTTCCACAAATTTTGTGCACGCGATTTCTCGAAAACTATTCGACCGATTTCCACAATTTTTTCACAGATAATTAGACTTGATATGAACTTCATACATTTTTGATATTTTTCCTGTCGTCACTTCCGGTACCGATTTATCGGCCTTTTTGTACAGTTTTACGACCTATTTTGTGCACACAAAAACTCAAAAACTATCAGAGATATGAATATGAAATTTTCAGGATAGGTAGACCATAGTTTGAAGATGTTCCAACTGTTTTTGTTTTACGCCAGTGGCGCCATTTTTTAGAGATCGCCATGGCTTGAAAATTGGGTACGAATTTTGAAAAAAAAATTCCCCTGTTTTTGTTCACAAGATTTCTCAAAGACGGCTTAATAGATTTTCTTGAAATTTGCAGGAATAATAGAAAATAATAATATCTCGAAGTTTTCTTTTCAATTTTTTAAAAATTCATTTCCTGTCGTCCGTTTCCTGTCCCGCGACAAAAAGCTTGTGGCATCGAGATCCTAAAAATGATTAGGACTTGAGCATTCACACTTTGTAGGATTATAGACCTATATTAGTAGATGTCTTCAAACTATTTTGTTTTGTTCGTCATAACTTCCGGTCGTCACCAGAAGCACTTCAAAAATTTTTTTTACGCATTTAATTAATTTCAAATAGATTTTAAATATAAGTATAAATCCTTACATATGTCATCTATCCGATGTTAAAAAAAAACAAAAAAAAAATACTTCCGGTGAGATATCTCAAATATCTCAGCCTTTTTTTAAACAAATGTTTTACCCGTGAGATCTTAGAAAGTGCAAGTGATCAAGACAGAAACTTACAGGAATGATATACATTTGATATTCGTTTAACCGCTTTCATTTTGTCAACCGTCACTTCCGGTCCTCACCGAAAGGTTTCAAACAAATCAGGTTGTTTAAAAGTTAAATGTTTTTCTTTGACAATTTTAATAAAATTGATGAACAATAAAGTACAGTTGTCTAATGTTCAAGAAATACTATTATTTTCACTTAGCACTTCCGTTTGCCCGTTTCCTGTCCAGAGGCATAAAACATTGAATCGACGAGATCTCAAAAACATTGACGACTTGAACAACCAAACTTTGTGGGATGATAGCCCTGTTTATGTATCTGTGTTTACACTATTTTGTTTAATTCTCGTAACTTCCGGACGTCACCGGAAGCACTTTTTTTTTTAAATGGAATGAATATATCAATATAAAATCTGATATATGGTATCTAAACAATGCTAAATAAGCAAAACGTATTCTACTTCCGGTGAGATATATCAAATATCTTGGGTAGCTTTCTTTTTTTTTTTTTTTTTTGAATTTGATACCCACGAGATTTTAGTCACTCTACGTGATTGAGACACAAAACTATTATGAATGGTAGATATTTGATTGAGATGTCTTTGACTAGGCAAATGTTTAAGAAATATCAACTTTTATTTTCATTCCGTTCGTCCGTTTTCGGTTCCGAGACAAAAAAAAACCCTAGTTTCAAAGAGATCTCAGATTGGTGAAAAGTATCGATATTTCATCGTATCATATAAAACAAATCAGACGGAAGACCTACTCGTTACTCGTAACGAGATCGTTTCTAGTAATATATAGCGTTTCTGCATTACTTCTGGAGCAGAACGAAATAGCAGCGTCGAGTTTAGCTCAAATCTTTGCAGAGGAAAAAGAGAAAACGTTTGAAATTGAGTAGCAACAAAACATTGAAGTAAGCATTGGTGAAGCGAAGATTTTCATATTTGAAAGATGAGATAATTTTGAAGAGTTTAAATGAGTTCTCGTCGCTTTTTGTGAATAAACCTATCACTTGAAATCACACGTTAGTCATCGAGAAAACAAAACACTTATTAGGTTTGTTACGCCATTTACAGTGTATGAGATTGATCAATCCGATATACTTCTGTAGTCAATCAGTAACAAACCTAATAAGTAATAGTAACTTTTTGTGAATAAACCTATCACTTGAAATCACACGTTAGTCATCGAGAAAACAAAACACTTATTAGGTTTGTTACGCCATTTACAGTGTATGAGATTGATCAATCCGATATACTTCTGTAGTCAATCAGTAACAAACCTAATAAGTAATAGTAACTTTTTGTGAATAAACCTATCACTTGAAATCACACGTTAGTCATCGAGAAAACAAAACACTTATTAGGTTTGTTACGCCATTTACAGTGTATGAGATTGATCAATCCGATATACTTCTGTAGTCAATCAGTAACAAACCTAATAAGTAATAGTAACGTGCTATTAGATACCCCCTCCTCCATATTTTGACAGGTACATGTATATATGCATGCGCTATATAACAATTTTGAATAAGTTTTCTCACAAATGAGATAATTTTACTACTATGCCCTGAAAATTGCTGAATCACACCGGAAACAGTTATATTGCCATCCCGGATACAGTTATATTTAATATCACCCTCGAGTGCAATAATTCTGCATATTAATTACGTCGGGTTCGAAATTTAGCCAAGCAAACGTAAACAGTTCCTCAAAAATCAAAATGTCAGGATAGCGTCTGCTATTCAGAACTTAAAAAAAAACCAACTTTAATTGGATAATTTGAAAACTTATCATTTTATTTAAAGCACCGATCGACATTTTACAAAACATCTTACATTGATTTGTAAGATATGAAGCCGTGTTAATAAAATAAACTTGTTATGAGGTAAATATGTTTTTAAACTTATTTGTCCCGAGGTGACAGGAAAGCCCTGGCGTGTTATGTCGCCTGATACCGAAGGCAGAGGGCGACATAACACTCCAGGGCTTTACTGTCTCTTTGGGGCAAATATTCTGGTATTGTCGCCCTCGAAGCTATGTAATATATGTTATATTTCAATTCGGCATCAGGCGACATAACACTCCAGGGCTTTCCTGTCAGCTCGGAGCAAATAAATCGAGCCATATATTCGGAATTTTTACTACGTAATTCAAGAAATTAGAGTTTTCCAGGAGTGTGTGTGTGTGGGGGGGGGGGGGGGGGGGGGGGCTTCAGTTTATCTACATAACAAAGACTTTTAAGCTCTGTATTTCATTTGTAACTTGACTTTCAAACTTTGGCCAAGCATATAAAGCTTTAATTTATCATGCTTGACATGCATGTTAAAATTGGAAAAATAATATTGCTTTGTTTTTTAGGGGGGAGGGGGGAGGGGGGTCATTAGTTACATTTTATTTTGTGTAAATAACAATCATGCAAAACAGACATTAAAGATATGAAACCTTATCATATAAATCCAAGAATGTTATAATAACCATTATTGTACATAGAGATTTAGGCCCCAATCCCCGTAATACGTCTAATCGATTATAATAAAATTGCAAATTGTTGCTTATTAAACTTTTCTCGCAGTAAACACTTTTTCGAGGACAGGTAAGAAATTGAAGCAAACTTAACAACTGTACAATTTACTTCGATTTCACTGTTAATTTCCTTCTTTTCACTTCAATTTCTGACCCCCCCCCCCCAAAAAAAAAAAAAAAAAAAATTGGACGGACCAACTTCATGTTCATTAACCTTTTTATATATGAATTAACAAGAACAATGGTTGCTGCGAGAAAAAGTGGGGAAGGGATGGGGTTGGCCCCCCTTCCTTCGATGCAACGTGTCAATTCATAATCGCATACATTAAATAATTATACAATACAGGTACATAGCATCGTTTTTGAATTTGGAGGTTGGGGGGGGGGGTCAGACTCATCTCAAAAAGTCAAGTAAAAAAAACCCAACTATACTTATAAATTGAGGTATTTTGCAAAAAATGAACTACAAAATGCCTGTACCAGAGTAACTGCTTATACCAAGTGTGCGATGATGTCCATAAGCTATATTTGAATTTTAACTGATAAGTATTTATTGTGAAGTTAATCAAAAACCCTACTTTCATTTTCGATAACCATGCCCGAAATAGCAAAAATGAGAATAAGCTAGTGGACACGCTTTGGCGGATCCAAGTCAGGGGTAGTTTGCATCAAAATATTTACTTGCAATGAAATAAATATTGAATGATTACGTAAAGAACAAATATTATATATTAACTGGTAATTTATTAAGAATAAATATAGAAGTTAAGATTTGACAAATGTTAAACAAATAAAATGAGCCAATTCGTTTCTTGAATGCGCGATATTAGTTTTAATGGATAGAAAGCTTGCGAAACACGACCTCCGGTGAGAGAATCTGATAGAACTTTCCAGAACAGGGTAACCAAAAACGCGATTTGACTAATTAACGTCATGACAAAAAGTGTAGGACGAGGTCATCATGCATCACGGGCAGGTACTTTTGATAGGACATCTCTGGTTAATACAAAAAAGTAAATAAATAAAATGGAATAATTTAAAGCGAGTCAAGACTTGATAGAAAAAACATTTTTCAGAGCGGGGTGCCCCCAAGAAAGCGGGTTGACTAATTAACGTCATGGCAGTTATTGCATACAACCCGCTGCATCTATTATACGTGATACAAAAGAAAATAAATCACACGTTTAGACATACATGTACATATATTTGGTTACTGATATCTGGGCACTACAAATGATTAAATATGCCGATTGTATACCGGTTGGACCATCTCAATATAAAAGGTCGCATATAATATTATTTTACTTCATACATTTACCAACGATATAAAGGTTCACACTCCTGAAGAGTGCCTAGAAAAACTTGAAAAAATCACCAACTTCATCTCAACGAAATGGAACAACAGAAAGACCATAGTCTCCCTTACAACCCCAAGAATGGACAAAGAAATTTACAGAATAAACTCTGAAATTCTCGATGGTCCGGTCTTATCAATAGGAAATATTTCACAAATTCTTGAAAGGAAGTGTTGATCAGTGAAAATACAAATCTGTGGCACAGCAGTAACCAAATTCTCAAACCCGACAGGTACCATCTATCGGACCAGGGAACTTCAATGCTCGCAGCAAACCTGAAAAACACACTCCATTCGTCTCTTGGCATCATACAACCTCAACGAAATCTGTCAACCCCAAAAATACAACGGAGGAGAAGCAACCAGCATTATAACCTCTATGCAAGGAATTCATACTCGGGTAACGGTGGGAACAGAAGAGGAAGGGGTTATTATTATTAAAGATAGAATCCCATATCAATATAAAATATTATACTATACAATTAATGCATATCTTCTTACCCATAGAACAACCGATTACCACTTAAGTTTAAACTTGTGTGAAATTTGTGTAATAATTTTTTTTTCTTTTTCAGTATTGTTTTTTTTTTTTATTTTATTTTTACTTTTTATACCTTTATCTTACTATACCAGTATCATTACAATTTACAAAAACTCAAGTTTTGTTATTGGAATATAGGTGGTTTAAATGTACATGGTACAAACAAACTAGATGAACACCTTTTCATCAAAGAAATACAAGAATATGATGTTGTTATATTAGCAGAGACTCATATTGGATATAGTACATCTGTGTTTGTTGAACAATTGGAAGGTAATAACTTGCAGCAGAAGCAGAGAGAGCTGCCTACATGGGAGATATAAAAACTCTCTATAACATCACTAAAACCTTAAGCAGACGTAAAACAAGCAAGGCTAAACCTGTCAAAGATAAAGATGGTAAGGTCCTCACCAAGCTAAATGAAAAAATGGAAAGGTGGAATGAACACTTCATCAGTGTCCTGAATAGGGCATAACCAGATCAAACGTTAACCTTCCTACAAGGGGAAGAACTTAAGGTTGACAATATAAAGAAACATGAAATCAAGAAAGCCTTAAAATCATTGAAGAATGGTAAAGCGGCAGGAATTGATGGTATACCACCTGAGGCTCTGAAATATGGAGGAGAAGAGATAAGTGACTACTTGTATAAACTATTAAATAAAATCTGGGTAGCTGAGAGAATACCAACAGAATGGAGCAAAGGGCTACTTGTAAAACTGCCTAGTAAAAAGGAAGACCTAAGCTGCTGTGAAAATTTAAGAGGCATAACCCTACTGCCAGTAGCTAGTAAGAACCTCTGTAGAGTTATACTAGACAGAATAAAAGGCGCAGTGGATAAAGTTTTACGGGATGAACAGGCGGGCTTTAGACCCAACAGAACCTGTACTGACCAAATAGCAACTTTAAGAATAATTGTGAAACAATCTGTCGAATGGCAGTCATCATTGTACATAAATTTTATTGATTTTGAAAAGGCATTCGACAGTGTTAACAGAGATGGAATGTAGCAACTACTGAGACACTATGGAATACCATCTAAGATAGTGAATATTATCAAGACCCTATATGAAGAATTCTCAGTGCAAGTGATACATGAAACATCCCTCACTGATTCCTTCCAAGTGTAAACCGGAGTGCTGCTTACTCTCGCCCACCCTGGATTACAAAGAAGGCATTGGAAAGAAGATAGGGCTCAATATTAACAGCAAGAAAACAAAAGTTATGAAAGTGAACACAAGAAAATGTGGACCAAACACAATCGAGGGGGAAGAACTGGAAGAGAATGAAAAATTCACTTAACTAGGGTCCAATATTAGCAAGACAGGTGGCTCAGATATGAAGATATTAAGGCCAGAATAAGCAAATCCCGACAAGTTTTCGCAATGTTCAAACCAGTCTGGAGCTCCACCACACTAAACGAAAGTACAAAGATCAGGATATTTAACACCAACGCCAAGTCTTTGCTTCTTTACGGATGTGAGACCTGGAGATTAACAACAGGACTACAAAAAGTCCAGGATTTTATCAACAAATGCCTTCGACACATATGTAAAGTGACATGGCCAAGAAAAATATCTAATGAACAAATACTGCAGCGTACCAGCCAGGAACCAACATCACTCCAGATCAAGAAAAGAGCGTGGCAATGGATTGGCCACACATGGAGAAAGCCCCAAAACAACATCACAGAGAGGACTAGACTGGAATCCACAAGGCCAGAGAAAACAAGAGAGACCACTACACCGTTGGAAAAGAACGAGATTGAAGGAACTTAAAAATATTGGGAAGACCTGGAATGAGGCAAAAAGAACAGCCCAAAACAGAGTTAGATGGAGCGACTGTAGTAGCCTTATGCTCCACAAGGAACGAAGTAATATTGGAATTAAGTGAGAAGATCTTCTGTATTACAGAGAAAAAATGCGATGTCTTGATTTGTGGCGATTTTAACGTTTTGCAGATAAATTATATGTTATTACGGATGACACCCCAAAATACCTTCCTTTGCTTGATTCATATTCTGTAGATAACACTACCAGAGTAAGACGAAGTCATGATACTGTATTAGACACAAGAGGGAAAGAGTTGCGTGAATTTTGTATACAAAATCAATTACGCATTATGAATGGAAGATGCTTAGAAAATAGTTGTGAACATTATACCTGTTTCAATCCCTTAAGTCAGAGTACAGTCAGTTGATAATGTATTAACAGCTGAAAAAATTACAAATCAGTTCCATATTTGAAAGTTTCTGAATTTATTCCTACCCTATCTGAATGTCATTGCAAAATATCATGGGAAATATTAACCAAATTGCAACATTCTTTACCCACCAGACAGTGGAAAAATTGCATAAAGTCCCCATTAATTAAACTTGGACAGAAGGGTCACATACAAGATTTCAAGAAGCTCTTAATTCACCAAATATTCAATCAAAAATCAATAATTTCCTGTTCATAGCAGATATATGCACACACGAGAAAATGTCCAAACTAATTTCTGAATATGAAAATATTATTTTATCATCAGCTGAACTGTCGCTCAAAGAATAAAAATAAAGATAAAAACAAAAAATGGTTTGAAGCAGACTTGAATTAAATGCGAGCAAGAGTTGTCGCTCAAGGTAAACTGTATTGTAAATCCCCCAAGGACCCCATTATTAGAGGGCACTACTATAAATTGTACAGGGAATATAACAAATTAAGGGAGATGAAATCTAGAAAATTTAGAAGCGACATTATTAATAGGCTAGATTCTCTGCGGAAAGATTACCCAAAACAATATTGGAAAGTTGTAAATGATCTAAAGGCAGAAAAATCTTATTCAACTAATTATCCAGTAGAACCTAAACATGGTTAAATCATATTAAATCTTTACATACATCAGTGGACAAAAACTTTGAAAACAGATTTAAAGAATTAAACTTTCTACTTTCAGAAAAAGAACGTTAACATAACATATTTAATAAATAAGACAACATAATAACAAACAAAGGAATATCATCTGCAATTTCTTCATTGAAATGTGGAAAAGCAAAAGGGTTAGGTCTTATATCTAATGAAATTTTGAAAAGTGGACACACATTCCTTATACTTTGTTTATTGAAACTATTTAATTTATGCTTTTCCTTTAGTTATTACCCAGAGTCATGGGCTAAGGGATATATCACTCCTATATTCAAATCAAATGATCCCTGTGACCCAAACAATTACCGTGGAATAACTAAAACAAGTAATCTGGGCAAACTTTTCAACACTATTTTGAACACCAGATTAGATAACTTCCTAAGTGAAAAAATCTAATACATTCTTGTCAGGTTTAATTCACAAAACACGTCAGAACCTCTGATCATTGTTTTATTGTCAAACGTTTAATTGATAAATATTGTAATTGTATTACAAAAGAAAAGAACTTCATTTCGCCCAAAATACAACTTGGTTTTCCTCTATTGAAAAGTTGCTTAAAATTCTTAATATTCAAAACATTATGATATATTCTAAAAAGGACTTTGTTACTTCTTTAAAACAATCTCAGAATAAACAAATTTGATGGATTGGCAGTACTCAAATGAAACATTTAAAGATGGCAAACTTGTTATTTATATATACAGGGTTATTTTCGCCCCGTGTTATTTTCGCCCTTTTTTACTTGCAAACAGTTTCGCCCCGTTATGAATTTGCCCGGACAAAGTTATGAATAAAGAATATAGTTTGAAACATAGGAATTCGCCCAGTCTTAATTTCGCCAACTGTCAACGAGGGCAAAAGGGGCGAAAATAAAACGGGGGCGAATATTTCCCTGTATACAGTATATATTTTTGAAAACCAACTTCAGACTGGAAAAGTATTTAACTTTATAAGACCTGAATACAGAAAGTCAATCTATAGACTGCGGATATCAGCGCATAGACTTTTCATTGAATTGGGCAGATATAATAACACACCTAGAACAGAAAGAATTTGTAAAAATTGTACACTTAATATAATTAAAGATGGAGAACATTTTCTTATTCAATGTAGCAAATTTACAAAATAAAGAGAGGAACTATTTGATTGAATTTCATCTAAAGTAAAACATTTTACTAGTTTGCAAGATAAACAAAAATTATTTGGATTTTAAACGGTGAAGAATTAGATATATTAAACTCTCTTGGTAAATTTTTACAAAAGGCATTGCCTTAATTTGTATTTCCTTGTCAAATATTGGTTGTCAATCAAGATAAACTATTTCAGATTTGTATGTTAATATTGTATTTTGAATATTTATGTATGGGTGTTTAACATAAATATACAAAAGACATTGTATTGAGTGTATAGAAACATACATATATACTAGCGGAAAAAAAGAAACTGTGCATTATTTAATATATAAAAAAAACATTTCAAAATTACAATGAACAAATTTTATTTTTTGTATTACTGTTAACACATGTATTCGTAACAACATCTCATAACACATTGATGTCAACTTCGAATAACGTCAATTTCAGCACACTCGAAAGTCACTGTTATTTGAAATTGAATTAACAAAATTAATAACGCGTGTGACCACCATTTGCGTTCACGCATGCTTGACAGCGACGCCTCATTGATGCCACTAAAGTGCTCAGAAATGCTTGAGGGATGTTGTTCCAGATGTTGGTTAAAGCCTGGCCTAAATCAGCCAATGTCACTGGCTGATTTGGTACACGGCGTAAACGTCTTTCCATTTCATCCCAGACGTGATCGATCGGCGACAAATTGGGGGAAACAGCTGGCCAAGGCAAGACATCGACATTCTGTTGAACAAACAAGTCCCTGACTACACGTGCAACGTGTGGCCTTGCGTTGTCTTCCTGCAGAGTGATGTGATTTTGATGTCTCTGTATGAAGGGTATCACATGACGCTGAATAATTTCATCTAGATAGGTACGCCGGTGAGATTTCCATTAACAATTTGTAGAGGGGTCCTTCAACGCGCTGATATCCCACCCCACACCATAACGCTACCTCCACCAAATTGTCGACGTTGCACAACACAAGCGTCCTGGTAACGCTCCCCAACGCGACGATACACCCTATAACGGCCGTCACTGCTATCCAAATGAAATCTGGATTCATCAGTGAACAGAATATTGGCCCAGTCCTGTATTCTGAATCGCAGATGTCGTGTGCACTACGCTAGTCTGGCGATACGATGACGTTGAAGCAGTACTGGGCGCACCGCTTGACGTCTTGGTCTGATGTTTTGCTCGCGCAGACGATTACGCACAGTTCTTGGACTAATTGGTCGAAGCCCTGGAATGCTACGGGCAGTCAAACTTGCTGTCTGGAAACGATTTCTCAGATGCACAAGTCTAATGTGGTTGTCCTGTTGACGTGACGTCACACGAGGTCGCCCAGAGCGCGGTCGATCATGGGTGTTGCCAGATTATTGAAAACGTCTCCATAATGACTGGATGGTGTTCCGATGAACCCCAAAGTGTCTTGCTACAGTATTTTGTGCCATTCCAGCTTGCAGGATCCCAACAGCACGATTACGTTGGTTTTCGTTGATTTCGTAGGGGTAAATTTTGTTGAAACTAAAGTGATTTCCTTAACAAAAAAAGATTTAACAAATCCTTTACAGTTCTCATTATTGGCCCGTAAAACTCGTGCGTGCAAATTCTTCAATAAACAACAGGTGCTCACTAACCATGAAAAAGTCCGTGCACCCGGACGGTTACCATCCGATATTGTCAAAAACAATACCATTATCGAATGTTTAAATTTTATAAATACAAACAATAGATATAGAAAAATTATACTAAATTTTATAATGCACAGTTTCTTTTTTCCACTAGTATATATATACTAATTAAATGTTCATGTCTGTCCTAGCAGCTCTTTCAATCATTTAACTCTTTCCCTCTTGTATATGTTGTATGATTATGTTTATTCAATGTTTTATGTACTTTAGATGTTATATGTACAATCTTCGTGTTGCCCCTTGAGGGCCCTTAATTGGTAAATAAAGAAATTGAAATTGAAATTGAATTATACATATACATGTATAACATCAATTTTAGTATAGATTTTCACCCCTGACTGCTCCTAAAAAAAATCCATGCAGTTGGTTTTTTATTTTTTTATTTTAAGGAGGTTGGCACCTGAAATACTAGTAATGTCAATCATCCAAAAACCACTTGGATATAAAGATGGGGACTTTAAATGGCCATTTGTTTTAGTTGTGACCCACGTCACATGCCATTTTTGGAAATATAGGACCCCAAACAGAAAGAATAATTTTTCTGAAATGTTTGCTAAAATTTTGCATGAAAATTGATTATTTGAAGAAATCAAACAAATATTTATCGTTTGAACTATTATTTAATTGTGATTTTAATATAGTATGAAGTTGAACACATTTAGTGACTATAAAAATAATAACTAAGTCAAAAATTTAAAAAATCTTGCTTTGCTAGTGGCTTCAAATGCCAGTACATAATGAACACAACAACAGATGTTACAAAATTTTGGAGTAATCAAATTATAACGCAAAAAAAAATTAGTAATGTTATCTTTCCAAAAATTTGCATACATATGGAAATACATTTAATGTCTCATTTAAAGCAAAAAAAAAGAGTAGGGGTGATCTTAAATATTTGAGATATACATGTAGCATGAAATAAGCTAATTTTATGCCAAAATTGGAGTTTTGTTCTTAATTTCTATGAAATATAAGCTAAATATGCCAAAATATATCGATTGAAATATCAAAATATTGTTCAAATATGTTTTTAGAACTTTTGAAGTTCATGAATATATCGTAATACACAAACTATTTAGAAGTTTGGTCTGCGCTGAAAATTAGGAAGCTAAAGTAACAGTATTCTTAAACTACTGAGTTATGAAAATTGTTCATTTCCTTCTTGAAAACCATCCGCCACAAAATATAGTCCCTTACTAAACTCTGTAAAAATGTAATTTTTTAAACAATTGTATTCCATAAAGTTATTTGGCATTGTGAACTATAAATATACTACTAGAATTAATATGTGATGCAGAATTGTCAGGCTAGAGATGAACCAATATGGCTACCCAAAACCTAAGGAACGAACCTCTATAATTTTAAAGAATAGGTTGAGAAAGCAATTAAGAACAAATCGGACACATTATTTACAACAATGAACAAAAAATTATGATTCAACATTTTAACATTGTATCATATTAATGTGTAAAGTGGTAATTCCCGCGCTTGTGCGGGATATCATCTAGTAAATCTAAAAAAAGAAGTAAATCTAAAAATCTAAGAAAAAATCTAACTATGGCAAATTTCAATATTTTGATGTTCATATTTGGCTTTAAAGTGTTGGCCTTTCTCTCTTATCCATAAATAAGAAAAGTATATCTTTTGGGATTTTCTCTAGCTTCTCCTTCATACTCTTATCACCACACATGCAGAGTTTAAGTTATGTGTGGGAGAAAAACCGTTATTTCAACAGCTGCGAATAGTTTGTCAAAAATTGTATTGAATCAAACCACCTCCGATTCATTATCATCTGAATTAATTATTTTAAATCGAATCGGAGCAAATCAAATAATTTTTGTTCACACCTTTCCTGATGATCACAGGATGTATTGAGTTGTTGTCTACACTCTGGGTGACCACTTTCTCGTCAAGTTTCGCCAAACATGATATTTAAGCTAATAAAATATCCTTTTAATATTTTAGCGGATTTCCTTGCTCTATATTTGAAACATCTTAGTGATTGTAATATTCCTCATAACAAAGGCCGGTTTTAACCTGTTGTTACTTGAGTATGTCAGTGCCATCCGTAGGAAGTTAACTTACGTTTTGTAGCAGGCGTTCATTAACTTCATTTCATCGATACTGTTGTCAACACTTGTCATTTCGTCTTCATCAAAATTTGCTTCGAGCCATCAACAAGTATTATATAATAAAATGTATCTTGGTAAAGCTGTCTTATCAAGCTATGCACAACAAAATTGTGTTTCATATGTAAAGACAACATCATGCAATATTGTTATTGTAAAAATCAAATTCGTTTCCAAAAACATAACATTTTGTAGCCGTATAATAGTAAAAAATAATAAAAGCAAAAACAAACAAACCAACAAAAATAAAAGCAAGGCCTATATTATGATTACTTTGGTTATGGAAATTTATTTGAACATTTTTTTTTTCTGAGCCACTTGTGTCAAAACATACAGAGCTGTCTGTGAGGGCTACGGTTCACTGATTTCTTAAAGCAAAGAAAGTAAGACTTTACTTCAATGAAAATGGGATTTAAGTATAAATATGATTGAATTATTTATATCTCTTTGGTTAGCTTATAATTAACAATCTAGAAATATTAGAACATCATATTCATCTGCATGTGACTTTCGATGTGCGCGTTACATATGACTTTTCTACACTGACTAACATTTAATCAGGAATTCCCAAAATGAAAAGTTTGGTCTTCGTATCTTGAGTATTTTCTCTCACTGCATTGGCTAGTATGGCTTCCGTAAATAAATAATGCAATGTTTTCTTCACGTTCTTAAGTTATATCACCATATATTTACATTTTCAACCGTCTTTGTCAGTGATAACATTACTAATCAATTTGAAGCCTATAACTCTATAATTTACTTTATAAAAAGCTGAGCGACACAGAATGGGTGTGTCTTAAAGCATAACCGAAACACAGTATTGGCTGCGCTGCGTAGTAATACATAGCTGCAGGTCTGTAGCTCCCATCTGAAAAAATTCGGATGGACGACCAGGGAGCTACAGTGCCTCCCATAGTAAAAACCTGCGATTTACGGCGCACAAAAAACGGCGCTAGTTTTGGGCTGATTTACCTTATTTCCACACAAATTCTGTTAAAACAATTAGTACCATTAAATTTTTCAGGAAATTTACTACTGATATTGTCACTTTACTTGCCTTAGAGTTTCTCTTAAACATGCTAACCGACCTCGAAAAATGAAGTATATTAATTTATGTCGAGATCGAGAGTCGCCATTTTCCCATATAAACAAACTGCACCACTTCACTTTACAGGGCTGGTGATGGTGTTAAAAAGAATTTCAGAGGCAAGTAAAGTGACAATATCAAAAAATTTAATGGTACTAATTGTTTTCACGCTAACCTGCAGCTAAGTAATACATAGCATATGCTACATGTAACAAAAGGTGATTTTGAAATGTTGTTTTAAACTGTAGAAATTGGAAAAAATATAAATATAAGTAATAAGAAATCATAAAGCCCTTAGGGCTTTATTTGATTTGACCACGCCCCGACCGAAATTATAACCTCATAATACTAAAAGAATGATTCCCAATTCCTTCAATTTATGAATACTGCAATGTTTTCCTCACTAGATAAACTCAAATAAATAAATATTGCAATGTTTTCCTAACGTTCTTAAGTTAAATCACCATATTTATAAATACTGCAATGTTTTCCTCACTGGATAAACTCAATTTCTAAGTTTAATATATCATATTTACTCACTTAATCCAACATGTATGACACAACATTCTATGTTGTACACGGAGTGTATGCTTTCGAAGCGGCGGAAAGGAGGTCAAGCGACGATTTTAGTCTATACTCTGTCCCGAGTTTTTGCTTCCACCACTTTTTGCTTGATATTTCGATAATCATAAATACCTTTGTGCTCAAACTATGTTCATCCACTAATATGAAAAATGTCCAGATTATCTGTTTTGAAACGCCCCCTCTACCGCTTCAGGTTTCAATACACATCCCAAAATAGAAAGTCTACGGAGATTTAACATTGCATCAGCCATTATTAAGCCCGGATGATAACGGTGAAAAATTGTGCGAGGTGTCCCGAGAACTTCCGAATGGAGAAAAGATGTAAACATTTCCCATTATAAATCTCCGTAAGAAATTTGTGTTCGTTCCTGTGAACTGTTATGAGTGAAAAATGATAATTTGTCAATGAAGATATCTTGGATATTTTCCCTTTTATCGATTTCAACAGCATTTCTTTCACAGGTATGTGTATTTTTATTAAAAATCGTCAAAAAGTGGTGGAAGCAATAACTAGGGACAGACTATAAATTCTTAACTTATGGACTTATTTTGCCGGACAAAATGTGCTTACAGAATAAAGCATTCTTTAGGATTATATAGACACCGTTGATACAATCGTACACGTTCTAATTTTCTCAAACATCTCAACACAATTCCGACGGTCAGAGCGACTTTGACCATGGCGTATGTTTATGATCAAATATCAGGACAAAGCTTCGGTTTATTACAATGTTTATAGACATATTGCAGAAAAAAAAAAACCCTGAAAAAAACCCAGGAAATCTTTTCAGAGTATGTCGGAAAGCCAAGAAGCGGTTGATACAATGCAAGTACCTCACTAATATAGTTCTCTAATTTTCGTTTTTGTTTTTTGGACGGAAAATCTCTATTATTATAAACAAAGAAACGACAATCAAGCGAATATATTGTACGGCGAAGCACAAACAAAAATATTTTCTCATTGGTCAATTAGTCTATCATACGGGAAAATCCGAGCAAGAAACGACATTTACGCTGGAAATTTGCTTCTGGCGCCTTTGTATTATAGCAGGGAAGACACACCCAAGTTCACACAACAAGGGAGACACACCCATGATCACACAGCAAGGGCTCAAAATACTCGAAAATACTGATCTGCGTCCAGACCTCTTCTCTCAAAAATCAGCCCACACACCGTGTGTGTGTGTGTGTGTGTGTGTATATATATATATATATATATATAGAGAGAGAGAGAGAGAGAGAGAGAGAGAGAGAGAGAGCCAGCAAACTAACCAAACACTAATAAACATCTACGTAAAGCTACCAAACAAGTTCGATAAGTATCCCAATCTAAATATAGTAACATCGAGAACGTAACAACCCAGTGACCAATAAAGCGTAAATAAATGAAAGATAACTCCGATCTATAAGACGACAACTCTTACGTTAAATAAAGTTGACAAATATATAACAAAATATAATTAAAAAAACATTGGCACAATGCATAGTCCGCCCTTTTCTGCAATCACGTTCATAAAATTCTTAAGTTTATATCTGCCGACGTTTTGATTTGAATAACGGATTTTTGCATATCCCGTTGGTGGCAGTGGACGCCTATAGAATGACCCTCTCGCTCTGCTTTTAGATAAACAGCAAAGAAATCAATAAATGCATATCGTCTCTTGCCCCGCCCTGTATCTCTCGTACAATAGGGAACTCGTACTCTAAATATTACGTAACCGTTAAATATTACTTAACTACGAAAGATTAGTGATGTCAAATTGGAATGTTAAAAAAATAATATAAAGTCGTTATAACGAGATAAAAAGTAGTTATAACGAGATATGAAGTCGTTAGTCGTTATTACGAGATAAGAAGTCGTCATACATTACGACTTTCAAAAGTCGTTATTACCAGATAAAAAGTGTTTATTATGAGATAAAAAGTTCGTATTATGAGATAAAAAGTAGTTATACTTCAGAAAAATAAAGGATTCTTCCAGTCTTTGTTCTTTTTTATAAAGGTACTTTGCTTTCACAAATATTCGTAGATATCAATTTTTGTGAATTTAGTGAAAATTCAAGTTTCAAAGATACGTATATTCATGGCCAATGATCCATCAATACAATATATTAGAAATTATATTTCAATAAAACATTTAATTTCAAGTATTTTAATGTTTGCCACCTTAAAATAAGTTATATTAATTAATTGAAATTTAACTAAAATTTGATTATTTCTATAAATAACTTACATATTACATATAAAAACTATGTTAAAATATAAAAGTAAAACGTGAATGTTTATGATTTAAAACTTGAATACATGCTATTTAAAGGACCGCTGGTTAGATTTGTATGATATTGAACATCATTACTATGATATATGTATAATATTGGTCAAATTAAAAATAAAAAATATATATATATATATATATATATATATATATATATATATATATATATATATATATATATACATACACACCTTTTCTTCAAACAAAAGTGTCAGTCGGAAAACGCCATTTTCAAAAGAAAATAAGTTACAATATAAATATAGTATTATACATATGTGTATTTAGATCTATAGACAAGAAATAAGAAAGAAACCTCTCATATGGTTCCCGTGAAATGGGCAGGGTGAGAGGACTGCTTGAAAACAAGAGTTTGACCATGCTGTTTCACAATAGCCTTAAATTATTGACTTACTTCTATGTCTATTAATCGATTTCAATGCATTTTAAATCACACAATTTCCCTTCATAAAACACGTAACATAATCTTTTAGATTTTTCTAGGCGAGGGGAAGGGGTATGACTATGTTCGTCAATACGTACTTTCAAATTTTAATATAAGATCTTCATGTTACCCTTTTCGGCTTAAATATTGGCTGTTTGATGTCATGATGGGATTGTCGACGTCAGAATAGGGAGATAACAATTTGAAAGTCATTCTCGGTAAACATCAAAGATATGATAATTACCGGAAATTGGGTATCACATATCATGATGACTATGTATTTGATAGCCAATTGATGTTCATTGAACATGAATAATATTACTTCAATATGACCTCTAGTTACCATGACAATCAATTCTGAATTCCATTTCATAAGCTACATGTACATGCACCCCATCTTCGATAGGACTCATTTGAATACGTTTATATAATGTCTAATCACGTTATCATACATATGCAAGGAAACTTTTGAGAAAATTTTTAAATTTAAAGTATAAAACATTTCAGTTTGCCCACACAAACATGAAATTATATATATATATATATATATATATATATATATATATATATATATATATATATATATAAATCATCAAAGAAAAGATTTATTTTTCATTTTTAGTCATAGCAACAAGATTAAGTATCAAAACAAGAGCCTGAGCAACATATAGCCAACAAAAGCTTTAGACCATCTTTCAAGTATTTTATAAAAAGTATATAGACATTAGACAACTATCTTGATTTTCAAAGCTCACCATATTCTAAGTTAAACATTGAACTCTTTTTGTTGTTTCAGTTTTGAGAATGACTTTTGAAGATTTTTTCTATTAAGTCACCCCATTGTTGACCCCTGGGGATCATGATTTGAACAAACTGAAATCTACACTATATAGGGATGCTTTAAAACGAGTTTCAGCTTTCTGGCCAATTGATTTTTGAGAAGATTTCAAAAGATTTTTCTATATATATTTCTATGCAAAAATTTGACCCTTCCATTGTGACCCAACCTACCCCTGGGGATGATGATTTTAACAAACTTGAATCTACACTACTTCAGGATGCTTCCACCTAATTTACAGCTTTGCTGACCAAATGGGTGAGAACAAGATTTTTAAAAAATTTTGATCAGAAAAGCTCACTTTAATATGCCTTCTGCTCAGGTGAGCTATAAATATCAAAACAAATCATTCTGGAAATATCAATTACTGTTTTGTGTACCATTTAGCACTTTTACTACGCTATTCAGCTAAATGCTTTACTACACAAAGTGTATAGGAGAATCATTGTGAGGAAGCTATGAGACATAAATGTACAGTGATGACAGTTGAGATGACAATTATTCTACATCTAAAATGTATGATAAACCATTTATTTCCATTTCAGTCCCCTAGGAACAACAACCATTATTTAAAGAGTGAAAATCTCACTCCTGTACTGTTTTATACTTTTTTCATTTGGATACAAACTTGGCATCATTTTCTTCATTCATGTCCAATCATGAAATCTACATGTACCACTGGCAGCTCATTCAAGTTTTTAACATTTTCACCATTATTTTAAAAACCCAACAGGTTTTTTCTTTGATCCTTGGCGTTCTTCTTCTAATAGTGAGTCCATCAAACTTTTATTGAGAAGTTCGCCAACTCTTTTTCCAGTCTAAAAGTGAAAAAGAAAACTAAAATGATTGAAGTCAGACAATTGGATCACACTTCCCTTTTATACATCTCTTTAAGGTGGCTTACTACACCTTGAAATAGTTTCTCAATTCAGAAGAAAATTACTTGATTATGATGCATAGAAGTATGCATGTCAGATACGTGGAACAAATATGCAATTTTAAATAAAAATTGTGATTTTCAAAAATTCAATTCAAATTCATGATCTGCTGTTCACAAGCTTGATACTTTAACCACTGAGCTATTATGATATTCATCCAAATCGATTGATACAAACAATTTAACAATGCAATTTTTAATAAAAATTGTGATTTTCAAAAATTTAATTCGAACTCATGATCTGCTGTTCATCAGCTCGATACTTTAACCACTGAGCTATTATGATATTCATCCAAATCGATTGATACAAACAATTTAACAATACATTTAAATCACCATTTTAAGACGTAGTGTCCTAAAAAGTATAAGGCTTAATGTAGTGAGGTACCTTAAGGTGAGGAGCAATGATTTATTTCTAAAATGGATAGCACCATCAATCCACTAATGAATTCATTGCCCCTTCACTATTAACTGAATAAATAAAAATACTACTTCGGTAAAACCAACTAAAACAAGATATTGACGTTCAATACATAATTATTAACAGATAATTGTAATTCAACTTGAGAAGAAAAAAGAAACAATACTGAGGAAACAAGCTAGCTAAGTTACAGTACCGATCAGACCCAACCTAACAGAAAGTAAACCCCACCTAAACCCTGGGTTTACTTTCTGGGTTTACTCCGGGTTTACTAGAGTGGACCCAGAGTAAACCCAAAGTAAACCCAGAGTGGACACAGAGTAAACCTGGTCAGAAGTATACCCCTGAAAGCAGACGCACCTGTGTATTCAGAATATACAAGGGGCAGGAATTACAGGCAGTAGGATGGTAAGATAATTTAAAAGATGGGTCTGCTTCACACTTCAGTGCGTACAGTTGACCTCAAAAGCAATTTCCAAGTAAACCCAAAGTAAACCCCGAGTGGACCCAAATTTTCAAAAAGTAAACCCAGCTAGAGTAAACCCCAAGTAAACCCAAAAAGTAAACCCGGGGTTTAGTTGGGGTTTACTCTTATGTTAGGTTGGGTCTGATTGGTACTGTATATGTACAATTTCATTGCAAATAAATGATTTGTACATGTATTTCTAAATATCTTAAAATCTCAAATACCATGCCTCTGGACTTGCAGCCTTCTTGTACTATGAGATAATTTCATTACACTTTTTCCTAATTACTTTATGTTTAGGTTTGGGCCAAAAAGTTACATGGTTTGGACAAACTTGAATATACTTTATATATATAAAGTGCATGTAATAATAGTATACTGTAGTTTTAAATATGATGTCTACAAAATACAATCAAGAGCAAATAACAGGATGTTTATCTGCATGATTTCATTGTTATATTATTATGACAAGTATTGATATGAATGGATTAACTTGTTTTGTGTTACTTCCAGCAATCTTCCTCAGTTTCTTATCTGCTTTTCTCCTCACAATCCTTGACAGACTTAGCTAGAAAAAGTCAAGGCTGCATGATGCTAGCATCATCTAATCTATCAACTAATATGTGTTGCTTGTAAAGCAGTTTATCAGAAAAATGTTTGATATTCAGCCCTGCATCCATCTTTTTCAACTCAAATTTTCCTTTGAGCTAAATCTCTATCAGCCATGGCTTTGTGAGGGGAGGAGGGGTTGAGGTGATCAGAAACCCTTGAATTGGGAAGATGTTTCCTACTGACACATTCAGATGACATGGCAGTGGCTACAAAATGCTGACCTGCATCATGTCCTCCAGACTAGCGGGGTCCAGGCTGCCACTCCCCTCCTTCCTTACTCCAGTCACAGTGCTTCTCTCAGTCACACCCATCGTCAGCCTGAGTATAAATCAAAAAAAGACAAAATAAGAGCAAATTCATATATAACTCATGCTCCTACAATGCTTGACAGTGCTAAACAGGCCTGGTGCTAAACATTAATAATGGAAATGTATGCATTAAATATGCATTAAATATGACAAATAATTAAATTTTCCCAGAAAACTTACGGTATCCTGTAAATATACATGTAGTACATCTTAACAATAAACATGATGAAAACTTTGCATAAACACCAGTTCCATGAAATTGAATGTAGGCTAATATGGCTTTGTATCAAGGGGAAGGATTTTGAGACTAAGTTTCAAATGCATATTCATTCATGTAACAATCAAACTATTCAAAATGTTCAACGATTTGATTTTCCTACACATACATATGACTTCATTCAACCTCTAAATATTCCAAACACTTTATTTAAAGTTTTTATCACCAAGTGTATATATAAAGCACATAAACACAAGTGAGTGCATTTCCTTTGAGATTTCACACCTTTATCAATCAAACTTGATCCTTCACCTGAACTTACAGTTGAAAACCTCAGCCTTTAAGCTGACTAATAAGTGACAGGAAATATTGAACGTACCTTGCTAAACAACAAGCCTCTTCCTTCAAACTAGCATCCACAACATGAGAGTGACCAATCTGTCCAAATCGGGAGAAAATGACAAACATCAATTGTCATTTATAATTCCTGACCGTACACTTTCATTACAATATCATGAAACAAAGGCATAGGCTATTTTTCATAAAAATAGTGAATGTTAAATGTACCGGGGTATTTGCCTACTATTTGAAAATTTTTTATACAGTTCATGCATCAAGAAGTTTCCTTCTGTTTCCAATTTCTGCCTTTTATAAATTATTATAAATTAATTGATAAATTATTTTTTGTTTTTCAGTTTTGATGTTCAAGAGTAATAATTTTGTTTATGAATAGCAAACATTAGATAAGAATATACACGAGATACATGTGTGTATTAGTTAAGGAATAAGGAATCATTCTTTTAGTATTATAAGGTGAAAATTTTAGTCGGGGCGTGGTCAAATCCGATAAAGTCCATAAGCTTTATGATAGATTTGACAACACTCCGACCGAAATTATCATCTCATAATATGAAATTATCATCTCATAATATTCAAAGAATGATTTCTCATTACTTATATTTATATTATTTCCATTTTCTTCAGTTTAAAACAACATTTTAAAATCACTATTTTTTACATGTAGTACATGCTATGTATTACTACGCAGCGCAGCCAATATCGTGTTTCGATTATGCTATAAGACACGCCCATTTTGTATAGCTCAGCTTTTTATGGAATTATTGGGTTATAGGCTTTAAAATTGATTCGTAATGCTATCACATACAAAGACAGTTGAAAATGTAAATATTCACTATTAATTAAGCAATGAACTGCAAAAAATCCTACACCCCCCCCCCCCCAAAAAAAATTAAATAAAAGTGAGCATGCTCAGATACCCCACTCACTTACATTACTTTACCATATGCTACTAACAACGAATGGCAATGAATCCAAAAATAAAAGGGGCAGAACTCCCAGAGAAAGAAAAATGGAATAGAACTTTCCTGCAAATATGCACTTTTGTACAGAATTTCACAGGAGTCAACAAACAATTTTAGTACATGGGCAGGGGCATAATTACCTTGACTGATTCAAATCATTATATCAGATGGGTTATAAAACATTCTCCATTCCAGTATTCAAGAATAGGGTTAGTCACATGTTTGTGGAATTCCATTAGGAATTACTAGCATGAGTCAAATTTATGAGTATTTTCACAATGATCAGATCGAGTTTCACAATAAAAATCACCATGTGAAATAGTTTTAACATAAGGGAGTGTAATTTACTTTGTGAATTATCAATTTGTGCAGAAGTTACCCCCACATAAATACTTACTAGATGCAAACATAAAATTCCTCCAAATAACAATTTTTACAATGTAATAATCAGAATTAACAATACCTTGCACACTGTGACAATACAAGGTGCGGACTGGACCTCAACTCTCTGTACATCATAAGGGTCGTCAGAAATCTCCAGTTCCACAAGACCCTCATCCCTACTGACAGTCACCTTTGGAATTCTTTGAAAAAAAAAAATGGCATTCCTTACATTGTCAAGAGAACATAGCAATATTATAATGCAAAGAGCAATAAGTCGAACTGCATTTGATACAATGAAATACATTTAATTGCATTTGATACAATGAAATGCATTTGATACAATGAAATATATAAAGTAAAGATACTTTGTGTTATAAAGCGCTGCCTTTACTGCTATTGAGGCCACATCAAACAAGTTTCCTCCACATTCTAGCAGCTGAAAACAAATGCATATGATAATTTATTCAATACATGTACCTCATAGTCAACACAAATACAGTACACAAAAATACATGACAAATTTGAAGGATAAAATCAGAGGTATACATGAATGTACTTATGTCTGATCAAACTTACAAGAACATCAACATAGAGGATCCAACACTGTTCCTCAGGAATGATGCAAAGGGCTTCCAAATCAAAGCAACTAGGACAGTCATATGTTCTAGTTAAAATGTTTCCTATCTCTGCTGCTAATTCTTCTCCTCCTCTCCCCTCAAACACAGGGGTGGCATTAGCTGAACTAAAGAAAAAAGATAAAAGTTCATTTGAAAAATTTTGTTGTTGATTTTATATGAAAATTGAATCAAAAACTTTGTTGAATGGATGGTTCAACTAAGGTAGGGCTTTACTATATGCTTTAAACTTACCAATCAACAAAAAATTCTAGTCTGCCTTTGTTAGGCTTGTCTGGGGAAGGTGTGCCAAGTTCAGCTTTTACACCAGCAAGAATGTCTGTATTTGCCTTAAAAAGTATGTGAAATTTCAAATACATTACATTATATTATGAAGTCATAAGTTCAGAACAATTCCAATGATAACATTTCAAAATCTAAAAATTCTTCAATTAATTTCTAAATTATGAGATTGGATTAAGAAAATTGGTACATACGGTAAAAATACACATAATTTAACACTAAAAATTTACATAACACCTCTTTCTGAGGACTTTGGTTATTAAGATTTAGAAATTTGGTACTTGTTCAATTCATATACCAGAGTATGGCATTTAATGATTATGTCAATATCAACTTTGTATGCATAGAGCTTGTGCAGTTTCAAGAGAACAGTATTTGAATAATTCATCAGATCAACATGTTTTATATTGTGTTTTTTTTTTTATATTTTCTATAATTATGTATAATATGATATAAAAATCATGACATTGCATTTTTTTTATTGCATTCTATATTGGCCCTCAGTCGCTGTATATCAGTCCTCAAGCCTAATGACCCTAGGGCCTACATACAGCGATCTCGGGCTAGTGTAAGGTGCAATATAAAATGTTGTTTAATTATCTATACAATGTATTAAACTCCTTTATCCTGTGAATTTCCCTACCAGTCTCACACGTGCTGATCCTGTTGTGTTGGACAAAAGTCCAGTCTCGAGTTCTATGTGTCTATAATCTTCGTACCCCCTTCCATCTTCTCGACAGTTGTCCTAAAATGAATGTTTGATATCAAAGACATTTACTTCATTAATCTTGTTGACATAATTCACTGAATAGCACGCACGAAAATGCTTACCATATATGCCTATGCTACTTATTGAATACACATATGCATATGTAACACACAAAAACTGACTGAAAAAGTAGCCTCTGAGTCTGGTGGGGTTTGAACACAAGTCCAATCGATTTAAAGAGAAATTGGTAAGGTCTGGTTTAAAAAAAAAGTAAAATGAACATCACCTGTACACCGTGGATTATAAAAATTTTCTCTGCATCGCTCAAATCAACTTCTGCCATGTCAACTAAAAAATAATATTTCAAAGACTCGTGCTTCCATTGCAATACACAAACCGGAAGTGTGTAAACGTCATTGGTTTTGTGTAAAAACAACCGGTCAAAAACGACCAAAAAAATAATCCTTTCACATATTTTTTTTATTTAAAATATTCATGACAGTCATTTAATATGCAGTGTTTCTTTAAAGTATGATATTTTATTTACATTATAAAAGTTTGATGGACAAGTCCACACATATTTCAAATATAAAGAGAGAATTGATCAGAATATATATATATCTCGTCCGTAATTATCCGAACGATACATTTTTTTGTTTAAAATTGTAATTGGAAATGGCGATGGTTGATGTTAAGCCTATCTGTTGCTAAACACATCTGAAGTCGCCGGTCTTGTCATATACAGTTTGATTATGGATGAAGAAGAGCACTTGAACAAGTAATAATCAGTTAAATGATTATGATGCATTTCGTGCGGAAAACAATAGCCGCATAATCACATTTAATTATTTGACAGTCACATTGAGATGAGACTGCTACTTCCACTGTTCAAAGAACTTCAAGAACCTGGTGATATAACCTTTAAATTTTGGTAAAGGGCATGTCTATCTAAGGCTGTCTCATCAAAGATAGCAAATATGGGTATTTGAATTCCTTATTATTTTCTTGACTAAATTATATACACCGTCAAACTGTTAAATTTAAACGGAAGGTAAAGAGCTGTCAGACAGGTGTGAACTTGAGCTGTTTGATAATGACTTTTAGGCAGGCCATATGTTTTTATAGGTACTAATCTGAATAAAAAAGTTGCATTAAAGCTGAACACGACACAAACATAGGTTTAATTAAGCCATAATTTATATATCATACAGTTATAGTTTTCTTATTTCTGATATCTGCACATGGGTAAATCACAGGAGTTTAAATTCTTATCAACAAAGCCAAAAAACTTACTGTATTGACTGACCAATGAGCTATGCATAAGCATAACTCATGGGTCAATCAATTAAGTAAGTTTTTTGGCTTTGTTGATAAGAATTCAATAGGGGTGCAACGATATACTTGCCTCACGATACGATACGTATCACGATACAGACAATACGATACGATACGTACCGTGATACTTTTGATGTGCTTTTAAAAAATAAAAAATAAACAATTACGCATACTTTGGTATTTTTTAATCTCCATTTTTTAGTTTTATCATTTTTCCCACATATTTTTCCTAATCAGCTGTATAAATATCAGAATGTCAACATAATCTGCACAAGGTAAAAATCTAATGTTGACATCAATATCGTTATTTCAAAACTGACAACAATTAAACTATTTATGCTCTTATTATAGATGTAATGAATTTTCTGAAAGCAAAATATTTAATGACATTTAATTTTAATTGCATTTTTGCGCATGTAAGAGTGTGGCATTAATTTCTTGCGACAACAAACAAATTCACGGATAATGCCGTATTTTACGAGGTGCAATACGCATGTCGTTTGTTTGTAGGAAAACGTCTGCAAAATAGTGCTTACATGTAGAAACACCCAATATGGGGACTTTGTTAACCAATTTCGTTTATCCTATAAAACCCAAAATGTTACCATATCGAAGATTTATGGGATGCACTGTAGCAGGGGGCAAAATTAGATAATGCGAAGCACGTTTTTCAACACCGGAAGCCATTTTGAAAATATAATTTTCAAACGGAATCGGACGGATAAAAATTTTCCGAATCGAAATACCGAACCGCGGTATAGCCTACAGTATCGTGACATTGAACCGTAGCATATTTTTACCGTGATATACCGTCTCACGGTTTATCGTTGCACCCTTAGAATTCAAACTTCTGTGGGTAAATAAACCTTTAATTCCCTATATTCACGTTTGTTTCATGTTTGTAACAGTTCTAACTCCTACATTTTGATTTCATTGTTTAATGTGCATTTTCTGTTTGTTTGGAATGCAAAATTATTGCATCAAACTGATCTAGAAGGTTCATTGAAGTCAGAGGCTTATATAGTGTTAAAAAAGAAGGATGAGAATCTTCTTCTAACTCCATATGGAGTTTACTCATTTTTTGAGTGGTGTAGTACTCCGCATGGTGAACAGGATATAAAAACCCACAGGCTATATTTACAGTTTAGAAAATTGATTTAAAAAATAGAAATAAAAAGATATTGTAATAGAAGAGGAGGAATGACCACAACTAGGCTCCAACTCAGGACCCATCAGTTTAAAAAAGGCTCAGTACTGCCACGCTCCTACTAGCACTAGCTAGTGGGTTAACCCTTTAACTCAGTCGGTAGAGCGTTGGTTTTTAAACTAAAGGGTACCAAGTTCGAGCCTAAGTGTGGTCATTCCTCCTCTTCTATTACAATATATAGAGAAAGACATTTTGAACAATGATCTAGCTATGATAGTCGTGTTCAGCATAGTGAATATCATATGATATGTCTAATTTTTGCTTCATTTAGTGTTTTGCATACTGAAAAGGGTATCTGCATTTATAAAATTAAATACAGTGTAAATTTATTTCACTTGTTATAACAGACGCCATAGAAATGGAGGGGCTCAAAATAGTACAGCAGATAATCAAATGAAGGATCTTCATGACAGGCGAGTTTCCGATTTGATTTTTTGCTTGTGCTAGATCTCCGATGTATTAATATGTTGCTGTAAAATCTTATTAAACATATTTTGTTTGGATCTTTAACAACAACAAAGTGATTGAAATCTCATATTTGTGTTTGAATATTGTCTGATTATAAAAATGATATGTTGTAACTTTAACCTCAAAGCATTCCAGTTTCATAACGAATGGAATTTGATTTTAGCTTATAGTTATTAAATTTTCACTGCGTTGCAGCATATCTGATTGTAACTACAGTAATATTTGAGTATAATAATTTGCAGAAGTATACTTTTTTTGGTAAATGTTTATTGTAACTGTTCATAATTTATAATTATCCTTTGAAAATCTTGAACTACATGTTCATGTATTACAGGTTCAAATTTGTCCAAACTTGGCACAAAACATTCTTGAAATGTAACTAAGTATAGATTAATCCTGAATTCATCCTCAAACTGTTTATTTTTGTTATAGTTCAGTATACATGGTATAGTGATAAAACTTTGGCAAGATGATTGAAATGCCTTTTTTTGGTGCTTTCTTAATAAGCCTTAATTCAGCAAGATTTTTTTATTGTCACTCTAAACCAATTAATATAAATACATGCTTGCATGTACAGTAATAGACTAATAAAGACCCTCTGTAATAAGAAATTAAAGACTGAGAGAAATTAACTGGTGCCATGCAGGTAATATATATCACATAAAAGTTAACATAATTATTGAGTTTATATATCTATATGATTTTTAACAAAACTGTTGTATCAGAAAATAATATAGATATATGAAATAACACTGTTACAAACCATTTTCAGGGGGGATCCAGGATTTGAAGTTTGAGGGGGCGCGAGTTTTAGAAACATTTCCTTTTATTTTTATAGGGGTCCAGATGGTGAAGCCTCTGGAAGCTGCTGAGTTCTAGAGATTTTGTAGAGTAAAATTGAAGTCTTCATATTTAGACTTTTGTAATATTTCTCCTCTGATTATACTTAAAAGCTAGTAGTAAAATTATTTATAATTTTAATTGTTTGTAGATTTAAGACCTGCAGAAATCCCATCAAAACCAACTGCCTTGCAGAAATATAAGAAACATTTCCTTTTATTTTTCCTTACGAATGGCTGTAAATTAATCAGTTAAAAAATTCTACTTCAATACGACGATGAAAATGAAGTTTAAAAAAAGATAACGGTGACAGCTTACAGGTATCATAATAAACATGGAAGAGTCATTAAAAACACAAGCAAGTATAAGCAATAACTTAAAGGTGGGTGACTGGTCACATTTGAACCCAAGGAGAGCCTAACTAAAATGGGCTTAATTTCTATGTACGTTACACCATTGAACCCATGGGTTTTCTTCATACTAGCTAAGTCTAATGTAGAAAAATCCCATGAGTGTCCAAAAAGTTGATAATTAAGTTTCCCAAGTTGTACATTTTCTTTGCCAAAAGGAGGTTGATTTAACTTTATTTTGACAATTTTAGGTGCTGCCCCCCCCCCTTGAATCTGCCACTGATTTTTACCTATAAGAAAAATCTTCAAAGAAAAGAGAACTAAAATTCTGTTTATCATGTTTATCATAAACGAAAATCTGACTTTTAATTGTTACCTGCTCACAATATGAGGTGAATTTGATAAAATTTTAATTTTCCATTTTTATTATGTTTACAATATGCTTTAATTAAGGTGGTATGGACATCTGTTGATATTAATGTGGATTAAAGTACATTATAATTGAATACTTTCAGCGGTCTAGAATTTTCAAATTTTACAATATTTAACCCAAAAAATAGCTTTTAAAAATATTTGGAGAGGCAAAAATTGTAAAAACCCCGGGGGGATTCGAACTAATGACTTACAGATTTGTAGTAAACCCTCTAACCCACTGCGCTACGCTGTTAGGTGACATTATTGGGAAAGAAACAAACGACTTATATAGTTACACTTCATTTTATTGTTTAATGCGTCATTAATGACAATTAATGCATCACAACATGAAGGTGTCCCATACCATCTTAATAAGGTATTTGCATTTCAAATGGTCAAAATTTGAACATCAGTTGTAAAGATACAAATGAGATACATGTATATATATATATAGAACTCGCAATTCTTTTAAGGTGGTATGGGACACCTCCATATTATGACATACTTTCGTTCGAAATAAACAATAGTTACATTTTTCAGTGTCTTTACCTGTGGTAACACTACGTATCGATTTTGTTCTATACAGCCAAATAACTTCAAATGACGTACATGTATAATTGGGGCGCCAGCGGGGTTTGCTTATTTATATTCAATTATTTTAATCGTACAATGGCTTAAAATTATATAAATATAAGAAATAAGGAATCATTCTCTGAATATTATGAGGTAATAATTTCGGTCGAGGTTTGATCAAATCTATGATAAAGCCCTTTTGGCTTTATTGGATTTGATCACGCCCGACCAAAATTATCACCTCATAATACTCAAAGAATGATTCCTTATTCCTTAAATAAAATTATACATGTATAATTTCATAATTTTGTTTTCTTTTCGGAAATTGTTAGTGTAGCGCAATGGGTTAGAGCATTACCTACGAATCTGTAAGTCATGAGTTCGAATCACGCTGGGGAGTTTTTTTTGGTCAAATATTGTAAAATTTGAAAATTCCAGACTGGTGAAAGTATTTTGATTATAATGTATTTTTAATTTTGAATTTGAGTTTAAATAAATGTATCTTGTTTGAAATTCATGTTCTTTGTGGAATAAAACATGAACTCATGCATTGTTTTCAGCTTTGCATATACATGTAGTTATGATTAAGAGGAGTCCTCTGGACACATAAAGACCATTTTCAAAATGAATCACTGTTTTAGTGATTTACAATATAACTGTAACAAGTGATGGACAGAAATTGGGGAAAATTTTTCAGACATAAATTATGAATTACTGTCCCCAGATTTGATGAAGACCCAGTGACCAAATATCCAAGCCAAACCAAATTGGCACATAAACAATTCTCGGAAATAAAAATAACAGGCTGTTTTATATTTTTCTTGGTGAAACTATATATGTGCAAAAATAATTAGTCATTCAAATACTTTAATTCATGGTCAAATACAGTGATTATTTATGACAGTTTATAGTTTGCAGGGGGTATGTGAATGTAACTGTGAAACAAATAGCAAATGTTACTCCCAAAATAATTGATTAGATCAACCTTAAAAATGATCATAATATTTTTTGTTTGTTTCTTATATTATTCTTTTCTTAGGAATAGGACTAATCATTTTTCAAATTTGGTCATTTATAATTTTGTTGTTGTAATGTACGTATGTAGTAAATTGAAAAACAAAATGATGATACCTCATAGTCAGTCAATTAAGTTCTATTTATGTCTTGACTGTAAGATGATTCAATATTGATTCATATACATAAAGAATATTACTATTTCAACAACAGGTCTATAAGGGCAATTAACTTATAACCTTTCAAAATTCTAATCGGGTGTTAATTGTTGTATTGGATTTCTTTATTAATGAAATTTACACATCATTTGTAGGGAATATGTCTTAAATAGAACTCTGACTTTTCAACAAAAATTTTGATTGATTATTTTGTATGTTATTCATTTTTAGACTTCATGAAAATGAGGAGCCAAAGGGACCTATTGTCAAGACACTGAAATCCAGACACAAAGGCCCAGTAGAGGATGGAGTGACAACTATTAACCTGGGACCTCTGTGTAGAAAGCTGGGCCTGGCCTGGCTGATGACCGACCCCAATTTGTGGTGTGTCAAGGACATTTGCGGATGGGTGTGTGCCATCTTCACGTGGCTGCTGGTCCTATACGCAGAATACGTCGTAAACTTTATCATGCTTCTTCACAATCCTAATACAACATGGAGTATAGTAAATGGCCTCATATTCCAGTTCTTTGCTTTCATGGCAGTGGCATCACATGTTCGATGTATGCTGACTGACCCGGTAAGTGCTTGATTCTCTCAATCAGTCTCTGTCACTAGGTCTTTCTCTGAATTAAAGACTGGTTAAGGAGGTTGGCACCTGAAATAATAGTAATGTCAATCATTCGAAAACCACTTGGATATAAAGATGGGGACCTAAAATGTTCATTTATTTTATTTGTGACCCATGTCACATGCTATTTTTTGGAAATATTGGGCTCCAAACAGAACTGATAATTTTTCTGAAATTTTTGCTAAAATTTGACATGGAAATTGATAATTTGAAGAAATCAAACAAATATTTATAGTTTGAACTATTATTTAGTTATGATTTTTATACAGTATGAGGTTGAACACATGTAGTTACTATAAAAGTAAAATCTAAGTCAAAGTTTAAAAATTCTTGCTCTACTGGTGGCTTCAAAGCCCAGTACATAAAGAACACACAACAGATGTTACAAAATTTTGGAGTATAAATCAAATTATAACGCAAATAAAAAAAATTATAGTAATGTCATCTTCTCAAAACTTTGCATACAAATAGACATACATTTATTGTGTTGTTTAAAAGTAAAACAAGTAGGGGTCACATCTCAAAAATTTAAGATATAGCATGAAATAAGCTAATTTCAGGCCAAAATTGGAGTTAATTCTTTCTTAACTTCTATGAAATATAAGCTAAATATGCCAAAATATATCGATAGAAATATAAAATAATGTTTATAAATATGTTTATTAGAACATGATGAATATATCATAATACACAAACTATCCAGAAGTTTGGTCTGTGCTGAAAGTTAGGAAGCTAAAGTAACAGTACTCTAAAACTAAGGAGTTATGAAAATTGTTCATTTCTTTCTTGAAAACCTTCCGCCACAAAATATAGTCCCTTACTAAACTCTGTAAAAATGAAATTTTTTTGAAACAATTTTATTCAAAAAAGTTTATTTGGCATTGTAAAATATAAATAAACTACTAGAATTAATATGTGATGGAGAATTTTCAGACTAGAGGTGACCAAAAATAGCTACCCAAAACCTGAGGAGCGAACCTCTTTAACCATTTATCAATAAACAAGTCTTAGAAGTATGTTTAATTCAGTCAAAGGTTAGACGTATGTTTACAGGTACCCAAATATTTTGTGAAATAAACTGCACAATTATATTGCACATTGTATTTATATGTATAGACAATTTGAAACCTAATACATGTACCTATAATAAATGTTTTATCAAACAATTCTATGACTTTGATCAACCCATGTGCAAAGTTGTACATAAATAATCCTCTGCTTTTCAAAAAACAATGTCTTAGTTTTATATACTGTATTTTGAGAAATGAACAAACATTAAATTCTTTTTATTTTTTTTATTTTAAAGGGTGCTGTGCCAAAGGGAAATGCAACCCAGGAAAATATCAAGCGGTTGAATTTAGCAGATGGACAGGTTGTATTCAAGTGTCCTAAATGTGTCTCCATAAAACCAGACAGGGCTCATCATTGCAGGTAATGGTCACTGATTTTTAAGTTGTGTTTTAGGTGTTAAGTAATAATTGGAATAATTCTACGATATGAATAGGTTTTGAGTGTTCTTAAACGGTATAGTCTTGAAATTTCTCACCCTCCGTACCAACCATTTCAAATATATAAACTACAATTATTGCTAATTCTATCCGGACAGAAGAATTTAAAGTGTCAGTAACAATGCAGTCACCTGATATTTGGTACTGGTTAATATCAGAAAAAATGCTGAATTTTTTATACAAAATTTTTTCGATTAACACTTTTATGATAATTTGTGCTGCTTTTTATTAACATTATTTTAGGCTTCGTTTTCTGTATGCAATATTTCAGAATTATTTTTCTATCATTTTGCATTGATATGTAATTTGATAATAACCCCAAACCAATGATTTAAATATAATATATTATAAAAAGTATAACTGTCAAATTACTTGAAATACATGTACTACAGTAAATATATGGAATAAATCCCGATTCAAATATGATTCTTTACATGTATTTTCATATCGATATACATGTATTTTTTACACTTTTTTATCAGGCTTAGTGCTTTTCAGTAATTTCAGTACTTTGATTAATTTATTGACAATCTCTAAAATTTACCAAACCCATTCTATCTTCTCTAACACCAAATGTATGAATTACAGTAAAACTCTTTTGGGACACTGCAGCCTGAGTTTATTGGAGAAAAACCAAACCCCAGATATAAAAATTGATTTTCCAGAATTGGTGAAAAAAATGATTGTATCAAATATTTTAAAAGTACTTTTTTTTACTTTGAAGCATTTTAATGAAACGAAAGTAATAATAAATGCAGTAAATCTTGCAGCATAGCAAATATTTAAAATGATGAAAATTTGATAAATGAAATTTTGATGATGATTTACCTTTGCAATATAAGTTTTCAAAATTTAAATTGCCATTTGAAGTATACATACAAAGTAGCAGTGCATTACTGATTTTTTTTTTACTTATATCTATTTATCATCATCTTTGCTAGCCAAGGGTTTACGATTCACTCTGTTGTAGAAGAGCAGAGTGGGTTGTAAACTCTTGGCTAGCAAAGCTGAGGCATGTTCAGCAAAGAGAGTTTGTGTTGCGAGTATAGGGAATTTTTGTCGAGCGCTCGCGAGCGTTCGCTCTGTTGAACACGCCTCTGATTTAGCATATAATATTTATTTAGCATTAATAGCTTTGTAAAAGGTTGTTTTATCTTTTAACTATTTTAAAAGTAAAATAATAAAATATCAACACTTTCATATCTTTAAACACTTTTGGATAATTAAATGCGATTTTATGCAGGGCAGTAAGTCAATCTTTTTAATAAATTTAAATGCAAAACTACTAGTTTTTATTCTGATATGTACACTTGTATGACATGTTATGGTTGTTGTTTTTATCCCAGTGTTTGTCAAAGATGCATTAAGAAGATGGACCATCACTGTCCTTGGGTTAATAACTGTGTCGGAGAAAGTAACCAAAAATTTTTTGTTTTATTTACAGTAAGTAAAATTTAACAAAATTTTTTTGCTGAGAGAACAGTTTTGTGTATGCATCTACTGGTACACCTTTTCATTTTGTTCAAGATGCAAGCTGAAAAAAGTACACATTGATTTTATCATCCATGCATGCCAAGCAGATACAAGCATAATTGTGAAATGATCGATAGTCCTCTTAATATTTCCATCCTGATAATAAACAATGCTGTATAAATGCACCAAGCATTCAGCAGTAGTGTCTGTATTTTGAATGTGCCATTTCATGCTCCTAATTTTTCTCTCCTTTTTTTTTCCAGATGTATATATGTATTATATCATTCCATGCTCTGTACATGTCCATTCATCATTTTATAACCTGTGTGGGGAGAGAATGGAAAAGTAAGTGTTTGTTAAGGTATTGGGATGATGTATTTTACTATGGTATTGGACACCTGTCAATATTAATGTGAATAAAAGTATTATAACCATAAACTTTCCCCAGTTTGTAATTTTCAATATATAATTTTGACCAAAAAACTTGTTTTAAGAAAATTTTGGAAAAGTGAAAATTATAAAAGCCCCAGTGAGATTCAAACTGATTCATAGTATTGCTCTAACTCATTGCAATTGCGCTATGCTGTTAGGGAACCATTTTGGGAGAGAAAAAATAATACTTGATTTTATTGTTTATTTCAATAGGAACTACGTCACAATATGGAGGTGTCCCATACCACCTTAATTATATTCATTTTTATGCACCATATAGTAGTCTAGCCATTATGGCATAAGAAAAAAGAAATACATCAAAGTATTTGTTTTACTATACATATACTGGTATTTACAATTGTTCAATGTGCATGAAGTTTTCTTTTAAAGTCTAGATTAATGAACTAAATCTCTCCTTGTTCTGGATTACATACTTTTCTGTTTCTTGTATTATTTCAGCGTGCTCAGGGGTGTCTCCTCCCGCCACAACAGTTTTTCTCATATTTCTAATTTTTGAGGCTCTTCTTTTCGGGATTTTCACCGCCATTATGTGTGGCACCCAAGTGTCAGCAATTTGCTCAGATGAAACAGTAAGCTGGTTTCTGTGCTGTTACGTTAATGTACATGTAGTCACAATTTTGGTCAAAATTATTTTTCCATTTTTAATGTTTACAATGCTTCAGTAAGGTGTTTGTAATGGTAAACCAAATTTTGAGTGTCAGTCGTTGTGTTTTAAGCGAGATGCAGAGCTCACAATTCTTTGTAATGTAAACAAAGCTTTGTATGCATTTTGAATTTAGAAGTGAAAATTTTAGTTTTAGACCCAAAATGAATGTGATAAACGCTAGGAACTTTTATTTATATATGCTTAAAACGAATCAGAATTAACAGAGAGGAATCAGCTTAAAAATTAACTTTTATTGGTATATTGAACCAATGTTAAAAAAAAAATAAAGGGGCACGAGCCTTGTTTAAATGACAAAGAATTGTGAGCCCTGTATCTTGCTTATATCTCTAAGTCTGACACTCAAATTTTGGTTGATCATTAGAAACTCATTTCTAAAGCAAGTACTATAAACACTAAAAGTAGAAAAATGAAATTTGACCAAAATTGTGAACATGTGCCTTTAAAGGTATATTTATAATAAAACATTGTGTATTTCATGAGAGATTTATTTTGGAATGTAATCTACTGCTAACACTTTTGATTTTGCACAGATAAAAAATTAATATATTTGGTTAGATTCAAGATAAGGATGTGTGGGGAAACATATTCTTTGATTTAGGTGCATTCATGTTAGTCAACTTTTAAGATAATATTCAGCTTTCTGCTCTGGTGGTTAACTCTTCATGGCATCATACCAAAGAAATAAACTGCTTTTAAATTATTAGGGATGTCTAGTTGACAAACTTCTCAAGACTTGGTACTATTAAAATGCACCCTAAAACAAATATTTCTGGTTCATTAAACATGGATCAATTTGTTTTTTGTCCAGGGTATTGAGAGTCTCAAACATGATGATTCTCATCAAAAGAAGGGCTACTGGCTGAGCCTGAAGGCCACTTTTGGCCACCCCTTCAGCTGGAAGTGGTTTTCACCATTCAGTACACCAAAGTTTGCATACTCCAAATCATACCTGCACTGTGTGTAATATCAGGAAGACCTCCGAGAGTGGTTGATTGTGTTGACCAATGTGTAATATTATACACTAGATGATGTATTATTATTATTTTATTTTTATATGGTTTTAATACTTGGATATTGTTATAAATTATTTATGTTGCCATAATTATGCACGTCTCCATTATATTTAAAGTTCAGATGGAATTTCATTCAAGTATTTTAAGATCTGCTTGTATAAAATCTTGCTTTATTAAAATTACGTTTAAAATGCACACAAAACTGTGAAGGCAGAATCTGACAAAAATCCCATATGTTAGAGTTAAAAAGACAATGTTCCAATCTCATAAAATTGTATTGTTGATTTCTCATTGGACTCTTTGTGCACTTCACACTGAAGAGTTAGAAACTATGAAAATATTTTGTCCATTTTAGTAAGCAAATTGTTTTATTTCATCAGTACTTTGTTTTCAAATATGCCCACCAAAATACAATTTTCCTTAGCGACAGGGAATCCAATGGAATAAACAAATGTGTTTAAGTACTACAAGTGTATAAAGGCAAGAATGTCAAAGACTTTTGTATTTCATCTCGATTCATTGTTTTCCTGTCAAGTTGAATTGTACATCTGTCATTTAATACAAACATGTTAATGTATTAGTAATGCAATAGTATAATATATTATGCAACATGAAATTTATCATGCTTTTTACATGTCCGATGAACTAAGAAGTTTCTTAGTTTGTGCATGTACAGGTACATGTAAATCAAGTTTTTCAACACCTCATCTACAATACAAAATATATATGAACAATATATAGCTGACTAAACTGTGGTCATCATGGTCATTGTACTTAAACTTTTTATTTTTAAAGCGCTAAGCATAGCTCAGCGCTTTATTGTCGTTAGACTTCTACTTCCGGTGCATCGAATAACCGCCCCCTATGAGCAAAAATATACATGTATATCATTTAAACTGGTACGAGAACCAGTTTCAGGGGTTTACGCACGGGGTATTATTAATCTAAATAATATACGGGCTAATGTGCGGGGTTTACATACATCATTGCAGGGGTTGCCACGCAGTGATTGGAAAATATAGTGAGCATACAGAAGCTAAAATAAAGAAAAATCAAATCGATTCTTTTTAACTAAGCTTGCACAAAGTAAATTTCCTTTAGAACCAAGCTAGGTTAGTGCTTTTCAGTACTATCAGTACTTTGATTTATTCTTGGCAATTGTTGCACATGAATGGTAGTGGGAAACTCTTGCAAACACACTCATGATTTACGCAAAAAGATGTGTTAAAGATTCATAGTAACTCATCAGATTTTCCTGACATTTTATAAATCCAAAATTCTGAGGAAAATTGCATCATTTTCTCATTAACGTTAATGATGACAAAAAAAAAAAAGGAGAACTTGAGAGCAGCTATGACAAACAGATAGGCAGAGTCCTTCACATGCAGTGATATATATATCCTTTTGGGGGGGGGGTTCTTTAGACTGACTTGTTTTCAATCGATTTTTTGTCATCAATACTAGGATTTTAATAAGATTGAGATTGAATTTAAATTTCCTTCACTGTCCAAACCTTACATTTTTTTGTGTTTTTTTGTAATGTTTCCTGTAAACTTAAGTAATATAGATTTTTTTTCTATTAAAATCTAATTTCATTTCTTTACATATATTTGGATCAAAATTATTTTTATTACAAATTTTAGCATAATGAAATCAATTCATGCCTGTTGTTATTGCATGTCGCTGTGTTTGGAGACATTTTTCAATTTTTATATTTTAAATTTTATATTTTGTTTATTCAAAGGAAAGCAACATACTTTTAAGGTCGAGGTTTTAAGTACAAAACAGAAACATAGTCTCAATTATTTGCACATATATGTTTTATTAATTTGTTGGTCAGAATCTTTTATAAATTAGCACAACCTTACATGTATGTGGTGTAATTGCCTTAGTAATACTTTACATGGAATCCATAAAACTTCCTTTCAACTTGAAATATTTTAAAATTTAAAAAAGAAAAACATTAATGAAACAAGAAAAAAATTTTAATGGTGAAATGTTTTATTTTTTATTAACAGAAAAACAAACCATTCTTGGGTTTGTAAAATGTATCTATTCAAAGATCAAATAATTGAATCAGATTACATTCATGCATTTTACTTTGTGAAGTACTAAGAAGTGATGTTTGATTTTTTCTTCAAAAACACAAATTTAATAAATTTTTTACCTTCTGGTTTTGATGTGATTGAAAAACTAACATGTTCATGTATTAAACACTGTGAATTACAACTGCATTGTTCTATCCTCTGTACTTGTGTGTGTGTGTATTAAACATATAGCCCACCAATCTTGTCTCAGGAAAACATTCAGTCATACTTATAAAACACACAATTCTGGAAAAAAAGCAACTAAGACGAAGTCCTTAAAAACCAACACCAGTACTTGTAATTATAAAAATGTGCGTCTTTTAAATTAAATACAAGACTCTAAGATTTGTTGCGTTTCATATAACTTTATTACCACTTCCATTTTTGATTTCTATACAACTCGATAATATTAATTACAAAAGCATGCATTGTTAATGGTTATCACTTGTTCATGCTGTTGACTTCATTCAAAACAAACACTACCACTCCATTCTTTAAATGAAATCTACAAATTTACCCATTCATACACTTTCTCAGGAATACATGAGGAAAGACCATGATAAACAAATCTCATGGACACATTCATTCTTACCTGAATTTTGGTCATGGCAAATCGATAACAATATTAATGGCAAGAAACAACATACAGCATAAAAAGTCAATTATATTGCACAACATATGTATATAAATTTAAATATTAAAAAAAAACTACCCCTGAACACCTGGCACCAATACTGACGACATCGTATAATTCTTGTTTATGGGGAGAAACTTGTATCGAGTCAACAGTTTAAAAAGTTAAAAATATAAAAAAGATCAGTATGAACAAATACTACAGAGTTGATGACGATTACTGCACTTAAAAGATGTAACTAAAATAACAATTATTTCAACCGACTCGGAGCGTAAATCGCCATGTACATATAACGCTTTAAAAATGAATTAGATATTTGGCTATATACATATATATGGAACAGCTTTGTCTTAAAAAACTAAAAAGGAAAAAAAATATATAACAAATACGTGAATAATGATTAATATGGTCATAATGGAGACGACTCTTTAAACAAGTCTAGATTAATAATGACTCTTTTGCCATTTAACAAAGGGGAGGAGGAAGGCGAATTCTTCGGAGACTCTTTCTGCGCAGCTTCCGTCATGGCCGATAACTTGTGCTGCAGATGACGGTTTCCAATCTTCATGTTTCGCTGTTTGAGTGTTTCTAACTGGGTGTAAAGTCGTCGGAATTCCTCCTAAATAGAAATAGATCATGGATTGTGTTTGAACAGTTGTCAAAACAGAGGATGCATTTCTTTTGTGAAAATTCACGCAATTTGAAGAGGCTTAACTTCCTTATATTTACTACAATTGTTACTGTAAAAGGCATGGTAAAGGTAACATAAAGTGCATTATTAGTACAAGATGCATGTTCTATCAACGATTGGTAAAAAGTTGACTTGTAATTACTTAGTTATAGCCAATAGGACACCAAATACTTTAACTTGCCTCAAAAGCTTTAAACTCCTCCAGCATCTTTACTTTATTGTAATAGTAAAATCCTAAAATGCACCATCCAAGCAAGTTTAGTGAAATTATGACCAGTAATACTTTGATATGGGACCGGACTTACTCCAAAGACTTTATTTGGACGTTGATGCCAAGGTTAAAACGTATTTAGCTTCCCCGCATTCGTCTCAGTGAGATAAAATTTACAACACTTTGTTAGTTGATTTATCAAATTTTGAACTATATTGTAATCCAAATAAATTCTTTGAATAATATACCTTTATATATAGACTATTGAAGTTCTAATGAGTAATTAAACAAAACATTGAACGAAGGAACCTTGAATTCTACATGTACATGTATATTGTTTCAGCCAGTGAGTTATTGAATTAAATGAACCTTGAATATAATTTGACGCCCCAGTGAGTTAATGAACAACTGAACCTTAATTACTATCGTAGATCTTGTGATTTATTAACAAATGAATCTTGAATACAATTGACGCTCCAGTGAGTTATTAAACAACTAAACGTTGTATTATTATTGTAGTTCAAAGGAGTCATTGAACAACTGAACTCTGTAAAGGATATAAGCCAAAAACTGTCCATTCTGTGAGAGAAAGAACTGATCGAGGCCCTTCGGGCCTCGATCAGTTCTTTCTCTCACAGAATGGACAGTTTGAGGCTTATATCCGACTTAAAACATTCTCCTCTTTTGTTTTAAGAATAGACTGCAACAGGTACACCAGTAGACAATGAAAATAAAGAGAGCTATTTTTAACCACCCCTAACAAAAATGAAAGTCCTGAGTAGAATTCTGTTCTATTGTCTACTTAGTGGACAGGTACAGGTGACTTTTTAGGTATAACTTGAACTGCATGATTTTTTATTCATTCACACTACTTGTGTCTTAGTACCGAGATGTCTTCCTCTGATGGAGAAAGCATTTTCTTAACTCAGTCAAAATTCAAGGATGATAATGAAAATCATCCAAACACGGATGGTGTTTTAAGTGACATTTTAGATATGGAGGCTGGGCCAGATTTTGATTTAATTCAGAACTGTGTATTTTCTGATATCTCTGATGAAGATATGATTAACGCAAGTCAAGAGGTAGAGAGCATTGATAGGTTTTTAAAACCTCTGAATCAGCAGGATTTGGATGACTTAATACGGAGTGGTTTGTCTAAGAAAACGGAGTCAAAGTCAAAATGGGCCTTAGGATTCAAAGAGAGAATGTGGACCCCGTGAAATTCACATTGAGCAGGGAAATATTTTTTTCAAATTTAAGTTTTGAAATCCTTAAAACATATGTGGATAACCGGTGAAATCTGGATTTGAATACTATTTTCCTTATTCCACAGAAATATAAAACTGCATTTGGATTATTTTCCACTCGCGTATAAGTGCATTTGAATTATTTTTCAGAGATGTATCAGTTCATTTGGATTATCATATTTCAGTGCATGCTTAATTGAATTTCATTTTGTTTTCAGATGTATGGCTTTGCATGGTATTTGTTTTATTACACGTCACCTGTACCTGTCCAATAAGTTTAAAATTACTATCCATTATTTTTTACTGGGCAGTTTTCACTGTCCATTCTTTAAAATAATGGACAGTTTTTTAAAACTTATTGGACACTTACAGGTAACTTATTGAATTTGTTTTCAAATTTACAAGTTCTTTATGCTATATAATAGCTTAAAATAACAAAGGATTGCATAACGAAAATGTTTTAAGAATACTTTTATAGTTTTAGTGAGTCATTGAATAAATACAATTTGATTACAACAGTAGTTCAAGTAGAACAAATGCCGGAACGTTGAATAATTACAATTTTAGTTCCACAGAGCCAATGACCCGGCCTTTTATACTATCCTAGTTCCAATGAGTTAGTGAACAAATGAACCTAATTACTAGTATACTTTAGTAGTTCCAGTGAGCTATCTATATCTACTTGTATCATATTGAAGTTACAATGAGATATCTATATCTACTTGTATTGTATTATATTGAAGTTACAGTGAGTTATCTATATCTACTTGTATTGTATTATATTGAAGTTACAGTGAGTTATCTACATCTACATCTACTTGTATTGTATTATATTGAAGTTACAATGAGATATCTATATCTACTTGTATTGTATTATATTGAAGTTACAGTGAGATATCTACATCTACTTGTATTGTATTATATTGAAGTTACAGTGAGCTATCTACATCTACATCTACATCTACTTGTATTGTATTATATTGAAGTTACAGTGAGCTATCTATATCTACTTGTATTGTATTATATTGAAGTTACAGTGAGTTATCTATATCTACTTGTATTGTATTATATTGAAGTTACAGTGAGCTATCTATATCTACTTGTATTGTATTATATTGAAGTTACAGTGAGCTATCTATATCTACTTGTATTGTATTATATTGAAGTTACAGTGAGTTATCTATATCTACTTGTATTGTATTATATTGAAGTTACAGTGAGCTATCTACATCTACATCTACTTGTATTGTATTATATTGAAGTTACAATGAGATATCTATATCTACTTGTATTGTATTATATTGAAGTTACAGTGAGCTATCTATATCTACTTGTATTGTATTATATGGAAGTTACAGTGAGCTATCTATATCTACTTGTATTGTATTATATTGAAGTTACAGTGAGCTATCTATATCTACTTGTATTGTATTATATTGAAGTTACAGTGAGCTATCTACATCTACATCTACTTGTATTGTATTATATTGAAGTTACAATGAGCTATCTACCTGTATATCTTTCTCCAGCAGACTCTCGCACTCCGTCTCGTCCTGTCGGTCCGTGTAGTTGTAGCAGTTGGCGTTGTTGGAATACGAGCTCCCCAGATTGACCGAGTGTTTGGCGTTAAAAGTCGGCTTGGAACCTTTGTTCAGCATCGTCGCATGATTACCGTTACTTTCTCCCTTGCCTCGGTATTTATACACTAAATACATCTAAAATAGAAAACAGTGTATGAATTCAGTGAGTAATAATAAGTATACAATGTGTGTGTGTGTGTGTGTGTGTGTGTGTGTGTGTGTGTGATAATTAATTGGTTGGTATATGTATTTTATAAAGTCGTGTATACAAGTATATTATGTATTTCTTAAATCTCCATTCAAATGGTTCTGAACATATAAATTGATATGTTTAACATTATAACATAAGGTCATGAATTTGATTTGCTCAATTTACTTTTGCATCAATTAACTGTCAAACTTCAATTGATCATACATTTAAAAAAAAAAGGATATTCAGTTGCGTTCTCCTCCGCAATATAAAAGACTATTTCTTTTCCAGTGACAAAGTGATCAATACAGGACAATACACATAGCTAGAAGAATATCACCGGCTATCTAAGCTCTAAAACATAATGAGCAACCTCCGGATTTTACCTTGCTTCCGAACAAAAACGTGAGAGTAACGGTCGTGGTTAATTGTATGTGGATGAATATAACGAGATACATTAGATCAGGATTGGCAGGAAAAGGGTCCTGAAGAAATATCCTGAAGCAAAGAAATGACACAATGCATTAAGACAACATCAATTTTACATCCTTCATCTTTACTTTATTTTTACTTTTTCTCTCATTCAAAATGCAACACCCTTCTGTGCACTCAAAGTTCCAAAACCTTTGTATTTTTTGCGTTAATGATTTAGGGGGCTATTCAGTCAAATAAAATATAAGTGAATGGTTTTAAAAAAGGACGAACACATTGCAGAGACATGCCATTCAGTCACCTCTACCGACAGGTCAATGGATGTTCAATCGACTGTATACCGCAATACCACCCTGTCCATAACATTGTAAATTATGGGTTAAAGTAGCACACACATTGTCAGTCCACTGTTTTGTTTTGCTCAAATAAGAAATATACTGGTATTCTTCTCGGCGAGAGTAACAAATCCTATCAAAGGAACATTGCATTTAATGAATTTGTATCCCCCAAAACAGACTAAACACGCAGAGATATTACGGACTCATTCATATATACAAGTAATCAATAATAAAACCGTTCAAAAAGAAAAGAAAATGAATATCAGAAGAATTAGTAAAATCATAATAAATGATGGATTGTCTCCTATAAAGAATGTAATGTCATTATAAGATGAGAAAGATAATCTTACATTGAAACATTAAGAAATAACGAGAGGAGAGTCTCGTTGTATATCGCCCAACTGATGAATCTGCTCTCGTTGAACTCGGATGGAGCTTTTCGCACCACAATGCACAATCGAACGCCCCATAAAAGAAAAAGTAACTCCGCTGTAAGAGATAAAAACGATAAATAAGTATTACAGTGTCCGGGATTTCATTAAAAAGTAATACCAAATACTTGTAAAAGGGTATGGCAATGCCTTTAATTGATGTTCCGACACACAGGCTTAAGTTAACCTTCGGAATAGCTATTATCAAAAGGACGTTGGAGAAGATGTATGATGATTTACTTTCGAAGTTCTTCGGAGTTAAAATCAGAAAGTAGTCCGTATTGGCTATTGAGGTCGACATAATATGACCGTAATGTCGAGAGGAAATGCTTAAACTGGTCCCATCTTTGTGTAATGAATACATCAATGTTTTTTAAGACTTAATGAAATCAGCCAAACAACGTTGCGGCGTTCCATTCCATCCTTATCTTTAAATGGTTGCTGTCGGCAATGGCTTTGTGACAGATAGTTTTCTTGACACCATTAAAGACATTATTCATTTGTGTGAAGGTTCTTGCCCTTCTGCAAAACTGTAAGTTATTGTTGAAAGTTTTAAATGATTCAAAGTATCAGTTGTAGAGTGTTTTCAGAAGAAATAAATTATCTTGTTTTGTGAGCATGAATGCTATTTTATTCTGAAAATAGAAATTATGATCATTATAAAATATTAATTTTCTATCGAAAAAAAATTTTTTTTTTAGCTGCAATCAAGATATTTAAGAGCTTAAAATTTAGTCTCCATTAATGAATGGTATAATTATCTAATAATACAGGTATATGTCTAAATGGGTCAAGAAAACTTTAAAAATAAATAATAAAGAAACCTAGATACGACCTCGTTACGAGTTACGAGTAGGTTTCCGTCCGATTTTTTTTTAAGTTAAATGATACCATGAAATATCGATACAATTTCAAAATTAACACACCCCCCCCCCAAAAAAAAAAATTTTAAGATAATGAATAAAAATCCCTAATTACGTCAGACATGGTTTTTCAAACAAATATTGTAGCGATCAACAACTTTGATTCTATAATGCATAACAAAATATTTATCGTTTTCAAGTTATTTGTAATAAACTTTACGAGTCTCTTGGTCCCTAATTAAAGGGGCCAGTCCCTTTTTCTTGATTTTGTTGGACAGAACTTTGGATTCTCTACTACTTTTGTTCTATATGTCTTAACAAAATATCAACTGATAAAAAGATACAGATCAAAACGTATGAAAATTTTGATTAAAAATCTGTACCCCATTTTCGTGCCTGGACGTCATTGGAAGAAACGCGTCACGTGATTGCCTTACAAATTTCTTTAAAAGGCGAGCGTCAAAATTTATAGGATAACATGGCGGACGTAACGTTATTTGAGCTGATTTTTTACACAAACGTTTGTTTACATATCAAACTTAAGGTCCTCGACATAACAAAACATTTATCAGATTTGTTACTGACTGTTTAAAGAAATTTGTGGGGTCGGTAAAGTACATAGAAGGCTCGGCTTCGCCTCGCCTTCTATGGACTTTACCGACCCCACACATTTCTTTCGCCTCGCCTTCTATGGACTTTACCGACCCCACAAATTTCTTTAAACAGTCAGTAACAAACTTAATTAGTAACTGTATAATGCAACAATGACAGACGAGTCTTACATGTAGTTTACTGAGTATACCAAAACGACATTGTGAACATTTAAATAAAAAAGTATTCATTGAATTGAAATCTAATTTAACTTATTTCATAATATATACATGAACATGTAAATATTTAGGAATGGTATGAAAGTAACCGATTAATCTAAAAAAAAAAAAAAGAAGAAGCAGAAATCGGCTAGTATCCCCAAATATAAGTTAAGGCATATAGATAAAGGCACAAAAAGAGTTATTGGAAATAACTCGACTATTCTTAGAAAAGTTATTTTCATTTTATTTCCTAAATATATTATGGTATTTATTGCAATATTTAAAGGAAGAATATAACCGTTTACAACCCGAGAAAAAAAATAAAATAAAAATCTATTTTGTTGAAGGTTATGCAACTTGCTGAAGGTCTAAACTCTTAAACAAAAAGTTAAAATATGAAAAATAATGGCGTTTTATCCCCAAAAGGGAAATGTTAAACAATATTGAATTATGGATTATAAATTGTTTATAAAAAATGGAATGTTTGCTGTCAGATCAGATATGACCAGCCTTCAATACGCACTTTTGTCCTTGAAAATAAAAAAAGTGTTGTTCATGCTTCGCATGTCTTTAATTACACCTTAAAGATGGTATTAAATTGTTTTTTCTCTTAAAAAGATCACTTTATTTAGTAACTTATGCATATAATGCCACTTGTGTGCCACCATTACCCCCGTTCTCATCCTAATCCAAGATGACCGATCGATATTTGATTCACACTTCATTAAAAATGTACTTGATTTTCTGCACTTTTGAAACAGTAAGTGAACCGTTCAAAACATTATAACACGAAATGTGGACTCAATTTCAAATAAAACGAAAACCAAGAATTTTTATTTAACTAAGCTTCATGTAGCATATTTTTCAAACCAAGCATTCAAGAAAATAAAGATTGCAAACACGTATTGATCACCATATAGTATTATTTGATAGAATTAATTTTTTTACATAATCGTTGATCTTAAATTTTGTACTGGAACTGCAAATCAGATATTTGTCTATTGTAATAAAGCCGCCTTACTAAGTGCAGGTCATCTAGCAATGTCTGTGTGAAATTATCCCTGAAGTGTTTGATTATACAAAAACAGCACAAATTCTAAATTAGAAAATAGCAAAACTCGTTGAATCTCCATTAAACTCTTTAACCGTCTCTTTGATATCCTTTGTACCTGGACCACACGAATATTGATTCGAACAATCGCCTAAACATGTTAAATCTGTGGCTTACCAATAGCTGCGGAGTGGTCCCACCAGTCGGACGAACACTGGTATGTTTTTAAGCCATTGACATGCTTTCCTGTGAAGATAAAGAAACTGATTATCAATGTTTCCCTCTAAACAACTTTTAGAAGAATTGAGCAAGACCAAGTGTAAAATCGTATCCGGTAAGGATTCAAGTTCATGTAGTCGACAATTTTTACCCCGTCTTTTATTAAAAGCAGAGTTTCTGCAGTTTTGATTTTTTTTTCACAATGTATTCTCGATTTTCTAATTCATAGGAAGAGAGTCTCGCTTTTAATTTCAATACATTAACAATCACTTTCCTACATGAACTAATTACTTACCTTCTGTTACTCTCGGGGTTCCTGCAATGGTTCTGGCCGTCAGATAGGCAGCACAGACAAGAGTGATTAAAAGCAGTCTTTTGATCAGATCTCCGTCTGAAATTTTGACGCGTTGGGCTGATCGCACTCTGAAGACGACCGATATCCTACAATCAGGTATTTCTAATGTAGTTATGGGAAATTAATAATTCATAATACTGTATTATTCAACACGTGTACTTATGCTACAAATTTGTATTGCTAAAAGTGAAATAAAGAAGAAAAAACCCATGTTTCTCCAAAGTAAGATTTGGGGTTTTGGCTCCAATGAGATGACTTATAATAATAATTGATAAATACAGGCTTGTTTTTTTTCTCACAAGGGCAAAGTCTAGAGCATACAAATTGTTTTTGCTTAGGTTTGTAAAGATTCAACATTTAACAAAATGTAACACCTGCACAGCATTTACAAAGTAAAGCACATTGTTTTCAAAATTGTACATACTATCATCTTTAAAAATACGACTGTAATCGTAATACAGTTCAATGTAACCCCAAGTTGAGTTTGGAATGTGCAGCAAAAATACAAACTAAATGTGAGTACTGGACCTACATCATCATTTTCTTAAATATAATACAAAATGATTACTGGAAATATTGGTATGCAGCGTAGGGAATAGGATTACCTCCATGTTTTCAATAATAGAGCCCCATAGGAGATTGAGAATCCAATTTCTCGAAACCAGAATCTGAGGATGCATGTGACGACACTTGCCTCAAAGTAACCTACAATCAGCTGTAAAATAGTATAATTTAGACAACGTGTCCACGAAATTGAAAATAAATCAAGAAGTAAGCCCTGGGCACTGGTGGTGATTCAGCATTTAAGGAATTAATTGCATACAGACCTCTGGAGAAGAAATATAATGATTCATATAAAATGAAATATAGAATATAGTAGTAGTAGTAACTTTTTTTAATTACTGGTATTCGAAAGTTGATTTTTTGCAGACGTTTGAAGCTATAACTATATTAGTGTTCCTATCGATATACTAGTATATGTTTCCAACTTTAAAAAAGACAGTGTAAGAACGAATGTCTGTATTGCATGGGAGTTTTACTTTTTAATTGGTGTTGTAAATGTAATTTGTAGTGACCGATCAATACGCACCGGACAATATAGGAAGAAAGCACCGAGGAGAATAATACGCATCAACACAGGACTTGCAGCTTTTAAAACCTATAAAAGAACAAAATATCTCATACAGAATAAACAACTGCAACATATTATTTAGCAGTTAAATCCTTTGCAATGCTTGCCTTCGATCCTTGAAATAGGTTATGTATATTTTAGAGGCGATTTTTGTTAAATTATCAAAAATGAAGCCAAATATGCATCACATAAGTAGAACAGCATGAAAAAGTTTCACGAATTGTTTATTTTTTTCTTTCAATATCGCTTAACAAACACCTAAGATCTTATATTTACCTTTACATCTCTGTATTGGAAAGTGAACCAAACAAGTAACGGAATGCCACATAGTATAAGAATTGAGACGGCCAGTAAAATACTTCGGAGGATCCAGTTTAAGGTCAGAACACATGGACTTGGGTCCTCGCAGGTCACACAGCCTGGCTCACACATAAAACACTGGTAGGAATAGGGATCATCGTATTTGTTCTCCACTCCCTTAAAAGTTTTACATTCAAAATTATTTTACTTTTTCTTTGAAACAAAAAATCGAAATAAGCAAATTCTAATCACATATAAATGTAAACCTATTAAAATTGCTGGTGTTTTATGAAGAGTATTCTATTTTCATTCATATAACTATCATTAACTAAAATAATCAATGCAATTAATAACACCTTTTAGTGTCTTTTCAAATCGTTTCATAATTCATAAAATACCTTTGTTTTCTTTTCATATTCATTCTCAATTTCAGATCCGTTAAAGTATTTTTCTGGATGATCAAGATAAGGAAAATAAAACCCATCTTTGCAAACACACTTATACGATCCTCTTTTGAAACCAAGATCTCTTAGTGGTTCACACTGTTAAAAAATGCAATATATCAACAAACGTCACCATAGTAATTATTTTTTGCATTCCCGCAAAAGAACATTTAAAAAAGGAGTTGCATAAATACAATACCGCTGACATTAATAGCAAAGAAAATGCTTTTACAGCGACCTACTGGGAGTCCTATATCATGTTAATATTCGATTAGTGGATGGAAAATAAGTGGTAAAAGACTGACGTTTCTCAGCACGTTGTAACTGATTTAAACATTCAAGATTTCTATGATATATAAGGTTGGGCCAGATATTACCTTCTAGTTGTCAGTACAAGAAATCGTCACTGAATGGAGTGGCAAAAATGTAACCTTAGCGGCATCACTGGAGTATCTCATACTCTTACAATTTATCTTGAAAGGTTTTTATGGGTAATCCTGAATGGTTTTGATGGGCAATACTATGATGAGTTCGAACACAGCTTAACCAATTGGAAGTGTATAATACCAATAACCAGCTGTTAAAGAAGCAATAACATTCTGTAAAATTTCAACAGAGAACGAATCTTTCCCACCTTAGTTGTTTCAGGTTTACATCTTGCAGACCCAGCAAATACATTTGGCTCCTTTGCATCATCTGGTTGGGGACACTGGTCAATATCAACTTTGTCCAAGGCAATGTCTATCCCACTCGTTCCTCTGAAATTTGAAATGTTTCTATTATATAAAGGATATCTTTATGCGCAAATATCGCTTTATATCAAGTGGGCAATTACAATGTAAATGTTAACATTCCATATCAAATCACATTTCATTGAATTTTTTAAAACTTGCACAAAGGAGAAAGAATTTTTATCATTTTAATGCAGTTGTCTAAATAAATTATTTATATCATTTCAATTTGATTGTAAACGTTCGTAATCTAAGGAACCCAGGAAGTCAATATTTGGCCCGAAAATCATCATTTAACTTTCTAAAACTAGTTTCCAGGCGAAATATCGATCTGCTCTTTCAAAATGTCTTGCATTCTGGTAGGTAATTAAGTTAAAAGTAAACTTTTTACCACAAACTTTTACAAATTGTCAACTTTCCTTTCAGTTGTGTAGGAATGACACAAGTGGTTTAGGCTTCAGTGTTTGCATTGAATCTGATAAAGATGTACATGTAATGTGCAGTTATGCAATTCCTGAAAACAATAACAAAACAGTTGTGTATCTCCTTTTCTTTATGTGGCACCCAGGTTTGACGAGTGAGAGTTTGATAGATAAAATGTTAACTATAAATAAATTTGTAGTGTTAGTTCAAAAGTTCATCCGACTTTTCTCTACTTAAAAGTTTATTAACGTCAAGTGATGCAGTCAAACAACAATTTCAGATAATTAAAAGGCCATTCTGACAAATCCACGCTCAATCAGAAAGGAAGACAATGTAAAAAAAAAACCCGACTTCTCTGCCTCACACAGTTCTATTATTTGTGACAATAATACTAAGATTGCGAGTGTATCGATTCAGGAATTTATGACAGAAAGTTTCTCTCATTTCCTTAACAGAAAGAAACGAAATCGTGAAAGATTCAAAGGAATGTGCGATTAGTACTACTGCGACAAATTTTGCGCACGATAAATGTCATGGACATAAATATGTCTCGCTATTTACGAAGAGACATAAAAAGCGAGACATAGTCTATTGTAAAGTAAAAGGAACATGCATTGCAATTAGTGATTGAAAAATCATCAAAAGAAAATTGATGAGGGTTTTTATAAAAAATCATATCATTGTTTAACATTAAAACGAGAAATGGACGCAATTTTAGCTTTGGGCAACAACATTACTATTGATGGAACGTTCTAATACCGTGTTACTTTACTTATTTTTTTTAATCAGAGGAAGCAGGTGCTCGATAATAATACATGAACATTAATGATTGGCAAAATTTGTCCTCAGCCTAATTAAAACTCTGAATTCATTTGTTGTTTGTTGTAAAAATATACATGACAAAAATTGATTAGAAGCTTTTCATAAGATCTTTTATAAAAATACTAATAAAACATCTTATCTATATGTTGACAACAATATCAATTACACCTGTTTTTTTTTATTTATATTTTTGTGGATTTTATGCTAATTTGTTTCAATTATTGCTTTGTTTTCGAAAGGACTTTTAAAACTTCATACCATTTCCCCTGGGACGTTTTAGAAAGATTTCTTAAGACATTTTGCATAAAAATATATTTGGGTTCTTTTTTTTGAAAAAAAAAGGGAAATAACTTTTCGATATGTAACTAATGTATGAACTATTTTTCGAGGAAATGCATAAATTCTACAGGTGATAAAACTTCTGCAAAAGCTTTTAGAAATTCATCAAGAATTAAAAATTTTTCTATGGGATGTCATATATTCTATAGAAAAAATATAAAGGTTAGAATAAAGGTTAGATAAATGTCCTCCCTGACAGTTGTGACAAAAAGTGAAATAACTTATTTTTAAAAAATACTACATTATGTTTCATATTGTAACATTTATTGATTTTTGAGAAAAACCTCTTTATACGGGCTACGAAAATGACACCTTGGCAATGAGATAAATACAGAACAAGACAAGGCAAAACATCAAATTGAATCTTTTAAACATTTTACTCAAAACATACTTCGTCAAAGGATGACTGCACTTAGCGTCGGGTTTTGGGCCCTTTTCGGTTACTTCTGTTGCGCTTATTTCTTAACTTAATATCACCTTTGTTAAATTTTTCAAAGAGTCTAGTCAATTTCCAACACGAATTAAGATTTTAGACTTTGATACAATAAGATCATTCTATGTTTTTCTTCTTAAAACTTTCGAAAAAAGGAGAATTTTCGCTTATCTGCTCTTGACCAAACATAAGATTGATATTAATATGCATGAGAGGTGGAGCTGACATTATCAGAATGGTACTAAAGTTAGACTAGCATGTACAACAATGCCATGTTTAAAAATGTATGTGATCACTCTTTTGCCTTAGCCCTTTCTATTCTATATGGTACAAGTATACTATTTACTAATGCCCATGCCCATGTAAGTACAGAAGACTTTAAATCAATGCCGGACAATTTACGTGTTCGAAAACATTGTCCTAGTTAGCACACAACATGCTACCTTACACGTCACATGATAGAATTTTGTATTCACAAAGTTACCTGAGGTGAGAAATCACGTGGTGAATTATAATATTCAACATGCATCAAACCTTGTAACAACAGGGAAAGCGAAAGTAAGAAGAAGCAGTTTTTTCTCATTTAAACCATGAGCGCATGTTCGTCTATCAATTTCCCTTTGACATAACTTTGTTCATGCAAATATACAAATAATGTTAAACGGAGAACAATAGACAAACATGCGCTGACTATGTATGAAGTCAGTATAAAAGTGGGCATCCTCATTATCGTATGGAGATTCAAGAAATCGTGATGACCCCCGCCTATGAAAACAAATTCGTACTTGGTAGCAACATACTTTAATTTAACGCAATTACGTAAAGTTGCAGTTAAGATGTTGACCATTTCAGCAATTGAAAGAAAAATTCTTCTTTTAAAAGTTTATTTTCTCGCAAATATCATATGTCCTTAAGTGCAGTCATCCTTTAAGGATCTTCGACACCCCGTGACTTCTTTTTATGACAGTACGTCACAATATGGCAATTTTAGTGCATTATGAAATAGTTTATATTGCCAACATTTGTTGTCTATCTCTAAGGCGCAATGGGTGTTGCTTCGGTCAACCAACCGGCAGGTCTCGAGTTCGAATACTTCAGGGACTTTTATTTTTATGAGCAGTAACATTTAAAAAGTTCATATTTTCCCCCAAAATTGAAATTTGTTTTGGTCATTTGCAAGTCGAGCACATGCTAAAAATCCATATCTTTTTAAAGTAATTTAGAAGAATGAAGGTGTATGCAGAACTTTTCATTAGTAATGTGAAGGACCCTTAAAAACTGTTAATGTGAAAAAAAAGTGAAAAAAATTAAATAGATTCGAAACGTTTTTACACGTATTCTAATTTTGAAAAAGCTAAGTGTTTTCCTGTTCATCACAAAAAACCTACATTAATCAACTATTTTCAGGCCATAAAAACCAGTTTTTAAAGTGGGGCCGTTCCGGGAAGTGAGAAGTGGTTTTTGGAAACATATATTGTTAACCCTTAATACTTAGGAGGTCGTACTTTTAAAAGATTACAGATTGATGCTTTAACGGTTTTTGACATTCTAGCCTTATGCCGAAATACCCAACAAAAGGTAAGTATCATGATATATACTCCTACACTAATGTGGTGTTAAACACATCATAGTTGCACGTGAGAGATAAAATCGAAATGAAAACAGTAATGGAAAATCCTACGAAGGTCGCCGATGTCACGGAATAGGAACCTTAAAGACTAAATGTTTCCTCGATAGTTCAGTATCACTGCTTCTATGTCGTTTTATTTTTTCATTTCGTTTGATCTCACTTTTTAACATCACATAACTGATGTCAGTTGACTGTTCAACATTGTTATTCCTTGTCTATACCAAGTAAAACTGATTGTGGTAGACAAGGGTTTGACATCCAGTTAAAAAAAACAAAAAACTTTTTCATTCATTACACTGTTTTAAACAAATGATTTTTAACGGAAAACCATCATTATTTCGTGTTTGGCTTATCAGCATTTGTCAAACCATTAAATTCTTGACAAATATTAAAACAGTTTTCTGTTTTAGTTCAATAAACATACATGAAAAATAAAAATCCATCAAAAATTTTATACATTGAAAAGAAATAAATATTAATTAAATGTACTTACTTGAACTTAAAAGTTCCATTCTTGTACCCAAAAAAAGGAACTGTATACGTCATCATCCAAATATCCCCACCACCACAATCAAAGTAAGGCTTGCTCCAATGACCATCTTCATAAGTAACAGTAATGGAACTGTCAATCTGGGTCGTGTAATGGTCAGTCTGATTGTACCGTAATTGGGTGGTGCCTTCAAAATAAAAAAAGTTTTTTTTTTTTATTATTTTGAGAGGTCTAAAGGGTCCTTTTTTATTTTTATTTATTTATTTGCTTTTTTTTATTTTTCAAAATATCATTAGAACGCAGTTCGTAATTCAAAATTCATTTTTCATATTTAAGACCTGAAATTATTAGGGTCATCTACTAGTGGTAAACCACTACCACTTTTAAAATATCATATTCGTCTCCTTAAATGACGAGCTCTGTATAAAAATACAGTAAAGTATTCAATTTTTATATCTTGAATATTTTAATTTTTCTTTACTTAAAATAAATTTATGATAAAAAAAATCTCGTTCATAAAATTTTAAGGCAAATCTCATGGTTATTTTGCTGACCATTCAGCAACTTTAAAATAAAGTTATTCGCTTGTTCTTGCCCAGAAATTACATTTTATTACAGTTTGAACATAATACTTTGACTAGTACACGGTGTCCAGTCAATAACGTTTTTATTTTAGATCCTTTACCACTGGTGCTTAATGTAAAATGTAAAACTCCACAAGAATCTAAAACTGCAAAGGTTAGTTGCAATTCGCCTCCTAAATGACATCTTATATACCGTATTCGTTCTCCTTTCGACCTAAACTCGAATTACAGCCCCATAAATCTGAAAGACATATCTATTTTTTATGCACGTAACAAATAGACGCAGCTAATAGCAGTATTTCTTGTTAACACTAGCTTTCTCTATATATATTAAGAGTCTTGGCAAGAGACCAAATTGAATAGTAACTTTCCTCCCAATCTTCAGCCTCTAATTACGGTAAAAGATTTGACTGAAACGATTTACCGGAGAACATTAGATAACTTTGAGCTGCTATTTTTTTTACTGCTATATAATGGACGATCTTGGTACTCGTCTAGACTTTTTAACTATTACTTTTTAGGAACATTAACACAAAAGAAGGTAAATCCTTTTAAAGACCAAATTCTAGACCAACCATGAAACTTTTATTATAATTTGACCACAACCGATAAAATTTACGTGCATTTAACAGATTACTTTAGGATCTTCCCAGATGCATAAATTTAGTCAAAATAACAATAACCATGAAAATACTTATATACCATGATATGAAATTAATTGTTTCAAATATAAAATATTGGTACGTAGAAAAGCAGTTAATATATTAAGTAACATTTCAAAATAATGGAAAAGTTGTTTTATTATTTAAAAAATGGCAGCGTACATGTTAATAATCTTAATTCTGATTACCACTAAAACTATACGAGTATCGAGTATCATATACAAGTATAATATATACTGGTTACGACTTCATTGCATCCTGAAAGATTATTTTATTATTAAACTTAAATATTATACTCGAAACTGTATCAAGAAACACATTGGATTGAAATGCAAATCCACGCATATTAAAACACTTAACAAGAATTTTATTTAAAAATGATATTACGTAGTGACAATGATTTATGTCATGTTTTTGCAGAACGTTTAACAAAAAATAAATTATATTTGGAACGCTGAAAAATCTGCGTTTAAAAACCTATGGCCTAAATGTTATTACAAAGGTACACAAAATTCATTGTACGTAAACATGGATGAAACAAAGATTTTTAAAGAGTATTTTAAAAGTGAGATTAATAATTTTTAAGAGTTTAAATGAGTTACATTAGTCGAGATGTTAGGCAATTTGTACATGGGTTTACGAAGATCATCACGCATACTTTTTGTAAATAAATGTGTCACTTGATAGTCCTCGAGAAAACAAAACATTTATTAGGTTTGTTACTGACTGACTACAGAAATATATTGGGTTGATAAATCTCATAGACGACGCCTTGCCATATATGTAATTGATCAACTCGATATCCGCTGATATATTTCTGTAGTCAGTCAGTAACAGACCTTATATAAGCTGCAGGTAGATCCCGGTCTGGAAAAAATCGGATGGACGACCTGAGAGCTACAGTGCCACCCATTGAAAAAAATCTATTGCACAATTCACTACTGATATCGTCTCTTAACTTGGCTCGGATAGTCTATTAAAAACCATCACCAGCCCCGTAAATTGAAGTGGTGCAGGTTGTTTACATGTAAAAATGGCGACTCTTGATCTCGATGTGAATTTGACAAATTTGATTTTCCGAGGTCAATAGCGTGTTTCGGAAAAAAGTTGAGGCAATTAAAGAGACCATATCAGTAGTACAGTGCATGAAGAATTTAATGGTGCTAATTGTTTTCACATTTCACAGGATTTGCGTATAAATAAGGTTAATCAGCCCAAAACTAGCGCACGTCTTTCTGCGCAATAAATACACAATTTTGTTTCAATGGGTGGCACTGTAGTACCCAGGTTGTCTATCCGATTTTTTTGGACTAATGATTGACCTTCAATTCTTCTTAAATTTTAATGCATTGTTCTAAAAGACACCTATTAGTAATCCAATTATATCCTCACTCTATTTTTAATGAAGACACTCAATATTCTCTTGGCAATTTTCTTTTTAACACATACTTCTAGATTTACGTGTAAAACTGATATAGTAATGAATTTCCTTGAAAAAAGTTGTTCCATTTGAAATGGCAATATATATATTTCTCTTGTATTTGAATAACAATGTGTTGCTAAAAGTATCTATTGTATTATACATACCCACAACCAAAAACTGGAAAAGGGTGAATTAGGTATCAAGAATTGCAATTAGATATAATTTCCTAGGCCATGTTTTCAGAGAAAAAATACACTGTGTTTGGATATTTTACATTTAAGTTTTACGAGAAGGTGTTCCATGATTATTCCTCTTGTTAATTACTATACAAATTACATCACCGCAATTTACATATGTTTTCATTTCGGAAAGGGAATGTATACAGATGCTTATTTGAGCTACAATTGTCCTAATATTTTGTTTAGTATTTAAGCTTGTCCCATCATTATTATACGTACGATGTCATCACAACTCTAAGAAAAATAAGGCCAACAGTCTACATGAACATTTATCATAAACTTTGATTTTACCAAAATTTAAATTATAATACAAAGCCCTAAAATTAAACTTAAATATACGCAACTTTCATTATTTAAGTTTGAACCATTAATCACTTTCGCCAGTTTGATCCGGATATCCCCCTGGAAGGTAATGAATTATTACAAAACTTGTTGTATTTCATATATAATATAAAGCCTCTATGAACTCATCATACAAGCTCTCTTTTACTTTTGTTAAGTCATCGATGTCTTCTATAACGGTAATTCTGTCTACGTGTTATTTTTCAAGAAATATTAGCTTCATTTACTGGAGTAGAGAAAGAAGAAGTTTACAATTAACTCTAGCATATTTTTTTACAGTAGTAAAAAGCATTTTCAATTTGTTAAAAAAAAAGTTGGGTTATCTAAAATTAGAATGACAATCTTCACACCATGATATCAAGTCACACTTCAAACAGAAAATCCTATTAGCGTTTCTTTTGTGTCTGATTGCAAGTATCACTTTTCTTCTTTTCTTTCTCCTAATCTTCTTTTGATGGTTAAGGCACGGGGTAGTGATCAATTGTGGGGGTCAGCGGAGACCACATATATCCCCGAAAGTCGTTGACATGCAATGGTTTCAAGAAAGACGTCAATATTCCTATTTTATTGCAATCTTTTTTTTTCATCGCCTTAATGCTTTTTAGCTGTCTTACTTCCCTCTCCCTCTATTCTGGGTCCTAGTGTCTTGATAACTAGAGTGAATTATTGTCTTCATTAGAATGGTAAGCAATGACTTCGTGGTCACTATTGAATAGGGGGTATGTCATTCTCATTAAATTACAGTGCAATTTTATACACACATATACCTTGATTTAAAAAAAAACTCTTTATGAAATTTTATCTAATAATAAATGACATAAAACCCCAAAACTTTAAACGCAAATCTGTTGTCAGTTGAAAAGTCTTCCGAAACTTCTTAATGATTTAAACTCTGTATTATCGGATATTTCCTTTCAATTTGATAAGGTTAAAAGTTCATAGTACATGTAAATAGACAAAACACTGAACTAGTATTTTGAAATAACAAGTATTCTTTCAAAATATCGCAATTTATGTTTCGCAACTATTACGATATTGCTGTTTTATATTCTTAGGTACATGTACACTTTTTAATCTTGAAAATACAATATTTATTCATTTCATTGTGTCAAAGTGTCCCAACAAAAAAAAACCTGTTTTAAATCAATCATAAATCTGATTAATAAGAATCCTATGAACGTTTAAATTTTCTTTTTAAGTCCATAGATATAAAAAAAATAATACTTTTGATCTTAAACCTTCTACAGGTATTTAATTGAAGTGTAACTTCCTTAGATTACCCCACTCCCTACAGAAAAAATAATCATTATTTAAAATGCATGTATTATGTTGAATTAACAGAACATAACATACACATCCTTAAACCAAATACTACTGTAAAAAATAAAATTTATCACATTTAAAGATTTGATTTGAGAAATCATTACACAAGCAACACGAAAGAATCTAAATTCATAAGTTTGTCTTCGCCATGTTGATCGCGTCATGAAAAATTAACCTCTCAAATACATTACCGATATCGATCGAGTGTTAAGAAATATTAAGTCCATACTTTGGGATGTTTAAGTGATATCCGCCTATGTTGGTTAGCATCAAGACGTCCCTAACTAATAGACGAATATGTCGCTAAATGACGCCTAGATGTTGTGAATTCTTTAACCTTCAAGAGAAAGCCTTCTTTTGGAAGAGCTACATTTTTCCAGAAGACCACTACTTCTAATGGTAATTGTGATGACTATTTTGAAAATTCTCAAACATTATTGAAACAAGTGCTATCAAGAATTAACACTGGGTGTTAAGCAGTCATGATAATGAGCATATAATTTTTCGAAAAACAAAAATACGACAAAAATTGCAAAACATTTCTGAAGTAAAAACAACATGCATCTTAACTGATTTTTAAGTAAAAAAATATTAAGTTCTAAATGAATTCTGCAGTAAACATTTTATAAAACATCAAACGTTTAACGTTTACGCTTATTGATTTTTTGATCTTTGGTTCACTGCATGCTACCATCTTTCTAAAACCTTATATTAGAATTTATAAATACATTTTATTTAAGACTACATTCTCTGGAGGAAACCTCCTCATTAGATACAAGATGATTTCTATTGATCTTGAAGACGAAACCTCGCTGAAGATTTAAGAATTATCCTGAAAGTGCTTAAACAAATTGACAAACATTTAGAGTACTGTCAAAACATTTTGTCCTGTTCGTATATTGTGCATCAATGAATATGAACTTAGTCCACGATTGGAATGATTAACTGAATAAATTGGTCGATCAAAGGTTATGTAGGTATAATTAAATACTTAACTTCTCATCGGACGAGCCATGTTTGTATAATCGATGAAACTCATGAACAAAATTAGAATATTAACTGGAAATATAACTAATGATTTATAGTTGCTTAAATTGAGATGTGCTGTATCAATGACCCCATCAGCAGGGTTTCTGATATTACTACGGATGATATTGGATGTGTATAGACAGCGAGGAAGTTCACTCTTGCTAGCTAGTTTGTTATAGTATGATTAATAGACCTTTAAGGTCTACATCGTTGTCACCTAATGGATTGCAAGCAAGCAGCTTAAATAAAATCCCAGACATTACTAAAAAATATTTTCATCACACATGCAAGACTAAAATGGATAAGGAACCGACTTTGATTCAGTAGTCTTACATGGACCATCGGGTACCAGAATTTTAACACTACTTATTGATAGGTTTTAAGAGGAAAAAAAATCGAATATAGCCACTTCTTCATGTCAATATTTTCTTTTCCGTCATGAACTCTGATGAAAGGCTCATTCATAATTAATTTAGGTGAGAATGGATGAATAATAAACTGATTAATGCGGGGGTTGTTGTTTAAAAACCAAACTCATAACTGCTTTAAAACAAACTCTGAACACTTCAAGTTTTTATTTGCTAAATCCTTGTCAAAGGATGCATCTCAACAAATTATATGTTTTTGATATGGCCCTGTAATAATCAATGTGCGATCAAGCGAATCTTGACAAAGGAATTAAAGAAACTAGACTTCTTCATTATTGTCGGCTACAATTTCAAGTTAAACGCAAGCTGAAAAGTTAAAAACTCGACATTTTAAGGAGACAATTGTCATGGATTATCTTTGCACTCTCATTATCCAGGGATTAATAAACTAAATACCGCTGTAGTGTCCATTTTAACATTTGCCATTTAATTTGTTTTTGATAATCAATTAACATTTGCTCAGAATAATTAAACGTAAAATATATTTATTAGATTTTATTACAACACTTCCATGCAAAACATCACAACTTTCAAAAAATAATTTTTATATTGCAGAAAGTTAAATCCTATTATCAGGATCTTGAAAAATTTAAAGCATTTTTTCATTTTATTTCATTTAAAGTGGCATGGTCATGATTTTTGTCAACATTTTCCCTTTTTTAATTTTTACAGTGCTTCATCAGTAAGGCATTTTATAATAGTCAACCATTTGAGTGTTAGTCGATGAATTATAAGCGAGATACAGAGATCACTGTCCTTTGTTATGTAAACAGAGCTCAGGTCATGTTTTTGTTTATATTTTAAATGCTGATAGGGAAATTCCAGGTTAATTAAGTGACAAACGCTGGAAATGTTTATTTATTTTCAAAACGAACTAACAGATAGAAATTTCAGCTTTTACCGGTATATACAACGTAAACAAAAACTTGGTACAAGCCTTGTTTACATTACAAAGAATTGTAAGCGCTGTATCTTGCTTATAACTCTAAGACTGTCACTCAAATTTTGGTTGATCATTAGAAATGCATTACTAAATCATTGGAAACGATAAAAATATAAAACTTAGTTTTGAAACAAATCGTGACCATGCCCCTTTAAAAGGTATATAGCTAAATAGACCTAAATGGAAAAGGAATTAACTTTAAAGTTATGCATGCATATCTCAATATTCAATTATAATATGGAAAATTGAAACGTTGTTTTGTAATACACAAGCATATCAATAGAAAACTTTGCTAACCAATATTGCATTTAAAAAATGAACGCAAAATTGGTACAACAAAAAAACTTTTCAGGAAGTGTACCGATATAAACCTCTTTCAGAGGTATATTGAACTTTATGAAATCATTCATAACTAAGAGTAATCATATTTCTTAATGGGAAAACCTGAACTAGTACAGTCATGATTTATCTTTTGTTTGCAAATACTATTATGGTGAATAATGGCAAGAAATGAGATGTCTTTTTCCTTAAAAAAAACAACATGTATGTACATGTAGTCAAAAACCTTAACCTTTACAATTTTTGTTAAACCAAAAATTTCAGTTTTGTACATTTCCCTTGGAATTTAACTGATAAGTGAAAACCCAGCCGCCTTGCCTAGATCAAACTCAATTTGCCTACAGAACATCCGCAATCATTCTGACTGTGTAATTGGAGAAACAACCGGATTGTCTTAGAGAGTTGTCAGTTTTGTAGCCTTATTTCTGATGTTAATATAATTTTACTGATAACCTATGCAAAATACACGTACTTTGAACTTATAGAACTATTTAAAAAACCAAATAGGCTTCTCGCACATTAAAGGTACAACTGAAGGTTAACATGATTTGATTCGGTATGCAAATGCAAACGTCATCCCTGGGGTGTCTTTTCGTCCTTTTGTTCTTTCAAGGACTCTTTTCTTTGAAAAGCAGTGTCCACGCCAAATATGATCCCTTTTTATAAGGACCACCAATCGTTCAGTTTGAGTTAGATCAAATGTAAACTCATGATCCACAAACCCCCATGTTCCCATTTAACAAATTAGAAGCTTTGCTTCGTGTGTGCTCAGCAGCAGTTATTGTTAGTCTTTCAAATGCAGAAATCTTACTAATTGTGGTTCCAAGCCGAATAAAGTAAAGACATATCAGCATTTTCTATATAGAGCTTAATTAATACTGCCTTTTCTGCAATCATTTGTAACATGGTAGACTTGCAATTTCACTCAGTTACATGTATGCTTCACATTACGTTATATAATAGTTTACCCATTCATAATCTCATTTGTAAATAGTTTGATAAACAACAAGAATGTTACAACCATAACGATTTTCTTACCAGTAGATGTAAAATAAAGAACATTTGGAAATATTATACAAGATTTATAGGTTTCTCCTTCCAAACTGTGCACCCTGAATAAACATGCATGTAGCTTATAAATAAGTGTGATTTACCACAACCAGTGTTTTCTTTACGTTTAACCAATTCGGAGTCGAAAAGACGAATGCTGGGGATTGACAAATATCAACCACCCTGGGTATTTTAAAATATAAGTAGCATTGCCGGTTCTTGTTGTTACTCAATTATCAATAAAAATGATACTTTACAATAAACGAACACAAAAAAATGAGAGTTTTAAAGAAATCATAACATCTACTACAACATCTATTGCTTTAAACCGTCACAAATTAAAGTATCTAGTTTTTGGTATCGGATAATGTTTTAAAAAAAAGACAACTCTAAATAAGTAAATTTCAATTATAACATTTCTAAATCTGCGACAAGTTCTTTATGTATGCAATTTTATGTTTATTATTTTTTTTTATAAAACACTAACACAATTTTTATTAAGAACAAAACTCATAGATACTTGATTATTCAAGTGCAAAAAACAACAGAGGCCAAAACTATCTGACTTAGTGCTTCCTATATATTTTCAACTAAAAATTAAATAGGGTCGTGTGGTAGAGAAACATTTTTTTTCAATATTTTATTGTTTAGTTAAATCCCAAACTATTTTATTTGGATATAATATCGAAAAAAAAGTAAAGGATCTACATCTAGCTGTAAATATATGGTTCAATAACGAACCAAAACATATAACTACTATACGCTGTCCCAAGATATCCTGGATTCACATTTTGCTTAATTAATCAATATTTATAAATACCTCAGGTTTTAAACGATGTTCACTCAAAAGTATGAAAAGTTTCCAAGATTTTTCAGTTGAAACGCCCCCGTTAGCTTATCAGGTTTCAATACAAGGCTAAAAAAATGTGATGTCAACGGGGATTTTGTATTACAGTAAGCCCGGATGATAACGTTTAAAAATTGCGCGAGATATTCCGAGTGATTCCGAATGGAGAAAGGATGAAAGCATTCCCCAATTTAAATCTCCGTAAGAAATCTATTTTCGATCCTTTGATTGTTTTCGAGTGAAAAATGATAATATGTCAATGAAAATATCTTGGAAAATTTCCCTTCATCGAATTTAATTGCACTTCTTTCACAGGTATGTATATGTTTATTAAAATTCGATCAAATGTGCTGCATAAATATCTTGTTACAGACTATAGTATGCATTTATCTATTTTGGACTTATCTAAAAATATGTTAAAAATAAGTATTTGTAGGCTACAAAAGGCTAGCATTTTAATCCAATACCATCCCAACACCTTTGGATTGTTCCTTTTAATTTCCGGTTATATGTTTAAATGGTAAAAAAAAAACAAATCATGCATGTAGCTGTCAAAACAACGCATATACATCATTTATTTGGAAACCCATTATCAAATGTTAAGTAAAATTGCTCTGGGTCACATGCGAACATGCTCAATTAGTTTCCATTGCACTCGCACTGAATCGAAGAGTGCAGAAATAATGTTGCATAAACCATCTAATGCAAAATCAATGGGGAAAAAACCAGCTTAACATGGAAGCAAACATAGTCGTACTTAGATAGAAAAACACCAATGACGGGCATTTCAATTATAGACCGCAGCTAATTTAGATGTGACACTATATGTAACCGTCTATTTAATTCGCTTAGAACATTCGGTTTTATTATTCTGCTTGAAACTCCGTCTTTAACAACCTCTCAAAATAATCTAGAAATAAAAGACAAATCAAAGATGTCTTCAATCCAAGGTTTTAACTACAGGGGATGGATTAGTTAATTACCGTTGTTCAGTCATCGAGTCAGGTTTTTCGGCTTCAGGTTCAATGTTTTAATGAAACGTCTGTTTATAAACTAACAAAGTGTTTGAAAATTATAAGGATTGTTATTGGCACCTACATAACCTGCAAGGTCTGTGAACTAAGCATTGCTCTCGGACAAAAAGCTGATATGAAGCGTAACATACTGTTACATTAATCTTTTTTTACATGTTGTATAGTTCTGTCGACAAGGTCGGTGCTTTTGACAATTTCCATAACCGGTGCTGCTTCAGTCAGGGATTATGCTTACAATTTAATGTGCCTTATAAAAGAGTCTAACTGTCTTTAATTCATCGGCATCGCCTTTTATGAGAACTTCAAAGACATCGGATTTAAAAGTTTTCCGACATTAAGGACAATTTGTTGTATTTAGAATTAATTTGTGCTGAGATTAGGATTGGTATTTTCCATGAAACACAGTTCTGACAATAAAATTAGATGATGGTAATCCATGATTGAACTATATAGAAACAGAAAAGTGCAGTTGGGTTTATGACTATATATATATATATATATATATATATATATATATATATATATATATATGATATCTGATTTATATCTGATTCCATAGTCTTCTCACAAAATATTTGGTCACTGAATATATTCAACCTCCAACGTATGATGGCAAAAATTAATGCATTTAACAATCAAAAAATTATCCAAACATTGTTTTCTTTTATTTTAGAATTTTGCATAACAATATCAAATGATACGTTCGATGGAATATTTGAATTGAATATATATATTTATTAACTATATATATCAAAAGGATGGGACACAAGTTCTTATAACTTGGATTGTCCTCTCCTTAATACATACATAATAGACTACACTTGTTGTCATACAAATAAACATGGGATGTTTACCAACTTCCGGACCGTAAAAGATATAAAGCCCCAAAGATCACATGTAAAAGCGTTTTATACTTTACCACTGAGTTCAACTAAATATTTTTTTATAAAAATAGATTTTGAGACAACTTGTAATCAACAAAACTCTCATGAATAATACCTAACGCCAATCAAACAACCAGATAGCAAAAGTATATAAACAAAGTTGATCAGTTATGCTGATGAATGACCTTGACAAATACTGCAGACATGTGTCTAATAATTATGTCTCGTCACGCAAATGAACATGATTGATTTTGGCAATTTATTCGCATCTCTATCGGAAAATTTTCTTGTTGGGGTTTTGAAAAAAAAATCTATTAAAATGAACGAATTTCCAAATATTATAGGCAAAAGTCAGACATGCATATTTCCTTAGATACTTGTCCACTTTTAAAGATTTTCTGAAATTTTGAAACAAGTATGAAATGAGACAATTACAAATGAAATTATAATGTATCGAGGAGCGATTTGTACGCAAGCTTGATACTTGTAAAATTTCTTAATCATTAAACATCAGGTAAGAAACAATTTTTTGGGCTTTTGAAAATAAAAATCATGTTAGATTAAAAGTTAATACCTACTCTTTACACCAGATTAGACCAACGAAAAGAACTTTTGAATGGTTAACGCAAAATTAATCTAAACATATTTCAGCGTTTTATACAAGATACGTATGGAAAGAATATCCTGATTGTGTGATTTTATATGTTAATTTCATTTCTGTTTCAAAAATGTTAAAAAATTGGTTTCAGTGAAAGAATAAACTATATTTACATTCTGCAATAAAGTGATTCGTTGAAAAAGGCTTTCAAAGAGGACATTGTGTGTATTGATAATCAATAATTATACGAAATGCCTTAAATACCAAAGCAAAATGACTTATTCTTAAGAATACTAAGTCTTACGCGTTAAACCTTTAATCTTAGTAATCGACAAATTGTGTTATTATACTTTTATGTTAAATACTGAAATCTGATTGATTTAGACGCAGTTGACAATCCGTTCTCATACCCTCAGCGTTAGCAACACACTTGGCAACGGGCCGATAGAACGAATTGTTACATGCGCGTAAATTATGTGCGTACGGTTCGCCGTAGAAATTACGTCTTTTCTATATCAAAGCAGTAAAATTTGCTATAAAATTAAGACATTCAGTATAATAAAATAAGTAGTGCCTGTTTGGGAGGGTACCAGTTGAAATTGACACCCCTCGAAAACCATTGTCAACCTCCGCCTCGCGTCGGTTGACAATGATTTTCTTGGGGTGTCAATTTCAACTGGTACCCTCCCAAGCAGGCACTATTTATATAATGATATGATCTTGTTGTGTCTTTAACATTTCACAAACAATATAAAACTACCACAAGCATTATATAAGTGTGACCATTCTGTTGAAATAGCATTTCAAACAGATTTGCAATAGGTGTGTTTATCAAAATGGAGAAACGTGTTTACTAAACGGCATTTATTAAATAAACGATTAAAAAATTACTTAATCTAACAATTGGTTTACCAAATTAAATTATGAAAATTCTAAAGGAGTTACCAAACCTGTGTACTCTTTCATTCTGACGTTTGAAAAAAAAACACATATGTTTGATATTGCGAAACTTTATATTAAACAAATGTTCAGATGTTTTTAGTTCTATACGCACATGTAGTGTTAATAATATAAACATATTTTTGACTTTATATTGGTGCATTACACAAATACATGGATATCTATTAGCTATACTTGACTTTAATAAAAGTGAACATGAACCAAAAATGATTAAGCGTGAACAAAAGATCGTATCTAAAATGATATGCTTAATGCATAGGTATTGCAATTAAACATTTCCAGTGATCTGTTTGTAACTGTCCTACTAGACTGATTTCACTTTGACTAACGTTGACTTACCATTTGTAAAATTAAAATTCTGCAGCTTCCCTGCATTCACTCTTGCTGAATAGAAAAATTCGGATGTATTTCCTAAGTAGTCATATTCCACGGAAAGATCCTTTACATTTATTCTTCCATCTTCCATTCGATAAGCATATGGGCAGAACAAATAGTAGTCTTTGAACTCCATATAATCGTAACAATTCCCAGCTGCAAAAATCTCATCATCTCCTTCAACAAAATTTCGAACTTGTGTATAGAAAAGATACTCTGAATTTAGAACTTCCGGTTCCGCCTCCTTCCAGATTCGGGTAAGAAAATTGGCCCTGTTCACTGCAACAAGTGCTTGTTGTTTAAAACGATTTTTTCCATATTGTTTTATCACACCTTCGCCGAGATTGAACTGTGTTCCCGCTTTGCAGGTTTCTTTGTTTTGTTCATACTGTGCCACAATTTTCAAAAATTCTGCCACAACGTCAATGTTTGAGGATATTGAGGTTATGGGCGTTTGGGGGACATTGTAGGATATGTTTGAAAATGTGCTGAATGGAGGCGACACTGCACTGTAGTTGAAAAATGTTAAAACATTATCAACGAATAACGTCAACAATAACAGTCCATTGTTTACATTCCTCGCCTCAAAGTCTAAAAAAGTCTTCATTTCCGACTAATCCTTGACAAGATTATTCACCCGTTGCAAGTAGAAATCTGGTTTTCTGGAGAAGTAAAAAGGCACTCAATATTTTCGTAACATGTTATAATACATTTGTGTTGACAAAACTCCGTCGAACAATGAACAATGAAACGAGAGTCTGTCATCATTCATTAAGAGTTTATCAATGTTGAATTTATTGCATGTTACTTAAAATATGAAACGAGACACTGGTCATCATACCTTAGAAGTTTATCAGTGTTGAATTTAATGTATGTTACTTAAAATATGAAACGAGACAGTGTCATCATACATAAAGAGTTTATCAGTGTTGAATTAATTACTTGTTACTTATAATGACTGAGCATACAAATAGATATATTTAAGTTTGAAATAAGGTCTTACATGTATAAGCATTGATATTTGAGAACTATCCATGGCAAAGAGTGAGCATACAACTCATTGGTATAATTTTACGTCCACTTATAGTATGTTCTACCTCTTAAAAAAAAAGTTTCTTACTCCATTGAAGTAACCAAATAAAAAAATATGTGTTTTAACAAAAAAAGTAATAACATGACCGTACGTGGTAAATAGTCACGGTCAAATGTAATGACTGTTTTGAAAAGATTGAACACGCTGATCGAAAACACAAAACGTTATCGAAATAAATACTTTTACTTACTTCCTATGAATAACTAAAGAAACACTTATACATAGACAATGCGACGATGTCTTGTGTTAGTTCATAAAGGATTTTAACGATAACGTTCATCGCAGAAGAAAATTGGAACCCATGCACTGACCCTGGTATTTGTCTTATTTTTTTTAAACGACCATAATCGTGTTTTTATATTATCTTAGAACTTGTCATATTAATAAAAGTAGAAAGAATGACGTGTTGTTTTTTGACAAATGACCATTACACAAAGTTATAGGAAATAAATTCTTTATATCAAAGGAAAGGTTATATTTAAGTTTATGAAATATCCTACATGTAAATGACATTTAGGGACCAGCCATTATGTTGTTATCTGATGATAAAGTTAACGGAAATAACTATGCATAATTATATTGGTTTTTGAATATAATGCATAACATATTCAACATGCTGGGAAAAGAATAGTTGGTATATGATGACAAATCATACTAACGTTTAATGAAAAAATTGTATAGATCTAAGAATTGGTTGTCATAAAATTAAATTAAAAAAAATTACTGATATATGAGAAGCTTTCATATCAGGATTTGAGAAAGAACTTAATTACATGTTCTTTTAATAAAGCTGATGATCAAGGAGAGTATACATGATTGTTGATGTTGGAGCCCAAGTCAAAATCAAGTTTTGGAAAGGACTTATTGATGTTGGTACATAGTGTAGGATAATTACTGTAGATACGATACATAATTAATACCATTGATTTTCGGTTAAATAAATAAAAACATTGGGACCACAAATACGGATGGATTTTGGTATTTGTTGTTTTTATTTGTTCAATGATTTATGCATGTTGTAAAGTTCATTATCCTATTTTTTGTAAGTAAAATGGATATTCCCCACAATACTGTTTGGCACAGAGAGGAGATATATAAACCAATTACGAAATAAATTCAATTTCTTTCAATTTGAATCATTAGTTATTTCATAAATTTATTTTACCATTATTCCTGTTTTCTTTAAACATTTTCTTTGCCTACTTGATCAAATCAATGATTTATACTTATAGATTTTCATTCTAAGACCCTGTTCGAGTTCATACAAAGACGTTGTCAAAGAAAATATTAATCGTCGAATATGGAAACTGTAGAGTCACGTAAAGTTTCATCAATAAAGGATTATAGAGGCACATACTAAAAAACGCAAACTATTCCCATTACGAAAAAAAGACTAAACGGTTAAAAAATCCAAAACATCAAAGATATTAGCTTTTCATATCCTTATCATACAGACAAATCTTTATGCAGTAAACAATATTTTAAGCAATTGAACTATGCAGAATTGAATGTAATTGTTAAGAATTGAAATGCCCAATATTAGGCTACCTACAATCAAATAATAAAAACCGTATTATTTCTGATCTCAAAAAGATTGATGTTGGTATGATATTATTGCAAATGAGAAAGAAAAAACTGCCACAAAAAAGGGCGTATAATTCAAACGTTTCCGTTCAGTTTTATTAAATATTATGCAAGCTAAATTGTTTTCTGGACATCGCTAGTTAAAACTTATGATGATTGTTCATTCAAGCAGGGTTCGAAATGATTGCTTTTTTGCACATTTCTGACAAACGAAGCAATCAATTGTCAATACATCGTGCTCCAATACGGTGGGCCACACCAAATACCGATAAATCATCCGCTTCATTACATGGACGTCAATTAGGATATCAAAATGATCCGGAAAATCTCTGACAGCATATAAATTTTTTCGTTGGAGGTTAAATAAAAGTCTCTCAAAATGATGAATCTCTCTTTTTTATCAAACTTTGAGCACTGACTTTCTAATTAAATATACGTTGTTTTTAAAGATGTGCTTAAACATAAAAACAACAATTTGAATCGCGTTTTTAAATAAAAAAAATATTTGTCTTTTTAATCATCTGATATGTTCTCTTTTATACATTTTTGTGTGCTACTATTGAACAAAAATGAAGAAAATGTGCTGCAAATACGCAGAGCTTGTTTGGCGTTGTTAAATTGCTGAGCGTTTTGATCAGTTAACATCAGAAATGTCTTCTTATTTCTAAAGAATTTAGAGTGTAATCTCGAACGTATTCATTATTCGAATAAAAGTTTAGTATTGTTTACGCTATGTTTTGCATACACAAAAGCATGCGTTTTGCTTTTTCTTACAAACCGAGGGGATAATTTAATCATCGAACTCTTACACAGATACGAATATGTTTTTTGTTGTCAATTTCTTAACGATTTCTAAAAGCTTACGCCGGTATTTTCATTGGAGACTCAGACTGAACACACGTCGTCGAATCTCTCACCGACAAGGTTCAAAGGGATGTCATGAAAGAAGTAATAGAGAAGATGTGAATTATTGAAGACGGTAGATTTACACCTAAACCAAAGATATCATCACGAGAACTTTTTGTACTCTTATCAACTCTTCCTAGAACATATTTTCCTACCAGTGTCATTGAAGATGTGTTAAGTGAAAATTTATAAAGATAATTCGTATCAATTGCAAAGACTGTGAAAAAAACCCATACCTTTATCGATTAACCGCATTGTCCAAACGTCAAAGTCAAGGTGTCCAGTTTCTCTGGAAAGAAATTAAATTCGTACTTATTATCCAAAAATCACATGAAAAATATTCGGCGGCAATTCTAAAGAAAAATGAAGATCTAGATGTTGTTCCTTTTCAAACAATGTTGGATTAACAATTCATAGGCAAAAGTGGTGATTGAGAGACTCGCTCTTTCTAGTAACGGTGTATGCAACAAACTGAGTAGCAGCGATTTGATGGAGAGAGTTTAAGTGAGTCGTGTTAATCGATATACCTCTTCACTTGTCCCGGGCAAAAATATTTCGACGTGTAAACATCCCAGCATTACAAACAATTAAGTCCAGTCTTGATAAAGAAAACCTCTGCACATACATACAAACAAACGAGAAAATCCCTTTCAAATATTATAACCAGCGCCTCTTCATACTTACCTTTATATATCTGTGGGATAACGATAACAATATAGTGGCATATAAGACAATCAACACGTCTCTTAAATAAACCTTCTCCGAACTTGCACAACATCAGAATCAACCTTTTCTTTTAGAAACGTCTGAAGATACTTTAGATTTCATACGATTTTAAAGAAAAAGTCGATTATATCATAATTATATTCAATGTTCAATTATTTGCCTAACATAATGAAACCTTTAAACCATTGCCAAAAACATCGGTAAAATGGGCAAACATATTGATTTTTAAACCCCTATCTGCTTTCTAAAATCATTTTTTCCTAATTAAAGTTATGATAAATGTTTGAATTTTTAAAAGTTTCATTTTAATAAATAATTATTTTAATGATTTTCAATTAACATTATTCCGTCGTACTGTAAAACGTAGGTGTTTTGCATAAAAATTATTTACTTTTCAAATAATGATGTTTATTTCGTCTGAGAAGATGCCTTGACGAAAGATTAGGATATTCCGAAAAGAGGAAGATTAAATGTTTTTATTATAAATGAATTCTCAATAATAAGAGGCTAATGGAAATATTACAAATATAAGAGATATGTAAAAATCAAATCAAAGAAACAAAATATAGGAAAAACCCTTAACATTATAATCTACATTGCGGAGTTTTATTGATTTTATTAATATACAGTACACTGGTTTACACACGGCATTGCGTGAATATAAATCAAAGAACTGAAAGTACTGACGGGTGTTGATTTTATTCATAAGTGAATAAAACAATAAAAAAAAAAATAAATAAATAGATAAATAAATAGATAAATAAAAAAAATAAATAAAAACCTGACAAAATGAGGAATATATGTTGGATTTATTTTATCATTAGTCAGGACAAAGAGAAAGCAATGAAGGTACCTTTTTTAAAGCAAACTAATTTTCGGTTCAAGAAATGGATATTTAACTACAGTACAGATAATGTTACTCATGACTAAGTATTAGATACCTTCAAAGTAATACAGAGCAATTTCCAATAATGAAATTTGTTTACTCTACAAACTAAAAAGATCTAAATTTTAAAAAGGCATCTTTTCCTCTGTGTGATTTTTAAATGTGTATCACGAAATTGTGTTAAAGAGATTGTTCTTACACTATCCTATAGCCACGAGTGCTCAAAAGGGATTTACTTAAACTCTCAATTAACGTACAGTTACAACAAACAGTAATTCAGAATTGCATACAAGGTAAGGTTGATAAAGATATTCCATCAATGTTAAAAAAGAACAAAAGCTGAAGGAAAAAGTCCAAATATTTTATTCAGTTAGTATAATACCGGTGTATTTTGAACACTGCGAAATTTTGGGCCCGGATGATACACACCATATTTCATGGTCAAAAAATCCTAAACATAATTTCTTTACTGAACACATGTGTAATCGCAAGCTATGGACACTACCATTACCCTCCTACATTTTTGTTAAATGTGTTTGTGCGTTCAACCTATGAAAGGTGTACATTTTTACTCTCGGCTTCTTTTCTTTTTATCGCGAAAAATGTTAAATAACAGGCTAATTAAATTCCCTCTATCGTTTATGTAAAACCGACTGGAAAGATGATTTTATTGATTTAAAATGCAGTCCTATATTAGGTATTAAGTGATTTCAACTTTGAAACACTGAGTTTCATTTTATTGAAAATCGCGAAAAAGTATTGATAATGGGAGGAATGTATCGCTCTTTTATGCTATTCGACCTGAAAGAAGATATGATTATTTTAAAATGTGGTCCTATATTCGGCACAATGTGAGTTCAAACTTAAAACACTTCTTTTATTAAATCATATTTAATTTGTCAAGTTTTTTCCAAACCATCTTACAGGTAAAACACTAAGAAAAAAAAATGAACTTGTACTGGAAATCTACTGTACCTTAAAATGAAATATTAATGCAAAATATTCCTTACACTTAACAAGCTTGCTAACCGCTTTCCACTACTTGTCGTACTTTGGAATTGTTATAGCGGGGAACCAGCTTATTGAACGCTGGCGTTGGAATATATACGACCACAAAATCTTTTTTTTATTGTTTGTACCATTTAAAATCTAAGTATTTTCAAGGTATCCATAAAAAGTCTCCTCGGCAAACAATAATTCCGAATTCATTTCACCGAATTTATCAATTATTTTCAGGTACTATGTCTTGTTAGTGGTGATGATTTTCCATTCATGATTCCTGCTCAGGTCCAAACAGTGTTTTACTTCCGTTTTGCATAGGAGAGTTGATAAAAATCAACTACCAAAACGGCAGTGTATATTTCCCTCCATCGAAGCTTAATTCAATAATATGCCAGATATCGATTGGAAAGACAATTTAATTGAACTCTGAAAATGTCTTATTGTGATTAAGTTGGACAAGGTGGTCATACATTTCTCACATCAATTTTTCCGTTATATCTCTAGAGAATACAATTATACCTCTTTAATACTACGAAACTACAATACAAAATGCATTTTAAACCTATTGAAACCAATAAGCAACAAATCGGAAAAAAAGTTTATAACAACATAGAAGTACATGTTTCATACAAAAATTATACGCTTTGTGATTTTTTTCCCTGTTCCTCTACAATTCATATGTGTTAGTTGTCATTGTATCAAGATTATCTTATTGAAATCCACGGAAGGTAATTTTCTTCATAGCTTAATGTGTTAGTTGTCATTATATCAAGATTATCTTATTGAAATCCACGGAAGGTAATTTTCTTCATAGCTTAATTCTGGTAATGGTAATTGTTGAATTATCTCCTCTGGCATAATTACCTGTGTCCGAAACAATTGACTGAGTGATTCCAGTGAAGTAATCAAAACCATATTAGAAATGTTAATATATCATAATGGTCATTTTCATATCGACCTATACTCTGAGTCAGCTGGAAATACAACAATCAAAATGAACCAAAGAAAGATATTGTGAGGTTGAAACTGAAAGTTTTCGAATTGTCATGTTGTAAATTTTGAAACAACCGGGTGGCAAAAAATACAAACTTTCCTAAGTTTTGTATTTACTGTCACCCGGTAAATTCAAAATTTACAACATGACAATTCGAAAACTTTTAGATTTGTCTATCTTACTGTACTTTTGGAATTTGTTTATGAAGCTTCAAAGATAAACGTTATTGTGTCTGTTACTGCAGCGAACATCAATAGTTGAAATGGGGAATCCGTACAACCAATTTTTCAATCATATAGACAAAGCACATTTGGCGGTTTTACAATAATTCTTTTTTCCATTTGGACGAACGGCGGGCTGTTTTTGTCTGTCTCATTATGTGAATTGGTTGTGAACTTTTTCACATAAGCAAAGATCAAAGATCAGAAGAAAGAAAGATCCTGACTTTTCCGAAGGCCTTAAATGCCATTTCGATGGGATATTCAATGTCAAAGAAAAAATAACAGAAGTGTCATGACTTTTTGTTAACAAAATACATTGGACACGGATTTAATCTGCGCTGTGATTCTGATCTGCTTAATGTAAAGAAAGCATGAGTATCAATATTAGGCTGAGCCAAATCTAAGCCGAGAGAATGGCTTATTCGGGATATTTTCAGAGAGAGAGAAAGAGAGACAGATGAGTATTGTAGAAAATAAATTCCTTATTTCATTTCAAAATGAAATAATTGCAACTTTGAATTAACCTAAATACCCTCTTCTAAAACAACAACTACGTGTGATTTTGTTTTGCTTTGTTTAAAAATCACGTTATTTGTAAGTTCAAGACATCTAACCTCTAACAAAACGCCTGATTATATTTTGAAAACTTTTGTACACATTGCTTAATTAAGAGTAAACAATTTTGTTCGGCAAGTATAATATTAGGTCAAAATCAAGTGTTAATTATAAAGTAAACCCTTTCATATTGTACAAAGAAAACCGATATGATATTCCCATGTAGTATTTGTTTTGTTACAGTTTCAGAAAATTGAAGAAACCGTCAAGTTATTATGTTATCTATGTAAAGCAACCATGTAGTATTACATAATTTAAAAATATTTAAATTAAGACGTCAATCCTAGTTTTGTATATCATAAAATCGTCATACAATTCTACAGGGGTTTTTCAAAAACCTTGGTCCGGGCTTTTAGCGATCTAACATATGCTACTACAGATCTCGGATGTAAGCTCTCCGGGCGCACAGCATCGATTTGTATCAGTTTTGTCTCCAATAAGGTCTTTAAGAAAATTGAAACCGGCACATGGAATCTAATTTTCAGGTCGACTGCGTCCAATTTTCAAACCTCGAGCAGACACAAATGTGAGGCTGTGCTTTTGGTTTGTCATACTTAGGAGAACAAAACAATATAACGTAATTACATTTGTATAATAGATTCATTATCTAACCGTCACACGGAAAATACATGAGCTGGAATATTGCCATCATCGCTTAGGAAATCGAGTGGTCAAGCATAAAATACTAAAGCGCTTAATTCGGTCCCCTGCGTTAGATCCCAAAACAAGAGCAAAGGAATGTGCCAAATAGACTTCCGTTAAGAGTTATTTCTGAAACACTTTATCTTTCATTAATTCTTAGTGCATTACCTTATGAAAAACACATTTTTGCTAGATAAACTTTTACTTTTAAGTAAAAATCTCGTAAATGAATTTTTTAGCCTGTTTTTGGGGGTGCTCGGTTCATTTTGTTTATCAAAAATTAAAAATTTATTTTCCATAACTTCATGGGTTTAACTAAACGTTGTAGAAAATGAACCAATTTCTTGACATTTAATTTACATACACATTTCATTAAATTACCCACTAAATACACATGCACTTAAATATTAATATCCGATATGTCTTTTTTTTAGCAAGCGCTGTTGTTATCAAGCAACATTAAAAGAATTTACATATCTAACCTGTAGGCTCCATTCATTTTCTAGACCTTGACCTTTACGCATACAGCAGTGTCTTTCTAATCTGAGCATCTTCGTTTCTAGCAAAAAGGACGTAGGACCCGAGTTGCTTTGCGCATATGGTTTCTACACGTATTAGAATTACTTTTTTACCTTTAATTTTGAAACGGTGCCGAACAAACTACCTCCATTATTTTGGGGATTTACATGGAATATAATCCGCCTAAATTAAAATAAAGTTTGATACGCTAGCTGTAGGTGTTCATTATGAATATGAACAGTACATTTACCACTATCAAAAATGATATAATAAAATGATCAATTTCATGGACAATGCAAGATTAAACCATCATTTACTGGACAGTAACAGATAAATTAAAAACAAGATATTTCAGATACATGTATATACACTATTTTTATGCCAATAAAACAAATAATAGAACAGCAAATAATATTTGCATGTAGTACAACAAGAACTATACTTTTAAAACCTCAAGAAACGAAAATCACCTACAATTTTACTGGCCATACAATTTTGTAAATCACCATAAATCACATCAGAAAATACATTTAACTAGATACATTGTCCTGCTCTATCTGGCTCTATGCATAACATTACCAATCCTCCATTCCAGAATATTCGTTAGAACAGAATCAGTGTTTGCAGTATTTAACCTCCATCTTTGAATTTGTTTGAAAAATGAAAATCCCCACATGTCGATGCAGTTTAGTCGAAGAGTTATAAATATGGTTTTCAGCACACATTTTAAATTCTTAAACGTACCCTAACTATCCAATATGTGAATGAAAGAAAACAGTTCTGCGCATGAGAGGTTTAATTTTTAAATTAGTGTTTTAAAAAATCTTTATCACGATGTCGTATCCTGATTGTGTTCATTTTTATAACTAAAGATAATTCTCAAACTGTTCATTCTGTGAGAGAATGGACTTATAGTTGTCCTCCTTACGGGCCCCATTCTGTCTTTCTCTCTTAGAATGGACATTCTGATAATCATATTTTTATATGACTCGTATTCAATTTATTCAATTGCTATTTAAACCTTTATATGAAGTAATCGACCTTAATGAAGCATAGAGATACATGAATCAGCTATTAAAGAATATCGCAAGTCTGTTTAAAAACATTCAACATCAGCTGAATGTAAAATATCTGCAACTTAAAGCATTATCATTTATGTTTTAAAATATGGATTATGTAAAGCTGTTGACAATGCTTATACTTATTATTATTTTGTTTTATTCAAACAATAAATCCAGTTTTGCAAGAACTGTGTTTTGTTAACTTTTTGGACATTCCATATTGATGTATACATGTATATGCAAGGCTTTAAAAAGCAACTTCAAAATCTCTTTCTAGATTGAGACCAAAATTCAAGGGTGTATGAATGAAGTCCGTACAGCAAATACTGACACTAGTTTAAATACTTGATATTAAGGGTTTGGATGATATGGAGCAAAATTTTGATGTGAATAGCAATATCCTTTGGAAAAAAGATAAAAGCCAATCAAAACAAGGAAAATATGCACAGGCGGCTTGGATGCAGGACGTTGCCTTACGGTTTACGTCAAGATTTTATTCAATGCACTTTTCGCAGGGAGGGGTAGGTCCAGATGATGAAAATATTACTCATCATTAAGAATTTGAATTTCATACTGTGCAAAAAATATGTCTCATTCTACATTCTGGATAGCTAGGTCTGTAAATCCAGGTCTGATAAAATTCCGATGGACGACCTGGGAGCTACAGTTTCGTAAGTGTTAAAAAGTTGCAATTTACGGCGCACAAAAATTGCGCTAGTTATTGATTGATTAAGGACGGATCGACGTAATGAACTGTAACTCCCAGGTCGTCCATCTGATATATTTCAGACCGGGGGCTACAGACCTGCAGGTAAATTCTGGATTGGTTTGTAGTTATGATGTTTAAGGAAGGAGTCTCTTCGTTATCAGACATACTTCTTATATCAAGAAATTCATGAATTTTTTAGACAGTCCAACATATTATATAACTAAATGAATGTATCAGTTTTATCAAATTTGACCATCTTACTTTTGCATTAATGTCAGGTCAAGGTCACTACCTTTTTTTCTCTACTTTTAAAATAGATGTATTTATCTGCAGTAATGAAGACATCTGTTTAAGATATAAAGTTTTTATACTTCAATGAATTAATGGAAAATCAGAATGTCTATCAGCTTATACTACTAAATTGAAATACATGCAAGTATTTAATCTAAAATTTATATCGCTTAGCCTGCATTTCCCCTTATTTTCTTAAATTTTGGAAATAGTTTGATTATTTTTCTATGCTTCAAATAATAAGATATTTTTGATTTTTACATATTATGAAGACTAAGCATAAAGATATAAATTGACAGAAAAAGCTAATACATTGACTATTTAATAGGAGAGAAAATCTGATTTAAATGATTTTTTTTCATATAAATCTATTTATAGAATGAGCGCTTAAAAAAGCAAATAAAAATGTAATTAGATAGGCAAATCATATTTTTAAAACATATTCTGAAACTCAATAATCTTATCATTAGTTCACTTTATTTGAAAAATCCAACATTAATGTTATTGTATCAAATATGCTTAATTACCTAATGAACCTACAGTAATTCTGAATTGCAAAAAAATGTCATATTATTCATACGCCAATGTTCCGCAAAAAATATAGTCCTTGTTAGATTTTAAACTTTATTAACCATTTCTATGCCAAGTTGTATAATAAAAAACAAAAAAATATGATATTTTATTTTCTTTTCATCTTGATTAAATGAGCATTTAATCTAATTTACTTTTGACAAGTCAAAAACCAAATAATACTCCTTCCTTAGGGGGATTATTTGTGATTTGTGACTATAAAAGATGAAGTAGAGAAATACAATATTGGATTTTGTTACTAGTATTTCAGTGTTTCTATACTGTACTGATATCGGTGTAATTTAAGGTGGTTGACATGGAATTTGTTTCTCTTTGGCAAATGTATCTTCTTCCTCGTGTTTACAGTTTACATGTAGCCCTCCTATTGGTTAATAGTATAACATGTTACTGTCCATAGGTTGACAAGTACTGTACATAGTTTTTATAATAAACAGCTTTTCAGTTCATTTTTTAAAAGAATGATCACCTACATGTTACTCATTGGATTGTTTTAACATTGTCATACAACTTGGCTAGAATCTTTTATTTAAGTAGTTGTTTTCAGTTTATAAATGATGATTACGCATTTAATGTTTGACATTTATGCAAACAAATTAGGGAAAAATGCTTCTAAATAAAGTTAATATCAAGAAAGTTCATTGACTTAGACTGACAAACGCATCTGTACTTCTGTGTCGCTCTGTATTATTTTCCCCCAGGTACTCGTTAAAGAGTTGTGGATTAATCTTATTTTCTCAACATTCATGTACTAAAAATACAAAGCGGGAGTGCCAACAGACAGTTGCTGAGGCTGCAGTTCTACACAAAAAGTTATTTTTTAATCCTCAAATCATGATATTAATCAACAAGATGTACTAAATAATATCAGTTATAGATTAGTATAAAGTACACACATTTTTAAAATAAAAAGTTTCATAAGGCAGATCCTTTTCATTGCTCAAAATCAGACACGAAGCTGATACTAAATTGATCTTCAATGATTGAAGTAATTTGACGCTCTGTTATGTCGTTCGTGTGTCTGACATTTTCTTTCTGATTTCATTTTTCTAAACAAAACAATACCAATGCCAACCTTTGATATCAATTGAAGAAATCCATTTCGCAGGTGACATTTCTGCACTTTTATCTTGCAGATCGGGTTATGTATTTAGTGCCAACGACTATTATCGGTAAAGTTAAATCGCAGCATTGTTATTTTTGAGAGTTGATTTACAGAGTTGCCAAAATTTATTTCTATAGATGTAGAACCTGTGGCCCTGGTAATGGTCAGGAAATGCAATTATCACATTATGAACAAATGGAATTTTTGATTATTTAACATATAAAGAAGTTCTGTTGTAAATGTTTGAAGTTCTGGTACAAAGGATTTGAAAGTTTATTTTAAAGACATCCATCCTACTTTGGCTAGGCCAACAGATGGACAGTGGATAAAGTATGTTCTGAAAACCTTACTTAAGCCTAAGTCGGGTGAACTTAAAACTGAAAACGAATGTATTCTTTGGAAAATAGCTATGAACTTTGTACATTACAAAAAGTCTGCATAAATGCTTTTAATGCTAGATGGACAAACGCAATACGTATCCAATGCATTTAAATTGATTATTTGACTATATTTCTATTACACTGACAGATGTAGTCAAATCTATCATTTACATGCATGTACGAACCCAGAATCACTGTGTCAATTCGTCTCAAGAGGTTATACTTTTTCCTATATTGGATAAAAAAATCACTAACCGCACGATCAACATTAAATTATTATATTTGTTCTCGACGTATTTTATATTATCCTGTAAAATTCAGTAAGGATATATATTTTCGTGGACAAAAATGCACTAACGTCGTAAACTTTGGCAATTAGAAGTGAAAACAAAAATCTTTGAAAAATTGATCATGTCTGAAAGAAACCATTAAAGTTGTTTTCATTTAAAAATTTGAAATATCATTCAACTTAATCATTTTTTTTTCTGTTTTTAAAATGGACTTTTCAGTCACTGTTATTCTAATTATTAAAAAAAAAATACGGATTCATTTTGCATGAAAAATAGTCCAAAAATTGATATAAAACCGGAAGGTGGGAGAATTAACAATCTCATACTAATTAGTGGTGTGAATCAGATGTGGATACTAAAAAACTCTAAAGAATTATAAGAAACTTTGAGGTCACAAAATCTTACCAAAATCAATAGCATCAAAACGTACGATTTTTCAACGCTTTATACAACCATTCCCCACGACAAATTAAAATCTAGACTTTTTGACATCATCGACAGTTGTTTCTTCAATAAAAATGGAAGTCGTAAAAATGCTTACCTTGTCATTGGAAATCTAAAAAACTATTTTGTTAACAACCATTCTGATTGCACACACAAGTACTCTGAAGTTGACATTAAAACGATGCTTGAGTTTCTGATAGACAACATCTATGTAGTTTTTTGAAATCAAGTCTTCCAACAACCTGTTGGAATTCCCATGGGTACCAATTGTGCCCCATTGTTAGCAGACCTATTTTTGTATTCTTATGAAGCAGAATTTATTCAAAAACTTGTACGTAAAAAAAATAAATCACTCGCTGTGGCCTTCAACTCAACATTTAGGTATATCGACGACGTATTATTAATTAACAATTGTTATTTCCATACTTACGTCGACTCGATATATCCCAGTGAAGATACCACAGAGTCAGCGTCATCTGTTTCATATTTGGATATTTTACTGGAAATGGACATTGATGGTAACCTAACAACAAAACTTTATGATAAACGCGATCACTTCAATTTTTCTATAGTCAACTTTCCTTACTTATGTAGCAATATACCCTCATCACCTGCATATGGTGTTTTTGTCTCTCAGTTAATTCGATACGCAAGGGCATGCTCTTCGTATGACGAGGCAAGCTACTGACAAACAAGTTGATAAAACAGGATTATCAACAATCTCGTTTAAAGTCATCTTTTTGTAAGTTCTATGGTCGATACAACGACCTTGTCAGCAAATACAATCTTCCACTTAGTCGCATGCTGACTGACGTTTTTCATACTAATTGTTAGACCATAATTAATTACCTAATTGTCTACGGACTTTTGCGGTTTTTATTTTCCCGATTACGACAAAGAGCACACGGCGGGTGTGACCGGTCAGCAGAGGATGGTCACTCCTCCATGGCACCTGATCCTACCTTTAACTTGGAGGTCCGTGTTGGTCTGCTTTGAATTTTTGAGATGGTTGGCGGTTTGTTTTTGTCATTTTTTTCATTGTTACCAAAGTGTGATTCCATTTGAAACAACTATGATAGCGATAATTGCCTTTATGTTTTAAGGAACTGTTTCATCTTTTTTTCACACACATACTCAGAGAGAGAGAGAGAGAGAGAGAGAGAGAGAGAGAGAGAGAGAGAGAGAGGGGGGTGTATGGGTGGGTGGGTAAGGAGTACATTATTTTTGCAAGGATAATTATCATTAGATAAAAGAAATATTTTAAGGAAAAAATAATGGCTTGAGGTATAGGATACAAGAATAATAACATAATCTCCTAAATGTTATAGGTGAAAAACAAGGGAATGGTTAACGAACTCCAAAGTCGGATAGAACAATTAGATAACCTTGAAACTTCGCGGCAATCTAGCTGTATTCCTAAACCAAATCCAATCAAAAACAGCGAAGCATATTTCCTGATATCAAAGGGAATACATAAAGTTATTTTACCATATTCTAGCTTGGCCATTATCAAGCAGATAATGCACATACAAAATAAAAAAAAATAAAGTTAGTAATCATTATTTCCTGTCGGGAGATAACGACAATTAGTAAAGTGATTATGACTCATGATAACTCTGTTATAATTGCGAGCGAAACAATAATGTTAAGGAAGCTCACCTAGAATATTTTTGCCTGCTGTCGTTAAATGTATCCATAAAATTCATTAAGCCTTGAATATTACATTGAAGTAAGGAGAATGACTTTTGATTGCATTCCCAACACAACCATGGTGTTTTTAAAGGATTTCTACACTGACCCTCCACTGTGAACAAAACTGAAATAATCGGTTTAAGCGGAAAGGAAGAAGCCATTCGATGTACCAATCATTTATGTTGGATACTTATTTTGCTAGACAAAACGTTCTTTTACTTTGGTCAATCATTAAAGTCACGACATCTGTTCCTAAATACGTTAGCTTTGGGGAAACCAATGCAGAACGCAACTGCCATGCAAATTAGAAAACTGGCTTCAAGATAACACGCGAAGGAAGATAACAACTTCATTTGAACGTTTAGTGTTGTGGAAAAAATGCTTCTTTTATTCAATTTGTTGGTTTTCAGATATGTATATCTTCCTAATGCCCGATATTTGGAATTTAAAAAATCACAACGCAATATTTTAATTGTTTTATGGTATTAACATGGCGCCAGTTTTTAAAATCCACTTATTGACTGCATATTAATATTGCACACGCGAATCGATGCATTACGTCAATACAAAATTATAGATTGTTTCCCGGAAAATAGTCATTTCTTAAATTTGTAGATTTTATATAAATTAAAGAAAATTGTGAAAATAGATATAGATCTCCTATCGCATCAAAAATGTAAGTAATGAACAGTTTATGACTATTTATCATATAAAACATAAAAACGTTGTATGTGTTTATAGTACGATGATTTTCCTGGAGCATTTAAACCTGAATCGGAACAAAATGATGCTTACAAAACTAGTACTATATCTGAGACTCGAATTATATTATGGAAAAATTTTCTTTTTCATTATTGAAGTTCAAACCCTTCTGATATTATTTGAATTTTACAAAATGTTTTAAGGATGACGTTTACTCAGAATGAAAAAAATTCCACTGATGATAATGAAAACCCATCTATTGTATGTTATAGACCTTTGATTGTAGTGTTATTTTTCACTTTCAAAAAAGTAGGTCAATGACCTACTTTTTGAGTTAATGGCTCTTGAATATATTTCAAAAAAATCAAGAAAAATCCATAAAAATTTTACACTACGATTGAGAATGATGATAACACAAAAACATTTATAGCGTTAAACTACTTATATTGACCTTATTTTGTTGGCATAAAATTTATATGAGGTCAATGATCAAAATTTTGAGATATGGTGTCTTTTATGGTTTTTAAGCATTTTTCAATATTTTTGCAATTCGTGCCATACGATAATTTTAATGAATGAGTGAGGTAAACCCAACAGAAAATATTTAAAATTATAAAGACTAAAATATAAAATCTTAACTTTTAATATTAGAGTACTGCCAAAATTGTTTGAGCGGAAAACAAAATCTGCAAAATTTAGTCCGAATTTCCTCTGTTTGGATAAAAGTCAATTTTTATTTGAGCCTAATTCCATTATATATTAGAAAAATCGAATGATATGTCAATAATAATTCATTTCATAAATATTTTTTGTGTTTAGAACAAATTTTACTCATTACTTTGAACTTTATAACAATCCGAATTTGAGAACTCAAACCCTGAGTAAAAGCACCCTTAAAAGCAAAATCCCGGCCAGATACAATTGCCAAAAAAAAAAAAAAAAATGAAAACACATACAAACTTAACACTAAAATTATATCCTGAAAATAAAATCTTGACGATAAGGTCATCTGAAAACAATCGCAAAACAAGAACATCTTCAACAAAACACATTGCAATGACTATTATCATATACTGCATGACACTGATTTGTTAAAGATAGTTATGTGACAGAAGGCGGGTGGATCGTTAGATAATTAATCCCAACTAACTACTAGGGATGCACACACAAATAAATAATAAATATATATATAAAAAAAACAACAAAAAACACACCCAAGAAACGTGTAAATATTCATATTTTGAACTTCTTTTGTTGGATTCGGAGAGGCAAATATTGAGGAATGGTGATACTGTTTTATTTCTACAATTACTCAAAAAGCAAAATTTTCCTTGTCCAACTTTGACAAGAGAGTCAAGTCATAAATAATTTGAAACCCAGACATCACAAATGCAGACATTCCTCGGATACTTTATCTCCCTTTCTCTCAGTTTATAAAAATATTTTTACTATTTTAGACATAATTGTTAGGTAAAAAAAAAGATGCTTCCTCAAAAAATTCTCCAAAAATGCCCCGGTTTTAAAATAAAATGTTACTGCACCTTTAAGACTTGTAAACGGTAAATGAACAAGTTGCAATTGTAGAAAGTGGTCGTTTAAATGAGATTGGCGCAATAAAACATTAAATGATAAACTCTTTTGTCAGTGTTAACCGAAATGTTCAAGAAATAAGTGAAGTTTCGGTCTGGAGAATAGGAACTACATTAATCTAATCTAATTGTGTCTTTTACTGTGGGGTTTTAAAATCTATAAATTTGCTTTGGATGTTAATAGGTCAGTTAAAAATCTATAAAAACGTTTTGTATGCTAAAAAGGTCAATTGCGTTGTGTAAGATTATATGCCCTTGGGATAAGAATCATGGGGAAGTTTTTTGTCTGGTATATCCATATGTCCTATTTTATGTCTGTATTTGGGGAAAAATTTATTAGTAATTGCGTAAACAAATGAAAAATGGTGTCTATTTATATATTTGGTCTTCGAAATTTTCTAGTGCATGATTGCTCAATCATCATACTCACTATACTTTGTTTATAAATTAGAACTTATACACATCGCAGTCAAAATTGTACTTGAGCAAGAACGCGCTTGATGTTACACACACACACATATATATATATATATATATATATATATAGTCAAAACAGATGGGGAATATTCATTTTTTTGTGCGAAAATAGCAATTCAAAAATAAAAGAAAAATTATCTTCAAGACGTCATTTCTTCACTATGACCTGTTATTTCACTGTTGATAATAAAAAAAACCCATCAATAGCACGAAAAAGAGCTTTGATTGTAGTGTCTTTGTTTAGTTAAAAAATTTGGCAAATGATCTACTTTAAAATTAGTGGTCATTGAATATTTTGTATATACAGTAAAACACGCTTATAACGAAGTGCCAGGGACGGGAGATTTTACTTCGTTATAAGCGTAATTCTTTATATCCGTCAAGTTTACAACATGTAATACAGTCTCGTGGAATGAAAATCACTTCGCTGTAAGCGTCAATTCATTATAAGCGTGTTCGCTATAGCCGTGTTTTACTGTAGTTTAAAAACCCTCATAATTTTACACTATAGTTGAGAAGTTCTTAAATGTAATTGTGAACATTTTTCAAAATGAGACCCAATGCACATGTAAAATATGATTATTAGGTAGTCAAACAACTCTAATGTTTTATATTCACATTTACAAAATACGATTGTTTCTTAAATGAAATTTAGAGCAAAAACGTTCATTTCTGTATATTTGCATTTGCAAATATGTTTCCTTAAATAAACTTACTTGCGAAATAATTCAATTCTTTGTGAACTTTTTAATGACGTCACAATGGTTGTCGCAAGCGGGCTTCACGGGATTTGATCACGTGACCAAGCAAGTTCATATACGGTGAATATTTTAACATGCTGTTTATCTTTAAAAGGGTCAAGGGGTCATATCTATGTTTATCTCACGAGCATTTAAACATCTTTGGGATCTCTTGGTTCTAAAATGGCTTTTAAAAACATAAATATACGAAGTAAAGTCTATAATGTTATTGTCTTTTAACATGATTCAAATTTACTAAATATGGGAATTTACTAGATTTAACACAATAATAATGTTTTTCAGCAGGCATCTACTCAATAATTTTATAATAGATTGGTTATTACATCATTTCAAAACCTGTTCTGGTAAAGTCAAACAGCTAACGTTTAATAAACTACCGCTATAGTATGCTCGAATCTTGCTATAAAATATATTATGCAGAAAACACAATAGTCCACCAAATTTTTTTTATACATAAACCTTTGTAAAATCTAAAAAATATTGCATGGGTTATACCTACTGCATAATATTGAGAACATGTGATTGATTCAGAAATTAACGAGACAGTATCTTAATTGTTCTAGAACAAATGATCGGGTTTTTTTTTCAGAAGAAGATGTAGCAAAATCTATGTCACTTATTTTCTATATAAGCTTATTGAATTAATATTTACAAATTATATTCATCGGTTTACAAATTTAACTTTTCTAAAAACAACAAAGGCAAACAACGAACAAAAAATATGAAGCATTTTGCAGGTAGTAATGGTATGAAATTAGAAGTATCTATCAACGGCATATGAAAAAATGACAATAACAAACTGTCAACCATCTCAAAAAACCATAAAACGAAATACAAATTCAAAGCAGATCTACACGGACCTCCAAAAAGATAAAGGTAGGATAAGGTGCCTAGGAGGAGTGAGCATCCTCTGCTGACCGGTCACACCCCTGTGTGTGTGTGTGTGTATATATATATATATATATATATATATATATATATATATATATATATATATATATATCCCTGTGCACTCCAAAGATTTAACGAGTTAAGCAGGATGACTTCCCACGTTGAATCTGTCATCGCACTGATTAACATTGCTTCCAGATGATAAGAACATACGAACATGCAGTTCGCCATCTTGGTTCTCATAAGAAAAATTGAGGTTGCTAGCAGTTGTCTTAATGACTTGCCTCGTATCACGAAATTCCACAAAATCCCCGTTTTAAAGCAACATTAAAAAAAAACAAATGAAATAAAAAAAACAAAAAAAAGTATCAGTGTATGCTTTCAGTTAAAAATGACAAAATTCATGTAATGGACAAATGTTCATTTGATCTCTTTTATTTTATATAAGGGCAATTATTGAAGTTAGGTTTACCTGTATCATAAATGAAAAAATGACAATAACAAACCGTCAACTATCTCAAAAATTCATAAAACGAAATACAAATTCAAAGCAGAGCAACACGGACCTCCAAAAAGATAATAGTAGGATCAGGTGCCTAGGAGGAGTGAGCATCCTCTGCTGACCGGTTACACCCGCCGTGTGCTCTTTGTACAAAATAAATGTTCTACAACATAAATTTAATACTAGAATTTCGTTTACATGGCAGTGCTATCAGTTATTTGAGGCTGCAATGTAAAGATACAATAGGATGTGGGATTTGATGTTGATTAAAACAATTTTATTGTATTTTATTGTAAAAAATTATGGAAGCAATCAAAAACAGTTATCTTATGTGAAAGAAGTGAAGTGAACAAATCATGATTTTGTAGCCGATTTAGATTTTTATAACTAATTTTTATATGATGCACATTTACAATAACATGAATTGTTTTAGCATTTAAAATCGACTGAATTTGTTGTATTTAAGCATTATTGCGCTTTTTGGCAATATTGGTAACGTACTGTGATAAATGCAATATTGTCCCAGATTGCAAGTTATATTGCCAGAAGTAATGTTTAATTTCGTGCAAATATACCCTATTTATTTTTATCTATTCCAGTCTACTTTCATTTGCATAGATTTTACTCCCACAGAAGCTTACTTTATTGTGCAAATATGCAAGTATGTGTGTGACTTGTATAACTTGTAATTCTATTGTATTTCTTTTTCGAGCCTGCCAACTTCACTTTTCATCTTGTTTTGCAAATATTCATATTTGCCTGTGTGAAAAATTCTTTGACAATGGTTTATTCGGCATTTTACGTGTAACAAAATGTTTGTTAAGTGGTTGTAGTAGATATTTTAAGAATGAACATTGCTCCTGTTTATGAATTTTACTGTATAGTATACTAAAGATAACTTCAAAGACATGTTAGTTTTGAAAGACAAGGTACTTGCCAAAGACATCTAGTTTTTCATGAACATTACGAACTGAGTGAGAGCATTACACTTAAATTTTGCGATTACAAAAAAAATATAAAAAAGGAATTAATATGCAATCTCATATAATCAATTTTCATTTCAAACTCAAAGTTATTCAGCCTTACAAAAGTGTAGTCTGTATACGACTATCAACACAAAATATTTTATTCTTCTAAATTTTAAATGAACTTCTAGCAAAGCATAATCGCGTTCATCCTTCTTGACCATTCCAACTCACACAAACATAAAAACATTAATTTCTTGATAGTAGTACAATAATAATATCCTCTACAATCGCAATGTTTATCTTGACAACTATGACTATTATTTAAATATCCTAATGAGCCAGATGTTGTCTTACATCAATCAAACATACATAGTACTTTTGTTTCTGGGTTTTTGTTGTTGTTGTTGTTTTTTAACAAATGTTTCATGATGGTTCATTAAACCAAAAAAACCTGTTTTTGATCACACTATAAATCGTCTTTTTAATGTACCGACTACAACAAATTTGTTAATCAATACCAATGTATTACTGTCAAATATAAAATTATCGTTCTACTCAAGAATAACAATCTGTGACACGTTAGTGAATCAAGAGTACAGAGATTTTGTGGCCCTTTTCCATGCGAAAAGCGGGCAATGGTTTAAACGCAGTCTTCCTTACGTGTTATTACCACTTTACGATACAAAAATGTTGCATTATCGTGGCCAAAATCAGCATCATTTGCAATCATCTATTCGTTTATGGCCATGGATTAACAATAAGCAATGAAGTCAAACACCGAAGTATGTTTTACAGCAGAGAATGGATACCTTGCAGTAATTAGCAAAGTACACGAGAAGGGGAGTGAAGAAGATAACGATTAATGGATAAATAGGATGATAAAACCAATTACTTGGTATTTACGATATCCTTAAACCATGGCTATTTCAAGTGAATTAAGCTTTCATTAAAGTTTCACTGCTAATTATACTTTTACACAACACCAACAGGAAGACACAGAATTGAGGACGCCTCTTAAGTAATCAAAGTACAGAGGTTAGACGTCATCTTTAAAAAAAAATTATAATCCTTTAATTGTTGTCATTTGTTTTGGGGTTTTGTAACCAAATATAGTTCTAAAAATTTATTTTTCAAGACGTGTATGTTTGTCTATAAACCATTATTTGGATTTCAAAGATTTATAAATATTTATCAACTAAATTTTTATGCATCTCAAAAGTTATAAACAGCCTTGTAAGTGATCCATAAAATAATATTTAATTATTGTTACATTTTTCACATTAATTAAAATGTTGTTCATACAAAGATTAAACAGGAATTATTTTTACAAATTATAATCGGTACCATGCTTCCAATAAATTCAAACTTTAATATCGATTTTCAAAATTTCTTTTACACAGAATTTGTTTTTTGACTAACATGATACCCATTACTGGACTAGTTCTTCAACACTATTTATTCTGTATATGTTTATGTATAAGTATGTTTTGAGAGCAATACGTCACCTAAATGATTCAGGTGACCTAAACCCAGACATAAGTACGAGGAATATCACTCTATCAATCATACTGGAATAAGTAAAAGCTGAAACTCAGTTTTAAATATTAAAATACAGCATGTTCATTCAAACCTTCTATGTTTAGCAAGAAGAAATTATGAATTGAAACTGAAAAAACAAATACAATTTCATTATAAATATATTTTGTTCATTCAGACAAATATTATCTTTTCTTTTATATCTACTGTTAAAAATGTGAGTTTCTACGACACGTCTTTTATCATCTTATGATCAACGACAAATGGTCGTACATTCTTTTGCCCTTTTGATAAATTATCAAAAACTGAGTAATAAATACCAGTTCTATGTCGCATATTTGACGTGACCGAAACATCGGTAATTTAGATGCAATAACAATTTGTTAAGTATTTTAAAAAACTTACCTCCGGTTGTGCGCAAAACCGTTTGACTTAATTTTCGAAATGAAAGCAGAGTTCATACAAAGATTAGAACTCTAATTCATGTTAATGTGTATCTAGCAGCAGTTCAATCATTATTCAGTCATAAAGATCTACAAAATATACTGGCGAAAATCAAAAGCTATAAAAATTTAGACAGAATTAAGTTAACGAAGTAATCATAGGTGATGCTTAAAAAAAAGTTGTACGCTAAAGTATGCACTTTATGATAAAAACGAAACTCGTGGGAACTGGAGATTAAAAAAATCGATAGAGTGTATCCATGTCGTTTCAAGTTTGCATCCTTCGTGTATATAATTATGTATTACGTCTCATTTCCTTTAGAAATGGGAACAATTCTTATCATGTAAGCTGGCATTTTTAATATCTGCATGAATTACCGGTATTACTTGAACAAAACTGAGCGATATTTGTGTTGATACGTTAATCTGAATAAAACACACAAAAATCACATACAAGTTAAGGGCACCGTTGAGATCATATTATGCAAATTGTAATTGTTTTCATCACAATCAAACAATTGAAAAATAATTTTTTTCTAATAGTTCGATATGCAAAATGCAAGTTGAATAATGATCCGATCATAATTGTTTACAAACCGTAAACGAATTGGTTTTCATTATCAGTATCATTCGAGTAATTCTCATTTTTTAAGGAAATACATAACTGATAATCCACTTTTCTTCTAACATTATAGATTTTATCTGCTTGAATAAAATGAACTATTGATTCTTAAAGTCAAAGTAAATCAAATATTTTAACAAATTATTCTTTCATAAACGAAACAATCTTTTATCACTATTCACCGTTTATATACTTTTCGATTAATAACGAAAAACAAAATACAAAGGACTACCGGTCTATAAGTGCATGACAACCGTCAATATTGGGTCCATTAAATAACACTGAAGATTGTTTTAGGTTAGTTGTTGTTATTTTAAATTTAATACATCCATATATAGTATTTCAATCTAGAGTTGTCCCTTATAATCATTGACATTGTACGACGCCAGAAAAGGATAATTTCTGCAATTAGATCTGCATTATATTTTTTTTTCCAACAAGAAATACAGCTATGAACAATTATATGTCTGAGCTACTCATATATAAACTTAAAATGACCAAAACAAAAACATGTTTTTGCAGGGAAAATGCAGTAATACGTTAACATTTATTTATTATAAGTAAAATGTAATTAAATAAATGTTTATGTCATAAATAACACACTCCACTTTTGTATCTGTGCTAAGTAAATTATATATAACGTTAAATCAAGATATACATAGGCAATTCCAGACCGTTATCAGTCCTTTGCACATATCTTAATGAATGAATTCTCAATTTTTGTGTTAAATATCACCATTGTTTTTCACATCTTGATTGGTAACTATATTGTCACTTTGACTTTCATCATTTTTTTCTACTTCAGCTAGTTTTTGAGAGTCTGTGATAATTAGAGGAGTTTGGGACGATGAATGCTCGTCTTGAAGGTCACTACCCTTATTCTTGGTATCTTTTTCAATACTTTCTGTTTTTTCAAAAACATCATCCTCAGCACCAGAATTCTCGGCAATAGTTTCAGCGCGTGTGGTTTCTGAATCATCGGAAGCCATATTCATAGCTAATCTATAAATATACAAGGGTTCACTTTTGTCCAATAACTCAACATGTCGAAGTCCGCTTAAATCGAAATTTTGAATGGACAAGGAATGTCGGATTGAGCGCAGATCCGGGTTACTTCTGTCATTGACTTCCGGTGTTTTCTTTAAACTTTCCCTTCGGTCAACACTTTTGATTGACGAGGTCAGAGACAGTAAATTCTCTCGACTTCTCTCCTCGAAAGAAGCAAATATGTTTCGAATACTATCAGGAGTATTGGGGGAAGCTGTAAAATTAAACATAAGCATTGTGGTATTTCATTTCACATGTGGGCATATATTCTTTCTTAAACATATCAGATGTCATTTTGTATGTAAATCACCAACCTTTAATCTCCTTTTCCGTAACAATGTGAGGTGAGGTTGCTGAAACTTCCCTCTTTGTAATATGAGAGTTGAGTAAATCTCGTATTCGAGGGACCTAATTGGTTTAGGAAAAAATAATTAAATGAGGAATTTTCTCCATATCTGATGAATGAGTGCAAAGAAGTAAATAGAAGGAACATATTAGACTAAAGAAAAAAAAACTGGTAGGAAAAAAAAGTTATTATGCAAATGTTGAGTCTTGTTCTTCAAGGCATATAAAAGAGAAATGCGTCATAAAAATAAAATAAATGATTATATAGTCATATACAGAACTGGAGGAAGTGTTCGGTCCAGTTGTGTCTTTTTTCTTCTCTCCGCATTTTAGACGACTTTCTTTTTTCCTTCTTTTTAACTTACAAATGATTCATTATTCATTAATTATTTATCATTCATTAATAGATAGCATTATATGAAAGTATAATGAAAATATGTAAGTGAAATTAAATTAAGATTTCGTTTAGCTTAATTTATAGAATTGTACAATAATACACGTGCATCTGTACAACATCAAAGAAAAGGTTTGTAACATTTTTTAACTAATGAGCATGTAATCCAATTTTTTATCGGCTGTCACAGACGAAAGCAAACCACAGAGCTCTCATGATTCGCTTAATTGTGACAAATGCAACGCAAGATACCCAGCTAGGATATTGCCACTATGTAAGAGAGATATAAAAATTCCAGTTATCTAGAAGATTCACCCCCTAAAAACATCGATTGCTTAAAATTCATTAACAGCGTAGAATGCTGTTAGACGTAGAATATGAAAAGGAAATTTCTACTTTCCCCGTGTCAGAGAAACAAACTGCCAGAACACTGGTTTAAGATGAAATTTCCTACAACATTATTAGATCAATTTTCAAATGATTCTCTAACACCTCTGACATGAGTAATCAAGCGGATGTTGAGGCCCTGTTATTTTATACTAGTTAATGTAAATACCTTTCCAAGTTATGAACAAATTTTGTTTTTCATGCATTAACATTTTTTCCATCTGTACTGAAACAAAAAAAGTCTAAAGCAAATGAGCTTATTGTCGACTGTCTATCAACCGTGTTTCCGACAGGGGATATAGCCGTTAGCGGGAGATATTCTAATTAGGTTGCGTCAATTAAACTTCAAAATTTATCCATTATGGAAGTTCAAAAGGAAGTCTTTATTCATGGTCGTCGTACAATACGGGGTGAAAATAAATGTGCTTCGAAATGGAACATTTTCATATTAAAAAGAGAAGATTATATGTACAGAACATTAACATTTTGTAAGTTTGGTCGTTATCTGAAGGGTTTTAAATATCTTTATCAATATATTTCTATCATAAAAATGAAAAAAATTAATATGTTTAACTTAAAAAACCACAGCAATTGGAAAAAAAAACGACGGCTATGATTCGAACACCCTTTCAACCGAGAATGATTGTCTACAGGCCTCCGCCAATGATACTGACCTACACTGACACATTGCATGAACGGTGAAAAACCTTAATAGCTTGCCAAATATTATTATGAAACGTTTTTTGTGAAAACCATAGATTTTTACCCATTATGGGTCTAGACTCCATTTTAATAAATCAATAATAAAAATGAATATCAAATTTATCCTTAAAATAACAGTGCTTTAAGGATGGAGTTAAGACCCAGTGTTACCTAAAATTTGCAATTTAGAACAGTAAACAATTTGGCATAAAACGCTGTGCAACTTAATTTAAAAACATGTACCTGTCGTGTTTACAGAATGAGGTCACATTATTGACTTAATGCATAGTGAAATTTATACTATAAACAATGTATACAAGCCAAAAATTCATACTTATCTACAACTGCAAATGTTTATTGCTCGAAGTGTGGGATATCAAACGCCTTGTACGCCTTCTTTTATATAATCATACTGTTTTTGTTTTGAATGATATTTGTGTTTAACGGTGATAAAACAGTATCGAAACTGACTTAATTTTACCCGCCCGTAAATACTAGTTAATAAAACAAATTTGATTTCAATTTTCTGCTCAGATACTAACAAAGTTGTAATTTTTCAAGAAAACGTGTGTGGATATGTTATTAACGGGTATTACTTAGCATGCAATTAATTATAATACATTTCTTTTCTCCATATCAGCCCGAGACACCAATATCATCTTGAGGGCCGAAGTTTGAAGTGAACACTCTTTATAGCCATCTTACCTTTGTAAAATCAAAAGGAGTATGTCCTTCTTTATTTTTCGCTAATGGATAGGCTCCCTCGGCCAAAAGCTTTACTATTACTGGTTCGGAGCTCTTTTTTACAGCTATATGTAGAGGAGTGTTGCCAATCGAGTTTGATATATTTACTTTTGCTTGATACTGAAAATATAAATTAACTTCTTTTATTACTTAAATGATATTCTCTCTCTCTCTCTCTCTCTCTCTCTCTCTCTCTCTCTCTCTCTCTCTCTCTCTCATCATCCATTTTCTATCTTTTTCTCAGCAAATGTTTCTAGGTTACGTTTCATGTTCCCCTTATTGAGCTAGTTAAAATTCGGGTGACCGAAATCTCTTTCCCTCGTTAAAACTAATTAGCGAATACTATAATTAACTTCTTCATTCCTTGTTTTGTTCGAGAATTCATAAACAAAGGGATCAGAAACCTAACGATTTACAAGGAGCTGAATCTAAGCTGATGAAGTCTACAAAAGGCCGAGACCGCCAGCTGACACTGTTAAACTTCCCAGCAACTTAGCAAGCGTCCTTTTTAATTCCAAATGGCACGGACATCAAAGATACGTGGGCTGCTTCATATTAAATCATTTAATGACCAAGCGATGGTTAATGTTGCATTGTTTGTTGGTACCAGATAATTTTTCATTGTTGGTTGGTACCAGAGGATCTATCGACTTCAAGTTTATTCAGTTCAATATAAACAAGAGGCCCATGGGCCACATCGCTCACCTAAGCAACACTAGACATAATAGAATCAGCTAATATAAACCTACATCAAACTTTGAACCTTTTATGTGGCCCAAGAATTATCCAGGTCCACAGTCTAAACAACTGAGAATCAACAAATGTCAATATGATTGCATATTAGTAATACTATTTTTAAGAATGATCAAATTTATTTCCATGTAAAAATTCGACTTCTGGAGAAGAAGATTTTTAAAGATTTTTCTCTATAAATTCCTTTGTAAAAATTAGACCCCCCAATTGTGGCCCTACCATACCCCCGGGGATCATGGTTTGTACAAACTTAAATCTACACTACCTGAGGATGTTTCCAGACAAGTTACAGCTTTTCTGGCCAATTGGTTTTTGAGAGGAAGATTTTTAAAGATTTTTCTCTATTATATTCCTATGTAAAAACAAGATGTAATTATAATCGGGGCGATTATAAAGTCTCCCAAACGAACGAGGCCATCATTGGGGGTAGGGATGACCAACACGGGTCAAACTTTACAAACTAAAAAAGTTAATACTGGAATATTTCTATTTGTGAAATTTAATGAGGTTCCCGAGGGGTCATTTACTATATATCAGGTGAACCGACATAATGTAAGGAACAAGAATATACATGGTTTAGGGGTGGAGATCTCAACCGTTTTCAAGATATTTGGGCACTTCCTGTTCGAGGGGGGTCAGGACTACCCCTGGGGCCCATGACCTTCACACAGTTCGATTCCCCTTAACACAAGGAACAAGAATATATATGGTTTAGGGGTGGGGATCTCAACCGTTTTCAAGATATTTGGGCACTTCCTGTTCAAGGGGGTCAGGACTACCCCCGGGGCCCATGACCTACACACAGTTTGATTCCCCTTAACACAAGGAACAAGAATATATATGGTTTAGGGGTGGGGATCTCAACCGTTTTCAAGATATTTGGGCACTTCCTGTTCAAGGGGGTCAGGACTACCCCCGGGGCCCATGACCTACACACAGTTTGATTCCCCTTAACACAAGGAACAAGAATATATATGGTTAAGGGGTGGGGATCTCAACCGTTTTCAAGATATATGGGCACTTCCTGTTCAAGGGGGTCAGGACTACCCCTGGGGCCCATGACCTACATACCGTTTGATGCCCCTTAACAAAAGGATCATGAATATATATGGTTTAGGGGTGGGGATCTCAACCGTTTTTAAGATATTTGGTCATTTCTAATTCCTGGGGGGTGGGGATGACCCCAGGGGTAAGATCTAATAAACCCCATATATTGCCTATAATAGTCAATATATGATTCTGAAAACCCTTTGCAATTATCTCTGTTTGTTTTCAAGTTATAACCATTTACAATAGAGTCTACGATTTTTCCCATAGGGTTCTATGTTAGACCCCACACCCTTTTGACCCCCCAAGAAAGTGGTTGGCCAACCCCAAATGAGAAAAATCAAACCGGCGTGCACAACTAGATATGCAGGCCTATCATATCCTAGAGTTTTGTAGAATTCTGTTCAGCCATCTCTGAGAAACGCGACGGACAAGTTCAGAGCGAGAAAGAAGAAGAAGAAGAAGAAGAAGAAGAAGAAGAATAATAACTAGAGTCTTGTTGCTATAGCAACAAAAAGGTCTTCCGTTCCTCATGTATAAATCTTTAAAAAAAAATGCTTTTCTCTTATAAAAAACAAAAAGGATATAATCGATACGGTGATGGAATCTTTCGGTAACTTTTTCTATGTGGAACAAAACGAAACGAGAAAAAGTCATTTTTGAAATTTGCTCTGACGACCGGAAGTTACGCTGATTCAAACGGAACATGGTAAACATATTTTCATACATTGTTCCATATTTCCTCAAAGTTTGGATGCTTACGCTTTTGTCAATTATGAGATCTCGTTGAGAAAAGGTTTCTTGTCTCGGGACAGGAAACGGACGAACAGAATTGCTTAATGAAAAAAAATGTTAATATATCTTAAACACTTTCCTCTCGTACACTACTGTTTATCGAGCTTACTGAAACAGTGTAAAAAAAAACGGCTAAACTTATCAACAATGTCATTTGTTTGAACCCTTCCGGTTAGGACCGGAAGTGACGGCTGACAAAATGAAACACGTTAAACACATCATCTATCAAATGTCTATCACCTACATAAGTTTTGTGTTTTGATCACTAACAGTTTCTGATTAACGGCGGGTACACAATTTAGTATAAAAAAGCTACGTGAGATATTTGAGATATCTCACCGGAAATGGATCTTTTTTTGTTTATTTAACATCGCATAAATGACTTATAAAAGATCCATACTAAAATAATCATTCTGTGTAAAATAACTAAAAAAAGTAATAAAAAAATAATTTTGAAGTGCTTCCGGTGACGACCGGAAGGTACGCCGAACAAAAAAAAATAATGTAAACACATCTACATATATAAGTCTATCATACTGCAAAGTTTGATTGTTCAAGTCATTACCATTTTTGAGATCTCGAGGAGTCAAGTTTTTTGTTTTGGGACAGGAAACGGACAAACGGAAGTAATCAGTGAAAAATTAAAGTTAGTATTTCTTATGCATTTGAAAACAGGACTTTATTGCCTATCAATTTATCTAAAATTGGCAAAGAAAAACATTTAAACTTATAATTAGCTTGATTTGATTGAACTCTTCCGGTGTGGACCGGAAGTAACGGCCAACAAAATGAAAGCAGTTAAACACATCTTCAGTCAAATGTCTATCATCCATGAAAGTTTCGTGTCTTGATCACTAATACTTTTTGAGATCTCGCGGGTACAAAATTTATTTTTAAAAAGCTACGTGAGATATTTGAGATATCTCACCGGAAGTGGAATTTTTCTGTTGATTGAACATCGCATTGATGACATAAATAAAGATTTATACTTATATATTCATTTTATGTAAATTAAATTCAATGCGTAAAAAAAAAATATTTTTGAAGTGCTTCCGGTGACGACCGGAAGTTACGACGAACAAAACAAAATAGTTTAAACACATCTACATATACAGGTCTATCATCCCACAAAGTTTGAATTTTAAAGTCCTTGTCGTTTTTGAGATCTCGAGGTGACAAGCTTCTTTGTCGCGGGACAGGAAACGGACGACCGGAAATGAAATTTGAAAAAATGAAAAAAACACCTCGAGATATTGTCAATATCTACCATTCCTAAAAAATTCAGAAAAATCTATCTACTCATCTCTGAGAAATTCTGCCGACAAAAAAGGGGAAAAAAATAATAATAAGAAGAAAGAAAGAAAAAACCTTACAATCACAATAAGGTCTTCCGTTGGAAACGGAAGACCTTAATAATAACTAGACACGATCTCGTTGCGAGCAACGAGGAGGTCTTCCGTCCAATTTTTAGAAGGTAAAATGACCTTGCTTTTTATCTTCGTTAACGAAAAACATCTGGAAATTGGGGTAGGATCTAAAAGAGCTATGGCTAGATGACATTAGACCCCTCTTGATCCCTAATTTGAAGGATCACGCAACGTATCTCAAACTATTTCAAAGTTAAAAGTTATTAATAAAAGACTTGAGCCCTCTCGGGCCCTAATTTGAAGGGCCAGCCCCTTTTTCTTGACGTAAAATTAAAGCTGTTGTGCTTTTAAACACATTTGGTTCAATAAGTGTTTACAAATAATGTACTGTTCCCGAGATATCTGGAAAAGATCGATTTAGGGGCCAACGCTATAGCTCCTTTTAGGGGCCGGATAACAAAGAAATTAGGGCAGCATGTCGTTAAACACATTATTATGAGCATCTTTTGCTCAATATTGCTTTTCAAAAATTTTCTTCATTTTGAGATATTGATGATCACAATTTTGGACTTCTGGCCCCTAAAAATCCCTTATTACGTAACAGAAGAGCAAACACTTATCATGTATAGATAACCAACGCTACGATGAACATAATTGCTTCTATAACATATCACAAAATATTTCACAGTTAAAAGTTATAAATCAAAGACTTTAGAGCCCTCTCGGCCCCTAATTTGAAGGGCCAGCCCCTTTTTCTTGATGTCAAATAAAAGCTCTTGTCATTTTAAACACATTTGGTTCAATAAGTGTTCACAAATTATGTACTGTTCTCGAGATATTTGGAAAAGATCGATTTAGGGGCCAACGCTATAGCTCCTTTTAGGGGCCGGATACCAAAGAAATTAGGGTTTCATATCGTTAAACACATTATTTTGAGCATCTTTTGTTCAATATTGCTTTTCAAAAATTTTCTTCATTTTGAGATATTGATGATCACAATTTTGGACTTCTGGCCCCTAAAAATCCCTTATTACGTAACAGAAGAGCAAACACTTATCATGTATAGATAACCAACGCTACAATAAACATAATTGCTTCTATAACATATCACAAAATATTTTACAGTCAAAAGTTATAAATCAAAGACTTTAGCGCCCTCTCGGCCCCTAATTTGAAGGGCCAGCCCCTTTTTCTTGATGTCAAATAAAAGCTCTTGATTTAATTAAGTTTTTTTGTTCTACATGTTTTAACAAAATGCTTCTGAGAAAAGAGATATTCAAAGAAAACCAACAAAAATCATGACGCCTTTTTAATCTTAATTTTCGGGCTCGGGCGAGCTTCGGCGCTTTTTGAGATAAAGATGATTAAAGACCATTAGACACTATTTCAATCTTTCGTCTATCAGCCCTGAAAAGTTCAACATCATATCTTAAATGGTAAAAGAGGAGTTCTCCCGACAAAATACCCCTATAAAAAACGATAAATTCAGGATATCTCAGGACAGGAAGTGACGTCATCAACAAAAAAAATTTCCAACAAGGTTCAGATCAATACCTATCAGATCTGAAAATTTGACGTAAATCGGTTGAGCTGTTTCTGAGAAATCGCGTGCACAAAATTGGTAAGAAAAAAAAAATAATAATAATAATAACTAGATACGATCTCGTTACGAGTAACGAGTAGGTCTTCCGTTCAATATGTTAAATGATACGATAAAAATATTAATGAAATTTCAGAATTCCCAATCAACCCCTTTCCTTTCAAGTAATGTATACTATTGTCAATATCCTGTACAATGCTTAACAAAGTGTTTTGCTTTTTCACATACAGCACATTAAGAATTTAAGATTTTAGTGCCTTAAAAATATTTTAGGGGCCAGCCCTCTAGATCCTTAATGGGGACATATATTGGTGTTTTGATTAGTGGAATCAATTAGAATCACCATTGTAAGCATTTTCTCTTCTACAATGCCTAACAAAATATGTTTCGTTTTCTTTATATATTGCGTCAAAGTGTAAGTACTTTGGCCTCTAAAAAAAATCCCTAATTACGTAATAAATGGGCGTGGTAATGATTTTTTCTGTTAGATATTGTTACGATCAACAACTTTGCTTCTATAATGCATTACAAAATCTTTATCGTTTTTAAGTTATTTGTAATACAGTTTACGAGTCTCTTGTCCCCTAATTTAAGGGGCCAGTCCCTTTTTCTTGATTTTATACGAAAGGTCTTATGAATACTTACATTTTTTGTTTTTACACCTATCTAAAATTGTTATTCATTTTTGAGATACAAATGATTAAATATTTTAGGGGCCAGCCCTCTAGATCCTTAATGGGGACATACATTGGTGTTTTGATTAGTGGAATCGATTAGAATCATCAGTGCAATCATTTTCTCTTCTACAATGCCTAACAAAATATGTTTCGTTTTCTTTATATATTGCGTCAAAGTTTAAGTACTTTGGCCCCTAAAAATCCCTAATTACGTAATAAATGGGCGTGGTAATGATTTTTTCTGTTAGATATTGTTACGATCAACAACTTTGCTTCTATAATGCATAACAAAATCTTTATCGTTTTTAAGTTATTTGTAATACAGTTTACGAGTCTCTTGGCCCCTAATTTAAGGGGCCAGCCCCTTTTTCTTGATTTTATACGAAAGGTCTTATGAATACTTACATTTTTTGTTTTTACACCTATCTAAAATTGTTATTCATTTTTGAGATACAAATGATTAAATATTTTAGGGGCCAGCCCTCTAGATCCTTAATGGGGACATACATTGGTGTTTTGATTAGTGGAATCGATTAGAATCATCAATGCAAGCATTTTCTCTTCTACAATGCCTAACAAAATATGTTTCGTTTTCTTTATATATTGCGTCAAAGTTTAAGTACTTTGGCCCCTAAAAATTCCTAATTACGTAATAAATGGGCGTGGCAATAATTTTTTCTGTTAGATATTGTTACGATCAACAACTTTGCTTCTATAATGCATAACAAAATTTTTATCGTTTTTTAGTTATATGTAATAGACTTTACGAGTCTCTTGGCCCCTAATTTAAGGGGCCAGCCCCTTTTTCTAGATATCTTTGAAAAGAACTTTTGATTCTCTACCACTTTTGTTATATATGTCTTCACAAAATATCAACTGATAAAAAGATACAGATCAAAACGTATGAAAATTTTGAATAAAAATTCGTACCCAATATTCGTGCCTAAGCGAGCTCCAAGAAATGGCGCCACTGGCGTAAAACAAAATAATAGTGCACAACTTCAGACTATAGACTACCTATCCTGAAAATTTCAAAGCCATATCTCTGATAGTTTCTGAGATCAGCTCTGCACAAAATAGGTCGTAAAAAACTACAAAATGGCCGATAAATCGGTACCGGAAGTGACGACAACAAAAATTTCAAAAACATATAAAATTCATATCATGACTCATCATCTGTGAAAAAATGGTTGAATTCGGCTGAATAGTTTTCGAGAAATCGCGTGCACAAAATTAAGAAAAAATAATAATAATAATAATAATAATAAGAAACAGTACGAAAACAATAAGGTCTTCCGTTGGAAACGGAAGACCTTAATAATAGGGAAAAAGAAACTTAAGAAAAACAATAAGGTCTTCCGTTGGAAACGGAAGACCTTAATAATAAGAACCGTACAAAAACAATAAGTCTCCAAACTTCGTTTGCGAGACTTAATTAGACCCCTCATTGTGGCCTCACTCTATCCCGGGAATCATCCGGGGAACATGGTTTGAACAAACTTGAATCTTTACTGCCTGAGGATGCTTCCACACAAGTTACAGCTTTTCTGGCCAATTGATCCTTGAGAAGAAGATTTCTAAAGATTTTTTCTATATATTCCTATGTAAAAATTTGACCGCCAATTGTGGCCCCACCGTACCCTCGGGGATCATGATTTGAAAAAAATTAAATCTA